>OX030952.1:120172374-120917374 GCA_943735915.1 Pherbina coryleti | reverse complement strand
GTATTCGAGTGAAATTTTAACATTTTTTTACAGGAAAACGGTAAGAAATAATGGATAATTTTTTTGAAGCGAAGCTTTTTACGCCTCGTTCTGCGATTTGCTAGAGTGAAATCAGAAAAAACGACACTTTTTCCGACACCTTTTTTCTTAGAATTGATATTGTTTTTTGCTTGCATCAATTGAACCAGAAAATGTTAAATTAAAAATAATTTCATGCCCGCTGCAGGAATTGAACCCACAACTCACAGTTCTATCGTTTGTTGGTACTTTCCTCTAACCATTACGCTAAAACCATAATTAGCTAAAGCTGTGTTTCAGCAGATTACTATAATCTATTACTTTAAGAAAGGATTGTGTGTTGCCTATTCTAGGACTGTGTATTGGCTAGCCAACCGACAAAAGTAGCAAACAAAACGAACTAGAGCAAAGATAACTAAATTTACCGAGCTATGGTTTGAATCTTCGGTTTGTCCATGCGAACTAAAAGACCTAACGAACTAAAAGCACGAACGAACGAACTAAAAGAAATATTCACTAAGGATTGTGTATTAGATGTTGTTTCTACTTCCTACTAAAGGTCGTTATAAATATCGTTAAAAATAAACAACCTGTAAGTTGATTAAATTGTAACAAAATTAATGATTTTTGTATATTTATTCCCTACAACTGAACAGGGGGCTTTAAGGGAGGGCCGAAGAGGGTTAATATATATGATATATATACTTTGTTATTTTAAAGTTTTGAATTCAAAAATTATTTTATTCGAAAAAACGCTATTAAATTATCAAATCTATGAAATTGTGAAAATGCTTCGCTTCTGTCGTGTGTTCAGTGACGCACCTGTGTTTTTTTTTTCTAGGTGCTACTATACTCTAGTTATTATCATTACAATCAGCTCTCATCAGCTTCCGATATCGACACGTCAACTTCAAATTATAGTTTCATTCATAACAAATGTTAAACATTAATAAAAAATATTTTTTTGTAAATAATTTTTTAGTGTATTTATTCACCCTAAAAAAAATTTTCCATTATCTCTAACCGTTTTCCTGTAGCAAAATTTTGAATTTTCACTCGAATACCGAGTACGCCAAGTAGCAATATGCCTTAAAAATTCTCTCTTAATTTCAACATCTGTAGCTGTTGCTTAATGAGTTTGGATCAAGAAACTCAGTCTATCATATTTCATTTATTTGTATTAACGCGTCTATTACGATTTTATAACTATATGAATTTCACAATTTTTTTTTTAAACAATAAACAAATTCGTATTATTTTTCGAATTCCTTAAAGCAGGATTTATCAAAACTATTTGCAACGAATGAGTGTCAGCCGGATTAAAATTTAATTTTTATTCTGCCTATGAGCTTAATAAACCCATTTCTCTCCCATAATTTTTTTTTTTGTCACCAGAGCCAATCGTTGTCATGCATGATCCATAATCTTACAAATAAAATTTTATCTATAAATAAAAAATAAAATAAATATAAAAATACTAGTATGTTGAAATAAAAAGCAGAAAGCATAAAATTTAATTTACGGCGCCAAAATTTAAAATTGAATTTATGAAATAAAAAACACATTTTTGCTAATAATTTAAGCGCAAAAATGCCATGTCATGATTATGGCAGCGATAAATATTAAATATTTAAACAAACTTTTTAATTTACGACTAGACTAAAGGCTTATAAATTAGGATAAAATCTAAATAGAAGAGAGGAACACGCTAAACTTAAAATTTTTATTTAGACTCCAGGAAGGAAGGGAAGCATTTTCCTTTAATGACGAATTTGATAAAAATTGGAATTCAAATCTTTCATGCAGTATAGAATACTACGGTGGGCAAAAAAATACCGGGAAATTTTAATTCAAATTTTTTGGGGATTTCGATAGGGAGAAATGTTTTTATTTTTAAGTTGGCACTACTGTTACTGATACCTGTGCCAAATAACACATCAAAATATTTATTAGTGTTTGAGATCCGCGTCCTTTTGTAAATAGCGAGAAGCGAGAAGCGAGAAGCGAATTTTTGGTTTTTTTTTAAATTTCCATTAAATTTTGTGTGCGAAATAAAATTCCTGTTGCCGAAACGTTGAAAATATTGCAGAAGGCCTTTGGAGAGCAAGCTCCATCGAAAACAAGAGTTTATGAGTGTTATAAACTGTTCAAAGAGGGTTGAAAAAGCGTTGAAGACGAGGCACTTCCAGGACGACCATCAACATCAACTGATGAGCAACACGTCAACAAAATCAAAGAATTGATGCTCTAAAATCCTCGATTGACAGTCCGAGACTTTACTGACCTTGTTGGAATATCGGAAGGATCAGTGAAAATCATTTTTAGTGACCATTTGGGCCTCAGAAAAGTGAAATCTTGATTGGTGCCAAAAACGCACTCGTAACCCAAAAACTCGACCCATATCGTTCCGCAACCACCGTATTCATCTGAACTTAGCACTATGTGACTTCTGGCAATTCGCTAAACTCAAGAGACCGCTCCGTCGACACCGTTTTGAATCGATAGTGGAGATAGAAGCCGAAACGAAGAAGGAATTGAAGGCTATTTAGAAAAGGACGCGTATTTCAAACACTAATGAATATTTTGACGTGAAATTCGGCACAGACGTAGTAGTGCCAATTTTAAAATTAAAATATTTGTCCCTATCAGAATCCCCAAAAAGTTTTAATTCAAATTTTCCGGTATTTTTTGCCCACAGTAGTAGAAAAACGCTATTCGTTGTTTTTTATCTTTTGTAATATAAGATTGCAATTGGAAAATAGTATTTTAGAGGTGTTTTTAAAAAATAACGGGAATTTTTATTTTTTAAAAATAATTTTATTTATTCGTCTACACTGTTATGCACCTACTTCAAAGTAGTCCCTCGTGGATATTAAGCACTTATGCCAGCGCTGCTTCCAATCACCTCCAAAAAGACTTCTGGAACTCTTTCTTTGCAGTGTTACTTTTTGCCAACAATTAACTATGTTTTTGGTCGAAATCTTACACATGTATAACAAATTGTCCTGTTGCAGGTTTCTTACTTAAAACATCCGAAATAATTTCACTGCATGAATCACTTGAGTGGCTTAGTAGCAGCCTTGGCCGAGTTCGTTACATAGTGCGTGAACCACTTTATGCCACTTTGAGAACAGGTTCGAATCCCAGCTGAAACAGAAAATTTTTTCAATAGAAATACAATTTTCAGATCACCTCTCTGCAGACAACGGCAGTAAATAATGTCATATAAGGCTTCTTGAGAACATGCACATTTGCCGTTTGAAGTTGGCATGAAACTAGTAAGTCCAGATCTTGATCATTTGTGTACAATTTGATCATAAGAAGCTCGGTCAAAGTCCTTTATTAGGCTTGGGCATTTATTTCACCACAAAGATCGCTCTTTTTAGTTTAATTGTATGTATTGAACTAGTTCGTTCATTTAGTTCTTTTAGTTCCTTCGTTCTTTTTGTTCGTTGCATGTTATACTTCGTTCGTTCTTTTAGTTCGTTAGTTATTTTAGTTCGTTCGTTCTTTTAGTTCACTAGGTCTTTCAGTTCGTTTGGACAAACCATAGCTTGGTAAATTTAGTTATTTTTGCTCTCGTTCGTTTTGTTCCTACTCGCTGCAAAATTAATTGAACTAAACTGAACTAAAAGAACGAGAAACACTGAACTAGTTTACATAGTTCATGAGTGGGAATCGTTCAATTGAACTAGTTCGTTCATGAATTACCCAAGCCTACTTCATATGCCAACATCATTAACAACTTCCCTAATTGTGATTTGGCGAAAATTTGTCATCATTCATAATCGGGTATGGGCACCACTACATTTAAAGCTTCTGTGTTGTTTCTGTGTTTGTATTTTGTCTTTGATTTGTTGTTGCGTTTTGTGTAGCTACATAAGCCTTTGCTCTCAATTCTTACTCTCAGCGCTCCAAGAGCGCTCTCTGCCCATACCCGTTCATAATCAATTCTTTAACTTTCTACACGTTTTCATCGGTAGTTGATGTGCTAGGACAACTCGTACGTTCGTCTTGTTCAACGCTTGCACTGTCATCTTGAGTAACATATATATCTCTCGTAAAACCTTGTTTTACTCATAGCAGATACACCGATAGTAATATTTCATATTTCTAAGACTTTCTTGCACTTTTTAACATTTTTATAACAAAATTTAATGCAAATGTAAATTAAAATCGCCAACAGTACCAAAGCATGTGTTATTCTTTTGATAGCTGACCAAAAAAGTAAACAACCAATATGGCTGAAAATGTATACATAACTTCAAAATGCCTGTTCCTGAAATGAAAGCGTATACTGCCGTCCTAAGAAAGAAAGTCACATCTCCATTTTAGTAGTTTTGAGATATTTAGCTTTTAGGTTTTTTATCTATCGGTTTTTTACACTAGGAATGGGGATGTGATCATTTTACTTAACGTTTTTTAGTCATTTCCAGTTGGAAATCAGTATTTTTAGCTAAACACAAAAATCAGGGACTCATACACGGTTCCGAATCTGGCCTTATCTCAATTTTGGAATTTTTACTTTTGTGACTTTCTTTCTAAGGACGGCAGCATAGATATAGTATAGTTACCTTCTAGATACGCATGCCAACATATAAACAAAAAAAAAAAAAAAAAGTGCGTCAATCGGACCAAAACAGCCCGCGAAAATTCAAAATGCCCTTTTGAAAATCCTTTTTGAATACACCTCGTATAAGTTACTTTTCTTTGGAAAAAATAACGATAGATATTCTTAAAATTTTGCTCATCTTCTTACTTTCCTCTTCACAAATATTAGTTAAAACAACCAAGTTTTGAACAAATTCTCAACATCAACATTGCTCATTTCAGGTAAAATAAATATCATAAAATTCAATGATATCAGTATTTATATATATATAAAATTTTTCAAAACTCTCGGTATTTTTCCATTGCTTGCAAAAATTGCAGTGGCACAACCTCCTTTTGTAAATTCGTATTACTTGCAACACTTTTTTTCTAATATTTCGGAATTTCTTGACACCTTTGTGTCAATTTCTTGCTTCATCGTCCACTCCACTCAGCTTCGATATATGTATGTATCTATATTTAAATTGTTTCTTTATTCGATTTTCATTTAGAGACAGAATGACGCCTTGTTGTAGCATATTCACTCCAACCCATCACGCGCCTCTTCCCATTCTTCAGCATCTATAAATTTTAAACACTATTCAGCAGAGTCAGTCACAAGATGCTTTGATATATGCGGCATTATTACCTTGAGACTTTTTTGTTGTTCTTGCTGTTTTCGCTTTTGTTTTTGATTATCCATAAAATTGAAAACAACAAAATGAACTCAACATCTTGTAAGATTTTGCATAGCCGCTTTCCATATTTTATGTTTTTCTTTTACATACTTTATCATCCGCAGTGTTTAGTGCTCTTTACAGCCACTCCGCTTGTAAGCTTGTTAATCTTATGAAAATTTCATCTTAAGTTGCTTTAAGTTATATATTTGCCTGCTATGGCTGTGTGAGTGTTTACCATTGTAATTGTGATTTCGTTAAATATTAATTTTGATTTATCACTCCAAATGTTGAGTGACATAAACTGCAGAATTACGCAAAGTAGCTAGACGAAAACTTATCCTTGATTTTTCTTTTCAACAGCAAGTAATTCATTTTAAGTGAGAAGAGAGATGTTAACAACACTAGTTTTTGGCAGTGCTATAGAGATGAAATTGTATTGGTGGGATATGTAGCAGTTTTTCGTGTTTTTTTTTTTTTTTTTTGTCTTCAACGGAAACATAGAGCTTTTCAAGACGACCTTTGGGATAAATAAAACCTTACCAACTTTAAACAATTGGTATGGGAAACCGTTAAGTTGATAATTAGTAGTTAATCTTATTCTCATATGCTATAAGAATCATTAAATTTTAATACCAGAAGGTTAGATAGGCCTACCTAAGGGGCCTCGGTACTCGAGTAGGTAGAGTGCTTGACTACACCCACAGAGTTCAGACCATAGTGTCATATGCTTTAACCTTTCTGCATTTTTTTTTTTTTCATTTTTCATCAACTGAATTTGAGAACTCATCAATATTTACAACTCAAAGTAATAGTAAATGATAGATAATTTTGTGGATGGGATCACATACTAACTTGAGTTGACTGAGGTAAAGGCATAACACTTGCTTCAGATTAAAATTCACATATTTCTAGAACATTCTACATATGTTTCACTTGAGTACCCCTTTCTTCCTACCAATCTTACTCCATTTCAAACCAAAGCAGACATGACTGAATCGGTTTTACAACTGACACCCTTGGTTCAAAGCAAAAAAAAAAACATATAAACAGTCTTAGCGGAGCAAAAGAAGTGAACAAATTTAGTAAATTTTAATACATACAATTTTAAAAAAATTTTAAAAATACAAAATTTAGAAATATATTTTTATAAAAATATATAATAATATATATTTTTGTTTATATGATGCGCAAAGTAAAGTTAAAGTTTAATAAATACCTCACAAAAAGTAATGTGTAGCGTGCTCAAAATGCCTAGCGAGATTAGTGAGATGATATTACATCGTGAATACCCCAAAAGAGTTTTCACAAAATCATGTGAACGCATTTATAGTGCGCGCTGAAGATGAAGATGGCAACCGCTGCTGAAAATCGCTTCATGTGTAATCTTATGGAAAAAGCTCAAAATATTTATAGTGCAGGCTGATTTCTAGGCTTGAAGCTACTTTCAAGATGGTTTTCAGCGGCTGTATATTCTCGCATGTTTACACAGTTCTGATTTTTTGTTTAATTTAATTTTTTATGTTTTGTCATACTGGACTTTTTTTAGATGGTTTTGGTAGGAAAATGCCACTATCTCGCTTTTTAACAAAATGTTCGTTTTTCTTGATTTATTTATGTGATATTTTTTGTGATGACCTTTCAACCGTTGTTGTGTTTGTGTTTTCAAGTTTCTTTAAACGCACTTGAATGTTCCAAAACGCAATAATTTGTTGTTGTTTTGACCTTTTCTTATTAATTTTAATTTTAATTTTATATGTGAATAATAGAGTGGAACAAAGTGCATGGAGCCATAAAATCTTCAAAGGCTTCATAAATTTTTGAACAGTTCCCTTCAAAAAAATATTTTCTTTTTTTCTGCAGTTTTTTTCTGCGACATAACTTTTGACTCTGCTCGAGGTTTGATGTATTTCATTGCAAGGGTGGGTGAGTTTTTTGTTTTTAAAAATTAAATCGAAAAAATTAGGTCCGGATTTTTTTTTTCTTTTTTTTTTTTGCAAACCCCATAATTTAGGCATAACTAACAACCTGTCAAAAGTTCCCTATAATACCATGTGACCGGTTTCAGTGAACTTTAAACCCGAATATCTTATAACACGCACATGGTATCATAGGGTACTCTTCACAGGTTGTTAGTACTGCCTTAATTAAGAGGTTTGCACCAAAAAAATTATGAACCTAATTTTTTCGATTTAATATTAAACAAAAAAATTGCCCAGCAACGAAATACATAAACCGTCGGGCGGAGTCAAAAGTTATGTCGCAGAAAAAACTAAAGATGCAGAAAATATTTTTCGATGAGGACTTTTCAGAAATGCATGAAACCCTTCAGGTTAAAAATTGATTCCACTCAAGTGAACGATTATGCAAGCTTAATACATTGCGTGCCACGTCGCACGTTTTTGTGCGACACCTAATGTTTCCTGGGGTGCCACGTCGCACGAAAACGTACGACAGGGGTTGCTTAACATTTCACCTTTTCTTGCCTTTTCGAGCAATACTATATAAAATTTTTAACGGTTTTAGAGTATTCTGATATTTGCTGAAAATGTTTGTTCAATTTTCATAGCGTAATGATTATTTTATGTTTCTTCTATGATGATTTTATTTATTTTACTTTTACACACATTTCTGGTAAAAAACCTGTTTGGCCTTCGGTGACGATTTTCGTCAAAACAGCTTGGCATGCAATGTGTTAAAGCAACCAACAACACAATAGGGCAGTGCACGCTACGGTGAAAACTTGCATCATAGCAAATGTAAATTATTTTTTCAAGATTTGCAATCATAACAACACATTTTACTCAATTTCATTTGCTATGTCTTTGCATATATGCTATACCGAAAACCTATAGCATATGTCTAGTTACAATATGCTCTCATAACATTGCAAATGCTCTCACTTCAATGATAAAAAAATACTACAAAATAATTTTTAAAATTAAGAAAACGAAAGACGAATAACATTAAGATTATTTTAAAAATGGAATGAATAAGAAAAAAAAATTATCCACCAGGAGGACCTATAAAAAGAAGTATGTCAACCTAATATTTAGGAAATAATTGAGTTAGAGGTTAATAGATCTCTTAACATAACCGGTGACTACGATTGATATGTCTATAAGTGTTCAATATAAATTGTGTTCTCTCTCCACTATTGCAAAGTATACCTTAGTCAGGATCTATAGAAAATATATGCAAGTATATAATTTTGCTAGAATAAATATATGCAAGTATAAATATAATCTTTATAAAAATAAAAAAATAAAAAAAATAATATTACCTTGTGGGTAGCTCTTCAGATAGTCTTATGTAGTTTACAAAGTGAATTATAATTTTGAACTGGAAAGAGATCCAAAATAAAGATCGAAACAATAAAAACTGAACTCAAGTTCGAATTTATTTCGTAAAATAGAATTACATTATTTTCCAAACAAACAGTACAAAATCCAGTCACAAACAGCAAGTGCACACTCTAAACCAGTGTTAAACAGCTTTGCCCCCAAATACATTCACAAAAGCAAAAGCACGAATATATCTCACATACAGTACGACGAAAGCTTCAGTTTGAAATTCTCCGTCGAGCAGTCAACATCTATGCTGCTCGTCTGCTTATGCGCTGAGTTTTACCAAATCGTCTTCTTACACTGAATGAAATTTTATTTTATTTAATTTATGCAAAATTTAATTTTCACTAATTTACACATCATTTTTTAATCCAGTAATTTAATTTCTCAATACTTTACTTTATTTTAACACATATAATAATTTTTCTTTATTTAAATTTTGTCTTTGTAATAATTTTTATTTATTTATTCATCCATCATTTTTAATTGAAATAAGTAATTAAAAGAAATCAGAGGACTGCATTTATCTCATTTAATATATACTTGTCTTTACCTAGTCGTTTCCATTCTCTTCATTTATTTTGTCTTAGTATGTGTCTTTTTTTATTTTTCTAACTTTAATCAATTTCTCTTTTCTAAGCTTTTATTATTATTAGATTTTTTAGGTTTGGCTTTACCTTAATTTCGCTTTTACCTTATCAACCTTTGTGAATTCCATAAACAAAATTGAAATATAAACTGTGTGCAGTTGCAAGTCAACTTGCTTTCACACAAAGTCTTTTTGGCACAAGTCAAGTCTTTATGCAAAATAACACTCAATTTTCTTTCAGTGAAAGCTTAAAAGCTCGCTTGTGTTAAAGCAAAATGAGAATGTATTTGTGGGGCAAAGCTGTTTAACACTGCTCTAAACGCCAGCAGCCCAATATAGCTGGTGCCATCTACAAGAAAGAAGCGGGCACTGTGATCACTACCAGCTCAATAAAGTTGCTTCCAGCTGCAAACAAAAGCCAGTGCCATCTTCAGCGCGCACTATAAAAGCGCCAAAACAGTTATTTTCCAATTTACATTTTGCGTTGTACGATTTTTATTTGTAATTTTTGCACAATTTAATTGGGTTTTTCTCGGGCTATTGTTGTATATTTTGTTTTTTTTTTTTTTTTTTATTTAATGTTCATTAAATGTTATTAAATAACAACAAGTGTTCGAAGACGTAAACACCAAATAATCAAAAACGTACGCAACAGCATTAAGACTAAACAATGTAATGACGTCAAGCAATTTTTAGAGAAAGTACACTGAAAAAAAACATATTAAAAAACGTCGGCACCAGCAAGAAATAAATTCAACCTATGGAGCAATAAATCAAATTAAGCTAAAAAGAATATATTTTTGTTTTCAACTTATGTCTAAAATTTCAAGCCATTTGATTAGTTGTTGTGGGACTCTACGAGACTTTACCCACGACTTTTGCTAACGTCATTTTGTATGACGGTAGTAGAAGGTATTCATGATTTTCATATAATTTTGCTGACTTTCAAACTTATTCTTTATTTTTTTAAAAAAAAATGGTACACATTAAGTTTTGTTACGAATACTTCAAAATAACGACTGTAATCGTGACGACCGACAGACGCACATGGCTAAATCAACATGGTGGTGATGAATATCAAGAATTTTCTATAACTTGATAAAATTTTTTTAAGTCACTCTAATTTTCAAAGCATTACAAACGGAGTTACTTACTTACTTATCTGGCGCTTAAAACCGAAGGTCGGTTTTGGCCTCATATAAGAAATTGCGCCAGCCATTTCTGTTTTGCGCTTGCTGGCGCCAGTTACATACGGAGTTACATACAAATATATTTACCTTTGAATATGTGTCGATGAATATGCATTAGAGTGTCCCTTATTTTGCGATTTTTGGAAATGTCAAGGGGCTGAAAGGTTTTTTTATGCCTTTTTATATTCTAAGAACGAAACTAAAAAAATTTTTTTTTTACGATAACGTTTACCCGTGCCAATCGGGCCCGAAAGTTTTGAAAAAATGCCCATATTAGACCATATTTGCACAAATTGAAAAAAAAATCTTTTCTCTGCTTTTTATAAATGTTTTACATTTTTTGGAACACATACATAAGAAATATGATATCTACAAAGTTTTTTTATGGTGGGCGTGGTTACCGCCCCTGCTGCGTCGAAATTTCTCCCGCAGCCTTTTCCCACTTTTTCATGAAATTAGTGCAATTTATTTTTTAATATCAACAATAAATAAATACATTTTTATTATGCTAAAAGTATGATTACATTTCATTAAATTCACATTATGTACTTACAAAAATTAACAATAAATTAAAAAACTAGTATTTTAACCTGTGGCTGGCGCGCAACAAGCTAATACCTACAAGCAGTCTTATTGCGGCTTTTCAACCGAAATCATAGTTTTTTTTATAAATAAAAAAAATTAAAACCAAAAATGTATGCCCCCTGAAGGGTTAAATTTTAATAAGATATACAAATTAATTATAAGTTTTTTTTTAAGAGTATGTATTTATTTTTTTTTTGATAGTTCGAGTATATTTTTCGAGTATTTTGGGCCACAATAAGTAGGTTTTGTAGCTGCGCTTCTGATTTTGTAAGCTCGAGAAATTCTTGAGCAAGTTGTACCCTACGCTCCGCAACATCATTTACAACACAAATCTTTAAAATAATTTTTTACTCTCTGGTATTCTTCATCTTTTTCCCATTCGTCAGGATCATATTTGAAAAAATTGCATGTCAAACTAAACCTACGAAATAGATTTGTTGTTCGACAAGATGCAAAACAATCTAAATCTTTTTTTGTCCATTCACTTAAGAAATTTGGGTTTGCGATTGGATGATTACATGGAAACTTCTGACCTTGCAATGCTGTCGCCATACTGCGTTTTCTCTCAATAGAAACTGCATCATCGAAAAAAGCGAGTGCTACAAGTTCTTCGCCAAGGTATCAAAGATGCCTACCAAATTTTTGACTTGCAGCAATGGATATTTTTTGTTAATTGACAAAGCCATGATAAGACAGATCCTGATTTGGAGCTTTTATGCTATTAGTAGCTTCAAACCAGACTTTGATGTATAGTAGAACTACAAAAATACAGACTTGACGGATTCCGATAATAATGAATAGCATAAAAGCTCCAAATAAGGATCTGTCTTTTTTAATTAATTTGTATTTCTTATTATAATTTAACCCTCCAGGGGGCATACTTTTTTGGTTTTTGATATTTTTTATTTGTAAAAAAAAAACTATGATTTCGGTTGAAAAGCCGCAATAAGACTTCTTGTAGGTATTAGCTTTTTGGGCGCCCGCCGCAGGGTAAAATACTAGTTTTTTAATTTATTGTTAATTTTTGTAAGTACATAATGTGAATTTAATGAAATGTAATCATACTTTTAGCATAATAAAAATGTATTTATTTATTGTTGATATTAAAAAATAAATTGCACTAATTTCATGAAAAAGTGGGAAAAGGCTGCGGGAGAAATTTCGACGCAGCAGGGGCGGTAACCACGCCCACCATAAAAAAACTTTGTAGATATCATATTTCTTATGTATGTGTTCCAAAAAATGTAAAACATTTATAAAAAGCAGAGAAAAGATTTTTTTTTCAATTTGTGCAAATATGGTCTAATATGGGCATTTTTTCAAAACTTTCGGGCCCGATTGGCACGGGTAAACGTTATCGTAAAAAAAAAATTTTTTTAGTTTCGTTCTTAGAATATAAAAAGGCATAAAAAAACCTTTCAGCCCCTTGACATTTCCAAAAATCGCAAAATAAGGGACACTCTAATATGCATATGTATATATTTTTTTAAATAGTCTCAATAGGGGGCTTTACAAAAGTTCGGACAAGTTTCTCATCATTAAATATTCGCGGAGTAAAAAAGACTGAGTTGCCTGTATCGTGGATACAGCTGTAGGTTTTGACGAGAAAGTCAAAGTTTTCTACGACCAAAGCCCAAAAACAACAACAACAATAAACGTAGAAGGCCTAGTAATTTCAATACGTCACAGCAAATGTTTATCCTTAACCTTAATCTTGTCTCTATTCTTTCCTTTGTTCCCAAACTTGTCCTCATTCTTATCATTGTTCTTATATTTGTCCTTATAAATATCATAGTGCCTTCTAATTCCTTGCCTTATCCTTGTTCGAAGCTCTTTACTAATAGTTCTCGCACTTATTTTCTCAATCCTTGTTCTAAATCTTGTTCTTAGTATGTCCAAATTTTGTTACATTTCTTGTCCTTTTTCGGTACATTTCTTTTTCCAAATCTTGATCTAAATATTGTTTGTTTAAATCTTATCTAAATCTAAAGATGTATCTAAATCGTTGTTCTTATCCTTGTCATATTCCTTTCCCCAATTTTTATCTCAATTCTTGTCCTAATCCTTTTCCATTTCCATTTCCATGCTCTTAGTCTTTTGTCCAAATCTTTATTACCTTATGTTAACTTATCTTACCTTATCTTATTCCTAGTCCTTACCCTTGTCCAAATCTTAGTCTTTTTCTTATCTTTGTTCTAGTCTCTATCCAAATTTTTGTCCTAATACTTGTCCTTATTTTCGTATTAATTTATAGTTTTTAATATAATTGATGCATTTAGGTTATTTAAAGGGCTCCTTGAGAGTCCTTATGAAGGCATTAATTTTTTTTATTTTTATCGCGTGACCAAAAATCTCCGCTATATCTCCCATTTCTTAACATTAACATTAATATTGCGCTAATAGTGGCGGAGATATAATTCCATGCAACATTTTTTCATTGTTGTTTCATATTTTCTGAATTAAGCGGTTGCCTCCACGGTTTGGTGGCTCCACATTTTTTTTTTTATATTCTTTGCAAGGTCTAGGGACCATTTTTTGTTGACAATAAAGTTTTTTTGTAGCCCTTCTACTCAGCGAGTAATAATTCCATGCAACAATATTGCTTTTTTGTTGCATAAGCAAGCTGCTACCGACGTGACCTCAATTTAATTTTTTATTTTTGTCGTAAGGGTACATACAACACCTTAATTTCTAGTTTATAGCATTTACAGTAGCGCATATACTCACCGAGTTAAAATTGCATGCAACGCCGTTGCATCATAGCTGTATTTTCAATATTGAAGCGGCTCTCTCCACGGCCTAATGGCTTTGTAAATTTTTTGTTTATTTTTTTTTTGTAAGGGTTAAGAACTAGCCTATAATAACTATATATATATATAGCTATATATATATATATAATAACTATTTTTTGTTGACAATAAAGTTTTTTGTAGCCCTTCTACTCAGCGAGTAATAATTTCATGCAACAATATTGCTTTTTTGTTACATAAGCAAGCTGCTACCTACGTGACCTGATGACGTGTACATTTAATTTTTTATTTTTGTCGTAAGGGTAAATACAACACCTTCATTTCTAGTTTATATTATTTACCGTAGCGCAAATATTCACCGAGTTAAAATTATGCAACGCCGTTGCATCATAGCTGTATTTTCAATATTGAAGCGGCTCTGTCCGCGGCCTGATGGCACCATGAATTTTTCGTTTATTTTTATCGTGAGGGCTAATAACTAGCCTATAATAGCGCATAATATTTTTTACCGTAGCATCTATACATAGCGCGTTATAATTTCATGTAACAAATTTTCAGTTACGTTGCTTTAGCAGCTTCCTCTGCTTTCTGATGACGTCTTTAATTTTTTTCTTATTTTTGTCAGAGAGGCAATGCTAACTGTGGTATCATCACTTGTATCATAGCATCTATACTCAGCGAGAAACAATTCCATGCAACACCGATGCATTTTGAAAAAATTTTTTTTTTTTAACTTTGCGCGGTAAAACGTAACGTTGTCACGTTAAAATAGCTACTATCAAAGAATTTCGATGTCTATTTGTAAAAAGGGGAAAGACTAGGGGTGGGAGTTAGGGGGTAGGCAATCCCCCTTACTTTTTTAGAGTCGGTCTAGTTGTTATTTTTTACTAAAATTTGTTTAAAATATTGATTTTTATTAACAATAATTATGAACGCATTAAAGTCAGTCGTCATTTTCATAACAAAAACCAACTTTAGTCGGCTATTTCATTTTAAGGCCTACCCAAAACTATCTTCAGTCGGCCAATCCACTCTTAGTCGTTCCTTAAACGAACTTCACTCGACCAATTCACTTTCAGTCGTACCTTTGACCAACTTCAGTCGGCCGAAATACCTTTCTCCCCCCTCCCCTCAATCAAAACCGCCTCAGTACGCCCCTGTTTTTAATGACCCTTTGTAAAAAAGGCAACTTTTTGCATGGTAATACTTCCAAAATATGCAAAATTCCATTTTTATCAAAATTTAAGATACGAAATCAGCAAAAACTTTAAAATTTTCAAAGTCAACCACAATCTTGCCATGGAGTAATACTCAAAAAGACTTACCAAAAATCTTTTTCATGTGTTTTTCAAGTTCATTGATAACGATACGCAATGTGTTAAAGTTTATATAAAAATCAGAGAATTTTATTATTTTTTATTTAAAAACTCCAAAAATAAACTATATAGAACTGCTCTGTACAGAAATTATTTTCAGCGCTGAAGTAGTTCGACGAAAATAGACAAAAAAATTTTCTCAAATAAAAATTCCTAGGATATATTGAATTTAAAATTTTTACCCAAAAAAAAAAAAAAAAAAAAAAAATAATCAAAAATAAAAAATAAAAAATAAAAAATAAAACCAATTACACTCAATTTATGCAAACAATCAATCAATATTTTTTTTTTTGCTTTCCTGTGTACCTAAATATTTATATAAATTGAATAAATATATAATGAGACCTTTACACATTCGGCGAACACAAAGTATAAGAAAAAGAAAATTTGCCATAAATACTCCATCGACATTACTCGCGCTTATTTTAGAATTTGCAAAAATTCTTTAAATTAAACATTAATACTCAGAAATATCTCATATTTTTAGGGAAACAATAATGTGGTAGCCATCCTGACTCACCTGCTGTGTGTATACTATGATACTATGTATCTATGTATCTATTTCTATATTTATTTGTATCTGTAGTTATTTTGATTGCTGAGAAATACCTTTGCCTACAATTGTTGAAAGTTCTTATTGCATTGTTGTTTTATTTAAAGTACTTTCAGCCTAGTCTAAGTGGGCGTAGACTTGAAATAGAATAAGCTTCTTATAAGTTTCTTCATGGATACAATCGCATTATTATTTTGCAAATTATTTGTTATTTGTGTTTAAATATAAGGAAATATTTAATTTAATATTGTACTTATGTGTGGGCATGGCTGTATGCGTGTGCGTTTGTGTTTGCGTTGATTTTTGCCAGCGTGCCGAAATGTATTTTTAATTTCATGTTATTGTTTTATTCAGGTTTCCATGTTTAATATTTACAAATTTCTTAAATATTTCAAAAACAAGAGAAATCATTGTTTTTGCCGTTTTTTTGTTTTTTTTTTTTTTTTTGTAATAAATGCAATTAATTTTAAGAATAAGGAATTCAATCATAAATTTTTATTATTAACATGTTGTTTCACTCATTAAAAAGTTTATTCGTAGTATTTTGGTCTTAAGTTTGGTCTAGCGTAAATTTTATTGGTAATTTATTTTACATTAATTTATATTTGCTCGTGTCTACCCGTTAATACGTGTGTCTCACACATTTTTTATTTTTTTTCTTATTTTGCGTTGTTTTAAAAACAAAAATCAACCGTTTTGTTCTTGCTGTTGTTATTGTTCCAATGAACTTTACAATTTTCAATTTGAAATAAGGATTTTTTTATGTCATGATGCAAAAAAAGTTGATATCCCCTAAATATTGGTGAATGTCCACCTCTCCAAGATTGATAGATGGCGTTATAAATAAAATAAAATTATTTAATAACGCAAGAATTGTGAGAAATCACCATCTTGGTCAGATTTTTCGTGAAATTTTTATGTGTTTGGATTGAAATTTATACTGGAAAAAGTAAATTAACACTATTTCGACCATTTCAGCCCATAAAAGGAATTTCACAGAACTTTTTATAATCGATTTTGTTGTGAGTATTTTTACACAATTAATCGAGTATTGGATCCACCATTGGCTTGAATGACTTCGATTGGCTAATGTCCATTTCCAAAGAAAACTTTATATGGCACTATTAAGCGTCATAGGTTGCCAAACAAAGAGCTCACTAAGGTTATTCTGATGGCACGATGAGATAAAACTCTGCCCACCTGACCAGTCAAAAAGGCTGGTATATAAAGAAGTCCAGAAAAATGTTTGTGTAGTCGCCACGTATGGTAGAAAAGGAACTTATACCTGAAAAAGTAGAAGTTTTTTTTGTTTGGGTTCTCATGTTATAACGCTTAAAGTAGATTAAATATGTTTGAATACAATTTCCTAAAATGTCAAAATTTAAAATATTTGTAGATGAAACTTAAGAACTCGAAAACAGGTGGCAATATATACTAATTTTTTCCTGATTATTTGATTTGGGTGTCATTGGGTGCCATATCATGACTGTAAAGCAGGTGACCTATTTATTCGATGTTTTGTGTGCTCAAAAACGCCTTTGTTTGAATTGATGTGTGGGAGCTCGCTTGGTTTTGATGAATAATAACTCTTCGGCGTTTGTTTCTTTTCCTTATAACATGGAATATTTTTTATTTTTATACGTGTCTCAAGTGATACTGCGGCAAAAATTAAAAATTACAATATACCCAACATGCCAGATCCGGAATAGATTATCCATTACTAGTATCGCCTTTGATCGAAATTCGAACATATAAAAAAATATATATATATGTATATATATTGCTTTTTTTTAATTTTAATTGAAAACATCTTTTTCTTTCTTCACTCATGTGCAAACGAAGTGGTAACTCCATATTTAGTTTCATTGTTATACGGCATTTAATTCCAAAGCTATTCGATATAAAAACTTTGAATTATATGGGTAGTACCACGCTCCCTTGTAGGCTTGGGTAGTTCATGAACGAACTAGTTCTATTGAACGATTCCCACTAATGAACTTTGTGAACTAGTTCAGTTTTCTCGCTCTTTTAGTTAATTTTAGTTCAATTCATGGTATAATAATACAAGGTAGCATTGACAACTGCTTATTTTCTCTTCTACAAGAAAACATCTCCTGTCAAAAACAACTGTTTGTGCAAATGTATCTGTAGCTGCTGATGTTGTTGTTTTTTTTTTTTGACTTCAACGTTTTCAACATTGCTTGTGTTTTCAATGGCGGATTGTGAGCGCTCTCTTTTTGAGTATATTTTTTGACAGGAGATGTTTTCCCAAGCAACGGTCAATGCTACCTTGTATTATTATACCATGAGTTCAATTGATATTGCAGCGAGTAGGAACAAAACGAACGAAATAACTAAATTTACCTAGCTATGGTTTGAGTCCTTGGTTTAAGAGTTGGTTTGAGACTTTTTGTATGTGCACTAATAGAAATGTTGGATTTGATAGCTATCACATATTCATACCAAGTTTGTTGTGCAGGGTTGCCCATATTCGACGGACCCATCTGGCAACGCCATAACTTTTGACAGAGATGTCAGATCGCTTAATGACATACCGCGTTTGAAGCGTCAGTCCAAGCAGATTTTTACCATGGAACAATACACGCCACGCGAGCGCTCTGAAATAGTTGAAATTTACATTCAACAGAAAAAGTCAATTGTGAAAACTCAACTTGCTTTTAAAAACTAAAAAAATGTGAGAAGTGCGCCTTCTAAGAACACCATTAAGCGTTTATACGAAAAATTTTCGACTAGTGAGGCTCTTTCTAATCCGAAGAGGCCAAATAAAAGTCGACCAAGGCGATCGGCCGAGAATATCGCTGCCGTACGAGCCAGTGTTGAGAGGTCCCCAAGAACATCCCAAAAACGCCGTTCTCAGCAGTTGGGCATGGCTTGGTCCACTTTACAACGGATTATTCGCGTTGATTTGCATTTGTTCCCGTACAAAATTCAATTGACGCAAAGATTGTTGCCTGCGGATAAGCCTCGTCGATTGGAATGGGCCCAAAGAGTCATCGAAATGGCCGAAAATGACGAGCAATTTTGGAACAAAATTATCATGTCCGATGAAGCCCATTTCACATTGAATGGGACCGTAAATAAGCAAAATTGCCGTATTTACGCCACTGAAAATCCTCAGGAGATTCAAGAAGTGCCTCTTCATGACGAAAAAGTCACAGTTTGGTGCGGCGTTAGTGCGAAAACGGTCATTGGGCCGTTTTTCTTCCAAAATGAAAATGGCCATGCTGTTACCATCAACCAGGAGCGTCATCGCGACATGATGACCAATTTTGTGATGGCAATTATTCGTCGAAAGCGTATGAGGCAGTTCTGGTTTCAACAAGACGGCGCTCCACCGCACACAAGTCGCATAACAATCGATTTTCTGAAGAATTTGTTTCCGGGCCGTTTGATGTCGAAAAGTGGTGATTTGGACTGGCCACCGCGTTCGCCCGATTTGACGCCGCCTGACTTCTTCTTGTGGGGATATTTGAAGTCAAAGGTTTACGTTAACAAGCCAAGGACCGTAGAAGAGCTCAAGGACAACATTCGTGAAGAAATAGCCGCTATTCCGGCCGAAATGTTGGCGAAAACGATGGAAAATGCTGCAAAAAGGGCACAATACGCCATCAACGCCAGAGGCGGCCATTTGAGAGATATCATATTCAAAAATTGATGTAAACAAATCTACTTGGAACAAATTAAATGATTAAGATTGCCAACCGCCAAATTTTTATTTTTTTCTTTGATTTTTTTAACAAAAACATGGGTCCGTCGAATATGGGCAACCCTGTATATATTTGGACATGAACGAATAAACGAAATTAACTAAAAGACCAATTGAACTACAAGACCTAACGAACAAAAAGAACTAACAAACTAAGAGAACAAACGAGGTAAAACATGCAACGAACAAAAAGAACGAACGAACTAAAAGAACTAAATGAACGAACTAGTTCATTACTTACTATTGAACTAAAAAGAGCGATCTTTGTGGTGAACTAAAATGCCCAAGCCTACTACCTTGTCTAATTCTCGTTCAGTTTTTCCAGTCGAAGAACACTACTAAATAAGAAGTTCCTACCGAGTTTCATTGATTTGTGAGTTAGAGTTCAAAAAGTGCTACGTCCCTCTTTCAACTCCCATAAAATGTAAACAGTGGAATGCTACGTGTGATTTGAGGTCAAATACCGATTTCCGAGACTGTGTGACCTATAACTCTAAAGCTATTTGATATCGTAAATTTGGGTTGTATGGGATATACCACGCCCACGATAGATATTTAGTGCACTCCTTCTCTTTACTCTTACTGATTTAAAAAAAATTATCAAAATCGATTGAGAAAAACGAGAGAAAATGGTTCCTAACTGTTATGCCTACGCCTATTTATATATAGATACAATTACAACCACTCCACAACCCTCATACCACACTCATAATACCAAAGTCATCATTTCAGACCATCATATCATACTCATCACACCATAACAAAATTTCATAACATAAAACCATATCTTTTATACCATAACCATCATACTATAGTCATCATATCAAAACCTTCATACTATATCATCATAGCATATCAATTATGCCACAGTATATCATATAGTATATTTACCATATTCTATGCTCAACTTTCCATTATCATTATTCCACATACAAAATCATACCATACACATCATATTATGTCATTATACCATACCAATCATATTATGTCATCATGCCATACCCATCATACCATAACATCATCCTATATCTATTACACCATTCTAATCATACAATACTCATTATACACAATCTATCATACCATGTGCATTAAAACACATCCATCTTACTATATCAAACAAAAATAACAAAATGGGCGTGTCAAGTATATTATGTGTAAAAAAATATCTAAAACTCAGATCCAGATCTTACACAACAAAATTACATCACTATTTATACGAAATACATATAAAAGTACTTTTGTAAAAGGAGGCATGCCACACTTAGATTTCAAACCAAGAAACAAAATTTATATAACTTGGTTTTAAAGATATAAAATTATATTACTTTGTTATTATAATCCTCGGTTATGATAAACACGGCGTTTCAGGGTAATTTTTTTTCAAGCAACCCATAGCTTAAACCCATAATCTCAAACTCCAGTCTATATATGCAGTCCAGATATAGCTCTCATTATAGCGATTTAAAGTCTCACTTCAATATATCCGCACTTTAATATACCGCCAATATTTATATTAACTATTATCCCTTCTCTCCCATTAATTTATAGCCCCATTTTCGAACCAAGGCAGACCTGACTGAATAGGAATAGGACACCTAAGGGATATTTTTGATTGAGGGTTTCTATACCTAAAAATATACACATTCAAGAGTATGTTTAGTTTTTTTTTATTAAAAAAATTTAATATTAAGGTAGATACAGCATTTTTTATAGAGCGCTGTGAAAAAAAGGTGAAAAGTGGTGACCATGATTGCTCCTCCTAAATTCATCTTAAAAAAAAAAAATATTATTAAACATGATACTTAAAACTCGTTCTTGTAATGGCCGATTTTGAAAATATTGATTCTTCACAAAATGGCAGACTTACGAACGTAAAGCAACGATTTTCGACAAAAAATTCGTCATATATTTTGCCTAAGCTACGAAAAAACAAATCCTATGACAAGTACGAGATTATTATGAATAAAATAAGCCTGCAAAAAAATCAAAACGATCGGTTCTCTGAGTTTTGAGAAATCTTGGTCACCGACTTTTCAAGTTTCAAAATGAGTCAAATCGGATAAATAACAGATCTAACTCCAATACAATGTTGCTTTATCAAAATAGTAAAATCTCTTACAATTCCATAAAAAGTAATCTTATGACCTGAAATATGCGTTGTTCTTTTAAACGTATGCTGGGTTTGAAATTTGGTAAAATTAAATGTAAACTTCGCCCACTTTTCATGCAAATAACGTCATTAAAATAGCAAAATCTTCTAAATTTAACAGAAACTAATATGGGTATTCACAATGTATTTGTGATCTACTGAAATTAGAAAAAAATTTGGTTGAATACTTGCCCTTATTACATATAAAGTGATGTAGTGAAAGTAATCAAGCCATCATAACTTTGAATATTCTTAAACACGGTTGTGGGGTATTTTTCTTTTTTTTGACCAACCCGATTATAATTCCTTGTTGGTTTTTCTATCTTGGATCTCAGCTTCACTGCAGCTTTTTCGTCCACAATTTGAAGCATTGCAATTGAAGGTGTGCAATTTCCCCCTCCGTTACCCCCTGTGGACGCCCTTGACGCAATACAGATCCTCTAGATTTCATGCCAATATGCAGTCATACTCATAGAACTCAGCTACATCAATAGCTCAGTTTTTTTCTAAGTTGACTTAAGCGATTATTACTTCTTTCCACAAAATTACTGTGAAAATACAAACAATAAAATAATTTATTTTTTTTGGAAGGTAAAAAAATATTCTTGAACTTAAGCATGGCCTCATTAGAACATAAAGCCAACCAACAAAATGGTCAGGGCTATTGTGTCAGTGAGGCATGTCCATGACTGCGAAAAATTATTAAAATGGTCGAATAAATCAATATTTTCTCTCATAGTCAAAGTGAAATCTAGCGTAAACAATTACGTTTTGTTTACTTAACAAAAAACAAAAAAAAAAAAAAAAACAGAAACCAAAATTAAAACAAATGGAACTTTTATAAAAGCATTAAAATTGAAGGAGAGTGTGCAAAATTTTCACACATGATTTTTAACAACAATTATGTAAAAACTTGGCGCAAAAAATATCGAACGGATAAATCGATCAATCGTTAGAAGTGAACAACCCAGTGAAGGTTCGAGCCAAATGAGTTAACAGAAAAATTAGAAAAAAAAAAATTAAAAAGACAATCTTATCACGAAATGTGAGAGAAAAGTACTTAAGTAAAAACATAAAAATATTTGTGAAGATCATTGTTGAACAAGTGAACGACCTTCAACTTTATGCAAAAGCATTAAAACTGAAATAAAATAATTTGAATATTAAAAAAAAGACACTGTGTTGACACATTGAAGGACGAGCATATCTGTCGAACTTCATGTCAAAATCAATCATAACAAGCAATTAAACTGCATCAAAAGCAGCAGACCTAGCCTTGGAAGCTTCGAGTTTGAAGACCTCTGTCTAAGGAGAACATCTTGCCATGATGAAGCATGAAAATCCGAGCAAACCCATTCTCATCGGCAGTAATCACAACAATGGCACCCTGCATGTAGCATCACCAAACTCAGGGAAGCGCAGCATATGGCGCACGCGCAGCTCCTCGGAGGCACCTGCCTCTGCGCCCAAAAGTCCCATAACAAAGGCCTTTGATTTTCTGCCCTGGTCACGTAGCAAAAAATCGGTAGCAGAAAAAGCTGCCACAGCCAGCCATTTAAATACCAACGGCCACAAGGACGCCAACGCAGTCGTTAACACAGTTGATTCGCGTGACACTTCGGAGGAGTATAAAAAGGACTGTATCAACTATCATCGCAACATCTTTCGCAATGGTGGTGGCATCATACGCGACATTCTGGGCGACAAGCTGAACAAAGAAAGACAGCAGGTCTTGCCTAGCGAGGCTCTAAGCAACAACACCCTGCCGAATCCACACAGTGGCAAATACCATCAACGCAGACCCAAGCAGGTGGTAGCACGCAACAAAAGCCTCGATATCAATGAGTTGATCGACTGCGTGGAGAACGAGTTGGCCGCCGATAAGAAAAACTTTGCACGTAGCCGATTCCTCGATGATACCTTTATCGAGAACATTATTCGAGCCAAGAATGAGTACCAGCGCAACAGCAGGTTGCAAGGCGACCTGGTTGAAGATGACTACGTATATGGCAACAACTACTATGGTGATGAGCTGGTGCGCTATGATGAGAGCGGTGAAAAACGCAAAGAAAATAACAACAACAACACTTCCACACCCTCGAAACACATTCTCTTCAATGATGAAAACGTTGTGTATTTGATAAAGAAAGAACTTCCGGTTAAACGGGAAATGAGCAAAACCAAGGCTGCCATTGAACATAATTCAAGGGCCAACCAGCAGAAGACCACTAATGGCGAAAAGGAACGCAAGCACGAACGCAGCACGAGTGTGTTGCGTGCACGTTTAAAATTCAAGAAAGTAACACCGCCGGAAACTGCGCCATTGTCGGAGCATCACAGTCAAGTTTGGAATAATCAACAAAAACATCCGCCACATCAACAGTCAGCCAGTCAACGAAGCAATTATCTACATTCAAAATCAGTTATCGATAATTGCGCTATTATCGGCATGGCCAGCGTTGGCCTCAGCCTAATGAACCCAGCAGGTGCCAGTTTTAAGCAGAGCAATGGCTTGCAGCGTCAAAATACCTCACCCGCTGCGCCACCCAGCCATCATGGCACTGTCAATGTCAATGCCAATGACAGTGCTGAACCTCATCATGGGCGTCATCATCAGCTGTATCAGCGTTCGGAGCAACACTCACAGCGCCGAAAATCATTAACTGACACGAATTATGGACCCAGTGCCTGCTTCGATAACAGCAGCTCCAGCAGCATGGGCAGCGGTGGTGGTGTTGGTGGCGGTGGTGGCGGAATTATAAGCGAACGTCCTAAAACTGAGAAACCGCGAAAAAAGCTATCATTTCGTGAGCCAGTGGTTTCAGAAAAGGGTCGCTCAAGACGCATCAGCTCGCCGGCGCAAAAAAGTCCAGTTTCACCTGAAAGCGCTGTGAATTCGGTTCTGACAACCGATGGCAATAGCAATGCTTCTGGCGCTCATACAACAATGAAGGGCAACTGTGATAATTCCAATCTGTTGTTGGACAACCGCTTTGCCAGAAGTGCCGCCGAAAGTGCAGCGGCAGATCAAACTGCTGCAGATGCGGAGGTGAGATTTGATTGTGTTTTTGTTAAGGGGGCCAATAATACTTTAAGTTATATTGCTACATAATATTTTTATCCTTGATTTTCGTTCAGATTTTAATTTAATTCTTTTGTTTTTTTTCTTGTTCTCTTTTTAGTCACAAGCCATGCGCATTGTTCGCACTGTCGGCCAAGCATTCGAAGTGTGTCACAAATTTAATCTTCATAAGAATTCCCTAGATAATAATGACGAACGATCAGATGCCTCATCTGATCTTCTAGATGTCGATCACATATCAGAGCACCAGCTCAGCGATGATGATGTTGCTAAAAAAGGTACGTTTTTTGTTAAATTAGAAAAATATTTCTATCCATACTGTTTTAAGAGTTACGAGTAAGCTTTGATTCCTTAGACCCCTTTTACATTGGTCAAGAATTGAAAGCAATTTTTCGAGTTTGTTTGCGAATTGCAGCGAATTAGCTGAGAAGCTTGTGTTGTACCGTCAATTTTTTTGGGTTCAAAAGAGAACGTCAAAAAAATTGCTTTCAATTTTTGACCAAGGTAAAAGGGGTATCAAGACTTTATTAAAGAAAGCCTTGATTCTAGGGTTTTAGGCGAAACCTCCTTTGGCATCGAATTGAGGGGACCTAACCCCTTCCGATTTAACTGTTATGCTGCTGGTGTAGCTCAGTGTCATTCTGCAAAGAGAGATGAGTTGATATTCCTCTCACCAAATTTTATTATAAATTACAGCATTTTCAATAGTTTTAAAAGATGTGATTCTTTTTAAAAACGCCAAAAATTGTAAACACAACAACTAGTATATGGCACATATGGTAACAAGTTTTGGTACAATAAAATAATGAGAACCAGAGGAGAGGTTTAAAATTAAATTTTGTTTTAATTTGGCTTTTCATAGTTTTTTGTTTGAACCTAATGGATCTTATCAACCAAAGTGTATCCGATAAGGTTCGTTGCTATTGCTAAATATGATGTGCCAAATGAGTAAAACACTTTTTTCATAGAAAGTAACCCCCTTAAACCAAGTTAGGTGCGACATTTTATCTTCAATTCTGAATAAGTACGAAATTAACACTCTAACACATTTTAAGTTTTGATTTATTTCTGGCATTTAAATTTAAACTTCAGCTTTGGTGTATTCAAAGACTTATAGTATAATTTTATGATAAATTTTTTTGTGGAACATTTTAACCCATTATATCCTTGTTTTATGGGTCTTTTTTGCCTTTTATCACAAAAAGGTCAAAAAAGTTAGGGGATTAAAATGTTACATAAAAATATTCCTCGTAATATTTTACATAAATCCTCAGAACACATTCTATACCCAAAATGTCAGGATAACATGATTTCCTTTGCTGATTCACTATAAGAATGTTCAAAAAGGGTGAAAATTAAATCCCCCTTAAAATAAGACTCATACGTAAACTTTCAAAACGCCGATACACATATATTTGTTTTTTATCCCCTCTATCAGAATCCATTGTCAGAACCTTGTTATTTTTTTCATGTTGAACAGTGTAATTATTTTTCTAACAAAAGCCAACAAATGACTTCGCAAAATTATCCCAATAATTTATAAGAGAACATTTTTTTGTTCGAAACATAATTTTAAACACATTTTTCGCGGAACACGTAAAAATACGTTTTTCGCAAAGTATGGGTAGAGCGCGGGTCACGTAGTTTTAAGTTTTGTATAGATGGATGGTAGAAAGTGCAAAATAATGCTATACGGGTCTTTATAAATGAAAAAAAAAAACATTTAACAATTAAATGCACGCACATTTTTCAATAAACTGGCCGCTCCAGCTATAATGCAAAGGCACAAAACGCCCGACTACAATGTTCCAGTTCAAAAATTCCAGTTTCTAAACTCAGTCTTCTAACTATTTTAGGATTCAATATAGTACATATTTACCATATATGATGAAAATACGTAGGTACATATGTATCGAAAATAACAGTCCGTTTAAAAAGTCCATAGGATGACACATAGATGGCGGTACTAGATTTTTTCCATATGATTTTTATTTAGTTCTAACCTTCAAACGATACGTATATAAATTTGACAACGATATGACAATTGATTCGTGAGTTATAGAATGGTGTGCAACTTTTGTTATTGAAAAAAAAAAAAATGAAAAAAAGTGAATTTCGAGTTTTAATAAAGCATTGCTTTTTGATGAAAAAAAAAATACAGTGGAAACCAAAAAATAGCTTGATAAACATTATCCGGACTCTGCTCCAACGAAACAAATGGTAAAAAAGTGGATAGATTAATTTAAACGTGGTCATACCAGCACAAATGATGTAGAGCGCAGTGGACGCCCAAATGAGGCTGTTATTCCAGAAAACAACGAATTGATGCTTCAGAGGAGTGTTTGACGCTGTTAAACCGCAATGAAATCAAATTCTATCGTCGATATGGGACAATGGATGAAACATGGCTTCACTATTACACACCAGAATCCAAAAGACAGTCAGCTGAGTGGACAGCAGTCGACGAACCGAATCCAAAGCGAGCAAAGACCCAACAGTCGGCCTGTAAGGTGATGGCGTCTGGAAATAATAGGTCTGTTCCCGTACTCTAAAGTTTAGTCCAATTTACCATTTTTACAGGTTTTGTGTCAAACTACTTAAAATCATATGTTTACATATTAGCACACGCAAAGAAATTTTTCGTTTACCACAACTGAAAAATTCACCAACTATACTTCGTTTGCGAGCTGTATTTGCCGCAAACGAATATTCAGTTGTCACAACTTAAAAATATATCTTATATATATAAACCGCAAGCTATTTCGGTCATTATTATTTATTATATTAATAATCTTTCTCATTAAGTCCGTCCGTCTTCTTATGGATTCCACCTCTGTTCTATCTTCGTCCGCGTATTAAGCAAACTACCAATTTCCTTATATAGTAACAATTTGTCCAAAAAGTGACTCTAAACTATAAGCGTTATGTTTATACAACGAATGGAAAAATAAACAAAATTTTCAGTTGGGAAAAACGAAGTTTTCAATTGCTGCAATTTAAAAATCACTCGCGTTTATGACAAACGAAATTCATTTCCTGCAACTAAATGACTCGTTTCTCACAACTGAAAATTTTGTTTATTTTTCGTTCAACGTTTATGACAACTGTTGAAACGTTTGCAATAAACGATTTCAAGCACGACAAACGAAGTTCGTTTGCGGCAAACTGGCGATAAACGTTTTTTTCTTTGCGTGTGTGCACTTTTGGATCGATTGAAGGCTGAAATCGCAAAGAAACGGCTACATTTGCAAAAGAAAAAAGTGTTGTTTCACCAAGACAATGCACTGTGTCACAAATCGATGAAAACGATGGCAAAGTTGAATGAATTGGGCTTGGAATTGCTTACCCACCCACCTTATTCTCCAGATTTAGCCCCTAGCGACTTTTTCCTGTTTTCAGGACTCAAGAGAATGCTTGTTGGAAAGAAATTCAAGTCCAATGATGAAGTAATCGCTGAATCTGAAGCCCATTTTGACGAGAAAGAGAAATCGTACTATAAAAGTGGTATCGAAAAGTTGGAAAATCGTTATACTTGTTGTATTGCTCTCGAAGGCAACTATGTTGAATAATATAATCGAGTTATATCAAAATTTTATTATTTTCTTAGTTATCCTATGGACTTAGTGAATGACCTGTTATATATAAAAAACCGAATTTTTTCTTGATCAATGCACTCTTGTTGCACGAAATAACCGCATGAAAATGTTCAAGTGATAATTCCAATTTTTCGCTGAAATACAATTTAAAAATCACTGTAGACAACACAATATGCGCACGTACATCAAAACGTTGTGAGTACGTATAAGCTTAGAAATGTCAAACTTTCCAATGGAAAACGTTAGTTTTACAAATTATGACATAAGCGTTGCCATATCCGAAAATATAAGTAGTAGTGCATTAGTAAAAATTATTAAAAATGAAACAGTCGCGTATCAAGTAAAGACCGTGTACCGAAGGTACTTTGTCATGGTATCCAATTTTATCCATTTTTGTTTTTTTTTCTGTGCTTTGATAAATTCTCATGGTGCTTAACCCTATTTCACAGTAAAAAACTTTGAAATTAATCGCCTCTCGGCCTTATAATAAATTTAAATTTTGTGTTTTTCTTGTTTCAAAAAGAAAACTTTTCCAAAGATTAAATAGAAATGTGTTTTTGGTGCAAAATGTATTTTTACAAATTTTTAAAATTTCTCAAAGTTTGTTCAAATTTTATTTTTGCGTGTAGAGCATATCGCTTCTGTCACTCTTATGATAATGTCATAATAAAAGTAATGTGTCTCAAGCGTTGAAAATAAATGTCAAGCGATAAAATTTAAATTGCAATACATTGATTGCGCTCGATTTGATGATGAAGAAGAAGAGAAAGAAGTCACGTAGTTAGCATCACGTTATAACAGAATGGAAAAAAAAATATAATTTCAAAAGAGGGAATATAGTCGTATTGAATAAAAAAAAACAATATGCAAAGAAGCATTAAGGGAATATTCAGTGGTGTAATAAAATATCTAATAAAAGTATCGAAAAAAAAGAAACAAAAATCAAGATACACCAACAGTTATTAGACTTTATATAGAGACAAAGAGCGAGTGAGAGAAACGTATGTATGTGTGATATATCGTTTTATAAAAGAGCTTTTGTTCTAGCGCTCATTTTTTTTTTCTTTAGCTTGCGGGAGTAAAATTGCAAAAGTCAAGCAGTTAAGATGAACAACACCAAAAAGAACGACAACAACAAAAACAAGCCAAAAAAGAAATAAATTATCTGAAAATAAGACAGAAATTAAGAATCCAAAATAATAAATAAACACATACGTTGGGCTGTCACTTGGTTCGTTCGTCCGTCGGTCTATTTGTCTGTCCTTATGTTTGCTCGTCTATCTGCGTTGAGCTGTCATATATTTTTGTCTATAAATAAATAATTTTCTTCAATTTTCCTCAAGTTGCTTATGATTTCAGTTGGTGTATTTATTTTTTTTTTTTTTTTTCGTTGTCTTACGAGTAGTTTTTGTAGATTTCCCTTAGTTTGTTCAAATGGAACCAGCGAATTCTAAGAAAATACAAAAAAAAATCATTTCTTAAATATTACTGTTTATAGCGGTGTGTGCCTGTTTTTTATTCTATTTTTTTTTTCTGATTCTTTGGCTTTTGCGATTGTTTGCGGTGATTTATATATTTTTATTTTTCAACATTTAAATGCTTTATTTAACGTATTTTTTTTTAAACTTAATGATGTCGTTGCGAATGTTTTTGCTGTGGTGGCCACGTCAAATGACGTCAAAGTCTACCTTGTTCTCGAAAACGCGGATAAAATTGCTTAAGTTTTCGACTTTCGCAAGAGTTCGAGGTATTGCCAGCGAAGAAGCGTTCAAGCAGACAAACTGTTTATACAGCCGACCTAAATTGAAAGAGAAAAGCTAAAGCGCTCTGAACAAACTGACGGTTATCAAAGAGAATGAAAGTGTTTTCTTTGCCGGTGATCTTTGCTGATCACCTAAATTCAATTGTGTACCATCGGCACAGGTCTTCGGCAACATATGATAATAATATTGATGATGATGATGATGATGATGATGATGATGATGATGATGATCATGATGATGTTGATAATGATGATGATGATGATGGCGTCTTTAATACTGATGTTGTGAGTTAATCTCTTTAATCATTTTTTAAATAAAAATGTTCTTTCTTGTGATTTGTACAGTTTTTTTTTTCATATTATTTATTTTTATTTCTAAAAAAATCATTCAACCGTTTGAAACATCAAATTCAGAATCATTTTCATAATAGTTGCGAGTTTCTTGCAACATTTCAACGATGCTGCCAAAAATCCAATAAGATATGTCTCAACAAGTTCTTAGAAAATTAAATTTTTAAATTTCACTTTAAATTTTACTTTTAAATTTCACTTTTAAATTTCACTTTTAAATTTTCAAATTTCAATTGTGTTTTTATTGATTTGATGTGGGTTAAAGACACATGATCGAATGCTGTTGTGTGGGTTTAAAATCTATCTACTGCTCACTGCTCAAAGCATCTGCAATGTTGCCACAACTGGCATCATCAACTTCAACAGCAACAACATCAAAGTAAATGTGAAGGATGCAGCCATGACTTTTTTTTTTGTGATAAATTGTGATTTTGAGCTAATTACATGCACTACAAGCACGCAATCAACTAACCTTCATATAAATTTGTCTCAATTTTTCAACGAAAAAACAAATTCGATGTTTTTTGAGGTCTCTTCTTAGAACTTTTATCTAATCTACCTCAAAGTCATTAGTGAACATTTTAGTAACATTGACCTAATGGATATGTTGAAATATAAAGAGTTTCAATGGAAACGGTATTCTATAATTGAATAAAAGTATAGATTAACAGAGATATAAGAAGTATACTGAGTAATTTCATTATCAAAGCTCTTTTGAAAGTTTTTTCTCTTAGTTGTGAATTTAATAAATAATAAAATAGTCTATAAAAGAGTCATGACTTTAAAGGAGTCTTCAAGATAAAATCAATTTTTTTTCGTTATAAACCCTTTCTAATATTAGAAAAAGTTCAAAACTTATTATAGCTTTTTGTTTAATGGATTGAATTGAAAATTTTTTTAAAATGAGGTCTTCACAAAGATTTTTTGAAGATTTCTCATATATTCCGATGTGAAGTATAATTGCTAAAAAGATCATAAAGTTTATTTTACTACTTTATACAACATGATAATCTTTTGAAAAAAGTTACGAACATCTTTTTTCGGAAAAAAAATGCGATCACAAAGAGAAATCTGCGATCATGTTGAGATAAAACTATTTTCAGAAGAATAATGATAATAAATAGGAACAGAAACTGGTTATGTCTTGAACACATCTGTAGATTTTGACGTGACAGTGTATCTTTATCCTTGTCCTTATTCTTATGTCTTTTATTTTTTCTTGTTCGCAAATTTGTCTTCATATTTTTCCTCATACTTGTTCCAAACTTTGTTCGAATTTTTGTTTTCATCCATGTCCAAATTTTTTACCATATCGCTTGTCCGAATCTCATTCTTAATCCTAGACCTACTTTTTGTGCCAGTCTTGCCCCAACATTTTTTTTCTTAATCATTTTCTAAGTGTGCTTTAAATTATTCTTCATCTCGTTGTTCTTGTTTCGAGTGACAAATTGTTATATTCCTTGTCCTATTCCTTTTATCAGTCTTGTCCTCAAACCTCCGTTAAGTGTGTTCAAATCTCTATCCTAATTCTTGTCCCGTTAAGTGTGTGCAAATCTCTATCCTAAATCTTGTCCCAATCTTTGTGTTAGTTATCTTCAATCCTTGCCCAAGTGCGAGTTTTTATGTTTGTCTCTGTTATCATCTACGTATTTTATTCTTATTCTTATTTTTATTCTTATTCTTATTCTTATTCTTATTCTTATTCTTATTCTGATTCTTATTCTTATTCTTATTCTGATTCTTATTCTTATTCTTATTCTTATTCTTATTCTTATTCTTATTCTTATTCTTATTCTTATTCTTATTCTTATTCTTATTCTTATTCTTATTCTTATTCTTATTCTTATTCTTATTCTTATTCTTATTCTTATTCTTATTCTTATTCTTATTCTTATTCTTATTCTTATTCTTATTCTTATTCTTATTCTTATTCTTATTCTTATTCTTATTCTTATTCTTATTCTTATTCTTATTCTTATTCTTATTCTTATTCTTATTCTTATTCTTATTCTTATTCTTATTCTTATTCTTATTCTTATTCTTATTCTTATTCTTATTCTTATTCTTATTCTTATTCTTATTCTTATTCTTATTCTTATTCTTATTCTTATTCTTATTCTTATTCTTATTCTTATTCTTATTCTTATTCTTATTCTTATTCTTATTCTTATTCTTATTCTTATTCTTATTCTTATTTTTATTCTTATTCTTATTCTTATTCTTATTCTTATTCTTATTCTTATTCTTATTCTTATTCTTATTCTTATTCTTATTCTTATTCTTATTCTTATTCTTATTCTTATTCTTATTCTTATTCTTATTCTTATTCTTATTCTTATTCTTATTCTTATTCTTATTCTTATTCTTATTCTTATTCTTATTCTTATTCTTATTCTTATTCTTATTCTTATTCTTATTCTTATTCTTATTCTTATTCTTATTCTTATTCTTATTCTTATTCTTATTCTTATTCTTATTCTTATTCTTATTCTTATTCTTATTCTTATTCTTATTCTTATTCTTATTCTTATTCTTATTCTTATTCTTATTCTTATTCTTATTCTTATTCTTATTCTTATTCTTATTTAGTTTAGTTTATTTCATAAAGCCTTTAGATACAGAAATCTTTACAGACTAGGATTAATATAATATATCATAAAATAAGTTATACAGTTACAGGTATAATTAAAATGGTAAAAGAAATAATGATAAATTTTAAAGAATATTATTAATTAAGTTTTTAAATACATGTTTGGGAGCATATAAATCAAATTCATGTGAAATACATAATTCATTAAACAGAGTTAAAGTTCTCATAATTGGCTCATTTAAGGCATAATTAGTTCTACAATGTTTTAAATAAAACAGTTTTGAATTTCTTAAATATCTTAGCGGAATATTGAAAGGAATAAGCTCTAAAAGAGAATTGCAGTCAATAATGCCAGAAATTATATCATGTATGAATAAGAGCGATGAAATCGTTCGTCTTGATTCAAGAGATTTAAGTCCTAGAAGCAACAACCGTGTACTATAAGGTGGCAACGGATCATGAAAATTTATTGATCGCAGTACAAATCTGGTAAAATTCTTTTGTATTTTTTCCAGTCTGAAAGAGGTAGAAGCATAATATGGAGACCAAATAATGGAAGCATACTCAAGTCTAGATCTTACAAAAGCATTAAATAACATACTTAAGGTATGAGGATCACAGAACTCCCTACTATTTCTACGTATAAATGCCAATAAAGAGTAAGCCTTAGGAATGAGAAAATTTATATGGTCAATAAACGTAAATTTCGCATCAAAAATAACACCCAGATCGCGATAAGTATCAGCGGATTGGATTATTGAATTAAATAAAAAGTAGGAACTGCTCAATGTATTGAGAGTGAGTTTAGAGAAAGTAACATGATAACATTTTGCGAAGTTTAACGGTAGACCATTAGTTTGACTCCAAGTTAAGACTCTAGTAATATCCGCTTGTAGTTCAACAACGTCTGTAGAGCAGGAAATTTCCTGAAAAAGTTTTAAGTCATCCGCATAGAGCAAAAAACGAGATGTTAAAATGCATTTGGAAATGTCGTTGATAAAAAGAACAAAAAATAAGGGTCCAAGGATACTACCCTGCGGAACTCCTGAAGAAGCTATAAATTGAGATGATTTAACATTATTAATACTGACAAAACATATCCTGTCTTGCAGATAAGACTTAATCCAGGCCAGGAATGAGGAATGAAATCCCATTTTTGATAATTTTAAGAGCAACAGTTTATGAGATACTCTGTCAAATGCTTTTGCGAAATCGGTATAAATCACGTCGACTTGATGACCCATCCCAAACGCGGATACACAGTACTCAGAAAAAAGGATTAAATTTGACACTGTTGACCGCCCAGAAATAAAGCCATGTTGTTCCGGACAAATATAACGTTTGATTAAGAAACTTAGTTTAGCTTTTATGACACATTCGAAAATTTTCGAGACATTAGATAATTTTGAGATTGGCCTATAGTTAGCAACATTACTTTTATTTCCAGACTTAAAAATAGGGGTTATAGAGGCAATTTTCCAGCACTTAACGAAATTACCTTCAGATAAGGACTTATTAAAGATGTTACAAAGCGGGACCGCTAAAGCATGTGAACATTTTAAGAAAATTATTGTGGCAAAACCATCAATATCTTCCTTACATGATTCTTTCATACTCTGGATGGCCTCAAGTACATCGTTAACGGTAACAGAAAAAGTACCTATATCTGTAAAAGCATCAACAGATTCCACGGCATCTCCAATATAATCATTATTGTCAACGACAAAGTTTGACTTAAAAAAATCGGCAAACATATTTACAGTTTCTGATAAGTTTGTTGAACTCTGATCATTAAAAAACACTGAGGAAGGAATTTGCGATCTACCTCTTTTGGACTGTATAAAATTCCAAAAAGATTTTGGATTATTTTTAATATTTGATTCATACTGCAAGATGTATTGCTTATATAAAAATTTATTAAGGAAATTAAATTCACGCATGAAATGTAGATATTTTTCTTTATGAGTTGGCTCATTGGTAGCCCTGAACAATTTCAAAAACTTATTTCTTTGATTTTTCAACTTTTTAAGACCCCTTGTATACCAAGGAAGTTTGTGAATAGTTTTATTTCTACGCGGAATATGTGAATTGCACGTAGTAGAAACCTGAGATTTAAAAATACTAAAACATGATTCGGCATTATAACCATCAAATAGTACGCGCCAGTTTAGATTAAGTAACATGCAGTTCAATATATTGAAATTACAACGATTATAATTGAACAGTTTGTTATCTTCCGAAAACTCAAAATATTCGTAAAACTCAAAATCAATAATTAGTGGCATATGATGCATACATTGTTTCTGGATTGGATAAAGACATTCTATGATATTGAATTTAATATTTGAGGTAATATAAATTAAGTCTAACAATTTATTTAAGTTATTAAAAATACAATTACTTTGATGTAAGTCTATACTGGATAGACTGTCAATCAAATTTATTTCATAACCCTGATTTATATTCGTTGGAGTTAAGTCCCCTGTAATATATGTCCATGTAACCTTAGACAGATTAAAGTCACCCAAAACGCAGAGGTGAGAATTTGCATCCATAGATGAGTTAATTCCAATTATGTTGTCAACATGCGCAGCATATATTGAATCTGCACTGTTTGGTGGGATGTACGAAGCGCAGAAATACAGTGACTCATTAGAAGTCAGTACTCGAACACATAGCTGGTCAAGCAAAGTATCAGAATTGATAAAAAATTGACGAGATGAGGAATAAATTCTTTTAATGGCAATTAGTACTCCACCACCACGTATAAGTCCAGTTTTTACTGCGTCACGGTCCTTTCTATACACGTTAAAAATGTTAGGATCGAAGAATTCACCATCGAAAAAGTCCGGCTGAAGCCAGGTTTCAATTAAAACGTATACATCAAAATCTTCATGCGATGTAAAATTAAAGATTAAATCAGATTTAGATCTCATCCCAGACATGTTCTGATAGTAGCATTTCAAATTTTTGCTCGACTTGCATACTAAGGGATTACATCGGATTAATTCATTCGCTGTTTCAGGCTTCTTTTTTGAAAATTTCCGAACATAGAGACTTTAGTGTTCTCTTGCCAGAGCGACGGCTCAAAAATGGCATCAATAGAGTGCTCAGCAACACCAAGTTTAAAAGATACTCTTTTAAGATTTTCCAGAATAGCATCTTTTTTTATTAATTTGTAACATAATAAATCACATTCCCGAATGGAAGAATATTTTACAACATAATTAATTATGTCTTGTGCAGAGACATTAGGGTTAAAAAACCCAACATGAACAAATATAAATTTTGGAGCAACATCAAGTTCATGCCTATCACTTTGACCAGTAACAGATTTTTCACGTTGAACCGATCTCTTTGTTTTAACCACCTTCAACTCTCCATTATTATGTGTTTGATATTTACCATCAATCGAAGAGCTTAAATTCGAAGCAGCAGCAATCGAAGAATAGGTAGGCACAGCAACAACAATGTCATCAACAACCACTTGACTATCCACAACAGCTGGAGAAGTCGGTGAAGCGACCGCAGAAAAGAAAGAAACAGCTTTCTTTTTAGTTTTTTCGTTTGCGATAGCCACATTAACTGAAACGGCGTCAGCAACAACAGCGTCCACAGCAGGAGAGACTCCATCAATACCTTCCACAGCATGAGAGACAGCATCAACAGCAACCACAGCAGGAGAGTCAAAAGCAACAACAGATGATCCTCTGACAGTATCCACTGATGGGGCACTGGAGGTAGAAACCGGTTTTCGAATACGAGAGCGAGATTGAGCGACATTATGCGTGTTACCTACATTAGTGGCTGAGCCAGCAGGTTTGCGAGAACGAAGACGAGGTAGTTGCATAGGGGAAGCATTTGAGGTAACAGCTGGATCAACACCAACAACCGAGGTAACAGCTGGAGCCACCCCCACATCGGTAAACGTCGTGTTAGAGAGTTTAATGGGTTCAATAACCTTACTCCCAAGAGACTGCACAAGCAGAGCTTTAATGACATTCACTTCATTTGCCAATTTAGCAATTGTTGATGCAAAGTTTGATGAATTACCAAGACAAATATCACATAAAAAAGTTATATTAGGGTGACAATTAATCAAATCACACTGCATTTCACTTAAGTTCAAACATTGTTTATGAAATTCAGCATTACAAGAATTGCACATAATGCTCTCATCTACAATAAGGAAATTAGAACACTTAAAGCACAACATAGCTAGTTAGAACAATCGTCTAATAAGAATCACGACTGATTATAATCACGACTAAATCACGACTGAATATTCTTATTCTTATTCTTATTCTTATTCTTATTCTTATTCTTATTCTTATTCTTATTCTTATTCTTATTCTTATTCTTATTCTTATTCTTATTCTTATTCTTATTCTTATTCTTATTCTTATTCTTATTCTTATTCTTATTCTTATTCTTATTCTTATTCCTATTCTTATTCTTATTCTTATTCTTATTCTTATTCTTATTCTTATTCTTATTCTTATTCTTATTCTTATTCTTATTCTTATTCTTATTCTTATTCTTATTCTTATTCTTATTCTTATTCTTATTCTTATTCTTATTCTTATTCTTATTCTTATTCTTATTCTTATTCTTATTCTTATTCTTATTCTTATTCTTATTCTTATTCTTATTCTTATTCTTATTCTTATTCTTATTCTTATTCTTATTCTTATTCTTATTCTTATTCTTATTCTTATTCTTATTCTTATTCTTATTCTTATTCTTATTCTTATTCTTATTCTTATTCTTATTCTTATTCTTATTCTTATTCTTATTCTTATTCTTATTCTTATTCTTATTCTTATTCTTATTCTTATTCTTATTCTTATTCTTATTCTTATTCTTATTCTTATTCTTATTCTTATTCTTATTCTTATTCTTATTCTTATTCTTATTCTTATTCTTATTCTTATTCTTATTCTTATTCTTATTCTTATTCTTATTCTTATTCTTATTCTTATTCTTATTCTTATTTATTTTCTGTAGTTTTTAAAAATTTTTATTTTTTATTTTTATTGTTATTTTAACCTTTTAACCTTGATTTTATTTTTGCGTTTGCGTTTGTTTTTTGTCTTTACTTTTGCTTTCGGTGTTTCTTTTGGTTTTGGTGTTCGGTTTTTCTTTTTCCGTTACTTTTACTTTTTTTTACTTTTTCTTTTTTTTTTCTTTTTCTTTTTCTTTTTCTTTTGCTCTTACTCTTGCTCTTGGCCTTGCTCTTGCTCTTGCTCTTGCTCTTGTTTTTACTCTTGCTCTTGGCCTTGCTCTTGCTGAAGAATGATAGAAACCAGATTACGCGTTCCGCAAATGAGAGAGAGAGAGCATGACGTCACAAACGATATTGTCAGACTTTGGAATAATTTTACTCCCATACCCACAACTAAATATTTTTTTCTTATTTTTATATTATGTATATGGACCTCTTTAACCCATTGGTAAAATTTTGTCAGTCTCAAATAGTTTAGGAGATAAAAATCTTGAAAGTTTAAAAAATTCATAATTTTCGTATACGAAAAAAATTCATATTTTTATACAGAAGAGTAGATATTTTTACTTTACTTTTTCGATAGAATTCATTTTCAATTTCGTCAATTTGCCTAAGAGATCGCATATTTGAATACGTTTTTGTCAAGCAAAAGTACTATGTGACGTCATGCACTCAGTTGAGAAAGAGAGCATTAAATAACGGGACTGCGGAACGCGTAATCTTGTTTCTATCATTCTTGAGTCTTGCTCTTGTTCTTGCTCTTGCTCTTGCTCTTGCTCTTGCTCTTGTATTTGCTTTTGATTTTGCTTTTGCTTTTTTGTGGCACATTAACATAAAACTTAGCTCCATACAATATATCTCTGAGGAGCCTCTTTGCACATTTTTTTAAAATTTTTTTTTGTCGTGACCCCACAAAAGCACATAATTATTTTCGTTCCATAGAATGTACCGTAGCCTCAATAGTTACAAAGTTATAATTCCATGCAACGTCTTTTAATTTTTGTTGTATTTTTACTACATTAAACGTTTGCATCCGTGGTGTAATAAAGCCAAAATTATTTCTGTAAATAATTTGTACATATGAGGTCAAAGAACCAGTTTTTAAGACGTAAATTATTCTATTCTATTAATATTATCTAATATTATTTAGACTATTCAGGAAGTAAAAATTCCATGCAAAAATATTGCATTTTTATTGCAGAATGTGCTCTATACGTTGGAATATATTATTATATTTTTGTCTTAGGGCCAATTACAAATACTCAATTTTCATTCTATAACACTAGCCGTAGTGTATACACTTACAGGGTATTAATTCCATGCTACGTCGTTCTTGTAGAGGCTCACCCCGCGACCTCATGAAGGCATGCATTTTTTAATTTGTATATTTTTGTCATGAGGGCGAAGAACCAGTCTTTACTGACCTTTAATATTTTTAACTGTACGCCCTATATACAGCGAGTTATAATTTCATGCAACAAAATTGTGGTTTCGTTGCTTAGGCAGCTCCGCCGAGTCCTGATGACGGGTTTATTTTTTTTTAATTTTTGACTAAGTTCAAATAATTAACTTTTACTGTCGTGCTATAACTTGTTTTTCTCTTAGCACCTATACTCATTGAGTAATAATGCCATGCAACACTTTAAAATAAATACTTGGAAATGTTATCACTAAAGTACTCACTTCAAAGTACATAAATAACCAGTTATAGCCAAATTCATCTACATATTAGTCTTATGAATCTTCTAAAAATTCTAAGAGCTCATCATGTACTGGCTCCAGTCTTAAAATCTTAAAGTTTTTTGTTTAATTGAGAGTGTTTTACTTAACATTGGTTTGTTTACAATTTATAACCACAAATAATCGTATTTTTTCTTAAACCAATTGATTCAAAAATAAAATCTTAAAGTCAATTACTCCATCATAATTCTCAATGACTCATATTTGAATTTCTCCCATTTTCATAATTCATTTTTTTTTTATTGGAAAAAGCAGACAATCTTTAGACTTAACCTGTACCTATTAATCACGCTTTTTGCGTTTTTATTCTCAGCATCTTATGTTGCTACCACCACCGTCATAATACGTTTCAAAACAAATTAAAAAAGTAAAAATTGCATGATATATATATTAAAATGTATCTTTTAATGAGCTATAAAATCCCGTCGTTTAAGCAACGGAAGTGTGAAAATAAGCAAATCTTATAAATTTTCATCACTCTCTGCAGGATGTTTTATTGAACTTTGTTGCTGTTGCTATTTTAAAGTATCTTTTATTCTTACGACTACATATACTATGCCATATAATCAGATAAATAGACGATCAACTGCGGTCTAGTGCGTAGTTTAAAATTACACAATAAAACGCCAAATAGAGTGATAAAAGCTTTTTTTAAGTGAAATAAATAAAAATACAATAAATTTACTCTCATACATATTGAATGTGCTTCACAAAATGTTTACCCAATAATATGTTTATTCACTTGAAATGCTCCTTGAAGTGCGCACAACTTTGAACCTGACTCTGTGCCTCTGTGCCCCACTGTGAAGTGCACGTGACGGCGTACCTTGAACTGATTTGAGCTCAACTTGTTTCAGTTTTTGTTATAATCCCATCAACACCTATGTCAAGGATCATTTACGAGATGTAAAGTAAACGAAAAATCAACAATTGTTGAGCGAACTGGAAAACAGTGTGTCTTACCTTGATACCAATCAAATAAAATCTAAATACAATCTTAAAGCTTTTAAATTTACGCTGTATATAACTTCACGTGAAGCACAATTTAAGCTAAATAAAATGAAGAGGAGAATAAATATTTTTTTTTAGGGGCGTTAACGCTTGGGGATGGGATGCATGCGAAGGACGTACAGCGTCTGTGTGTATGTGTGTGTTTCTGGGTTTATAGCTGTGCCATTGCTCAACAAGTTTTATGACCCAAACAATAGACATAAATGAGTTTTATTCGATTTTTAATGCAATTATTTTGCCTCGTGTGATTGTAAGCTTGTTGTTGTTAAGTTTTTCAATATCTTCTTTAACATTGTTTATTACATTGAATTTTAATATGTTTCTATTTCTATTTTTGTTTTTTTTATAGATCACAACGCCGTTACTCCGGATCTGAATCCACCGCAAAGACCGAATCATTTAGAATTAGTGCCACAAACAAATCTGAACATTCGCAAGTCACCCTGTGTATTGGTGAGTAAAAATGAAATTTCATAGAATAAAGTTATTTAGCAATGCTGAATTTTTTATAGAGTCAAAAGAGGTTAAGCGTTTAAACTTATTGAAATTATGTCGAATAATTTCTCTCAAAGTTGACTAAGTTAGTAACAAGTAAGGCTTTTGGTCGAAACTCGACTATATAAAAATTGAATTTTATATTTTTTTTTTTTTATTATTGAAAAACGTTTGGTAAAGTTAAATAACATTAAATTGAAAAATGTTTTAGAGTAATACAATTGTTATTGAAGTGAATCGAGTATAAGTTTGATTTATTGAGTAAACATTACTATATATTGAAAAAAATTAATTGACATGCATGGTGAACTGTTGTTTATGTAAACAATTCATAGTCTTCTGGAATGGTAAAAATAAATTTTTGAGAATAAATCGAGTTTTATCGAGTTAAATCGAGCATTTTATTTAAATCAAATTTGAAATTTTAATTGGATTGTAATAAAATTCGATGCAAAATTAATTTGAAAAATATTTGTTTTTCCTTAAAAATTCGACATCACTTTTACTTTCCTAATGAATTCGCCACTAGTTCTTTCGCTCATAAGAGAGCACAATGTGAGCGGAAAACTGAAAGCATAAAAGAGTCTATTTTTGCTTCAAGTGGCGAGCTTTCTTTCTCTTCACTTTTTGCGGTTCGTTACATGAAACTTTTTTGTGTGTACATTCTGTGGCCGACTAATGACCATTTCTTTTGTCACATACAAATCTGCAAAACGCTTTTTGTGTGTATCTGATAAGCCGAAACATGACGTAGACATGACTTTGAATTTTGATTTCTATGTAACGTCTTCTAAAATTTCAGCAAACAAGATGCTTTTGTAAGGTTTGATTTTTGAGTACTTTGATTTTTGAGTATTTTTGTTTTTTTTTTCTTTTTTGCCGAACGTTCTTCTTTTTTTCTTTCTCCCCTTTTTATGCGGATTTTTATTCATTTTTCATTAAAAAAAAAAATATCAAAATGGGTTAAGGAAATGGGAGAAATGGGTCCTATCTTTTTGCCTATGCCTATTTATATAGGTATAGATTATTCCAATGTTGATTTTCCCTCTGATTTTTGAACATTTATAATTGCAATAACTTTTTTTTATAAAATTGATTTAAATACAAAATAAATTCAAAGTTTTATTCTCCAGGTTTTATACACACAACATCTGGAATGATGTTAGTCATTGTAATGACACGAAATTCAAAAATATCTTAGAGCTAATATTATTATTATTTTTATCATTATTTTTGTTGGTATTTGCACTGCGACTTTAAGATCTATTCTGCCTCTTCATGGACTTAAAGAACCTCTTTTAGTCCAATCTCTGAAATAAATGCTAGTATATGTCCTATATCTCTTGATTTTAATGAGTTATCTGGTATTATGTGGTATTTCTGTCGAGTATGAACAAATGCGGGATACTCTCCTAGGATATGTTCCGCAGATTCCTCGCCCTCCATGCAAAACTCTCTCATTACTTAGAATTCCCAGTTTTGTAAGGTGATAGTTCAACTTAAGAGTGCTCTCACCCTGGTAGGTTTCCCCCAAAAATGATAGAGACAAGATTATGCGTTCCGCAGTTCCATCTAATGTAATGCCCTCTTTCTCAACTGACTGCATGACGTCAAGCACCTCTTTTGCATAACAAAATTAATGCAACTGTGTGATCACGAAATTAAAAATAAATTTTTCAAACTGTCATGATTTTTACCTCCTAAACCATTCGAGATCGACAAAATTTTATTACACCAATGGGCTTAGGAGGTCATATACATATACAGGGCTGGGAATTCTAACACAGTCACATTTTATTTTGTCTTGTTAGTATTGGTGCTCTCTCGAATTGAGCACACTGAGCGAAATAGTTGTCACAATTATCTAGATTAGTAAGTTTTTCTTTTTTATTTTGTTTTTATTTTTAGTCATCGTATTGTTCATTATTTCTTCTATGAAATTAATTAATAAAAGTTATATAAATGAATAATGTAAAGAATCTTAATAGATAATATTAATGAATTATATGAAACCTTAATGCGGCCCATACACACTGCAACCAAAGCAAAGCTGGAAGTGTAACCTGGAAGTTTTTGACGTTTACCATGATGAAGTCGCAGCGTGTGTGTCGAAGTTACGCAACTGTTTGACGGTTGCAACTCAGGTTGCAGTAAAATTAAAATCATTTAATATTTAGGGGCGGAGCTAAAGTTGCAACCATCTGGTTGCAGCGCGTGTGGGAAAGTTGCATTGTTTTATTGTTTATCGCTACACATATTTGTCATCACCTGCACAAATTCATTTGATTTTTTCCTAATTTCTAAATAATTTTTAAATTTAAAATAGTAATTTTACTTTTGTTTATGCAGACTATTTTTGCAATTGAGAATTAAAGCAACTGATAGCTAGTTACAAGAAAAGTTACAGCGTGTGTGGCAAAGTTGGTTGCTGCAACCATCGCAGTGTGTGTGGAAAAATTTTAGGAAGTTCTGCTTTTGACGTAGAATACGTCATTCTCGGAGGTAAGTAGGGTGGTTGATAGTGATCAGGTGTCGGTATTTATATAACTTATTGAGCCTTTGGTGGGCCTAAAGTACTGATCGTACAATGTTGATGTTAGCACCTGTTGGTCTGCTTGATCCTCAATGCGACAAAAATTCATGTTAGAACTCTCTAACTTATATAAATTTTACACAATTACATTAAATATAAAGTCAACATTTGATGTTTTTGTTTGTTAAACTTGCTACCTATTTATCGACAGTTTCCGGTTTTATCGACAAAACCATAAAATTTGTATGGGAGCCCCCCTAAGGAGTGGTCGGAGGGAATAGGTGTCCAAGGCATAAATGTTCCCTTTGCAAAAGTAATGGGGGTCGGTCATACATATTAACCCTCTCCGGCACTCTCTTAAAGGTCATATGCTCAGATGTATGGAATAAATAAACAAAAACCATAAAATTTGTATGGGAGCCCCCCTAAGGAGTGGTCGGAGGAAATAGATGTTAAAGGCAAAAATGTTCCTTTTGCAAAAGTAATGGAGGTCGGTGATATATATTAACCCTTTCCGGCACAAGCACAATAAAATTTGTATGGGAGCCCCCCTAAGGAGTGGTCGGAGGGAATAGGTGTCAAAGGCAAAAATGTTCCTTTTGCAAAAGTAATGGGGGTCGGTGATACATATTAACCCTCTCCGGCACTCTCTTAAAGGTCATATGCTCAGGTGTATGGCATAAATATACAAAAACCATAAAATTTGTATGGGAGCCCCCTAAGGAGTGGTCGGAGGGAATAGGTGTCAAAGGCAAAAATATTCCTTTTGCAAAAGTAATGGGGGTCGGTCATACATATTAACCCTCTCCGGCACTCTTTTAAAGGTCATTTGCTCAGGTGTATGGAATAAATATTTTGCTAAATAGTTTTTAAAAAAGATGTCATCAAAAGCGAATTGACTAATTCTACGTCTTGTGTTACGACATAGTCGAAACTACTGTATCTTTTTTGGTTACACTTTCAGCTTTGTTTTGGTTTCATTGTGTTTGGGCCGCATAATATATACGAATAATTATTTTAATATCATAAAATCTAAATATATATGAATAATTAAAATTAATAACAAAAGATATGTAAGTAAATAACAAGAAATTAAATAAAATAAGTAAGCAAGTAATCAAAAAAGTCCTAAGAATTAGAAGACAAATTAAGTCCTAAAAAATTAATAAGGAATGTGAATGAACAACACCTTAATACATACGAATATAAAATTCTACAAACTAAAAAAATATGTGCATAAGTATTATGAATCTACAATAAGTTGATTTTTCACGAGTGTACATATAATTCGCAGCGCAAAACGACATAGGTCCTTACAGCATCACCGTCAGCGAACGACTGAATTATATTCTCTTCTGTTGTGAGCTTTATGTAAATGTGAAAAGTTACGCTCACTGAGCTCTCTATGTCGTTTTGCGCTGCAAATTATATGCACACTCATGAAAAATCAACTTTTGTAGATTTATAATACTTATGCATATATTTTTTTAGTTAGTAGAATTTTATATTCGTATATATTAAGGTTTCATATAATTAATACATATCAGCTATTCACATTCCTTATTAATTTTTTAATACCTAATTTTTTGATTACTTGTTTACTTATTTTATTTAATTCCTTATTATATATATATTTAATTCTTTCCCTACTTACATATTTTCGTTATTAATTTTAATTATTCATATAAATTAAAATTTTATATTAAAATAATTATTCGTATGTATTAAGGTTTCATATAACTCATTCATATTATCTATTAAGATTCTTTACATTATTCATTCATATTACTTGTTTTAATTAATGAATTAATAGAAGAAATAATGAACAATACCGATGACTAAAAATAAAAACATAAAATAAAAAAGAAAAACTTACAAATCTAGATAATTGGGACAACTATTTCGCTCAGTGTGCCGAATTCGAGAGAGCACCAATACTAACAAGACATAATAATATGTGACTGTGTTAGAATGCCCAGCCCTGCTTTAAAATAACAATCCAGTTGCGCAGTTTTAGTGAATCTACCAAGCAAAAATTCGAAAAAAACCACACTGATGCTTTGTATAAACACGTTTTGGAACTCAGCCCATCATTCTTGGGTTTCCCCAGTATTTTTCTTTTAATAATTCTTCCCTTTTCTTTAGTGAAAGAAAGTGAAAGAAAGTGAATTCTTCCCTTTTATTTCTTTGCCCATTTAACAGAATAGTTTCGGAGCAACAAGGGTAGTTGATGCTCCTTTTTTGCTAATTCGTCAGCAATTTCATTCCCTTCTATACCTTTGTGTCCCGGTAACCAAAGAATCCAGACCCTGTTTTGTAGCCCAAGCGTATTAAGTTTGTCAAGACACTATATCACTAGTTTTGAGGTTACCTGGTGAGATTTCAGTGCCTTGATAGCCGCTTGACTGTCGGAGAGGATAGCTATGTTTTGGTTCCGATATTTACGCTTCAGATAAAAGTGTACTCACCTGTCCATCGCTTGTATTTCCGTTTGGAATATGCTACAGTTTTTGCCTATGGGCACGAAGTATTTGATCCCTGCCCCGTAGACTACTGCTCTGGTCCTTTCTTACCATGTAATCATGTACTAATTTATCTTATAGGTTTCAGATAAACCTTCCCGTTATTTCAGAATGCTGCCTCAATAGAATATCAAACTTTTTCGGAGTCACGCAATCATCCTTAGAATACCCTTTTTTGCCTGGGAATGAATATAAAATGTAAAGAAGTGTTAGTTCCAGTAGAACCTCCATGGATGCTGTTGGACATGTTCACATGGCTCCGGTGATGAACATGCAGGCCAATCTCTGTAGCTTGTTATTTTTTTATGGTAACTTATAAACAGGAATTACATCATAACCTTGGATGTAAGCTGATATAGGTGGAATATGTAAGAACACAAAAGTGTAAAACAATTATGCCCAAGAAAAAGAAAAAGTAGGATAGACTCGTATAGGAGTTTAGACAATACTTTCCAGCAATTTTTAAAGTTATGAATTTTTTAGTAAAATAACTAATTTTTCACGTTTTTTTAACTTAGCCGCGCTCCTAAAGTCAGCCATTTTCAAATAATAGGAAATAACTATACAAAATGTTGAACAAGACCAAAAATAATAATCATGTAAAGTTTTAAGCTTATATATCCAAAATTCGGGATTTTACAACGATTTTTTGACGTGGGGCGATGAGTGAGGGTGTGTCTCGAAGGGTTAAACTAAAATAAAACCAATTTCATACTCGTACATACAGTAAAGTAACTGTGTATAAAAATGAAACGGGGAATGTACGTAAAAGATTAAATAGATAATGATGATAATATTATCCTAAGAACATAATTTCTTCAAAACTTAAACGCTTTGGGAAAATCAGAAAAGTCAATATGGAACATTACATTCTGCTAGCTTGGCCTAATTAATTTTGGCTTTTAATTTAATGATATTGATTTAAGGGCTTTAAAAAATTTTAGGTTGTTAAATAAATAATCTGCCATAATTTGAAATGGAACGCTACATAAACGGAAAAAAGCGAATAAACAAAAAACCGTTTGAATTAAGCACTTTGATGTTTCACTCAATCGTTTAGCCAAAAGCAAATATTTAGCAATAAAAATGATTTAACCTATTTTGCAAACGACGGACGGACGGAATTTCACAAACAACTCTTGCAAATATGATTTAAATTGAATTAAGTGTTATTTTTTGAGAGCAAAAAATAAACAAAAAAAAATAAATTGTAATGGTTTATTTTGTGCAAAATTGAATGTATTTTTTATTTATTCCTAGACAGGAATTTATATAAATTTAGCATTTTAATTGTTGTATTGAATAGAAAAAGAATATTAAAAAAACATAAATCATTGTTGATATTGCAAAAAAAAAATTTACATAAACGGGGCAACCGCTGACTCAATAATGTACATGCAAACCAACAAAAATTAAAAGCAAAACGGAACAAGAAAAAAAAAACCAAACCGTCAAACTTGAAGGCGCAACACATTTTTACAAATTTCGGCAAAACATCCATGATTGAATGGAAAATATATTGTATTCAGAGAGAAAAGTTTATTGAAATTGTACGAAGACTGTTGTTTATTTTTGTTTCATCTTCGAAATGCTTGTTTCGGCAACCAACAAAATAAACAACAGAAAATTGTGAAACACGCACACGCGTCAATGTGGATGGAGTTCCGCTTTTTTTGTTTTTTTTTGTTTTTTTTTAACTACGGAAATGTATCGCTGTTGATTGATTCTTGAGACAATTTTCTCTAACTTGTCGTTTCGTCCAACTCTTCCTCTTTTGCCCCTCCTCTTTTTGTGTGTTAAAATTTGCTGAAGGTGTTTCGAAATCTTTTATATTTTTATACAATGACTATATTTTAGGAATATTTCTCAAGAAGTTTACAACAAAGTGCTTTTTAGCCTCTTTCAGTGACTCTTTCCACAACATATGTTATGCTGATTACTTATGATTTCTTTCAACACTTTCAGACCGATGATGAAAAATCACCTACCACGCCTTCATCGCCCAATCGTGAGATACACAAACTCAAGGATCAGTTGGAACAGCAGGCGCTGCAAACCCGTCAAGCTTTGGCGCAATTGATGTTGGTGCGTGAACAGCTGATATCAGAGACTAATGCGCGCATTGAGGCGCAGGTAAGTGTTGGCTCTGGCACCTTTTCCATATTTAAAATTGGAAGCATTATTTTGAATTTTTTCACCTTCCCTTAGGCACGCACCCAGCAACTGCTGCAGCAGAATCGCGAGCTACTCGAGCACTTGGCTTCGTTGGGTGCCTATACCGAGCAGCAGACCTCAGGACTAACGACGGCCAATATTGCTATGGCTCCACAGGTACCCACTCTTTTATAATTTTTAATGCATTTTATTGCCTTTTTTTATTTGTTGTTATATTTTCACTGTTGTTTATCCCTTGAGTTTTATGTCATGTTTTTACCGCCTTCTTCGCCGCTTTGTGAAAATTTCTTCTGTTTATCTTTGTTTGCAAAGTTCACCAAATGCATGCTGCGCTTATGTTTCACCTGTTTAAGTTTAAGTGTTTTTTTTTATTGTGATTTTAAGTGTTTTTAGTGTCTACATAAAGGAAGCTCCACAATTTTTCATTTAATAAGTTCGTAATATAATTATAACCCACTTACCAGCATTGCATGATATTTTAAAAAAAAAAGTCAACTTTCGGCATCACAGTAAAAATAGAGTACTTCATGAGAGAAGTATGAGACAAAGCGATTTTAACATTTTTTGTGCAACATACGAGTATTTATGGTGTAATTAATAAGGTTGTCGCATGTGTGAGAGCGAGTGCCCATAAATGTCAAATAGAAGTTGACAGCTCATACAAAATCTGAAAGCGAAAATTGATAACATGTAAAGCTAATGAAATTGTTGTTGTTTATTTTTATTAATTTTGAATATTGTGGGTACCAAGAAGAGAGTAAAATCAACTCCGAGACAACCTTATTAATTCAACCATGCTAATTCAACCATGTATAGCCAAAAGTTTTTAAGTTTAAAAGTGAGTATTAAGTATAAAATAAATTCTTAAATTGAAAACAAATTTTTTGAGCTTAAGGTCAAGCATGTTGACAACAAGACAACATGAAGAGCAAAGAAGGCAACAACCAACAACAACAACAACAACGGCTCTGTATAGGGCAAATTACACAGCTTGACTATACAGACTGTTTCGTTGGCCGCTACACCAACTCATCAGTAGCCTTGCATGAATTTTCACTGTGATCCACCCAAGCTACTTAGGTTCTACTTATACCGCCAATTATGCCGAGAAAGTTACCCGGAATTTATTAGGCAGAGAGAACGCTTAATACTGACTGAGTTCTTATCTACTTCAATGCACCTTGGATCAAGGTTAAACTAGATCGTATCATACTTCTAGGCATAGCCTTAACTCATGTGCATCTTCGAAATTCGATCACAGTGGTTTACCGCTATCAGAGCATGTTGAGGTTGTGTTATTATATTGTTAGCTCCTCCCTTTTTCCACACTTCCATTTTAGTGTTCAGTTAGTTTAACTGATAGTACACCTAAGATGGTATGGAGACCAACTCAAGTTGGTGTAGCGGCCAACGAAACAGTCTGTATAGTCAAGCTGTGTGATTTGCTCTATACAGAGCCGTTGTTGTTGTTGTTGGTTGTTACTTTCTTTGTTGTTGATGTTGTCTTGTTGTCAACATGCTTGGCCTAAAGCTCAAAAAATTTGTTTTCAATATAAGTAATGAAAGGCCGTATTCAAATATTAAGATTATAAATTCTTAAAGCAGAATTTAAAAAATAACTAAAAATTATGGCTGGCTCCCATGGGCGTAAATGACCTTTAATATTATTTTTCATAGATTTTATTAAATTTATCAATGCTCTGCTTTCAAGTCTTTGCCAATTTGCCTCAATGGCTTGTCTTATCTCCGCAACACTATCTAATTAATGATTTTCAGAGTAAGCCTGAAGCAGAAAGGCCGGCCAATCCATAGTTTCAACGGAACATCTCGTTAAGAAGGCCTGTATTTTAATACTGGTGTGAATACGAACGTTATCTTGCTGGAACAGGAAAGATATCTCTATATTTTCTTTCAAAAAAAGGATAAGGCTTCTCTCCGATACAGCAACATAATCCGAGCTTTTAATTTTGGAAGATGTGAACATTAATTGTTGTGTGCCGTGGCTAGTAAATACGCCTCACGACATTGCCGATGCACCACCAAAATTCCTTTTTGAAAAGTATAGGGGCTTCTAACGTAGATCATGCCAATAGTGACGGAATCCATCAGAGCCATCCAAATTCCGTTTTTTCTCGTTTCAAAAAAATTACCTTTTTGTGTTAATAGAGCTTTAAATAAAATTTAGTAGTGATGATTGTTATCTGCTTGTTCTCAATTGGTATCCATGTGTTTCTCAGCAAATTCTAGTCGCGCATCTTTATGACTTTGAAGAGTTTCGATTTTTTTTGTCATTTTTGCGCTGCGAATGTGTGAGCATCTTTTGAGCTTTCGGCAAATTATCATTTTAGAGACTTTGTTCCCAACAAACGATGCCAATTTAGAGCAAGATGCAGTAGAATTGCTGTTTTTTTGAAAAATTCGTCTTCCTACGTGGCCATTTAAGGATCGATTTCTTCCGGAGCGCTTCTTAACACCATTAATGTAAACCCCTTGCGTAAAATCATTCTAATGAAACTTATAGACACAACAATTTTCTTCAAAACTGTCCTTAATATTTTAACCGAAAGAGTTACCGTTTTAAAGATATGCGCGTAAATGTGTAATTACAACATACATGAAAAATTAAAACTTGAGAAGAAATACAAATAAAAAAAAATTTTTATTTTAACCGTTTTAATTTTTCATATATGTTGTAATTACACATTTACGCGCATATCTTTAAAACGGTAACTCTTTCGGTTAAAATGTTAAGAACAGTTTTGAAGAAAATTATTGGGTCTAAAGTTTCATTTGAATGATTTTACGCTAGGGATTACATTAACGAAGTTACCACCGTTGGTAATCTTTGAATCCGAATATCTTTGGATGCACACATGTAATTGTTGTGATCTTTTCACAGGTGGGTTATTTTATTTTACTTAAGGTGTATGCAAAAATTCAGCAAAATCTGATAGTTTTTGAAGACAAATACATAGTAACTGAACTATTGAAAATTTTATTTTTTTTTTAAAAAAGCCCTGATTTCGAAGAAAATATTAAACCCTTTACGTAACATTTTGAGCAAAAAATGGTCTCAAAATGTAAAGAATCATCCATTGCAAATATTAAGATGCAGTTACTACAAGGTGGCGCAAAAGTAACCTTCCGATGTTTTTTGGCTGTAATTTAAAAAAAAAATTAAAAACTTTAATTCTTCTTGTGGATTATTTTTATTTGGTCTTTTAATTTTTTTTACATCAAGTCGAGAATATGATGTCATGTAAATGGCCGCCGCCACAGTTGATTGTCATTTGAGCCCTTTTTATGGCATTTTCCATCACTTCGGCCAAAACTTCCGGCGATAGGTCCTCACATTCTTGACGGATATTGTGTTTAAGAGCTGCAAGAGTCTGAGGCTTGTTGACATAAGCCCGCGACTTCAAAAAGCCCCACAAAAAGAAGTCTGGAGCGGTCAAATCAGGCGATCTTGCTGGCCAATGCAAATCGCCAAATCGGGAGATTAGGCGCCCGGGAAATGCATCCTTCAGCATATCGGTTGTGGCACGTGCAGTGTGTGCCGTTGCACCGTCCTGTTGGAACCACATCTTTTCCAATCCCAATTCATCAAGTTGCGGCAAAAAGAACTCTTTGATCATTGCTCTGTAGCGCTCACGATTCACTGTAACCGTCTTCGAAGAAAAAAGGTCCGATGACTCCTCCAGCGAAAACAGCACACCATATAGTGACTTTGAGCGGGTGTAATGGCTCTTCGTGGGTTACACGCGGATTTTCAGTGCCCCAGAAGCGTAAATTTTGCTTATTTACGTTCCCGCTAAGATGGAAATGGGCCTCATCACTCATGATTATTTTTGATGAAAAATCATCTTCCTCTTGGTAGTGATTAATTCCGCGTTCTGGAGCAGTGTAGCGTAACATTGTTTATTAACGTGTATTTCGCATGTGTTTACTACACAAATGTCAAAACAGAACTGACATTAGGTGCCAATCGCAAAATTTATAGCATTTTCTGATAGGAGGATTACTTTTGCGCCACCTTGTACATAGAATTTGAATTTAGTTTAAGAGTTGTAAAAAAAATTTGTGACCTTAAGGTGAAGTTTGGCCTTGAGTTTCTCTCTTATTTGACCTAATCCGATAAAACTGAGTATGAGGGCATAATATATAGACCATCCACTATTAGAAACCATTTAGATATTTGAGGTTATTCCAATTGACCCTTAAATTGTCGCACAGTGTTATCAGTAAGAGACTTTGTTCCCAACATACGATGCCAATTTAGAGCAAGATGCAATAGAATGACTGGCTTTTTGAAAAATTCGTCTTCTTTCGCGGTCATTTATGGCCGTGTGTAAAGCATGGAGTTTCCAGATTTATGCTACATACATCTAACGACTGACCTTCCGTCTTCATAATGGTGATTGCAAAAGCAAGGCGTACTGAAAATTGCAGCCTTTAAAAATCGAGAGGCATATCGGATGGAATGACTGGAATACGTGGAATTAGAACATCTTCGCCTTTGAATTTACTTTTGAGATGGTTGCTTCAGTCACATTGTTCATGAGTCTCTTAACTGCAACCCGGGTACCATTGCATAACTTCGGTTGATTGATGTTGCGAAGCATAATAATCGATGCTCCAACTTTTAACTGAAGAACGTGCGGCGGCACTCCGGGCAAATTAAGTGAATTTAGGAACTCGTTGAGGTAATTCACCACATCATCTGGATTAGTGACAGTATATTATATGTTACTCATTCACCAGCAATTTCTCGTTGAATGTCCAAATTAAGCTCATTGACTTCGTCGTTCCTCGATGCTAATATCGCCCGAACCAATCATGGTCTCGGTGCCGTTGCGAAATGTTGTGGAATACACTGTGAATGAGCTTTTCCTTAGATTGAATAATAGTGCAAAAATTCTCTGGCAATGTTATAAGGCCGGTCACATTGTCACATTGTCATGTGACAATATCATATGGAACGATTTCTTCCGGAGCGCTTCTTAACACCACAATTTTTCGGATCATTCATTAAATTTTTCACAACTCGCCGCCTTATGCCAATATTTTTTCATATCTCGCTTATTTTAAGGCCACTGTCATTATATAACAAATTTTTTTCTTTTTCTTCACCTGTTAAATTAGGTCCGCGTGGCATTTTGCAGGAAATATGAATTTATTGCAAAAATATTAAATTTTCTATTTAAAATATACGTCTCTTTACGCTAAAACCACTTTAACGAATGTGGATTGTAAATATAAATACAAAAAATGCAGCAAAATATACAGCTGAAAGCAAAATGTAAACGGTGCTTAAGCATCATTGCTCTACTAAGAAATTAAAACAAAAAATAAAATCGCTTTGTCTCATACTTCTCTCACGCAATACTCTCTTTTTATAACAGTGGTGTCTAAAGTTGATTTTTTTTTTTTAATTCAGGCAATGCTGGTAAGTGGGATATAATTATGTTACGAACATTATTTAAAAATATGCTCTGCAATGTTCTCGGGTGTGTATCCGGAGCTGTTAAAAAAATTATTCGAATGGCATGATTCATTATTAAAAGTGCTTGACATGAACCAAGAAATAAAGATCATGCAAAGAAAAGAGCCGCCATATTGTAAACAAAACAAAGCTGGTAGGTCTGACGTCATCGGTCACAAATTGTTTTGTTTACGTGTAGCGATTATATGTGAAAAATTATTTCTTGAAGTTTTAAAGTTTTTTATTAGTGTTTATAATTCAGTAATTTTTTGTGTTTTTTATAAAAATGAAGTGTGCTGTAGCGACGTGCAATAATTCCAACAGCAAAAAAAAAATTACTTTAAATTTCGTTTCTGCATGAAAATATAAACAAACAAAGTATTCAAACACTTTTTTTGAGAATTAAACTTGTTAATTTTATAATTTCCCACTTTTATTTAAGTTTTCACATGTTTTGCACGAAAAACGTATGCAATATACTTTTTTTTGTGACCGATGACGTGGCACGAAAAAAATACTTTTTTCTCGCACTGCTGATTGCTTGATCTTGTGTTGTTGGTTCATGAGTGCTTGATTGATCGAAACATGTAATTATAATAATTTTTTTGAACATTTTGTTTAAATTTTTTGCTTAGTAATAAATAAAAAATTGCGGCGCTTATTTAATACACATTTATGTTTGCTGTTTTATTGCCAGTGTTGCCAATTTGTGCCGTTTTCGTTTTGCCTCAACTTCAAACTGCTAAATGGCAACATTTTCCTAACTCTTCCTACGCTCTTATTCTTCTTCTTCTTAGTCGCAGCTTCAAATGTTACTGCAGGCCACCAGCAATAATAACAATTTGGCCACTATCAACCAGCAGATCAACAATTTGGGCTCCATCAATCAGCAGCTCACCTCGTTGAGTCATCAGCTAAGCGGCCTAAATCAACAAAGTCAAAATCTGCAAAATTTACAAAATATCAACGCCAATTTACACCAACACCAGCACCAGCAACAGCAGCAACAACAGCATCACCAACAACCAACACTCACACCACCCACACCTTCCACTTCACGCAATCCATCGCAGCTGCATCTGAATGTTTCCGCTGCCAACGTCACGAGCAGCACCGGCACTCTCTCGACCAGCCCGTTCCCATCCATGAATCAGCTGCAGAACATTAGTGCCCAGTTGCAAAATATGTCCGTTCAGAGCAGCCAGCAGCAGCAGGATGCGCTCTCCAAAGATCTATTTAAAGTCAATCAGGAGCTCTTAAATCGATTGCAAGTATTGAATCTAGGCACGGGCCATGCTGCTGCCACTAATGCTACGCTCGCGCTTAACGGCTCGCCACTGCCCACCACGCAGCAAACACCTTCGCCGAACTCTTCCTTCTTCTTTGTGAATCCGATGTCTTGCAGTCCGTCGAACAACAACAGCAGCGCCAACAACTTCAACTTCCTCAGCTCGCCGAGCGGCTTGAGTGCCGGCAATTTGACGCCTTCTCCCATGGGCACGCTCAATCGTAGCTCATTCTCGAACAGCCCCATCAACGACGAGCTCGGCTTAAGCATAGACAAGAATCTGAATAGCTTGGATGAACATGGACTGATGAAACCTATGGGTCAAATGAGCGCCGCCGCCTCGAATGGCAACATTGCTTCGGGCAGCGCTACAACTACACGCGACAACAGTCGCTCCTCATCGACAGTGGAATCGCCTTCGTCTCCAAGCACGCGTAACGGCAATGAAGCACGCTTCAATACGGTCATGTTGAAAGTCACCGATGAGGCGGGCAATGTGACAAACCAGCGCAAGCTTTCGGCTACACCGAGCTTTATTACGCGCAGCACCAGCGAAAAGGTGCCGAATCGCAGCCAAATGATGAGCCAGGTGCAGCGCACGGCATGGGCGCGGCACACCACAAAATAGGGGTTTATCAAAGGCAACCACTTAATATAAATAAATAACTCAATAAAATGAATCAGCTCAAGTCAAAATGCTGCGCTTTAAGCTAAAAGCTTTCAAAAGCAAAACATTTTTATATGTGCCAAAGTAAATTAATAATTAATAATTATTTATTATAATTATAATTATAATTAAAAAATAATAATAATTAAAATTAGATGAAGATGTTGTAGAAAAAAAGAAGTTAATATATAAAAACAATATAAATAATATTTTCTTAGACCTTAATTTCTAAACTTATTAGTTTTAACGAAGCTTATTAATAGGTTGTCTTAACTGTTTAATTTAATTTTTAAGCTTTTTCACTTTCAAAAGTGAATGTTTTTTATTTAAGTTATTTCACCTTTGTTTTTGCTCATTTCATCAACTCTTAGTTTTATATATAACTCTAGCTTAAGTCAAAAATGTTAACCCCCCCCCCCCAGCTTCGAGTCAATTGCTTCGAACAGTATTAAATTTAAATCAATGAGTTTTCAAAAAAACATTAACGGTAGCCAAAAATTCGTATTTACTCGCATCAACTTAAACACTATGCACCAAAAGCTGTATTCTTAAGTCTTACTCTGAGATTATTTTTAAACTAGTTTTTAATTTATGGTTTTTTATTTATTATTTTAGTTTAAATTTAAACATTTTAATGGCATAGTTATGAACATTGAAGGTTAGTTGAAATTTTCAATGGAAAAATCTTATATTTAACTTGCATTATTTCTCTCGTAAATTCTAAAAATAAAAATTATGTTACTTAAAGACTTACAAGTGTTTTATTTCATGTGAAAAGTATGATATAAGGATGCTTTTTAAATGAAAAATGCATTTTTTGGCGGTCTCGGTTGACGATCAGCTTAACTGGCACTCAAATTGTAATCAACTGAAATTTAAATTCATCGTTATTTATGATTTAAAAGTTGTAGTTGGTAGTTAGGAAATTTGTGAATGGGGATTGCCTTATTGCTAGAATTTACTTAGGAAAGGCATAACACTTGTTCCAATTCCGAATGACTTAATAGATAAAACATATGAAACTTAGTTCTAAGCTAAAAAAAATATTTCATTTCTAATCATTGCAGTCGAAACAGAATGACAGCGTTAGTCGACTGACCACAAAAAATTAGCGATTAAGGAAATAATTGGTGTTGCTTTTCGTTTTACAAATGTCATTTGAGGCATAGAAACACAACACATACACAAATAGCAAAAGTCAGAAGAAGGCAAATAGTAGTACTAAAAGTACCCAATTACTAGCAATAATAAGGCAACACTAATTTTATTTGATAGAATTCGAAGAGAAGATCGCTACGTCGCACAGTGATGCGAAAGGGCATGCTAGACGGAAAAAAGTCTAAATCGAATTTTTACATTCTGAATATTTTAAACTATTAAATAATGTCCAATGATCTCAGGAATAATTTTTTTATTTACCTGCGCTTTCTACAAAAAATGCGAAAATTCTTGAAAGTTGACCCAAAAGGTGATTTTTTTAAATTTTTGCTTATGAGTTTTCTAGTTATACTTAATTATTTTTTTTTAAATATTTCCCAATATCCAAATAAGTTGAAAATTTGCATACTTTATGAGAAAGATAGGATCTTTTATAATAAAATATTTTCAATTACCTATATTTTAAAATGTTTGCGCTATAAAACGGTATTTATTGATATACATACGTAAAAAATGAACATTTGGTAAAATATTTTGGAAAATTAATAAAAGGGCCATTTTGTATTTACAAAATGTATCTGTTATTTAACCATTATTATGTCTTATTTAAGCTCTAAAAGTGCCAAGGTGCGTAAATGGCCGGTTTCCCTGTTTTATAACCTGTTTGATGGTCATAAAAATGCTATTTATTTTCATTTCAAAACAAGGTTTCAACTGTTTTTTATAATTGTGATAAGCCGATAGCCCAAGCTGCTAGTGCTTTTAATATTCATTGTAAATAAAATTTATAACTAGGAAGCAATGATCTTCGACTGGGCCGAAATTAAAATAGCCCCACGACCGAAGCAAAGTATATTAAAAGTCAGGTTGTATGGGATACTCAGAGTGCATATTAAATACCGAAGCTCATACGCAAAATTTCAAGTCCATCTATTAATTTTTGTGGAATTCTAAGACAATTTACCTTTTTAATAAAGCCACTTTGTATGGGAGGTAAGCGCGATTATCACCCGATTTCGTTGAATTTCATAATCAGAGTGCATATTGAATATCGAAGCTCATACGCAAAATTTCAAGTCCATATATTATTTTTTGTGGAATTCTAAGACATTTTACCTTTTTAGTAAAGTCACTTTGTGTGGGCGAGGTAGGCGTGATTTTCATCCGATTTGATTCATTTTCCAACTTGATCTTTATTTTTCAGAGAAAAGTTTATACCTCGAAATATTTCATAGCTTTGCTCATTTCTTAGTTAAAAAAAAAAAAAAAAATAAATAACTTGCCATTTCAGCCCTTGAAAGGACTTTGACCTAGCTTCTTAGGATCAATTGTGTTGTGCGTATTATTAAGTCTGTACACAATTGACCGAGAAATGGACCTACAGGCTTTACGCCGACTCCGAACGGCGATGAACGAAATGTTCTTATTCTCAAGAAGCTTTACATGGCATTTTGATTACTCTCTGAGGTTTGCCATTGTCTGCAGAGAGGTGGCGTCCGTACAGAAAAATTATTTTAATTGAAATAATTTTCTGTCGCTGCTGGGGTTCGAACCTGGGTCTCCAGGTTCGTTGACATAGCGGCCACGCACTTTAACCAACTACGCCACGGACGCCTTATTAGTTATGGACCAAATTTTGGTCCACAGGTATGGCAGCTACCACGCCCACTTGTTCAATCCCGCCGAAATGTTTTCCACTTTTTCGAAATTACATACACGACATCTGCGTTTAATTTTGTTATTGTAGCTAAACTCATTTCTAAGCTAAAGCGAAAAATGTGATTAAGTTGTATGGCAGCTGTAAGATGTAAACACCTGTAGTGTTAAATTTATGAAGAAAAATGTACAGCCACGGACAGCCGCATATAACAAAATCCTTCGGATATCCAAAAATTTTTAAAAACAAATCCTCAAAAAACACCCATATTTAAAATAACAATTACTAATTTTAAATAAATACAATACTATCCAAACCACTTTACATTTATTTTTACATACCTACTTCAGTACAAACCATTTATATTCACTTCTTAGAAAAATTGGGGAAAAAAATATGAATTTTTAAGTATGCACTCCTCTAAACAGCTAGCAACCTAAAGAAAAGTTCAACTAAAAATGAAAAAGTTCAGAGAGCTAAAAAAAAAAATGTTTGAGCAAGGCAAGGTAACAAAAGATACAGTAGTTTCGACTATGTCCTAACACAAGACGTAGAATTATTCAATTCGCTTTTGATGACATCTTTTTTAAAAACTATTTAGCAAAATATTTGTTCCATACACCTGAGCATATGACCTTTAAAAGAGTGCCGGAGAGGGTTAATACGTATGACCGACCCCCATTACTTTTGCAAAAGGAATATTTTTGCCTTTGACACCTATTCCCTCCGACCACTCCTTAGGGGGGCTCCCTTACAAATATTATGGTTTTTGTATATTTATTCCATACACCTGAGTATATGACCTTTAAGAGAGTGCCGGAAAGGGTTCATAGGTATGACAGGTCCCAATTACTTTTGAAAAAGGAACATTTTTGCCTTTGACACCTATTCCCTCCGACCGCTCCTTAGGGGGGCTCCCATACAAATTTTATGGTTTTTGTTTATTTATACCATACACCTGAGCATATGACCTTTAAAAGAGTGCCGGAGAGGATTAACATGTATTACTGTTCCCCATTATTTTTGTAAAAGCAACATTTTTGTCTTTTACACCTTTTCCCTCCGACCACTCCTTAGGGGGGCTCCCATACAAATTTTATGGTTTTTGTGCCCGAAAGGGTTAATATGTATCACAAACCCCCATTATTTTTGCAAAAGGAGCATTTTTTCCTTTGACACCTATATCCTCCGACCACTCCTTAGGGGGGCTCCCATACACATTTTATGGTTTTTGTTTATTTATTCCATACACCTGAGCATATGACCTTTAAAAGAGTGCCGGAAAGGGTTAATATGTATCACCGACCCCGATTACTTTTTTGCCTTTAACACCTATTTCCTCCGACCACTCCTTAGGGGGGCTCCCACACAAATTTTATGGTTTTGTCGATAAAACCGGAAACTGTCGATAAATAGGTAGCAAGTTTAAGCAAACAAAAACATCAAATGTTGGCTTTATATTTCATGTAATTGTGTAAAATTTATATAAGTTAGATAGTTCTAACATGAATTTTTGTCGCATTGAGGATCAAGCAGACCAACAAGTTCTAACATCAACATTGTACGATCAGTACTTTAGGCCCACCAAAGGCTCAAAAAGTTATATAAATACCGACACCTGATCACTATCAACCACCCTACTTCCCTCCGAGAATGACGTATTCTACGTCAAAAAGATTTAGGATAAATATTGGTAAAATAAGTGGGTCAAAGATTTGAATGGAATGCACATGGATTACAACTATAATTTGGTTAAGAAGTAAGAAAACTATTAGGACAAATATATAATTAGTTTGGGAACAGAATAATGACAAGGACGAAGATTCGCTGTCACGTCAAAACCTATAGGTGTTTCCACGATACAGACAGCTGGTTCTTTCTTTAATTAGATAATATTATTAAATTGCCAACATAAACCCTAAACAAACCCCTCACGAGTCCTATTTAAAGCTCCCAAGCAAAGTTGTTGCTGTTCATATTTGGCATAGGACGTTTTGGTTTAAGAAAAAAAAATAATAATAATAATAAAAATCAAATAGTCATAGTAAGGCTTAGTCATTTGAAAAATAAGGCTATATTGAAAATGTTTTAAAATTGAATTTTTTTGTTTAATAACCCAAAATATAAATAAAGGATTCAAAGATATCATTTAATCTTTAGCACAGAAATTGTTTCAATCCTTAGTAAATCGATGGATTAAAAATGTAGTTTAATTTTATTTATTTACTTAAAATGTTTGAAATTTGAATTTTATAATTAATGAAAACATCAAAACGGAAGCGGATATAATAAAATAATAATGCCTACAAATTAGCATCTTTCCCTGTGTTTGTGTGTATGTGAATGCCTTAGTGGTTTTTAATCTGTTTATGTGTGCGTTATTTAATTTAAATCGTTCGTGGTTAAAATAAATATGAACACACATGTGAACGCACATATTTGCTAACATTATATTTTATGTATGTAAATTGTAAATGTTCATGTGTGTGTGTGTGTGTGCGTGTGCATAATTACAGCACATATAAACTGAGTACATACTTAGACAATTTATTACAAATTTATTTTATGTTGCACGAGTACAGCTGCGTCAATATATGGTTGTGTGTCTGTGTGTATGTTTGTTTGAGCGTATGGTCTTGCTCTGAGTGCGTGTAATAAAATTTGTGTTAATGTGCGTTTATTGAATTTTAAAAATTTCACTTATTGCCACATATTTTATTTATTTTTGTAATTTTTTTGAAGCATACATTTGGGAGCTATAAAAAAATGCAGCATTCACGTATTGAAGAGCCCAAGCTTCTGATTTGATTGAAGGAAATTCATGTCTGGAACGTTTAATTTTATTATTTCATAAAGTTGAGCAAATATGCGTGTTCCTTTTTTTACTCTGTGTAGCCTTCCATAATAAAATTTTCAACAAAAATATTCTCTTTAATTTGTAATAATAAAAAAAAACATAAGCATCTCATAAATTTTATGTTTAAATCTTAGAGATTGAACCAAAAATACATAAAAATACTCTTTTAAAAAAACTTTTCTATGGTCTAGTCTCTATCAAATTTCAATTCAAAAGCAGCATAAAAAAGCATTAAATCTAAACGAATGAAAACCATCATCCTCACTTAAATGACCGCAAAGCGGAATTAAACAAAATCAAAATCAAACCCACCATTAATCAATGCTATAAAATCCTTGTGACAATCATAAACACACACCAGCGCACATGCGACGTTACATGCATCAATGCTGTCACAGCAACATTTACGCTGTTTACTTTAAGGGTTAACCAAGAGAAACAACAGCAGTGAAAATGTATTAAAAAAAAAAAAACAAAATCTCTTTCCGATATTTTCTCTACAGTCCCTTCCTGTCCAGCTCTGTCCTGTTGTGTCCTGTTCCGTTTTGTCCCATCCACTTAAAATTAATTGTCGCCATGTTTTATATGCTGTCGCATATTATATGTTATCATTTTGATTTTGTTGCTCTATTTATTACGCTCATGTTATTTATTCCTTTCTGTATTTTCTATATTTTCTATACTTTTTTCAAACCAGTTATCATCAACAGCCAAAGTTGCACGCTGGTTTCAACAATTCCCCTGGAATACCGCATCGCTATCACGTCCCGAAAGTGGTTTCGTTTCTGGTGACTCACGCTCTGAAAAATACAACGAGGATCACAATTTTATAGCCAAAGACACGGATGATTTATGTGATGAATTTCTGTTGGTCGAGGGCAGCAGCACCATTTGGACCAAGTTAAGCGCCAGGAAGCGTAGAAAATTGCTGGGCATGCGTTTGGGCAAGGTGACCACCTTCTGAATAAATCGGCGTTGATGATGAAAATGATGACGATGATGATGATGATGATGATGACGATGATGATGCTTTTGATGGTGTAGTAGCAGCAGCATCATTTGGCGCAACACACAGTCAAGTGCTGAGCTTGAGTGACTGTTTAAAATAAGATTTTTATAGGGTGTTAATGTGTGTGTTAACGCGTCTAGCGTCTAGTTTAGTGAGTGCGAATTTTTTTCTATTTTTAAGCAATGTTGTTATTTTAAACGCCTGCAACACTAATGGGTGATTATTATAAACAACATCGTATTAAAGGTATTTTTTCTAAAAAGCAAAAAAGACGAACAGCAACATAACAGTATATTAAGCAAATATTTTTGATTATATTTTTAAGCTAGTTGGTAGTTTTAGAAAGTTTACTTTTAAAAATAATGTAAGTTTTCATAACGACCTAAACGAAAGCAGTCATTTTGAGCAGTGCTAACTGGGTGCATTTATATTTATACAATTTCTATAAAATTTTTTGATTTTCAATGAAAAAAAACAATGATTTTAAGATTTTTTGCCCATTTTGTACAATGGCCTATTTTGCATTCGTGGACGGACTTACTACTCTAATGCTATTAACCGTCTATTAGTACTTTGGGAAATAAAGGTAGTGGTTATTGTTTTTTTTATACTGTTCCATCATATTTATTGAAAGGGTCCTTACGAAGTATGTTTTCTGACCAAAAAATTTGTTAAATTTATTTTTACACCGGTTCAAAAAATTATTTATTTCTATTCGTAGGGACTTGAACATTGGAAAAAAATGAATATTCTAAGTTGGTCACAGCGTGTTGCATTTTTATTTGCAAAATTTAAAATACTTACTTCTCGATTCATACAAAAAATTGAAACATCACGAGGAAACATTACATAGGTGCTCTCCTAAGTTCGAGTGTTGAAAATATTATTATAAAAATTTTTGGGGTTACAGTTCTTATTTTATTTATTACAACAAGAACAATAAAACAAAACAAAAAAAAATTGTCTAATTTTAAATTCAAATCACAAAACTTCACCTTTCTGATCACAGTTAAAATTGTTGTTTAACTTCAATCCATCCACTGCTGTTGTAAGTAACAGAACAAAAATGTATGTAGCAGTCTTAACCCAGATATGCCCATTGCCTAAGCATGAGCTTTTTAAAAGTACTTTTATATTATTTTGGAAGCAAATGAGAAATAAAAAAGACTGCAATTATAGGTTTTTATTCACTTGTAAATGTAGGGGAGGATGCCCACCTACTGAACACATTTTGTGTTCCTGAGGCCATAATTTTGGTTTAAAACATAATTTTTCAAAGTTCTTGGTTTCGTTGAAAAGTTGAGTTCAATAGCTAAAAAGAATTTTAAACGGACTTTAAAATTTATGAAAAATACAATTTTCGCAACCGATCTAGCAAAAGTCTCAAAAATCGACCCTCGAAAAAATCGGCCCTAGCTACTGAACACCTAAAATAAACTGCTGTCAAAATTAGAAAATAAAGTTTTTGAGTGATTATGAAAAGTTTATTCTTTCAATGGTTTACAGTGACGTACCGAGGCAATTTTGATTGGGAAGGTAGCAAGGCATTTCGGCCGAATGCATACCCCTAAATCCCAACTATTTTTTTAAATACAACATAGCTGAATTAACTGAAGTTAGTCATCCCTTCGATCAATATAAACAAATCTTAAGGGAAAACGAGTTATTGACTTTGATCCGTTCGTAATTATTGTTAATAAAAATCAATATTTTAAACAAATTTCAGCAAAAAATAGCAATCAGAACGACTCTAAAATAGTAAGGGGTAGCCTACCCCCCTTTCCCCCGCTAGTTTCGCCCCTGAAAGTGACTCACTACACTTTAAACACTAAAGTGGTTTAGGGTCGATTTTAACTTCTTCCTCGATTCTTGATTGATATCTAGTGTGATTTACGATGCGTCATCTAAATTTTCTTCTAAATATTTTTTTTTCTAATTTACTGTAAAATTTGTTATAAATGCACCCAACATGGCAGCTTAGTGTCGAAATTAATTTTAACGAAAATGCCATTTTAAGCAACCGAACAGATTTGAAATTTTTAAGTAATAAGATATAGATATTTCATAAGTATAGCATTATTATTTATAAGATATGAAATCAAAAGAGCGCAAATTTTCTGCTTAATGTATTTAGTGTTGCATATTCCGACAGAATGAAGCAAATTAAATATATGCTTAAATATATTAAACATGTTCAATATATTAAATATATCAAATACAGGGTGTCCCAGACTTAGAGAACAATCAAGTGGGGGACGATTCCTCATGATGAAACGAGCAAAAAATTGTATGGGTGGGTATGGTCACAAACGCCCACCTAGGGACGTAGGAGGAAAATAGGTGTCATTACGTTTAGATTAATAACCTCCATATATCTACAACTATTACCACCAACCTTACTAGCTTTTTGAAAAGAAAATTAAATGTCCTTCAAGTTATTAGCACAAAGTTTTGCCGTAAATTCATGTTTTCTGGCTGTCAACATATTTGGTCTAAAGCTCGAAATTTGTTTTCAATGTAAATTCACATCTATAAAAGTTATGAGCAAATTATCCAAACAAAAAATTAATTTTTTTCTTGAAAAATTCCAAATCAACATTAAAATCTTTTTCGAACAATTTTCTCGAAAAAACCAAATATTTTATTATTTTTTTATGACGTTGTTTCTTTCCTTGGATAATTTGTTATACATCCGCCATACATTGTTTTTTCCTCAGAGCAGCTATTTTTCGTAAAAAGTCTATTTTCCGATCTTGTAATTTTTTCCTCTCACTGGTGTTTTAAATGCATTGCGACTTTGTTTATTATTAGTGGCGGATCTAGGATTCGCCAAAGGGGGGCTGAAACTATACTCTCGTGTGCCAAAAGGGGGGTGGGGCTGAAACGTCTTTTTGGACTTTTTTAATTTTTGTTTGCATGCAAAAAACTCTACAAGGGGGGGCTAAAACCCTTTCAGCCCATTTGTAGATCTGCCACTGTTTATTATAATAACAATAACTATTAAAACAGTTAGATTAAACGGAATTTTTTCAATAAAGTTTACTTATTTTCCATTATTAAGCGTAATCACGTGATTAACAGAAATTGCTCAAAGTTCCCACCCATTACGTTGCGGCTTTTTTTTTTTGCTCTCTATATATTAATACAAACGAAGTAGCAATGTAAAATTTCTGATTTATTTCAAGGTACACGCCCTCCCCTTCTCTGTTCTGTTAAAATTGCTTTTTTATAAGTGTAATAATTCCTTGAATTTATTCATTTAAATCCGTTTCATTGAGATTTTGTCAATTTTAATAAAAAATTTATTTTATTAAATTCTGGTTGTGAGTTTATAAAAACAGATCAAAAGTCTCAGAAGAATACACATCCTATATATCACTACTTATATTAATTTTATTAAATTAAAATTTTTCATAAACCAGACTATTTTAGAAAGAAGGTACTCTCCACAGCAATGCTTAAAACTAAAGATATATTTAGCGACACCAATTTTTCTCTCAGCGATTCACACCAGAAATCACTCTAAATTTTATTTTCTACCATGAGGAAATGAAGAAATAATTAAAAATTATTCCCTTTTTTATGGAGAATTGATAATTTTGAATATTAAGAGCTTAAGTTGCTCTTAAGCTTCTCATAAAGCTTTTACGATACCGCATTCTTGTCTACAATTAGAAACATTTTTATTCATTCAGACCAGATGGAATAAAACGTTTTGTATTTTTACTGAATATTCATGAAAGTCCTTTTGTTTTGCAATTCTCTGAATTCAGTTCATCCTTATTATGCCAGCATTTTGGTCTAGTTGAAATAAGCCGTTAAGTATATATTTTTCATTTAAAAACCCATTAAAATGTAAAGAATTCAGAATTTGCAAACAATTTAAAGAACTGGAAGAAAAAAATACTTAAGTACCCACATACCCCAACGAGCGCTGAAATTTGAGGAAATTTCAAAAATTATCACAAATCATGATGGGGTAAAAAATTAAAATGCTTATTTTACTTTTGTTATTAACTTGTCTACTAAAAGAAAATATATACTTTAAACATTTTTTTTTTAATAATAATATTATTTTTACGTAATAAAATGGACTACTGATGAAAATGCTGGCTCCTCCTTGAATTATATCAACATACAATTTCGCCAAAAATTATCCAATCTCCCAAAATACAAAAAAAATGCATTAAAGTAAAAAAATGTGGTAGTAATAGTCTGATGGAATTTTTCCTTTTTAAATAAAGAAATATCAATATTTCGAACTTAAGTACATTTTATAAAAAATTAAAAAAAAAAATATAAAAACCATTCGTCAGACCTAAGAGAAAATAAATACGAGGATAGTTCCAAAATTAATCGAACTCATAAAGAAAAAACAAAAAATTTGGAAAAAAAAAAATTCTTATTTCTCTACATAGACTCCTTTTAGAGACCTCCTAAATATTAGGGGTATCCACACCGAACTTGTTAGTTTGTTATTTGGTTAGTTGTTACTTCGTTAACTTTGTGAAGTGAGAACACACGCTTTCGTTTAATCTCGTTAGCCTGGTAGTTGTTGTGGAATAACAGCTGATTTTGCTTTTCATAAATTACAATTGCTGAAAATTTATAAATAAATAGTGAAAAATGCCACAAACAGGGGCAAAATCTGAAATAATTCCAAAAAATTTCCAAATGCACTTCCAAGAAGCAAATATGGAAGCTGCTCCTATTCTGCCAAATAACGAAAAAATTATTAGGGTTACTATGACTGCAGGGTTGCTATTACTTTGTTACTCGGTAGGTCGATAGTTCGATAATTTTACAAAAACAAAATGGATGTAACAATTAACAACTAACAAACTAACGAGCTCGGTGTGAATACCCCTATTGTAATTTTTTTAAAGTTTGGAAACAGAAAATAGACCCAGGGGACTAAATATGGCGAATAGGGTGCACGAGGAAGCAATTCGAACTGTAACTCATTGATTTTGACCTTCGTGAAAACGGATGTGTGAAACAAAACTTTCTTTTTCATCAAATGTGGTCGTTGTTCTTGACTTTATCACTCATACGCTGCAGTAAGTTCGCATAATACTCGCCCGTTAATTATTTTAAAAAGAAAATGAGTGAAAACTATCCCTAACTTAACCCAAAAATCTAACCATAACCATAACTTTGGAATTTTATTCGCCTTCTTTGGAGCCAATTCTCCCCATTCAGTCCATTGTTTTGACTGTTCCTTCGTCTCAGGTGTGAATGGAGATTAAGGTTTTCTTGATAATAAATCGACGCAAAGACTCTGCCTTATTGCTGTGAAACTTCGCCAAACACTCGATTGAAACATCCCCAGGTCGTTGTTCCATTGTAAGTAATCGCGACATCCATCTTGCGGACCGCTTTCTCAAGGACAAATATTTTAGTAAATATGCGATGGACAATACTTTTTTCGCGCCCTTTCAGTCGACGGTCATCCAATACAATAGGGGTATTCTCTATGCCTAGGATATGCCGTTGCACGGTGCAAGAATAGGAAATGTATAATATCTGCAATTGAGAAACAACAATGGCGGATTGTATATTTCCTATTCTTGCACCGTGCAACGGCATATCCTAGGCATAGATAATACCCCTATTATTTTTTATTAGGAAAAATAAATTTTGTGGATTTTCCAGAAGTGGTGAAATTTCTGTAGTGGAATCCTCATTTGGTTGACCTCGTACGGCCACTTTTAAACTCTGTCACCTAATATTTTATTATTGTAAACGAGGGAGCAAACTTCCAAAGAGTCAAATCGATCTTTGCTTTGATAATGGTTGGACTGACGCCTTTCAAATGAAAGTATTGTATCACAAAACGATAATCAACTTTTTCCAAGTTTAAAAATGCACTGAGAGCGTTCCCTATTGATGGATGCCAAACAAATACTGAACAAGGTAGCGTCGTCAGCTTTATAAGGTTGGTACGGGTACTTTCTACCATAGTCATTCTTTTCAAAAAACAACCGACAGGTTGCGTACTTCTGAGACTATCCTCGTATCTATTAAAAAAAAAGGTAAAGAAATTTAAAAATTGACTGATTTATCATGCTGACACAGAAAAAAATAAAACATATTTTCGAGAAAAAATCGTTCAAAATGTTTAATAGGTACAACGAACACTTACAGCTAGTCTCCCATTCCAGCTTCGTACTGTACTCCTTCTTCCTCTTGTATCTTCACAGATGATCCTATACATGACCTTGTTTTCTAAAAAATACGAAATGCAGCTGTTGAGAGTGACACGGCAGTTATCCAAATTGCTTCCCAATCATATTTCTTGCTACACGCAAAGAAAAAAAACGTTTATCGCCAGTTTGCCGCAAACGAACTTCGTTTGTCGTGTTTGAAATCGTTATTTGCAAACGTTTCAACAGTTGTCATAATAACAGTTCAGTTGGGAGAAACGCGTCATATAGTTGCAGGAAATTAATTTCGTTTGTCGTAAACGTGAGTGATTTTTAAACTGCAGGAATTGAAAACTTCGTTTTTCCCAACTGAAAATTTTGTTTATTTTTCCCTTCGTTGTATAAACATAACGCTTATAATTTAGAGTTACTTTTTGGACAAATTGTTACTATATAAGGAAATTGGTAGTTTGCTTAATACGCGGACGGAGATAGCAACGGAGGTGCAATCCATAAGAAGACGGACGGACATAATGAGAAAGATTATTAATATAATAAATAATAATGACCGAAATAGCTTGTGGAATATATATATAAGATATATTTTTAAGTTGTGTCAACTGAATATTCGTTTGCGGCAAATACAGCTCGCAAACGAAGTATAGTTGGTGAATTTTTCAGTAGTGGTAAACGAAAAATTTCTTTGCGTGTATAAATAAGTCATAAAGTGAATTTTTCTTGAAATTTAAAAAAAAATAAAGGTTAAGATAAAAGGTGTAGAGATAAAAACCTGTTGAAAAAAAGATTTTTTTTTTTAAATTTCCGGGGTAAGTGAGCCCTTAAGACATCCTTTATAGATAACTGACTGCCCTTAGTGCGTGTGTATGTTTCTGTTTCTATTTATATTTCATGTTTTATTTCACTTTTTGATGCTTTTTATGGGGCAACAAAAAGAGGACTTAAAGTAACGTAATCATCAACAACGACGTTAGCTCGTTAAATTAGCAACGAGAAATTTTTAGAAATACCAAGAAATACCGAGATACTCGTAAAACTTCGCAAAGCATTAACAAATTTTCAGCGTAAAATTTTATGAATATATGTGTCAAATTTGCTTAGAATACTAGCAGAGAGAGAGAGATAAAACATTTTCAAAGAAACGAGGACAACAGGCAATTTCAAAGGATTATTATACTTATTTCAGCAAAGAAAAGTTTGAAGCGAATTAAACTTTTATGTGCCCAGAATGGACGTAAAAGAAAGCTTAAAGAACTTTTTCTTTGTCGTTCACTTATCATAGCAAAACATTAAAACAAAAGGATGTTATAATAATTTTTAACTTCTTTCTTATTTTATATTTTATTTTTTTTTAAAGCGCCAATTAAAGTATTCACTCGATATGTTACGAGTATACTTAATGATAATTTATATAATTTTATGTTTTAATTTTTTTTTAATTTAATTACGTTTAGAATGTAACAATATCTTTAAGTTAACTCAATAATGTGCCCAAAAGTCACTAACATATATACATAGATATATATACTTTTTTTTTATCTTATCGTTTATTCGTATCATTAGATATTTACCCATCAAGTAAGCATTTGAACAAATGATAATATCACATTCACTATTTATGGCAAAGATAAATAGTGGCGTCACCACATTAAGGCATTCATCATTTAGTTTTTAATTTAATTGAAATTAATTGAAATAAAATTAATTAAGACTGAAAAACTGTCATTAAAAAATTAATGACATATGAATTCATAAGCGTGCATCATTATTCCATCAGCAAATCAATTAGTTTAAATTTGTCTTTTAATTATATTTATTTTAAGTTTCTAGTTTGTAGCAGAAAATTAAATAAAAATATTTTACAATCTAATGCATAAAATTTTGGTTATTTTCATTTATTTGCAAACATTATTTACACATAGTAATGCAGCTGTTGGCTGCTGAATTAAATTTTTATGTGTACAGGGATTTTTATATGTACAGGCGGCCTCGGTAGTCGAGTTGGTAGCGTGCTCGACTGCCACCCCAGAGGTCCCGGGTTCGATTCCCGGCCAGGCCATGGTCCTTCGCTTTAAACCTTTCTAAATTTTGTATCCTCATTTCTAATCAACTGAAATTAAAAATTCATCAATATCTACGACATGAAGTTGTAGTTGATGGAAGAGAAGTTTGTGGATGAGATTGCCTTATAACTTGAATTGACTGAGGTAAAGGCATAACACTTGCCTCTGATTCAAATTCACATGTTTCTTTGGCTTTCCACCACGCTTAGAACATCCTACACATGTTTCACTTGATTGCCCTTTCCTTCCCACTAATCTATCACCCCATTTTCGAACCAAGGCAGACTTGACTGAATAGGTATTCCACCTGAAATCCTTGGTTCAAAGCTAAAAAAAAAAAAAAAAAAAAAAAAAAATGCTTAATTTCAGAAACTTTTGCTTAAAACTCAAGAATATTTTTTCAATATTCAAGATTAACATTTACTTGAAGTGAGAAAAATTTGCTTGAATCAAGAAACAGTTTGCTGAAAACTAGAATAGTTTGCTTGATTTGAAAAATTGATTTTCCTTGAGTTGAGAACAATTTCCTTGATTCATGTAAAGAATTTACTGGAAACTAGAATAATTTGCTTGATTGTTTGTCTTAGTTTGTCAATCCGCACCATCTTAAACATGTTTTCATGTAAATATGTTGTGAAATATAACCATGAATCATGTATTTTGTTCTTGTTTCAAGCAATCATTTAAGGGTCCGCCAAATAACTTTTTTTTTTTGAAAATGCTATAAAAAAACTACTGAATATTTTATCAAATTTCTTATTTTATTTGAATGTACAAACCTTCCGGTTAATAATGGAAAATAATTTCATTCAAATGGCTGCCTCGGCTGGCCATGCAGTAGCCTACACGATCGGTCCAATTTTTAAGCACATTATCGATTTTGTGCAGCTTTCTTTCACCAATGGCTTCACGAATATTGTCCTTTAAAGCTTCAATTGTCTCTGGCTTGTCGGCGTAACACTTATCTTTGAGGGCACCCCACAAATAATAGTCCAACGGTGTCAAATCGCAGCTCCGAGGTGGCCAAACGACATCAGCTCTGTGTGGCACGTAGCGCCGTCCTGTTGAAACCAAATGTTGCCAATATCCTCCTCTTCAATTTTTGTGAACAAAAATTCGTTCAACATGGCCCGATAACGATGGCCATTGACTGTAACGGCCACTCCTTGCTCATTTTTGAAGAAAAATGGACCAATTATGCCTCTGGACCAAAATCCGCACCAAACAGTGACTCGCTTTGGATGCATCGGTTTTTCAAGGTATGCGTGCGGGTTTTCTGAGCCCCAAATGCGACAATTTTGCTTGTTTACATACCTGCCAAGATCAAAATGAGCTTCATCTGAAAAGATGATTTTTTTTTGGCAAAATCGGCATCTTCTGTAAGTCGATCGCAGGCAATATTTCCTAGCGTTGTTCAAGCGTATACACAACCATATTCGTTCAGCGGAAGGATAAAAGTAATTATCTGTCAAATCAGACATGTGCTAAGTGTTACCATTCACGAAATAAGCACTAGTTGAAAAAAAAAATTAGATGGCGGACCCTTTATTTTATTCAATTTTAGAAATAAATCAGCCATTCCAAATTAAACGCATCAAAAAAACGTAAATTACGGGTTTACCACCTCCGATTTTGCTCAAACCTTCAGAATTGAATCTTCTCATGAATTAAAAACACTAATTTGAAAAAAAATTTTTACATTTTTTTTCAAGTTTTTACGTAATATTAAAATTTCGCCAAAATTGGAGAAAAAGTGAAATTGCCTTACTCTTGAAATATCATATATTCAACAAAACTAACTCGATTTTCACGTTTGAGATATTTTCGAAAAGACAATAAATAGCTGTTTTTTATATATATAAAAAAAAATTATTATTTTTTAAGTTTCTAAACTTCAAGGTCAAATTTTGGAAGTCATGAAAATAGGATTTTTCCCCACTTTAAAAATTGAAAAAAATTATTTTCAAAAAGTTTATTTTATTACCTTTCCATCTGGGTGTTATTTTTCTTTCTATTTTAATAATTTATTTAATATTTTTTAAACGACCACCTTCCATACTACTTCCATACAACCATACTATGTACATTAGAATGTACCTCAAAAAAAAAAGTGCGCCATATACCAGCGAATATGACGCATTTTTGCAAGACAATTACGAAAAAAAAATATTTTTTTTGACCGAACGTAGGTCTCCGGTGTTTACAGTCGGATTTTAAAGTTTCGTACATCAATGTTTTTGTCTCAAGGAGATCAATATGGCCTCTATAGAGGTCATTGACCTTAGTAAATTACTCTGACAGTCGGATAATAACAGAATGAATATTTCTGAGGATTCCGTGAAATTGAAGGGCACTTTTCACTTTGGGGACCCAAAATTTAATAAATTGCTAAAAATCATATTTCACAAAAATTATAAAAGATATCCATTCAGATAGATACAAATGGTTTTTTATTGAAAAGATAAAATATCAAACTTAATTAAAAAATTATTGTTGCAGTTGTTATCGTTGTTATCGCTGTTGTTATTGCTGTATGTCAAGTCAAAGTGGACAAAAAAAGCTATGTCGCTGGTTGTTATCTAAAATTTTTTGTTGCATTAGCTGAAAATAAAACGCAAAATGGAAATATGTCAAAAATTAATGACGTTATAGTCGCTACTAGAATTAAGTGTGTCGTTCAAAAAATAACGGAATTGTAGCATTCAAACATTAAAATTAAAAAAAAGGACTTAAAATAAGTCCAGCTTCGTTGTTTTTGGAGCTATCCTCATGATTCTAGTATCGACGAGAATAACTAGTATAAAAAGTATTTTATGCAAAAATTATTTAAATCGGACAATTTTTTCGATAGGTTTTTATCACGAAAAAGTCGTTTCGAGATAAACGCATTCAAAGTTATGGGAAGTATTTTCGAAATCATAACATTTAGTTATAATACGTTTGAGATGTTTTTCCAATGCATTTGGGTGTTGACTACCACAAAAACAAAAAAAAAAAAAAATATCCAACTTGGATGATTAAAAAAAATAAAAATAAATAACTGGCCATTTCAGCCCTTGAAAGGACTTTGACCTAGCTTCTTATGATCAATTGTGTTATGCGTGTTATTAAGTTTGTACACAATTGACCGAGAAATGGTCCTACAGGCTTAAAGCCAACTCCGAACGGCGATGAACGGAATGTTCTTATTCTCAAGAAGCTTTACATGGCATTTTGAATACTCTCTGAGGTTTGCCATTGTCTGCAGAGAGGTGGCGACCGTACAGAAAAATTATTTTAATTCAAATAATTTACTGTCGCTGCTGGGGTTCGAACCCGGGTCTCCAGGTTCGTTGACATAGCGGCCACGCACTTTAACCAACTACGCCACGGACGCCAAGTCGGTCAAAAAGTAAAGGGAAAAAATTTCGTTACTATTTGGATTGCAAGAATACACTATCAACTTATGAAAATAGATAGATACAAGCAAAAAAAAAAAAAGTTTTTGCAGATGAAGTGACTATTCGACATAAAAGTAATAGGAACTAGCAACTGATATCTTGAAAAGCTCCCATAACCCAGACAACACTATGAAATCGCTAAAATTTTATCCTTGAGTATGAACAAGATAAGGTCATTTTAATTTATAATTATTAATTTATACGCTTTATAATTTCGCAAAGTCACTTAATCAGCGTCCCAATTGTTTTGGGTTTTTATATGCGACATGCCATCCCATATGAATACATAAAAAAAAGTATAATGAGTTTCTTCCAAATCATAATCTTTATCATGACCCTGAAGAATGCCTAACTGTTATTGTAGTGCAAAGCTACAAGGTCAAAAAAGTATGCAATTTTTTATTTTAATGACAAAAGTTAAGATCAACCTAAACTTAAACCACACGCAATGTAGCAGGTTGTAACTTAAGCAGAGTTGCCAGCGTTAAATTTCCACATCCAAGCGAAAAAATATTGCTTTTGAACTTTGCCGCTTTGAGACACTTGGAGTCAATCAAGACAATTTTAAAAATCATATAATGTTAAATATGTTGAATAAATAATATTCTTAAATGTCAGTTAGTCAAATATACAAACATACAAATGCTAAGAACGTCCGACCGGATACCTACAAGCATGGTAGACATTCTTTGAGCCAACTTTTCGCTAAATGAAACATCTTAAATTTTGAAAAAATGTCAAAATTGTAGGCAAAATAATGATCTGACGGTTTGAAAATAATTGCCATGAACTTGGAAGACTGTGCGAAATAACATGGCTGTTATCAATAACAGCAAAAGTAGTCGAGAGCTAGAGAGAAAGAACAAAATAAAAAAGCAGCAATAGCTGTTGAATGCCCGAACTAGCAAACGAACATATGTTTCCACTTGAAACTTATTAAAATTTTACAAATATACGGAACTTTTCAACTTGGCGAAAACACATGTAGCGCTACCTTATCTCTGCTGGCGAATCTTGGGCAGAAAACATCAAACAAATTTCTACATTACCATGGAATATGTTGTAAAATGGAGTTCGCAGCCGTGTAGGAATAGAAACTATTGCTGATAAGTGGCAGATAATGATCTCTCACGATGTTGTTGGCCTCTAATCAGATATGACGGTAATGGTTTCTATGTTAAAACCAAAAATTGCAATTATTTTTACAAAATTCACTTGAACTGTTTACTTTTAAAATATAAAAGCTCAACAGTTGGGCAACAATAGTTATTGTTTCACTAACAACTCAGCCTAGTTAAACAACCTAAGCATCGTCAGTGAAATAAAAAAAAAAAAAAAAAAGTAGAGTAGAGAAATTTTTACCAGTACCTGGTATTGTTTAGCGATGAGAAACTATCTTGGTAAGGTTTTGTTTTTAAATAAATAAAATATTGTTAAATGCTAATTGGCTTTCTTTACTCCAGCAGAGATCACCTACATCCTTTTGGTACTCGCCACCCTTGGCCATGCCGCCAAGTTGGGCTCATCGGCACGCTCCATTGACAATACATTTTACAGCAAGTATTTGTGTCGCAACAAGGCCAATGGCTTTAAGGCCTTAGTCCCTGGCAGCTGTTCACAATACTACGAATGTCAAAATGGCTTGAGTATCCTGCAAACATGTCCCAAATTTTTCGATCCGATCTCACAGTCCTGTGTAACCCAATCCAGCTGTGTTGAGATGCCATCGGATGTTGTTATAACACCACCTGGCTGTGTTGGTCCTTGCTGTGGTCGCTTGAGCGGCTATGTTGTGTCACCTAACAATCCTGCTGTTTTCTATCAATGCAACAACAACGTTGTCCAACGTGAGAATATCTGTCCAAATGGACTAAGCTATAATTTGGCCACGTTGCAGTGTGATGAGCCATCGAAGTGCGTTACATCAACTCCACCATGTCAGACAACAACTCCATGTGAAACAACAACTCCATCTAAAACAACAACTCCATGTGAAACAACAACTCCATGTGAAACAACAACTCCATCTAAAATAACAACTCCATGTGAAACAACAACTCCATGTGAAACAACAACTCCATCTAAAATAACAACTCCATGTGAAACAACAACTCCATGTGAAACAACAACTCCATCTAAAACAACACCTCCATCTGAAACAACAACTCCATGTGAAACAACAACTCCATCTAAAACAACAACTCCATGTGAAACAACAACTCCATGTGAAACAACAACTCCATCTAAAATAACAACTCCATGTGAAACAACAACTCCATGTGAAACAACAACTCCATCTAAAATAACAACTCCATGTGAAACAACAACTCCGTGTGAAACAACAACTCCATCTAAAATAACAACTCCATGTGAAACAACAACTCCATGTGAAACAACAAAGACAACCACAACTAAGCCGACCACAACAACAACAACTAAAACGACCACAACTAAACCGACCACAACAACAACATGTCCCACAACAACAACATGTCCTACAACAACAACATGTCCTACAACAACAACAACTAAAACGACCACAACTAAGCCGACCACAACAACAACAACTAAAACGACCACAACTAAAACGACAACAACAACAACAACCACAGCTAAGACGACCACAACTAAGCCGACCACAACAACCACAAAAACCACAACAACTACAACAACTACTTGTGCGACAACTACTCCCTGTGTGACACCGCCCCCATGTGAGACAACAACACCACCTTGTATAACCCAAGCGCCACCATGTCAGACCGTAACGCCACCTTGTGACACATAAGCGCCCATAAAATCTATTGAACTCCAATTTTTTTACTACAATTAAGTCAAGCAAATAAGCAAGTTTTGAAATATCCCGAAACGTAAAAAATCAAGGTATAAAAATAATCTTAACTTCTAGACAACACTTTAAATTTTGTTAAAATAAAATAGTTTCCTAATAAAACCAACAAAAACCATGAATAAAGTTGTACTCTTTTCCACAAAAAAAAAAGAAAAAAAAAATAAATAAAAAGAAGAGGTTTGTGCCATTAAAAGTCATGTAAATTATAAAGAAATATATTTATAAAGAGTTCTTAAATATCCTTTGTGTCTTAGTTTGAATTGGTAACTTGATGAAAACAAAAAAAATTTCAGTTGCTATTTTAAGATCGCAACTACTCCGCTAACCGTTCACTTCCGGACATGAAAGTAGAAAGAACAGTGGGTGTCCAAACATAAGGGACATCACTGCATATTTCACACAATTAATTGGTTGTGGGTTACAAAAATGTCTAAGAATGTGTTATTACAATTATAAAAACATTTTTTTTTATGCAGAAATACTTTTTGGAGGAAATAAGATTATTAAAAACATAACGCAATAAACCTCAGTATTTACGTTTTTTTGGAACCTTTTGCTGTAGTTATAGCTTCTAAGCGTCGGGGCATGCTCTCTATACACAATTTTACATTTTGTTGGAGTTCCGTGTCGTTATGCCATTTCTTGAGAATTTCAATCAACTGTATCTTGGTGGCAATAGCCATTTTGGTGAGCTACCCTATGTTCTATGTAGGAGTTTATGTCCGAATAGTTTCGTGGCCTGGGCAAAACAGCAATGTTTTTTTTTTAACTATACATTAACACTCCTGGCTTTTTGGCAAGGTGCCGAATCGCGCATAAATATGTACTGATTATCACCAGGAAACCATTCCTGGAGCTGTGGTAGTAGTCGAGTTTCCAGTACTCGTTTGTATTGTTCTTGCTTCATGGTATCTTCTACGATGTATAGGTGCTCATGCCCTTCGCTGAAATCATATACCAAATTATAACACTGATTGGGTATTTAACCCGTTTCGAAAGGCACTCTTAATTGAACCGCTCCCCAGGACGCTTTTGAACAAATTTACTTTTGTTGGCCAAAATCTGAAACGTTGATTCGCCGTATATTGGTATTGGTCTTGCCTCATGGTCCCTCGATGCTCTACGATGTGTAGGCACCCATGCTCTGCACTGAGATCACAGACTAAACCATGGCACTAACTGGGTGCTTACTGTTCCCCAGAACGCTGTTGGGCGAATGAACTTTTGTTGACCAAAATCTAAAACGTTAATTCCTCGGATATTTTACATTCCTGTAAAATGTTACTTATATAATAAAAAAAAATCCTTGTTGACATACAGAACTATTTAGAAAATTGTACTTGCTCGACTCCAGTCTTCAACAGTCATATAACGATATTGTCTAGCCCATTCCAGTCGCTGTTTTGTAATTGCCTCATCTAGACATGTTTTTTTTAATGCCGACGACCCATGAGGTTATGTATGACTGTTCGGACTGTCCTCTTGTAAACTTTTATTCCTTCGTCGTTCATCATCGTAGTCAGACTTTTTACAATTTTCGTGGCATCCTGGTTTTTGTGGTCAAAGATGATTAGCCATATCATGAAAAATTTATTCCCGGGAATTGTAAAAGGGAGTTTCCACTTTTAAGATATAAGACAAAGACGTTACATTTTTTTATTTTACACTCATGAATATTAAAGGTTGATGAACAAATTTGTAATAAAAATTTCCAAAAAGTTTTCGAGCTTTATCTTTAAAACGAAAACTCCCTTTTACAATTCCCGGGAATACATTTTTCATGATAGGGCTGATCAACTATGACAAGTGATCATCTAATGGAATGTCTGGATATGTCTCTCTGGGCATGTGTTGCGTGAAGTATATATCATAATAATGCCTGTATTTCCTTATATTTTCTTGGGGAAGTGTCTGAAGCTTTACCCATGCTGAAATTTAAGGTTATTATGTCATACTTTACTCATAATATTTAGCAAAATTATGCAAAAATAAATAAAATGTAAGTTTTTATTATATCGTATGCAAAAAACTTGGGGAAAACAATTGAAAAACATTTTAAACTACCTTTTACAGCAGCAATTTTTAATAATCGAAATGTAACAGTACTTATGTAAAAAAAGGCGCAGGTTTGCAATGTTGCCACTTATCAAAAACAAAGGTAATAATACCAGTAGCAATACCAAATAAAAAAGCCTCAATGAAAATCAATTTGTTTGTTCATAAAATAATTTTTACTGGAAATAACAAAAATATAACTACTATCCCTGATATGTTCTATCCCTAATAATTTGGTCATCCACTGTATCTTGTGGTAATTGTGTTTTGCAAATTTCAAGGTAAGTCTTAATCGTTCGTCTATAGTCCATTTCTGACCTCAAAAAATTATTTATCATATCGCTCTAGTGCACTCTATTGACTCAAACGGCACTTCCGTCATCATTTTTGAAAAATTACGCGTCTATGAAGCCTTTGGCCCAAAATCCGTACCAAACAGTCATTCGTTGTGGATGCATCTACTCAAAGCAACAAAAACTTTTAAACTTTAAAACTTAACAAAAACTTTATCGCCAGTATGTCGCAAACGAACTTCGTTTGTCGTGCTTAAAATCGTTATTTGCAAACGTTTCAACAGTTCTCAAAATAATAGTCGAGAAACGCGTCATTTAGTTGCAGGAAATTAACTTCCTTTGACATTAACGCGAGTGATTTTTAAATTGCAGCAATTAAAAAATTTGTTTTTCCCAACTCAAAACTTCGTTTGTTTTTCCCTTCGTTGAATTGACTCAATGCTTATAGTTCAGAGTTACTTTTTCACAAATTGTTACTATATAATCAAATTGGTAATTTGCTTAATACGCGGACGGAGACAGCAACAGAGGTGCGATGAGTGCAATCCAAAAGAAGACGGACGGACATAGAGAGAAAGATAATTAATATAATAAATAATAATGACCGAAATATATACATATATCTAATACATAATAATTAAAATTTGTTTGTTTGTATATTTGTTCGTCCTTTATGCACAGCAAGACCGATCATCGTAATGCAATAAAATTTTGTCAGCTTATTACTTGCAATTCCGCGCAAAGTATAGGATATGTTTAATTTCGATTGGATAAGGAGGCGTGGCACCTCCTATGCAACCCAAATTTGCGATATCGAATAACTTTGGAATTATAGGTAGGATAGCCTCGAAATTTGGTTATCAAATTACACGAGTCGCTCCACTTAGAGATAGAGAGATAGAGATAGAGATAGAGATAGAGATAGAGATAGAGATAGAGATAGAGACAGAGACAGAGATAGAGATAGAGATAGAGATAGAGATAGAGATAGAGATAGAGATAGAGATAGAGATAGAGATAGAGATAGAGATAGAGATAGAGATAGAGATAGAGATAGAGATAGAGATAGAGATAGAGATAGAGATAGAGATAGAGATAGAGGTAGAGATAGAGATAGAGATAGAGATAGAGATAGAGATAGAGATAGAGATAGAGATAGAGATAGAGATAGAGATAGAGATAGAGATAGAGATAGAGATAGAGATAGAGATAGAGATAGAGATAGAGATAGAGATAGAGATAGAGATAGAGATAGAGATAGAGATAGAGATAGAGATAGAGATAGAGATAGAGATAGAGATAGAGATAGAGATAGAGATAGAGATAGAGATAGAGATAGAGATAGAGATAGAGATAGAGATAGAGATAGAGATAGAGATAGAGATAGAGATAGAGATAGAGATAGAGATAGAGATAGAGATAGAGATAGAGATAGAGATAGAGATAGAGATAGAGATAGAGATAGAGATAGAGATAGAGATAGAGATAGAGATAGAGATAGAGATAGAGATAGAGATAGAGATAGAGATAGAGATAGAGATAGAGATAGAGATAGAGATAGAGATAGAGACAGAGATAGAGACAGAGACAGAGATACAGATACAGATTGAGATTGAGACTGAGACTGAGTTTGGGACTGAGACTGAGTTTGAGATTCAGATAGAGATAGAAATATTTTCCGCTACGACAGCAACACGTAGAGTACCAGCTAGTTAGATATATTTTTAAGTAGATGACAACTGAATATTTATTTGCGGCAAAAACAACTCGCAAACGAAGTGTAGTTGGCGGCAAACGAAAAATTTCTTTACGTGTAGCATTTTCTGAATAAATCGCGGGTTTTTGGATTCCCAAATGTGACAATTTTGCTTTTTATCGTAGCTGCCAATTTGAGCTTCGTCAGAAAACATAATTTTTGAATAAATCATCGTCCCCATTCATATTTTTTAAGACTCAGTGAGAGAACGTAGGCCGCTGCTGGGCCACCGGCAGCAGTTCTTAAGTCGATTGGACATTGTACGCATGCAGAGCCAAATCTTTCAATTGGCTTATATTTTTTTGTCGAAAAAACTTCAGTCGGTCATTTCAATATTCAATATTCAATTCGAAGGACTCGCGTCTTCTTACTGCACTACTAAAATAAAGATCAATAAAGACTCAAGGGAGTAGGTAGGAATTTAAAGAAATTGCGAAAGAGGAAAGTTGAGAGGAAGCGAAGCGATTGTCAATGGTCCAGTTATTACGGTCCATTTTTGTAAATGTTTATCCAAAATGGTTAATGGTGACTTCTTTTTATACAATCTTATGGATTGGCGGCCTCGGTAGTCGAGTGGATAGCGCGCTTGACTGACACGTCAGGGGTCCCGTGGTTAAATTTTAGCCAAGTCTATGGTCCTATGCTTAAGCCTCTCTGCATTTCTTTCCTCATATTCAATCAACTAAAATTAAAATTCAATTATATTTTAAACTTAAAAGTTGAACTTGGTGGTAGAGAAGTTTATGGATGGAGATTGACTTGTAACTAGAATCAACTGAGATTCAACTTCACATGTTTCTACGGCCTCTCTCCACGCTTACAACATTCAACATATGTTTCAATTGATTAATACTTCTTTCCCACCCCATCTATCACTCCATTTCGAACCAAGACAGACTTGACTGAGTAGGTACAGCACACCTGAAATCCTTGGTTAAACAAAAAAAAAAAAAACAAAAATGTAATCGCTCTAAAAAACAAATAACATTATTCTTGACTACTTTTTGCAGTAATGCATTTAAAATTTTCTACTGGGCCTGTGCGTGGCTGGGTGTGTAAGGGAGTTTAAATGACAAGATGGAGCGAGGCAACGCAGCGTTTGACAGCAACATTTATAATGTTAACATGTTGCCACGTCGCCGCTGCACAGGAAACTCTATTCAAATAAGGGGCGTGCGTGTTATATGCGGCAATTATATGCAAAGCGAAAGCTTTTACAAACTTGACCACCCTCCATCATCCATCCTCTTCACTCACTCCAACTAAATTTTAAGGAAAATAAATTGCGAAAAAGCTAAAAAATGTAATAAAAAAGAAAGTAGCTTACATCAAACCGCCAAAAAGGACACCAGTTGACAGTATGACAAAATGTCACATTTTTTTTTTTCGCCGCGTACTTGCACGCATTCGCTTGCGTTAACGCCCATATTTATGGCTTTTGGTGTGCGGTCAATGTGTGTGTCTGAATGACAGCGAACAACTGAAACAAGTGCGGTAAACGTCATGCTTTAGCAACAACAGCAACTTACAGCAATTATAATTCTAATAACAGCAGCAGCAGCAGCAGCAGTAGCAGCAACAGAAGTAGCAAAAGCAGCAGCAAGTGTCATATAGGCAGCGTCATTGTCGCTCATAAAATATTAAATAAAGCGGAAAAACTTTATATTTTTTTTTGCGCATTTTCCAGTTGATTGCGAGCTATAATTAGTTGTATGAAGCATAGTTTGGTCGAGGATACGCAACAGTTCGGACGTGTTTTTATAAGGACTCAACAAGCGTGCAACAATAAGAATACACAAACACACACAGAAACACAGACACACACACACACTCACATACACAAACAATTAGAGCACACTTAGGCAAAAACGCGCAATTTATAAAAAAATAAAAATTTTATTAGAAAATAAATCTGTGCGAATGATCATAAAATTGTTGTTTATGCAAAGAATACAAGAATGAAGAAAATATTGCCCAATACAAGCAACAATGAGGATGGCAGCAACAACACTGACAATGCTGAAGCAGTTGGCGCCTTACAAGACGCCAACAGCAGCACAGCACAACGTTCGTCTTTATTTGCTTTTCCAACAGCACCGTTGGCACCAGCAGCACCTTCATCGTCCGTAAATAACGAGCTAGTAGCACACTTGGAAATGCCATATGTTGAAAGTAATGACGCCTCATCACCTACACCATCAGCTAGAGCTGTAGCTATGCCTGGAGTTGCAGCACCCACTTTGGGTGAAAGTCAGCAGCGGAGACCAAAGCCTGGAATACTACGCTTGGATATGCATAAACCGAGACGTTCATCAGGTGGTTCGGTGGAATTTCGTGCACAACCACAAATGTTGGGTGAGGTAAGTTGGTAACTTGGTTAGATGCAACAGGCTGCAGGCATGCATGAAGTGCTGCTGCGTTAGTGTGCTCGTTCGTCTGCTTATCTCTACATAATAATTACTACGCTTAGTCTTATTTGAAAGGCAAATTAAGGAGTCAAAATCATGTCCTTGAAATGAGTGCATAAAAATGTGGATAAATGTATGATATTTTATCTTTAAGTAAACATTTTTTTACACATTTAATTTTCTAGATTTTTGTTTTGACTATATTTTTGAAAAAAGGACCCTGAGAGTAAATTGAACTAAATTGAATGCATTTCGCAATCAGGGAATCTTTTACTGGATTTTTAAATTTTAAAGAAGATCTTTTCAGAGCGAACATAGAACATTAAAGTGATTATAAGGATTAAATAAAGTGTAAATGTTTAAAAAAATTTTCTAATTATCTACTGAAAACTCCGAATAATATAATAAACTCCATGTGGACACTAATCTATACTATTATATAAAAGGGTTCTCTCGAATTTTCATCGTTCAATCAAGGGGGTAAATGCTAAACCGATTTTAATAATTCTTTCAGTATTCAATTGCTATAATAAGCGACCCTGCTACTGGTTACTACGTTTTTGGTAAATCTTTTTATTTAATTATTTAAGAATTCATGCATTTTAATCCATGCTGCCATTGTACAAGCAGCACGAAATAACAGCAAACAATAGCTTAAACTCTTTGTTGAGAGAGAGAGGTGAGATTCTACAACTCACCGCGCTGGTCTCTTGAGTGGATAGTTGCACTCAGTTAATTCCTGCTACAGTGCAACCATAAGCCCAAAATATAGTATTTATTTGAATGCCACTCTTTTTATTTCAATATCTACTGAGTTAAATAATCCAATAAATAGTTTGTATGCTCACTGTCGGCAACTGTACTAAAACTGGGCAATGTCCATCTACTAGAAAACTGGGATGGGCATTATGTAAGGGGGTGTGGCTCCGCCCATACAATTAAAATTTGTATTATCGAATAGCTTTGAAAGTAAAAGTATTAGTATTTACATACAAACTCAAAATGGAGTTACTTTTTGGTGATCTCCTGCTACTGGGAAACTGTAACGGGCTGTGGAAAATGACAGTGGTGTTAAACTATGACTCTAAGAAAATTTTTGAATATACCTATTCTGTTCCCATATAGTTGCAGGGTGCAGCAACGCGCGCCGGGAAAAGGCTAGTATTTCAATAAAATTCAAAATACCTCCATGAGTCTGGCTAAACGAAATTTTTTGAATTTAATTTTGATTTTAGTATATTTTTCATTGAGCTAGTTACTTGACATTTCATGTAGCTTTAAAAAAAAATCATGCAAACAAAAAAAAAAGAAGTAATTAACCACTTCAGACCTTTAAAAGACTTTTGTACTCTCTGAGGTTAGCCATGATCTGCAGAAAGATTACCAATTGGAATAATGCTTTTCAAATCGGCACTTTGTGTAGCTTCCCAAAATATCATATCGATCTATGAAAACATCAGGATGGAAAAACCTATGTAAGAATAATAACAAGGGTTTTGTGGCGTTTATCCTATTCCTGCCACATGAGTCTGGCTAGACCCACATACATTTTGTATGAAAATTTATGCAATTGGAATATTTCTCACAGGATCATCTTATTAAAAGAGGTTATTTAATTACAGATTGTACGGATTGTACAGGTTGTACAGATTAAACGCCTTTCCAACGGTGGTACTTTGGACTTTCAAATACTCCTCTTTTAGGAGATAGGCCGAAAAATAAGTTAATTTTGATAAACCACCGAAAAAGGGGTTAAGTTTGATGAGCTATGGTATACAGAGGCCTTACAGGTCCTACAGAGGTCTTACAGGGTAATGTTTACAAATAAATAACAGGTTGAACGCCTTTCCAATGGTGGTGCTTTTACTTCTCTTAGACCCATTGTTGAGAAGATATAATAAATTTGGTTTCAAACTAGGTTCTATTGAATTCGATTAATTTCCTTAAGAAGGAAATACTTGGGTTGCTTTTTAAGTCTTACGCCTAACAATGAAAAAACTATGGTTAATCGATGAAAATGCTTTTTGTGTTTTTTTAAAGTATTCTCCAAAATGATCAATACACTTTTGCATTCGTTTGAACCATTCTTCGAAAATGTTTGCCACTCTGAAGTTGGTAATACCATCTTGCTACTTCCGAAACCAGGTTATTGAAGGACTAAACGGGCTGTTCGGGCGTAGAAAAACACTCGCCACGCATTTATTTTTTTTTCTTAATGTGAGGAGAGAACAAGAATAAGTCATTAGGTGCCAAGTCGAGACTGTTGGGTAGATAACCTATCAAATTATTACAATTGCACAACAATTGTAAACGATCCTTAGCCATTGAAAATGATGGTGTAGAGTCCCCAAAATAAATATCAAGCCTTTCCTTGGTTTCGGTGATGGTTTTTTTATGCAAAAAGTAATACTTGATGAGTTCATGAAATTTAGTTTTTTCCATTTTCATCGAAATTCACGATGTTATCTGCTTTTAATGGCCGTCAAACACAAATTAAATGACTAAATGTATTTTGTTAACTATTTCCTATTAAAATATGGAAGATACTAGCTGTCACACATTCCCGATTACCATCAGACTTAGTTATTTGAGGACATTATGGAGCTCACAGTTTTCATTTGAAATCAATAAGATTTTTAATTTACTTTTAGACATGACTTTCTTGTACAGAGTTTTTCAATAAGAGGTGTTATTTTGGTATTCAAAGAAAAATGCCATTTTTTGAGATAAATGATCGGGTGTTTATTTCATAATAAAGAGGAAGGTATGCCGTGAATAATGAAAAACAACATCAGCCAAATGGCCACCACGATCCTTTTCATGACATTTTCCATAACCAAATCGCAAAGTGGCTGCGCTATGTCCTCGATAGCCTCACGAATTCCATCTTTGAGGTCTTCAATCGATGCTGGGCTGTTGGCGTAGACCTTATCTTTCACGTGGCCCCAAAGGAAGAAGTCGCAAGGTGTTAAACCACAAGATCTCGGTGGTCAATTGTGATCACCTCTTCGAGAGATAACACGGTCCGGAAACTTTTCCCGTAAAAAATCAATGGTTTCGTTGCTTGTGTGGCACGTAGCGCCGTCTTGTTGAAAGTAAACATTGTCCAGATCAATACCATCCAACTCCGACCATAAAAAATCATTAATCATCTCTCGATAGCGCAATCCATTCACCGTAACTGCTGATTCAACCTTATTTTCGAAAAAGTAAGGTCCAATGACCCCGCCGGACCATAAACCGCATCAAACAGTCACACGTTGAGGATGGAGAGGCTTCTCAACAATAACTCTTGGGTTTTCCTAGCCCCAGATGCGACAATTTTGGTTTTTGACGTAGCCACCGAGGTGGGAATGGGCCTCATCAGTCAAGATGATTTTTCGATGAAATTTTTGTAGAGAATTTTAATAATTTCAATGCGCTGTTGAAGCGTGTATCGTTCCATTTTTAGTAATGGCGTAGTTTCTACTTGTCAAATGTCATAGAATAAAAGCTTTAAAGGTGAGTGATTCACAATAGCGGGCGATTCACAATAACACCTCTTATTGGAAAACCCTGTATATTAACCTTACTTCCAAAAAAAAAAAAAATTAAGAAATATTTTTGAAGCTTTTCTTTTTTAGAAAACTTTTTAACAAAAAAAATACCTATAATTTATTTAATTTATAATTTATATAATTCTTAAAAAACATATTTTTTAAGAATTATATTTTGAGCTTTATGCCAAATAAATCATGAAGCAACAGGTTGCTACAACAACAAAAGTTCTTTGCAGAACAAACCCAGCAGACTAGACCTTGGTTTCGTCGGACGCTACCCCGACTCATCAGTAGTCTCTGTGGTTTTAGCAGTCCACTAACTTTGAAAAGCTAATTATTGCAACAGCAATAAAACCAAAGCGGAATTATAGAAGCGCTATTCCCTTTATCAAAGCAGTGTTTTTCTACTCTTCTGCTAGTAGCAAAATTTCAAAAAGTTGACTGCATTGATTCTGCAAAGATTTTGTTGTTGCGCTTTTTATTTACTTCATTATCACGTGTCCATCTAGGTTCCAACATTTTGTTGGTATTAAAAAAAACTACAGAGACTACTAATGAGTCGGAGTAGCGTCAGACGAAACCATGGTCTAGTCTGCTCGGTTTGTTCTGCAAAGAACTTTTGGTGTTGTAGCAACCTTTTGCTTCATGAATTATTTGGCATAAAGCTCAAAATATAATTCTTAAAAAATATGTTTTTTAAGAATTATAAGATTAAATAAACATATTAAAATGCCACAATTTTATAACTCAAAAAAAGTATAATTTATGTCATTTTTTTTACAACTTTTTTTAAAAAAAAAAAAAAGAAATAAAGTTCTTTACACAATTATATTATCAGAATTTGGATTTATATAGAACAAGAGTTCGTTTTTAAATTGAGTAGTTTTTAATTTTATAGGAATGAAATCTTTTTAACCTAGAGTGCCCACAAATTCAAAAAACAAAAATTGGTTTCGAGAAAAACACATTTGAAAAAAAAAAAACAAAAGTGCTCCGGCACTTAACGATTAGGTACCCAGCAGAAAAGTAGACCAAATTTGAAATAGTTCTGAACTAGTTCCAAAAAGGACCAGTACTAGTTCCACTACAATACCCTTTAACATTGAACGAACTGACGCTTTTTGCGGGTTGATGTCATAGGAAAAGACAATTGTCCCCAGAAACACTCCTTTTTCCCTATATTTGAACTAGTTGCATTAGGAACATTTTTAAACTGGTTGCTTTCGCAGTAGCCTGAAAGTGGTTCTTTTTTAACTAGTTTGAAAGTGAACACATCAAAAGTGTAAGAATTTAGTGCAATGGAAAGGTCCTAAAGAACTCATTTGTACCATCTTTTCCATCCACAATCCAGAAAACATTTTGTCTATAAACATTTTTTTTTATTATTTTTTCTTGTACGCAGCAAATTTTAAAAAGTAGCCAGAACGCGTTTATTTTTGTCAGCAATACTTTTGAAAACAAAAGCAAAGATAACTGTTCTACACTGAACGCCTTTTGTACTTTTTCAGAGCTAGTGCGAACTGCGCTAGAAATGAACTAGTTCACTTTTTCAATTGACTCCAAAATAACTGCTGGTAGTATGCGTGACTGCAGCCAAAGAGCAGGACATACTCTTTAACCTTTCTGAATTTTTTCTCATCATATTTATATAAAAACTCATCAATATTTACTACTTGAAGTTGTATTTGGTGGTACAGAAGTTTTATGGATGAGTGTCAAGTTATCTTGCATCTTAACTTGACACTCAAACTTAACACTTGCCTCGGTTTCAAATCCAAATATCTCTACGGTTTTCCACCACGTTTAGAATATCCTACATATGTTTTACCTGTATTGCCCTTCCTTCGGTCTAATCTATCACCCCATCGCAAAAGGAGCTGATGGCGATTCCAAAATCAGCCTATAAAAAGTGTTTTCAAGATTGGAGGAAGCTTTGGAATATGAGTATTTCTTGAAGGAAATGAAATGAATTTCAAAGAATAATTGAACCATTTTCCTTTTATTGAAAAATTCCGGGTATTTTTTGATCAGAAAGTTCCGTGAATATAAGGGTATTCAGCGGAGGCCCAGCTGCACGCCGCCGGACAGGTCACAGGTTGCGGATAGTGGACGGCCTCTAGATATGGAGGTTAGCCGCGAATAGGTTTCTAACTAATGAGCGGTCCTGGACAATGCAGCGGGTGACCAGCTAGGGTGTGGAAGGACGTAGTGCTGGGCAGCGCTGCGTCTTGAACAAAAAACCCACAAAGCCCGCAACTGGCACTGACAAGGCGAGTCGGTGCCGCCTTAAAAGCATCTTGCCCAAAAGCCCCTTTGTCTCTCTCTAGACATTAAACTTGAGAGGTCTCTCCTAGACCTTAAACTTGGAATGTGCGCAGGGTTTGGGTCCCGCCACATTAACACCGCCCAATGAAAACTAAAACAGCCTCGGATGATAACCCCAAACACGTTGACGACCACCGCAAACGAAAAACGGATAATGATTTACGGATATGCACCTGGAATGTCCGAACTCTATATAGAGAAGGTGCATCTATCCAACTGGCGGAAGCCCTCGAAAAAATAAAGGCTGACATCACCGCCATCCAGGAGATGCGATGGAAAGGGCAAGGCTGCTCTAAACGAGCAGACTGCGATATCTACTACAGCTGCCATGCGGAGAAGCGCGAATTCGGATGCGGTTTCGTCGTGAGACGAAAACTACGCCACCTTGTTTCCCGTTTCACACCCGTGAACGAGAGGTTGGCGACGATACGCATCAAGGCGAAATTTTTCTACGTAACCTTAATTTGCGCGCACGCCCCGACGGAGGAAAAGGACGATGCCGCCAAGGATGCTTTCTACGCGAGCCTTGAGAACGTGTACGACCGCTGTCCGGCCCACGACGTAAAAATAGTTCTCGGTGATTTTAACGCGAAGGTCGGAAAAGAAGGCATTTTTGGCTCCACTGTCGGTCAGTTCAGTCTTCACGAGACCACTACGAACAACGGTCTAAGGCTGATCGACTTCGCCGCGGCCCGAAACATGGTAGTTAGTAGCACCAGATTCCAACACCTCGACATCCACAAGGCTACCTGGCTGTCCCCGGATCAAAAAACACGAAACCAAATTGATCATGTTGTGATCGACGGAAGGCACGCTTCTAGTGTTCTGGACGTGCGTACATTTCGAGGAGTCAACATTGACTCGGACCACTTTCTTGTTGCAGCCAAGATCCGCATGCGACTATGCAATGCCAAGAACATACGCACAGGAATACAACGAAAGCTAGACGTCGCTAAGCTGCAATCACAACGGACAGCTGAGGCCTACTCCGCTCAACTCTCGGTTAAGCTCAACCAACCAACCTCTCGACCCGATGACGCCGGTGGACTTTGGGCGCACATCTCCCACTCCATGCGCACTGCCGCTGAAGAAGTGCTTGGTTTCCGGCGCCCACAACCTCGGAACCAATGGTACGACCAGGAGTGTCGCGAAGCGACAGCAGCTAAGAACGCCGCATATAAAAAGACGCTGCAGTCAGCTGCAACGCGAGCCGTGCGAGAAAAATACCGCGAAAAGAGGAAGGAAGAGAGACGCCTTTTCAGACGCAAGAAAAGAGAGCAAGAAAAGCGCGAGCGTGAGGAAATTGAAGTGTACCAGGGCAGGAAGGATGCACGAAAATTTTATCAACAGGTTAAGCGTCTAACCCAAGGTTTCAAGCCCGGAGCATCCACTTGCAGAGATGAGAATGGAGATCTGGTTACAGATACGCAGTGCGCACTGAGATTGTGGAGACAGCATTTTTCCAGTCTACTTACGGGCGACGATCCCACCAATTCCGCCCAAGGAGAATGCAGTTCAATACAACCAATTGACGATGATGGAATAGAAGTCCCGACACCTAGCCATGACGAGGTTCGAGCTGCTATTCAGCGGCTCAAAAACAACAAAGCAGCGGGTGCTGACGGCCTGCCAGCTGAATTGTTTAAAGCCGGCGGCGATGAATTGACAAGGTGCATGCATCAACTCATCAGCAAAATATGGCTAGCGGAAAGCATGCCCGACGATTGGAATCTCAGCGTGCTTTGCCCCATACTTAAGAAAGGAGACCCAACAATATGCGCCAACTACCGAGGTATCAGTCTTATTTCCATCGCATATAAGGTCCTCTCGAGCGTACTGTGTGAAAGACTTAAGCCGCAAATGAAAACACTGATTGGACCTTATCAGTGTGGCTTTCGACCTGGTAAGTCCACCATAGACCAGATTTTTACATTGCGCCAAATCCTGGAAAAAACCCACGAAAACCAAATCGACACGCATCATCTCTTTGTCGATTACAAAGCTGCGTTTGATAGCCCGAGGCGGGATTGCCTATACGCAACAATGTCTGAGTTTGGTATACCTGCAAAGTTGATAAGACTCTGCAGGATGACGTTGAGCAACACATGCAGCTCCGTTAAGGTAGGAAATGACCTCTCCGAAACCTTTAATACCGAACGAGGTTTCAGACAAGGCGACCCGTTATCCTGTGATCTCTTCAATATCATCATGGAAGGGATCCTACGAAAGGCCGGTGTGCATCGCAATGGCACCATTTTCTACAAAGGTGTTCAGCTCCTTGCGTATGCTGATGATATTGATATAATCGGCAGAACCAAGAGAGATGTCACCGCTGCTTTCACCGCTATCGAAAAGGAATCAGCCAAAGTGGGTTTGGCGGTAAACGAGGGCAAGACGAAGTATATGTTGCCTGCAGGCAGGGGAGCGCGGCGTCTAGGCTCTCACGTTTCAACAGGCAAATATAATTTTGAAGTGGTCAAGGAATTCACCTACCTTGGCACCGCCGTTAACAGCAACAACGATGTCAGCCTGGAGATAAAGCGAAGAATAATGATTGCTAATAGGTGCTACTATGGGCTTGGTAAGCAATTACGATGTAGAGCCCTCTCTCGATCGACGAAACTAACACTCTACAAGACGCTCGTCATACCTGTGCTTCTCTATGGCGCTGAGGCATGGGTTGTCTCGCAAGCAGACGCAGCCGCTCTTGGGGTGTTCGAGAGAAAAGTTCTTCGCAAAATCTTCGGTCCGATTCGAGTTGGCGACGACTATCGCATTCGAATGAACCACGAACTGTATGAGCTCTACGACGACATTGATATAGTTCAGCGTATAGCAATCCAGCGACTACGCTGGCTGGGTCATGTCCATCGTATGGATGACGATGCTCCAGCGAAAAAGGTGTTCGAATCGAAAGCCGAAGGACGACGACGACGAGGAAGACCATGCCTCCGATGGATTGACCAGGTCGAGGAAGCCCTAACCGCGCTTGGTGAAAACAATTGGAGAAGGCGCGCGCGAAGCAGAGGCGCCTGGCGAGAGCTGATGAGGTCGGCCGAAACCCGACGACGGGTTGCAATGGCCACCTAAGTAAGTAAGTAAGTAGCCTTTATAATTTAAAATTTCATAGAAATATAAAAATATTTCTCTCTTTTCAAAATTGATTTCTTAATACATACGGTAATTCATTTAAAATTTTATTATTTTATTAACAAAAATTTTAAAATTATATTCTTAAAAACCGAACAATATTTTCTGCAAAACTATTACCGTAAAAGTTCAACTACTAGGTATACAAATGTAATATTTATACCCCCATGTTTAAAAAACGTAAACGGAGTATATTAATTTTGTCACTCTGTTTGTAACGCCCATAAGGAGGCATGGCAAGTATAGAAAAGTATATATATTCTTGATCACCACCCGAGTCGATTTAGACATGTCCGTCTGTCTGTCCGTCTGTCTGTGATCACGATTACAGCCGTAATTTTCAAGCTATCATCACGAAATTCGATATTTAAGCTTTTGTCCAAAAAATAAAGGTCAAGTTTGAAAATGAGCCAAATCGGATCACAACTACGCCTACCTCCCATACAAAGTGACTTTATCAAAACGGTAAAATCTCTTAGAATTCCACAAAAGCTAATATATGGACTTTTGCACATGAAATTTTGCACATGAGCTCTGCTATTTAATATACACTCTGAGTGTGAATTTCAACCAAATCGGATGAAAACCACGCCTATCTCCCATGAAAAGTGAATTTATCAAAAAAGTGCAATCTCTTTAAATTCCACAAAAATTAATATATGGACTTAATATTTTGCATATGAACTTTGATATACAACATGTACTCTGTGTATAAAATTCAACGAAATCAAGTGAAAACCACACCCACCTCCCATACAAAGTGACTTCATTAAAAAACAATACCGAATATTTTCTGTTAAAACTATGACAAAAATGTTTTTACAAATACACATTTTTTTTGACTGCTTAAGACTTTGAATATACTTCGGTTCGGTAACAATTTTCAAGTAACAATTTGAACTCTTACGTACCTACAAGTGCACTTCAATTTAACTTGTAACCACCTTCATAGCCAATTGGACATACAAAGCAATAAGCAATAATTATAAATTGTAAGTCGACTGGAAGGCATAAAGATGGGTTTTTTGTTCCATTATTGCCAGCTTTAATGGAATTTCTATCGCCTGGAGCGCACCCGACTAACGGTATTATTTTATTTAGTTGGCGTTATTAGTAGAGAGTATTAATTAAAGTGGCGAAGCAGCTGCTGCCAGCTGGCTGCCTGTGAGAACTTAATTAAAAGTGCTAATATTGCAAACGAGAAAATAATTCGATAACCGTTAATTAAACATTAAATATTATAGGTGAAATAGAATCCATGCAGAGTATTTACTTTACATATGAAAAAATGGTGAGTTTATGAGATATTTATTAGTCTTTAGTCTTATTTCTAGAGGATATACTATCAACGACGGGTGTAGGGTTGCAAAGGCGTATTATTTAACAGATGTTGGCTTTTGGCAGTTTTGAAATATATTGGGTTTCATACATAATTTCCATGTATCTACCTTAATATACAATGAAAAATTTAAGAGGCATTCAAATAATTGTTCGTTTAATTAAAAAAAAAAAAAAAATCATACATCACTTGTGATGAACCCTCGAGCTAGCATGAATTTTTTTTTTTAATTTTGAAAAACGAACATTATTTCAAATAATGAGCTTTGTCTTAGCGGCAATGAGCTGTTATGTCGCTATCTAATTAAGCGCCTACACTAAAAATATGAAAAACTATCCATAAAACTATCCATAAAACTTTCATCAAGAACATTATAAATTTGTGTGCTCGGCTGCATTGGGCGCTACTTCGTCATAATTAATCAATATGACGAACCTATACTAGGAATGAGATAAAATCTTCTTAATGTTCAAAAAATAAAGAAATAATGATGACAATATCTAGCCGTTGAAGTATGAATAGTCTTTTTTTTTGGTTGTGGTGCTGCTGTTTGTGGTTTTAACCATAGCTTCCCGCCTTTCCTGACCAGGCAGTCCTGTAAGCGACAAGCCTTTTTTTGTGTGTTTTGCTGTGTGCTTCATGTTTGCCAGCAACTGAAACATTTTTTATGTTTGTATCCATGTAAAAACGACTAACATAAAGGTACTAGCAGGTATGTGTTGTTGGCTAGCCATAGTTTTTCTGCATGTGCGTGTATTTTTGAAATGACAAAAATTTAACTCACCAACACCTTTGTGTGGCCTTCTTTCATTCCGTTGGCTTCAATTCTAAGAACTTTCCCTTTTTTCCACCTCACTAAAAACAGCAGCATGTATGCAAAATTTAGTCAGACAACTAGCTGAAGCAACAAAAGGACGCTTGAGCATTCCTTGACCAGGACACACATAGTTCACGTATGTTGAAAGTAGCTAAAGACATTTAAAGACAGGTTGTAGTAGCCAATAAATGTTGTGTTATGTTGTTGTGCTTCTTTGTTGCTGTTTTTTGTGTTTTTTTTTTTTATTATCATTTATTTTGTCCAAGCCACTAGCCAGGCCACTCCTATATAAATTAGTTGTTCAAGTTTTGGTACAAAACATTTATTAAGTCACGAAATGAATGATAGAGACAGGTCACTGTAAATTCCACATCCTTTTTTTTTTTTTGCATGTGTATGCGTTGTTGTGGTAGTCGAGATGTTTGTATGTGGGTTTTTTTTTAACTTCTTTGTTTAGTTTTTAATTGACAACAGGCACGGCAGCAGGCCCGAGTCATTCAAGGCCAAAATTTATTCCAAGTGCTTGCGAAGTTTAAAATGTAGCTCATCCGCCGCACAATAGGACTGGCTTGACCAATATAATTTCGAAAACTTTACAACAAAGCTGTAATGTTGGGTATATACTCATACTGATATTGAATCCAAGTTTGTATTGAATTCAACTGTAGATGAAATTACTTTTCTACACACTCCGATCTACTACAATATCTGCTAACCTAATATATTACATAATTATTATTATTTCGTATTATTTCTTATAAGACATAACCTCGTTTAGGTGCTTCTCACGAAGCAAGCAATACTTACTTGCTCACCAAATTTTTTAAAGTTTGTCTTCGCATGAAGTTTTGAAGTATTTTCAATGGAGAATAATACATACTTCTGCTCACGATGTAATAATAATAAGGTGTTAGTGAATTTTTGACAACACCAAGAATAGCTTTCTTTCTGTCAAGAAATTGAGAGCGAAAGAGAGAAGCCGTTGATAGTTGTCAAAATGTGTTATTTGCAGCGTTGGCATTGTGACGTTAAATACGTCATTTTGACGTATTTTAAGCTCTAACGACGATTGACGTATTTTTGGACATATTTGACGTATTTAATAGACACAATAGTTTTCATTATCTCAAAAAGTCTTAAAGGTAGAATGTGAACGTGTGAACATTGATATATGATAAGGAACACTCCTTGCATAGTATACATGCTACATAAGTGATAATCAAGATTGATAGAAAAATAGATTGCGCACATCGTAAAAATAATTTTCAACGATCTGCGCATCTACGTCACGATATACTTACGATATGAGCAAACAAGTTTTTTCTCCGTTTTATATTAAAATATGAACAAAGAATTATGTACGAATGCTGCGCATGCAAGTTTCCAACAGTATAAGTTTCCAATCCAACTTGCACTCGAAAAAGATTCAAGAAACAAACTTGGTCTAGCGTGACGTCATAATCGTAAAAGATACTTCGTCCGTAGCTAGAAAAGTCAAAATGAAAAGTAAGCAACATAACGGAGCTGCGCAATGCGTAATCTATTTTTCTATCATTCTTGAATGATAATGTTATCGGCTTTATTGTCATCGCAAGTGTTTGTTAGCAGCGTGATATTTTTTAATGTATTCAACGAGCATGCAGCTTGCAGCCAAATAAAACAAATGGCTATTTTCAGCTTCAATATTTAACTGACGTTTTCTTTATTGAAAAGACGTATTTTAAATCTGAAAATGACGATTTTGAATCACAGTTTTCTGGCAACACTGGTTATTTGTTATAGTTTGTTATAGTTGTAGTTACTGTGCGAATAGAGTTTAAATAAATATTTAATTCAATTAATTGTGCCGTGTTGTGTTGACAAAAAGTTATTGCAGTTGTCTTCGCCCATTTGCCAAGATCGCCATTGAATGGTTTTGTCATTTTATCAAAAACGTGCGCTGGAAGGTGCCACCGACATGAAGATTTGGCCAGCATGCAAATTTTCTTCCATTCACATCGACTGCTTCAAGAAAATATCGAATGAAAGAATGTTCAATAAGTACCTCTGATAATAGAAGCAGAGATAAAAAGATTGGAAACTTCGGCAAAAAGGAGATAGCCATATGCTAAAATGCAGTCAATACTAATGCAAATGTTATAAATGTGTTAGTAAAATTTCATGATAAACTCACCCCTCTCGATGGATTCTCGATGAATTCACCCCTCTGGATGGACATGAGCGCGGGTGAATATCTCACTTTCGACAGCTAAGCCACCACTGTACACATAGGGAAAAACTAACCTACAATTTTTGTTCAAACAAATTCATGCATTTAAAAATTAGAACAAAGTTTTTAAAACAAAGATATAGCTGTTCTTGAAAGAAATTGAATTATGTTTTCTGTTAACAACAGCACTTGTAAATAAAACAATTGTTTTCATTTTAAATTCAATTTTTTTTTCTATCAAAAGTATGTTTGTCTATTATCGAAGTAACTCCACAAATTAGATTGACAAAACTGACATTTCTATATTAACAAAAGTTCTTTATCGACTATTATGACCAATATTCTTGCTCAGCTAAAAACAATTTTCTTTTCAATATGCAAGACTTTTTTGGGTGTAATACCTATTTTTGACAAATATGAGGTGAACTCACGTACACAAGTCGTGATTGCATAAAAAATTGGAGGGAAGAATTTTCAGCTGTCAAAATCAACAGAATTCACAATAGAAACGAAGTTTCCCATCTCTTTATCTCTGAAAAGAAGTGGACATGGCATTGAGCTTATTTTCATTCCAATTCTCCATCAGCTGTTTTTGACAGGAGCGGGCGAAAAAATATATCATTTTGAGAGAGAAGTGTCAAATTCACTAATACCTTATTATTATTATTACACCATGCTTCTGCTCACAAGTTCAGAGAAGCTTTTTTGACTTAGCTTCGCCTCAGAAGAATTTGCAAGACATCAATACCTCGCTAAAGTGCTCCAACTGAGCTTCGGAGCAAGAACAAGAAGCTCACGCACAAAAATTTGAAACTTGCGTTCAAAAGCATTTTCGAAGTATTATGGAGGAAGAAAATTTCGCATTTTTTTCGCAAAATTTTTAATAAAAATACGAATCAATTACAATAAATTCGAAAAAATATTTTCTTTTTTGCTGATAAGGGTTGCCATTAGTTTGAATAAAACATTATGTTGTGAATGAATATAAGTTTTTTAAGCTTAAAAAAAGCTTAATTTTGTAGTAAAACTCATGAAGCGAGTTTGTCTTAATTATAAATTAAAAAAAAAAAAAATATAAACGATTTTTAACGAAAAGTAAATAAAAATTATTAAAAATACAGCAACCCTATTCTGCTAAGCAAATTACGGAGTCGAGCGCTCTCTCTCAAGTTCAGCAAAGTAAACGAAAATTGAGAAACTGAACGAAAGCAAAGCTTGCGCAAAACTTTGGCGACTCCAAGAATGATAGAAACCAGATTACGCGTTCCGCAAATGAGAGAAAGAGAGTATGTCGTCATAAGCTCTAAAATAAGCTCTAACAATATAACAATTTGGAATAATTTTACTGTGGGGCCCAAGCCTAAATATTTTTTATCTTATTATTATAATACGTATATGGACCTGCTGAACCTATTGGTGCAAGTCGGTCTCGAATAGTTTAGGAGATAAAAAACTTGAAAGTTTAAAAAATTGTTGTTTTTCGTATACGAAAATATTCATATTTTTATGCAATAGAGTAGATATTTTTATTTTACTTTTTCGAAAGAATTTATTTTCAATTTTTCAAACTTGCATAAGCTATCGCACATTTGCATACGTTTTTGTCAAGCAGAAGTGCTCTGTGACGTCATGCACTCAGTTGAGGAAGAGAGCATTAGATAACGGGACTGCAGAACGCCTAATCTTGTTTTTATCATTCTTGGTTCTTGGGGCGACTCCATATAATGCCGCTCTCTTGCTTTTGTTTCCTTACGCATAATTTGGTTGAGCCCTAAGAAGTTGTATTGAATGTAAGAAGTTGAAAACTGTAAGAACCAAGAAAATGAAACATGTTGAAAGTTCAATTTTCAGTTGTAACTGGATGAAGTAATAAGTATCGGGTGTTTTTTTAAAGGTATAGAATTTCCTAGAAAGATAGCTGTCAAATCAGTTGTCAATGTAAACACATGTGTTTGACATTTATGTTCAGTGTATTTTGGAAAATTACCATGCAAAGACTTATCCCGAACGCTTACAAATCGTGGAAATTTATTTTTAAAATTCTCCTTCTGTGCGTCAAACTTACAGAGCACTTCGCACACATTATGGTGCGCATAATCGTCTATCTGAGCAGGTTATTCGCACCAGGCCCGTAGCCAGGATTTACCTAAGGGGGGGGTTTGGATTAAAAAAAAATATCGATAGTTTTAGATATCGATAAATGAAAAGGTATTTTTTATATAATTACCAGAAAGATGGGAAAAATCAGTGGCTAGAAATAGACAATACTTTGAGAAATGAATTTGTAACAAATTTTTCACAATAAAGCGACAAACTTGAAAAAAAAACACTTTAAAACTTTTTGTACACCAAATACATAAAACAAAAATTAATTTTTTATTTTTGTTTATTTTATATATTTATATTAACAGCCCGATTCTGCGTACTTGATAAATTCACCTTATTGAATATTTATCAAGTATTGACTATTTATCAAGAGTTGGTATTCTGTGATAGAAAAAAAGCTCTTTAATTGATAAATTTGTCAATATCTCATTTGCTATTGATAAATTTATCAAGAGAGTTGTGGTTGCTCGTAGCAGGCAATATCAAGGTTAATATTAACATAATAATGTTAACAATAATAATTATTTTCTACAAATTAATACACTTTTGTGGAACACAAGGAAAATGAAAGCAGAAATCTGTTCTCTGTGTTATGCTATTATTGTATTTCCTGACTTTTGTAAAGGCCACAATGAAAGGTTAGAAAATTTTATTTAAAAAGTTTTTATTATCATTCGGTAAAATTAACAAGAGGTTGTGATCCTGCGCCTCCAAAACCAGTGTTAAAAAATACACAAAACTTGCAATAAGCTGCATTTTCCAATTTGGAGTAAACCATCCAATGCCAACGGTTCGACCAAGAATACTTAACACTTTAACTGCCACCATACAAAAAAAAATATCGGGTCCTCCAGGGCATTTTTTCGAACAAATCAGAAAAAGTTTTTTTTTTATATTTCGGTGAAATTTTGAAATATAATATTGAGGCACAACATATGTACCTCACGGCCTGATGTATACGTTTACTGTATATTTAGTGTGGATGACGGACAGATGGACATGGCTAAATCGACTTGGGTGATGATGCTGATCAAGAATATATACACTTTTCTATACCTACCACGCTTCCTTGTGGGCGTTACAAACGGAATGACAAAATTAAAGTTTTTAAAATTAAAATCCCAGTAAAGGGGGTTTTTCTTAATCGTGGGAGTATAAAAATGATGCGCTAAAGATAGTGTTAGGTATGCCAGGCCATGCGGAATTGAACTACGTTTACAGATTTGCATTTCGAGGTACTAATTTTAAACCATGAACTATAATGTGTAATCAAATACTGAGGCACATACGCTGTGCCTCAGAGCCTACGTGGACATTTTACTGAGGCACACCGTATGTGCCTCATGGCAGTTAACGTGTTAAATCGGAGTTTGCAAGAACCGCTGGCAGGAAAATTAAAATTGGGTGGAGGCACATAAATGCTTTGAAAACTTTCAAGGCGGTTCGAATCGAAAATATTGCTCATCAACTTGAAAATATCGTTATTTGGACATTGATATACTCTCGAAGTCGAATGCAGTTGCGATGAATCAAATGATATTTCTGGAAAAATTTCTACAATCATACACACAAACTTAGAGTTATAAGCATTAAAAGTAAAATATTAATACCGCAACTTGTACTTGTACTTGTACCGCTTTCCACATAGCTGTCAACATTAAAGCTTTCTACAACTGCAGGTTACAAAGGAAGTTCTGAAGACTTTTCAGATTCCAAAGTTTCTTGAACGTTTTCTATCGGGTTTTCCAATAAGAGTTGTTATTTTGGTATCCAAAAAAAAATGCCATTTATTGAGATAAATTATCGGATGTTTATTTATTTATTTATTTAGTTTAATCTACTGGACTATGTCCTTACATACTATTTAAACCTAAGCTTTCATAATAAAGAGGAAGGCTATTTCATAATAAAGAGGAAGGTATGATGTTAATAATGAAAAGCAACATCAGCCAAATGGCCACCACGACCACGCTTACAGCACAATATCCTTTTCATGAAATTTTCCATAACCAAATCGCAAAGTGGCTGCCCTATGTCCTCATTTTCGAAAAAGTAAGGTCCAATGACACCGCCGGACCATAAACCGCACCAAACAGTCACACGTTGAGGATGAAGAGGCTTCTCAGACGTAGCCACCGAGGTGGAAATGGGCCTCATCAGTCAAGATGATTTTTCGATGGAATTCCGGATTATTTTCATGCATTTCAAGGACCCAATCAGCAAAGACACGACGTTGTTGTATCGTTCCATTTTTAGTAATGGCATAGTTTCTACTTGTCAAATGTCAAAGAATAAAAGCTTTAAAAGTGAGCGCTTCACAATAGCGGGCGATTCACAATAACACCTCTTATAGGAAAACCCTGTACAATACAGATTAAATATAATATTATTCGGATTTTGTCGGTTCCGCATCAAGCAAAAAGTTAATCCATTAATATTCAATCAATGCAAACACGCTACCAAAAAAAAACACAGCTTTCAAACATTCAGAAATATTCGGCAACTTTTTAACACATTTATGCATTGATAAAGAAAAAAAAAAACCATTTGAATCAAGCACTTACTTTCCACCGTTCTAGCCTTTTTTACTTCTGGTTTCTGCAGCCAATTAAGTAGACTAATTTTTGTAGTTTTGGCACAGTAAAATTAACAATAGAAACTCTTAAACTTATCTAACGAAACACAATCAAAATTAAACCACTTTCACGTTACACCTGTTAACGCAATAAATTCTTAAATTGCTGGTCGTAGACAAAGTTCAATTGAATGTATCGCACTTTTTTCGATACTTAAGCTTGTTGATGTTTTCGCTGTATTTCGCTATATTATTTTTTTATACTTTTTGGACCATAAGGGGGGGGTTTTAACCCTAAAAACCCCCCCTTGTCTACGGGCCTGATTCGCACTATGGTGAATCGATTTATATCTTCGTATACTCTTATGGAAAATATTCATCCAATAAGGGTTCATATTATAGGTGTGTTTCAGTACTTGTTGCAAGTAAAGTTCGAGTAAAATTCGAGTAGTAGAGAGTAATTTGATTATCTGTCAATATGAGAAATTAAATAAAATACAAATTTAATTGTTGGTTGGTTTATTCAAAAGAATGGAAAATTCAAAGAAGTTGCAAGGGAATTGTTCTCCAGCAACCTATGGCTTCCATTTGCGTTCATTTTGCTAATTTTATCTTTATTTTTATTAATTTTGTAACCAATTTCATACAATTTTTCACAAGAATTTTATTTTTTCACTTTGACAATCAGCTGTTTAAAGCTCGAGATTCGTGCTCGAATACATTTTTCAAATAAAGTTCAAGTAAAGTTCGAGTAATAGAGAGTGACATTTTGCTAGGGCTTCTTCTTTCTCGTGCTGGGAAAATGTGTAGGAAAACGCTTTCTAGTAAATTCAAGTTACTTGAAAAGAGTACGGAAACAAACCATATGTGTACCGAGGAAGCGTTCGCCGCTGTAGAGGTGAGTGTGATCGAGGACGCAAATTTATTGATTCGACGTCGGCTGTATCTCAACAAGTTGGCCTTTGAACGCCCACTGCGTGGAAGATTTTGAGAAAAGAGCTTGGCCCACACCCGTATAAAATCAAACTTGTGCAGGAATTGAAGCCATCAGACCATCGTGTGCGTCGTACGTTCGGTGAATGGGCTAAAAATCAATTGAAAGTTGAACCGCATTTTTACCATCAAATCATCTTCAGCGATGAGGTACACTTTTGGCTGCAGAGACTCTCCAGGCTCTATGACATCCAGAAAAGGGTACTGTCTTGCATGGTTTGCATGCTGAAGTCATCATTGGTCCATACTTCTTCAAAATTGAAGATGGAGCCAATTTTTATGGTTGGAGCAACGCAAATGATTTGGGACTTTTTGGTACCCCACGCCAATATCAATCGTCTAAGTGCTAAATGGTTCCTGCAGGGCGGATCAACAAGTCATACCACGTGTGAAACTATCAATTTATTGGAACGAGCTTTTGGAGACCGAATTATATCAAGAAATGCGCCTGCCAATTGGCCACCTAAGTCATGTTACTTAACTCCGATAGAATAATTTTTGTGAGGTTACATAAAGTCACTGGCCTATGCTGATAAACCAGCTACGGCTGACCAGTTAGAAACCAACAACCGACGGATTTTTGGCGAGATAAGACCGGCTGTGCTAGAAAAAGTCGTGCAAAATTGGACCGACATTATAGTCTTCATAAAACGCAATTGGGGTGGCCATATGCCCGAAATTGTGTTCAAAGACTAAATGCCATAGAATTTTAGAACTATTAGAGCCAAAATATTGGTTATTTCATTAATTTTTTGGCGATGTGGGTAGATTGCGTGATACATATGCCAGAGAACCCTGGTTCAATTCCTTCTGACACAGAAAGTTTTTCAATTGAATTAATTTTTCTGTTCGGTCGTCACCTCTCTGCAGACAATGGCAAACTTCAGAGAGAAAATAATGCCATGTAAAGCTTCTTGAGAACATGCACACTAGCCGTTCGGAGTCGGCATAAAACTAGTAGGTCCAATTCTCGATCAATTGTGTTGAAACACTTAACACGCACAACATAATTTTATCTTAAGAAATTCGGTCAAAGTCCTTTCAAGAGCTGAAATGACCAGTTTATTATCATTAATTTTTCTGTGTGTTATTTGAAGGAAATGTATTATTTCAATCGGTTAGCTTCTTTCGGACCAACTTCTAAAATCTTTTTTTGAGAGTAACGCTAAAGAAATATTTAAGCTTTTTTAATAGTGTTCACGAGCCCGAATCTTTCTTTTATTTATTGTTTATGTAAAATCAACAACCCTCAAAGATTCTCAAATGACGGTCTTATTTTGTGATAGTCTATTTTTAACTTCCTTTCGAAAATTAAAAAAAAAAACTACAATTTATCAAATACTTTAAGTTATCAAAATAACGCACATTAAATGAAAATTTCCTTCAAATGCTGCACATAACGCTCATAATAATGATGATGATGATCATAATGAACCTGATGAAGTAAATTTGTGTAAATCGCTTTGCTAAAAGCAATTTACAAAGCGGAAATTTACAACGTTTATTCAATTCGGATGCACTGAAGTGATGAAGTATTGACAAGTAAAGGGAGCAAAAGCAGCATAAAGTCGAAATGAAAAACAAGCTGGCTTCGCACAGAACGCGCCAGATGCTGCTTATATTAAAAAGGATACAAACATGATGAAATATTTTGTGGGAATAAGTGAAAGAAATACTGTAATGTAGGTGAAAAAAATGAATGCAAGAAGTAAGTGTAACATTTTATCTTTCGAAACTTTGTAGGTTAGGCGACTTATTTGGCGACTGAAGAAGAAACACGGTGTTTAGGTGAAATTGTTTTTTATATTATCTTATTTATTTTTTATTTCTTTTATAATATGGACAAGCCTCACGTTCTGTCAAAAACAATATTTATATAAAATAGTCTTTGCAGACAGCGAAAAAAGTCTTCTCCTGTGCAGCTAAGGTAAACATGCTGTACGCACAAAATATTGGTTTGCTGAAAAAGCGTTTTTCTGGTCGCTCGACTTTAAAGTGTCATAATTTTGAAACGGAAAAATTTTTTTTTTGGCTTAACGGGACACAAATCAGCTAGCTGATTATTATATCTCTTATTTGCTATTGATAGTAATGCATTGTCTTATTGCAAAGCAAATATAAGTGAAATTTCAGAAAAAATAAAATATACCAAAGTTGCTACATATATTTCGGGAATAAATATAAAGACCAATTTTGGTCATTGAAAATAGCTTTATTGTTTTTCGAAATATTGTCAATTGTGATTAATACAGTTTTGCATGCATTCGAGTCATTTGTCATGGCCAGTTGTCATGGTCACATGGCCAGTTTTTTGGTAAGAAACAGGCGATCATTTGCTTCGCAGTGCTTCCAGCTCAAACAACTATTGTTGGATTTGGTTCATCTTTTGGTATTTTCTTTCATGCTCATACACATAGATCCATGATTTGTCATCAGTTACGATTTTATATACCTACGTCTTTTGCTGCGCCACGATTGTATTTTTAAGCGTTTCTTTACAACAATCAAAACAAGCTTTCTTTTTTTAGCGATTGTTGAATAATGTGGAATCCAACATGGACAAATCTTTTTCACGGCTATGTGTTCTTGTAAAATGTCATGGTATAGCACGTGATGATCAAACATTATCAGTTCGCTTACAGCAGCAATTTTTTGTGATTTTGAACGCCCTTCAAGAAACTTGTCAGTGAGCGAAGTACAGCCCCGCTTAAATTCTGTGTACCATCGATAAATATATGTATTAGAGTGGAATGAATTTTTAACCTCAAGGGCTTCATATATTTTGAAAACTACGAGTAAAAACATAAATTTTTTTTTTTTGTTTTTATCCAAAGTTTAGTTTGAAAATTAGCAAACCTCTTCATTAACGCATAAATGATAACTTGTCAAGAGATCCCTATGATACCATGTACATATGCGTTTGAAGATATTTAGGATCAAAGATCACCGAAATCGTGATCTTTGAAATCTTATATCTTCGCTCCTCTTTGTATGACAGAAAATATGCTCAGAACAAAATTGTAGGTTAGATAATTCTCTACAAAAATGCCCTTAACAGTTTTAACATAAAATAAATAGTTTCCACATTTTGGTAATCTTTGAACCTGAATATCTTCTAGCGCATACATGACAAGTTGTTATTAATAAGTAAATGAAGAGGTTTGTATTTCAGAAAAAAAAGTCTGACCAAGAAATATATAAACCTTTGGGCGCAGTCAAAAGTTATGTCGCAGAAAAAAACTAAAGATGCAGAAATTTATGTTTTTACTCGTAGTTTTCAAAAATATATGAAGCCCATGAAGATTTTTTGCTTTCATACATTTCGTTCCACTCTAATATGTATGCTTCATCGCCAAAAGTCGAATTAAGTTCATCGATGCACTCATCTTGACAAAATTCACGCCGAAAGTTCTAAAAAATAATCGCACAAAAATGTTTACGTGTTAACTCCATTTCAGTTTTTTGGAATAACATTACCCAACCGGCACAAAGTCCGAAATGTAAATTTCTCGAAGAATTGGCGAAGAAAACTATCGTATTCAAACTCGTTAAAGATACATTAACGATCCGTTTGGCATTCTTAACGGACAGTTTGTAAGTGAGTGATGGTTTTGTATCGAAAAAGAACCCGATGTTTACGATGTCGTAAGCTATAAATTTTATGTAAAATAACGAAGAAAATTATCATATTTTTACTCTTATACGAATCGAAAACGATCTATTTGGCGCAGTAATATTTACTCGAAAACGAGTGTTCGTTTATTCTTCGAACCAGTGTTGCTAGATTGATGTAATTTTTGACTCATTTTTTGGGCAGAGTTAAGAAAGGTATTTTTGACCAAAAGTGGTAAATTTTGCGAAAATAATAATTTTTTTATACTTGTTGATTTTGTGAGTTACTGGCAGCACTGTTACCTCTCTGATCATATTCTCAAGTAGTTTAATATATTTGTGAATCATCCTGTGTAACAAAAAAAAAATAAATTGAATTACCCATCTCTAATCTCAGCTCTAATTTTATACCGTTGCATTTTTTATTTACCGGTTGTTTTTTGTTTTTGTTTTCTTTTTAAAAATTAATTTCTTTTTTAACGATTACTTTTCTTCACCTTCAAACTTTTTAATTAAATGCAAATGAATTTAATTCTTTTTTCATTTAAGACTTCTTCTTAATCACACTTTTTGATTTAATGCAAACGTCATTATTTTTCTTTTTTCACGAAAAATGGTTGCCAAGACTTCTCAAAAATCATTACAAAAAGTGTAATTTATGTAGGGCGACGGCAACTCTGAATGCAAAATTGTATATTCTTCGTAAGAGCCTGAACAGAATCAAAAATCGTTGCGACCGACGACCCTCTCTGGTCATCTCTGGACCCAGCGACTGACGATTCAAAGTTGCTTTTATTTATTTAGTATTTATTTATTTATTTTTTCTATTTCATTTCAATGTATTGGTCTCTTCAATTGTGTGAATACACCACACACGAAGAAGAAACGTCAAGACATAACAAAAACTAAGAAAATGACTTTGAACATATTTCCATTTCTAGCAAAATATGGCAACACTAATGGCACTCAGAGAGAGAATCGTCGGTGGCAAGAGAAGAAATAGAATAGATTCTAAGAGCCCAAACAGAACCAAAGCGGCTGTCGGTTAGCGGACCTCTCTCGGAGGAATCCGTTGAGAACACGTCCAGAATAGGAGCGGTTGTCAACGCTGTTCCGACAACCGACAACCCACTTTTCGGTGTTTGAAATGGTACAAATGCAACACACACACACAAAACGAAACGTTAGCTCATGGAATGCAACACACACACACAAAAAAAAACGTCAGCTCATGGTAAAAACTAAGAAAATAACATTGAACACAGTCAATTCTTAGCTAAAATATGGCAACACTTACGCCACTCAAAGAGAGATCCGCCAGCCGTCAGAGAAAAAATAGAATTGATTCTATTCTGGCGTTTTTCCGTCGCGGATTTCTACGGCCATTTAATTTTTGGCGGCTGCATAGATTTTCATGTATTTTGTTGCGCAGCGCGCACGACAAACGACAGCCGCTTTGGTTCTGTTCGGGCTCTAATTTTTGGCGGCTGCATAGATTTTCATGTATTTTGTTGCGCAGCGCACACGACAAACGACAGCCGCTTTGGTTCTGTTCGGGCTCTGAGTCTGTGATTTATCGTTGCGGAAAACAAGCTGCGATTTTTTCTACATTTTGCATGTATTTTCCAACAGCAAAGATCGTCGACCGCAATGATTTTTTATTCCGTTCAGGCTCTAAATTGTGTATCGACAATATCGACAAAAATACAAATTTACATTCGATAAAAGTTCATAAGATACAAACATTCGTTTAAAAAAAAAAAATGTCCCTGGTGGGAAGCGTTGCCAGATTTCGAAGTATAAGTAGCAGCCTATGTACTTTAAAATTTTATAGCGACAAAGAGAAGAATGTTATCACATCCGATTAAAAAGATTTATGCTGTTTATGGTGAAGGTCAATCATTTGCCAGTAAATGGTTCGCACGCTTTCGTTCTCTATATTTTTAAGTGAAAGATGCTCCTCGCTCGAACTGCCACCGAAAAAGTCGATGAAATTATGGATAAGAAAACCGTCATGTGAGCAGTTACGTTCTCGCTAAGGACCTGAAGATCGACCAAAAAAACAGTTTTAAGGCGTTTCCCGATTGAAATCTCGGAATTCTACAATGAAGAACACATGGTTCTAGTCGAAAAATGTCAAGAGATAATTGAAAAGCGTGGGCAATATTTGGATTAAAAATTTTTTTTTTTAATATACAAAAAAAAATATATTTTTACTAAATAACGCCGAATACCTAATTTTCCCCAACCCAATAAAAAAAAAATTCTCTCAAATTTAATGCATGTGTTTTATGAGCACCCTAAAATATGCAAACAAACATAAAAATACTACTTATACTTACATATTTACATACAAAATGGCATATTAAAAATGTGTTATATACATATGTGAATTTGTTCAGACATATATCTTACATGTGTTGGTAGTTGTGCGAGTTTTTTATGGCACAAAGCAATATCAAAAAAATTACTAGGCATATCAAAATATACACAAGCATAAACATTTTAAACACACACTAACACACATACATAAACTGTCAGACACACATACACACTCCATTTTATTGCTTGCCGGAAATTTGACATCACCTACATATTTAAGCCATATTTTCTGAATCGATGAAATGAAATGTCAAAACGGATATTAAATATACTTCCGGTGTAACAGAGTTTAGCGAAGTGAAGAATTTTAAAAATTTATTTGCATATTTTTCATGTTTTTTGCACGTATACGTATTAAAGTACGTTTGGATGTTTGAAGCTGAAGGTTGTGAGCTTAAAGAATATTTCTTTTTTTAATAAAGTTTGATTTTTATGAATACAGTTTTTTATGTTGCTGCATTTCCAAGCCAAACCCATCTAAATATTAACTAATTCTGTCAAATTATAAGCGTGACCTACTTTTTAATAGCTTAGTTTTTAGGGGTTGTCTGCACCCAAAATGGGTCACTTTGTTGGAGTTCATAAGAATGAATTGTTCAAACTTGAAATGTTTGCAAAATAATCTGAAGAACTTTGAGCTCGTTGCTGTTGAGCTTTTGTGAGTGTCATTTATTTTTGTTCGTCCTTTTCTTCAGCTGCTATGCTTCGGTCTTAGTGCTTGGAAGTAGGGCGACAACGATTTATTTGGCATGCATTTTGACAGGACAACAGCACGTAAAACACACACATACACACACTTCAGACAGGACACACACCCACTAATGTAGACATTTGAGTTTATTTAACGCCTTGCAATGTGTTTATTGCTTGGCATTCATCAGCAACATCGGTTTCGCTCACAGCTTGCACACATTATCTCTGATGACAAATGTTTGTCTAAGTTTTCCATTCTTAGACGGGCTTGTAACGGGATTCTGTGCACATCAGCATTGTTGTTGCAAGTTTTGCTGGTCCAGTAGTGACAGTGGTGACATGAAAACCTAAAGGGCAAAATGTGTTTAACAGGGAATGATTTTTTTTTAATCTCAATTTTCTTGACTTAATCTTACTTAATGTTGAATTGTGATATAAAAAATAACATAAACAAATTTTAAATAAGCTTTAATTAAATGGCAACTTTAGGGACATCAACAGTTTTTTAAGTGTACTTTTCTATATCGTTGAAATCAATAATATTTAAGAATTGACTCTTAAAGATTTACTGTGAAGATATTAAGTAAGAGTACAGGAACCATTACAGTATTATATCTAGATCGATGCTCTAAAATTAGTTCTAAAATGAAAAATATTTTGTATGTTACTACTACACTGAAAAAAAAAATGTTTTAAAATTGACGACAGTTGTTAATAATTTGACGAAGTTTGTGTTTAAAAAATAGCTTGCAACAAATTTCGTCAAAGTAAGAGTAAATGTGTTTAAAACTTTTGAAAAACATATGAAAAAAAAGCAAAATACGAACACATTTTTTGAACACATTGTGTTTAATTTTAAGCTAACATTTTTTTCAGTGTACTAAATCGCTCTCGTTCACGAGCGCAAACCTTATGGTGTGAGAATTTGATAAATGCGATCTCATTCCGTGTACCCAAGAATGATAGAAACAAGATTACGCGTATCGCGTAACCAGTTATCTAACCCCCTAGCCACACGTGCCAGTAACAGTTCGAAAAACTCAATACACTCTCACTTTTTCACTAATACACTCACACTTTGACATCGACAGCCAGTACTGGCAGTCCACTGGCAACAACTTTTACAGAGACAGTGGATTTTGACAACCACAGCCAGTAAAGACAAAAGTAAGGAAAACAGTGTTGCGTTTTTTCCCTAAAATATTCGAACTTTAAGTATGCATTTTTCTTTCATGTCTTGTAGTAAAATATATTTAATTTATTTAGTTGCTATTGCTTTAAAATTAAAATATGATATGAACAAGCTTAATTTCTTTTTAAAAAATATTGTGAAACACATTGACAACATAATTTGTTCCCTATTTTTCTCCCATTTAAGTTTGGTGCTTTGTTGGCATATAAAAGCAACACTAAAACTGGATGTGAAACTAACACGGGAACTTTGATTGTTGCGAGATCCTTTGCCTACGACGACATTTTGCAATGAACTTTTACTACCACGTTTGGCCACAGCAAACTTTCTGGCTTATTTCGAAAGATTTTCGAAGTTAATACATACTTTCAACTGGCATGCCATTACTGTCACGTGTGGCTGCAGCGTAATGCTCTCTTTCTCAACTGAGTGCATGACATCACACGGCACTTCTGCTTGACAAAAACGTATGCACATGTGCGATCGCTTAGGCGAATTGAGGAAATTGAAAACAAATTCTTTCGGAAAAGTAAATTAAAAATATTTACTCTTCTGTATACATAAATATATGAATATTTTCGTATACGAAAAAATATGTATTTTTTAAACTTTTACGATTTTTATCTCCTAAACTATTCGATCCCGATAAAATTCTATTGTACCAATAGGTTAAGGAGGTCCATATACATATTATAAAAATAAGAAAAACAAATATTTAGGCGTGGGCCCCAAAGTTATTCCGAAGTCTGACAATATCGCTTGCGACGTCATGTTCTCTCTCTCTCTCATTTGCGGAACGCGTAATCTTGTTTCTATCATTCTTGCCGTGTACCTATCAAAACGTATGCGCTCATGGAAGAGAACGCAGATGATACTTTTGATGTTCATGAGACAGTTTGTGAGCAGTACACGGCAAGAAAAAACATGGGCAGTAAGAAAAAAATGTAGCTCTCAGCTATGTCAGTGCTACTTTAGCGATTTGTTTGAACTTTTTAGTCCATAACCTATGCTTTTATGCCAAAAAGGTTCCACTTGCATTATATATATATATATGGAATATGTTGCGCCTTTGAACCTTTTTGTGGTTCTGTTGGCGTTTTGCACACAAATCTATAGTTCTATGACCAATAGGTTCCATTGACGCTATCTATGGAATTAGTTGGATCATTAGCACTTTATTGAGTTTTGTGGACTCCTTCGATACAAATTAGTCAAATAGATTCCATTCGTATGAAACTAGTAAGATTATTGAATTTTTTTTTTTGTGCTCTGGATAAAAACCTAAAAATAGCTGGAATCTTTTAAAAAAATTCTAATAATTAACTAACTCCAAAGAAAATCTTAGTGAAAATCCATAGAACATAAAGGGTTCTATGAAGGGAACCATGTTTTGGAGAACCTAAAGAAATTTCCTTTCTTTGGAGTCTAGTGAAGGGCATAGAAGGGCATAAATCCCAAACGATTTCAGAGTTTAAACAGGAAATCTAACTGACCATTGCAGCAATTGATCCAAAATTATGCCAGAATGTCATGAAAAGGGTTTGCGTGTACAATCAAGGTTGAGACAGCGATTTGAACACTGTTATATTACATCAATAACCTCCATATCTTTACTTTATAATTCAATAAAAATTTAGAGACATTTCAACAAAACAATGTATTCTATCAAAAACTTCAAATGTCAGGGACTTTTGGGACACACTTTATTTGCGTGATAATCATGGATTCTTGTTCAAGGAGTAAACAAAACCCATAGTAATTTCAATAATTCAACTTGATCTGAATTTATTAATTATCTGAAAATCATAGATTTTTATCCATGGAGTCCATAAAATGAAAAAAAAATTGTAATGATCGAACTGCAAACATCGATAATTTCAATGAAATCTATTAGGCTGATATTCATAAATCATTGCCCAAGGATTCCACAAAACAAAAAAAAAAACTCGAATAATCCATCTAATTCCAATTCCATATAAAATTCCAGTGGAACCTATTTGACTGATAATAATTAATTCTTAACTAAGTAGTCTACAAAACTTAATAGCTTTTAATAATCCAAGTAGTTGTCCAAGTAGTCTACAAAACCAAAAATGAGCAAATGATTTAACTAAATTAATACCTTTAAAATTGCTACCATTCCGCTTGAGACACCTCCAAGACATGGTTTTTGAACACATCAACGGCTTTTTCTGAAGTCAAAAATCGTTGACATTATTGGGTTATTGGTTGGCATTATTGGGTGCCAAATCAGGACTGTACGGCGAATGACCCATCAATGCGATGTCTTGAAAGCTCAAAAACACCTTTGTGTGTTCAAAAGCGCCTCAAGCTCGCATTGTTTGGATGAAGAATAATTCTTCTGTGCTTGTTTGTTAAGGAGAGAGAAATTTTATAATTATTAAAGAGTTAGGGTGGCCCAAATTCGGCTTGACTCTAAAAATGTCTCTGATTAGTGGCGGCTGGAACTCAATAAAGAGACAGATTCTATTAAAAATGCTTTTAAGGTTCTCTTCTTTCGAGTACGGTATACCGAATAACACAGCATCAGATAGTTTATCTGTGAAAGTTAGGTTGCTGTTGTTGTTGTTGATAATCTGTGATCGCTGTTTTTCAAGCTCATCACACCGAGACGACACCAAGCTAAGCTTATTTTCAAGCGCGATGATTTTATTGTCAAAATCGCTTATAAGAATTTTTATTGCACTCACTTCAGAATTTATTTTGGTCTCCAGCTTCTCTTCCAAGCTTACAATTAATGCAGATGAGCTCTTGAAAGAGTTTTCGTTAAGTGCGAGCAGACGATCTTCCAGCTGACGAATCTCTGATTTTGTGTTATGACTCATAGCCCGAACACAATACGCGCGACGAGCGGCAGCGCCAATTGTCACTTTTTTTTTACATGTATTTCTTATGGGACGTATTTTGGAGACTTGTCGCTCAACATTGTCGCGCAACATTGCCGTCGGCTTCAATTTAATTTTAATTTGACAGGCAGCAAAAGCAAGTTTCCGCCATTGTTTACATTGGTTATTACTGGTCGCATGCAGCAAACTAAACTGTTGTGAAATTTATGGTAGCGATGGTAGTGAGGGATGTTTTGTTTGAACTCTATTCAAAGTTGTTAAGTCTACATTCATATTCAGAATAAGTACAACTGAATATCGACATAAAAATCCATAAATTAATTCAAAATTGATTTATAAATAAAATTTTAATTCACATTTAATTTTAAAAACTTGATTCATTATTCATTTCAATAAATCATTTTTGTTGTCAATTTTTCAATTTTTTATTCATATGAAAACTATACACAAAGAATGCAATTCAAAAAGAATTTTAGAATTTGCAATTGTTTTTTAATAAATTTATATTTTAATCGTTATTCATTTTTTTTTATTCATTGTTCATTTGTTATTCATTACTCATTTGTTATTCATTACTAATTTCTTAGTTATTATTGATTTTTTATTCATTAATTGATATAAAAGTAACGAATAATTAATAAATTTTTCAAATTTGAATGTGGAATAACATTTTTATTTATAAATGAATGAATCATTATAAATGAATGAATTCATTCAATGAATGAATAGATTCTTATTTCGTTATTCACTCATTCAACTTTTTGAAAATAAAATTAAATTGAATGGATTTCTTTTTCAGCTCTGATTGTGTTGCTATTCTAAACGGCAACTGTTGAGTCGGCTGATAACAGCCATTGTTTTTTGTGTACTATACATGCTGCTGAAGTTTGCTGGTGTCGCGTGTATTATAATCAAGTCGCTCAACATTTCTCTACAACGACAGATTGGAGACGTGTTGCTCGCCGTTCGTCGCGCGTATTGTGTTCGGGCTATCAGGCGCTCTTCAAGTTCCTGAAACTGAGCACGAACCGTTCCCTCCGTCCTAGGAGTTCCATCGCTCTTGCTGTTCATACGGATAGAGTGCTGTTGTTGTTGTTGTCGAGTAATAGCCCGAACACAATACGCGCGACGAACGGCGAGCAACACGTCTCCAATCTGTCGTTGTAGAGAAATGTTGAGCGACTTGATTATAATACACGCGACACCAGCAGACTTCAGCAGCATGTATAGTACACAAAAAACAATGGCTGCTTTCAGCCGACTCAACAGTTGCCGTTTAGAATAACACAATCAGAGCTGAAAAAGAAATCCATTCAATTTCATTTTCTTTTCAAAAAGTTGAATAAGTGAATAACGAAATAAGAATCTATTCAATGAATGCAAAATGCATTTATAAATAAAAATGTTATTTCACATTCAAATTTAAAAAATTTATTAATTATTCGTTACATTTATATCAATTAATGAATAAAAAATCAATAATAACTAAAAAATTAGTAATGAATAACAAATGAATAATGAATAACAAATGAACAATGGATAAAAAAAATTAATATCGATTAAAATATAATTATATTAAAAAACTATTGCAAATTCTAAAATTCTTTTTGAATTGCATTCTTTGTGTATAGTTTTCATATGAATAAAAAACTGAAAAATTGACAACAAAAATGATTTATAGAAATGAATAATTAATCAAGTTTTTAAAATTAAATGTGAATTAAAATTTTATTTATAAATCAATTTTGCATTAATTTATGGATTTTTATGTCGTTATTGAGTTGTACTTATTCTGAATATGAATGCAGACTTAACAACTCTGAATAGAGTTCAAACAAAACATCCCTCACTACCATCGCTAATTTCACAACAGTTTAGTTTGCTGCATGCGACCAGTAGTAACCAATGTAAACAATGGCGGAACTTGCTTTTGCTGCCTGTCAAATTAAAATTAAATTGAAGCCGACGGCAATGTCGCGCGACAATGTTGAGCGACAAGTCTCCAAAATACGTCCCATAAGAAATACATGTAAAAAAAAAGTGACAATTGGCGCTGCCGCTCGTCGCGCGTATTGTGTTCGGGCTATTACTCGGGGGGTAGGCGTCATTGACTTACTGAGAAATAGAGCAGTGGCTCACAGCAGCAAGAAAACAAATTCACAAAGAGCACCAACGAGACGATCGCAGAAGAACAGCAAGAAAAAACAGCAGCTTATGGTCACGTTTGCCACTTGAAAATAAAATATGTGACCAAAATTGAAAATTAAAGTGACCGAATGCAGTAAGAAGTGACCAAAACATTATAAATTTGAAAATGTAGTACATGCACACAAAATTGTAATTTGCTATATTTTTAATTTATGCATAGATGGGGGAAATTAGGGGATAGATCCCCTTCGATAGAATTTTTTGCACTGGTTCACAAAATAGTCTAAAGTGACAATGGCAGAAGAAAGTTATTGCGTGGGCTACGGCTTAAAATTATAAATTTCATCTTCTGACAAAATTTGAAGACTAGCTGTTTAATATTTCCATACAATACAAATGGTTGGTTCCATATTTCTGGCTTTATTGCTTGCATATTTGCATTCCTTGTGTATTGTGGACAAGGGTCTCAACCATTGCAAGCACTTGTCAGATTAAAGTTCGACAACTGGAAGAAGACAATATTGGTATTTTCTCAAGGTTTTTAGTCTAGATGCACTTATTCGCACTTTTCTATGCACTTATCATAATTGTTTTCTCTGAAATGAAATTAAATAATCAAATAGATGTAAAAATGTCTGCTCAACTAGGAGTTTCTTATTGTTATATTTTGCTATAATTGGTGCCTGATTTTCATAACTTTTATAATTTTATTACACTTGCCAAGAACATAAGACGAAGGCCTATTACATATGGCATTCGATATGTGCATGAATCAAATGGCAGACATATTTTACGCTAAAATTTTCTAAAATTTGTACTGGCAGCTTAGAACATAGGTTAAGGTTTTTACTTTTTTTTTGACACATCACATACATACATAAACTGGACGTTTCATTCGTGATCAGTCAACGATACGACGGGGCAAGCAACATGTCTCTCTGCTAAACACGAAGATATACTAAACGGATTAAATATACTAAAGGATTATCACCCCTCTTTGAAGTTACAGAAATTGATAAATAAGCTGAAGAATTTAAAAAAACCGTTAACTTTTACGGTAAATTTTTTGAGGTTAGTACTTCTAAAGTTGTTAAAGGGTTGGAAATGTGGAAAGTATATCTGAATCATAGAGGATCATTTTCCAAACATATACGTGCTATTTTAGCTGCCAGTGTCCACAAGCACGTCTGAGGGTACCATTTCGGCTTTGAAGAGGATAAAAACAATCCAAAGAAGATAAAAACAATATATTTCTTTATTAAAAAAATATTTGTAATAGCTTATATTTTACCAATGTACGGCCGATTTAATGGTTTGACAGCACTGGCGATTCATCGAGGAATAGTTATATCGGCTGAAGAAATCCTTGAATAAGCAAACAATTCAAGCCAACTGGATTTTTCGCTTTAATAACATTAACAAAAAATATAAAAATAAAAGTTCAACTTTTTTTAAATTTTTACAAAATTTCTTTATGTATGTTTGTCACGACAATAAATTTCATCCGATCCCATTGCAAAAAAGCTATCTACGCCACTGATTTTCCGACCGATTTTCTTATTTTTTCTTTTGTTGCACTGTTTCGTCGTCCATAGCTTGCAGACATACCGATTTTAGCCGAGCTTTATTTTACTTTATTTGCTTAAAATGCACAAAATAAAGTTATTTTTTTTACAAAATGCCATAAAATGATGAAATTTCGTGGAAAAGTTAAATAAAAAGGTAAACAATGATTTTAGTTTAAAAGCAAAAGCGAACGTCAAAAGATCGTCGCAAAATCGCTGGTACGGCCGATTTTTTCATTTCCGCTTTCGCTTCCCTTCCCGCTACACCGAACAAAAATCGGTGAGAGAAATCAGCACAACATCGGCATGTCTAACATGGGACGTAGCAAACATGGCGCGTGGTTATGTAGTTTAATTTAGTGCGAGTTATTTATTTTAATTTCGCGGGGAAATGTATTGCGTTATTTATTTAGTTTTGTTTATTTATTTATTAAGCATCTCTATTTGGTTGAGTTTTTATAAATTTAAATTAGTTCGATGTGAGCTCGGGTTATTCGCGAGTATTTTTGATTGTTTTGAGTGCGAAAATTAAGCGCGGCAATATTAAATTAACAAATTAATATCTTCAATAATTCCAATTATTTCAACTAATTTGCAGTGATTTCAGTATTTATATAGTTTTGTGTATACAGAAATTAACGAGTTTGAATGCGTGTTTAATTTAATTGATTTAAAGTAGTTTTAGTTAAGGTTTAATTAAGATTTATTTATTAACTCCGGGAGCGCGCGAGAAATGCATCCGATTCACACGACGATCACTTATTTGTTGCCGCATGTGCGCATCCAAAGATATTCGGATTTAAAGATTACCAAAGATGGTAACTTCGTTAATGTAAGCCCTAGCGTAAAATCATTCAGATGAAAATTATAGATCCAACAATTTTCTTCAAAACTGTCCTTAACATTTTTACCGAAAAAGTTACCGTTTTAAAGATATGTTTATTCTAAATGCCCAAACGTCTATTTTTAGTTTTTCTGAAAAATTTTTTCTGGGAACATAAGGTCTCTTTTCCTGTAAAACATCACATATGTAGTTACCTTCGTATGAACCTCTTAAAGTTTGAATTTTCGTTCTTAAGTTTCATGTCCGGTTTATGGGTGGACACTGTATTTAATTCTTTATTGAAATAAATTACTCACGTCTTCTTCGGCGTGAATGGGTGTGTATCATCTTGATGACTTTAGCACAATTACTAAAATTCTTTTCATAAGTTTTCGAAACTAAAATATATCTAAAACTTAAATTATATCGTTTTTAGTCTATTTATGTTACAGTAAACAACAATATTTTTTTGTTCTAAATTTTAAATAGGGAACTGATGACGTTTATCATTAGAAATTAACTTAAAAGCAGAAAAAGAGCTTTCTACATCACAGGATGTAACGAGAGCAAAATTAAATTTGTTCAAAAACTGCTCTGCAATTTCGATCGTACTTGCATTACTATATCCAAATAATAATTTTGCTACTTTTGCAACCGTCTCGAAGGAAGGGTTTCTTTTTAGATCTGCATCAATTTTGCAAGAGACGATCTCTCCGCAAGGTTCCAGGTGCAGATCGGAGTCCAGCAACTAAATCAGAAACTACCTGCATTGATTCCGTGAGAAGCATGCCTTTAGCCTCTACTTTTTGGATGCAATTTGGCAATATTCTGAAATGGGTCTTTATAAACGTCAAATCCTGCGCAAGTTTTTCAGTTCTTAAAACTTTTTGCACTGAAGCAATGCATACGCTATCACCTGCATCAAATGACATGACCACCTAAAACTTATATTCTAAGGGAGAGGGCTGGGGTGTGAACTGGGTTTTGGTTTTGGGCACTTACTTTTCACAGAATAAAGGTATCGAATAATCCAAGATACTGTTTCGGTCAAAGTCCTTTCAAGGGCTGAAACGGCCATTTGGTTTTTTTTTTTATTACCAGGGTGAGGTGTCAGATGTTACATATCATATGCTATAAGGCACTATAAGGCTCGCTCGTTTTTTTTTATTTCTATTGTTTTTGTCATGAATTTTTCAGCTTTTATTGAACTGCTTTTCTTTGACCGCCATTGTTTTTAGTTAATTAAAAAAAAAACGAAATATTTATCAAGTTTTAAAATTTCAGTTATCTGAAATCACAGTATTTATGAGATTCTGTACTAAATAATTTTTTTTTATATATAATCTTGGATTGATAATTAAAAAATGGATTTATTTAATGTTGTATTCTAAGCGAAGCTTTATAAAGGCTTCAAGGTGGACTGATTAAAGGCTATTTTAGCAATTTTGTTGTTTCTTCTGAGGTCACTACCATGTCTGAAGGTACTTGAAACTTTTAGCAATTGCTTAACCCTATGACTCTACGGGGGTTTAAAAACGAGGTGCGTCTCTTAAATGTTTACAAATGCAAATACATAATTTTGGGCAAAGCAACAGTATTAAGCGGACATTAAATCCGTTTATATTATATCCCAGCAGAGCCAAGGACTATCTACTTAAAACAAAATGACAACTATAACAAGCAGCAAAACAACATTAAAATCATAACAAAAAATGCTAGGTTGTGGTTGTTGGCGTCGTTTGGTCATAAACACGTGCATGAATTATGATAAATTTTTTTTTATCACCTTCACGCACACTCACGCAACGAGACAACGATTGTAAAAGTGCGGTAAAATAAATCTTGCTTTAATTAAACCGGCAAATAAAAAACAAAAAAAAAAAACGCTGCTTGAAAATGATAAAACACACACACACAAACACTCACTCTGGCGTACATGGTCAGTTGATACACGCACACATAGATAGAAAAGAACGTGTATTTCATTCGGTTTGTAATAAAAATAAAAAAAAACAAAAATGTGGAATAATTGTGAACACGTTTTTATTCCAATGAAGGCAAAGACCTAAAAAATCAGAAAATGGAAAAATTATTATGTGTATGTATATAAAATGTAGAGGTGTGGCGGCCTTAGCAGAAAGCTGTTATCCTTGAGAAAATAAAAAAAAATAAAAAACACAAGCACACTTCACAACTTTATGGTATTAAAAATAATTTGCGATTTTCTTTATCAACCCTTGCATGTCTGATTTTCATTTACATGTCGCTACGTGGTGACGATGGACGACCTGGACGACCTGAAAAGCATTGGGTTAGAAGATATGCAGAACTTTGGAGCAGCAAAAGCTGTGTTGTATATGTTGTGTAGGTGAGTGCTCTCACACACACACACACACATAAACAGACACAAGCACAAACACCGACATGCTGAGAAAACAACCAAATTATGGCGATTAATGGCGCTTTTTTAATTTTTTTTTTCTTTATTACTTTTTCTCTTGCTGCTCTTCTTCATTTGTTGGCCATTTTGTGGCACCCGCAGCACCGCGTGAAATGCTGTTAACCCGTATGCCATGAATATCTGTCACTAGACAGAGCATGGCAAAATATCTAAATGGACATTCGAAGTTCATTTGGCAGCCTGGTGTGTGCTGCAAAAACGTTTATCACGCGCCGCGGGCGATTTTTAAGCTCATTCGTCTTCGTTTTTGAGCATTCTTTTATTTTTACCACACCATGTTTCAACTGCCTTAGCTGTGTGAGTGTGTGTGTGGGCGGGTTTGTGTGAGAACATGTCTTTGTGTATGTTTATAAATTTCTATACAACGCCTTTTAGCGTATTTGTGACTTTCTTCGCCACATTCTCCTCCATTCGATATCCTTTCATTTTCATTCATTTATTCATTCATTATTAGAAAAATATACATATTCAATGCTGAATATGAAAAAGGATATATGTATAAAAATGTATAAAAAATAAAACACAAAAACAAAACAACTAATAAAATAACATGGAAATGGGAAAATGGATCGTTCTTAGGTGCCCATGGCTCGTAGCTGATTCAGTCTTCGTAATCAGCTCCTGGGACGCGCGTCAAAAAAATTGTAACTGAAAAGCAATCGGAAACGGAAACTTTAGAGTTTGTGCATACTTGAAAATATTTAAAAAAAAAATAATAAAATTTATATGTACAAAATTTGAAATCATTTCATAAATAAAGTTAGTGATAATTGGTGAAAAAGCTCTTAATTCGTAAAAAATATATATGTTTAAAAGTAATCAAATTAGTAATTAATTACATAGTATTTAGAAATTCCTTATGTCGACTGCGCCTAAAAACGAAAAGATATAGCCTTAACTGTGTTAGTGTGTGTGTGTGTATAACTTATTTTATATGTGAATGTGTGTGTATGTGCGCACAAAAAAGTAGTGATTCAGCATTGTGATTAACTGTTAAATTATAAATTTTACTTTTATTAAAAATTAACAAAAAAAAAAAAACAAAAAAAAAACGAGGAAAATACTTGTGTTATTACAAGTTTTGTAACCTCATTTGTTATAACAACAACAATACATGTTGTTTCATAATAAAAATTATAAAAATTGAAAACCTAAAAAGTTTTAAAAGCCTCAATAAATAATTTTGATAACAATTTATCCCGAACATTCCACATTTTGGATACTAAAGCTTACTTTGGATAACTTCACATTTGACATCGGTAGGTAGGTAGGTAGGTTCTGATGTTGTCATAGCTGTGTGTATATAAGAGTGCTTTAAATATTTTGTGATATTAAAGCTATGATATATATAAACATGAATTGTATGGAACAAGGTCATTGTTAAACCAATTTATAAGATTGAAAAACAAAAATCAGCTGTCACACTTGAATAACTAAAATAACGATTGGAATTTGAACAACGAGTGCAGATTTTTATTTTATAATTTTTTTGTTTTTAATAATAGGGGGGGGTAGTCTTTCTCCTACCTTTTAGTTTTTATTTTATAATTTTATTTTGAAGTGTATATTTTTTAAGCAAACCTTTGTTTAATCATGAGGTAGCAATGAATAAAACCAAAAATAAGAGGGATGAGTTGCGCATGCGTGCAAGTCAACCGCAACTCTTCTATTGTTTTCTTAAAAACTATTAACGACAAACTCTGACTACATGGTCTACGATTAAAAAGTTTTACGAACAAAAATTTTTTTATGCATTTATAAAGAGAAGTTTAACCATGTGGTGCGTTTGACATGAGCCAAATGACCCAAAAAATTTTATCCTTCCGATTTTGTTTCTTTTTGTGTAAATTACACCTCTACACTAAGGGAAAAAATATTAAATTTATCCAAAAACTTTTTAATTTATCCAAAAAGCGAGTCATTTTTGCACCAATAACGCATTTACTTAAATCGACTACGTAAATATTTAAAATTTATTTAAATACTTTTTTAATTAAATAAAATATTAAAATATTTAAACAGAGTTAATAAAGAATAAATTAAAATTATGCACGAATATATTTAAATATCTTTCAAATATTTACTATTTGAAAATAATACTATCGCATTTAATGAAAATTTATATAAAAATATTGAAATTCAAAAACAATTTATTTGAATATTTCCCACGAGTTGCGTCCATATCAAACGCCATTTAGTGGTATATTTTATTTTCTTTTTGAGAAAATATGATTTGTGAGTGAGGTGGTGAGTGCGATGCATGATGAAATCATGTAGAGTGGAGTGACATTCTTGAGAAAATACCGAGTTTTCACTTCACCTTACATGAATTCATCATGCATCGCACTGACCACCGCACTCACAAATCATATTTGCTAAATATACATGCTATATTACCCTTGCAACATTAACTAAATGAGAACTATAAGAAACCTGCAACTGCTGGTGCGAAGAAACTGCAGCAGCATCGCACAGAAACAGAGTGCGATGCTGTTGCTGCTTAGCAGCTGTATGGAATATGTGTGTCAGTGTTTAAATAAAATTTAAATACAGGGAAAAACGAGTTGTAAGGAAAATATTTGATTTATCCACGTAAATATTTAAATGAAATATATACTCAGGCGTGGATAATGTTAATATGCGTTATTTCCCTTAGTGTATGGATCTTTAGCCTGAGTCCAAAATTTTTGTGCGGTGTAAGCCTACTTAACCGATTTACGAGCTTTATAAATAGTCTGAAATCAAAATAATTTTTTTACGAGCGAAAAAATTACAAAAAAAATTATAAGTAATTCTGATGTAAAATTGTTCAAAATTTTCAATTTTATATTAAACTAGCTGAACCCCCACCCCCCTTTCGCTTGGCAAATAAAGAAAGGTTTTTCGAAAAATTTGTATAAAATTAAAACATTTATTGCAATGCTCTTAAATAAACAACAGTCTTGGTTTTTTTACCACCATCTATGGTGAAAACAAATAGAACAGATGGATTTCCGACACAGGAACAAGCAACGTAGAGTTGGCCAAGCGCGAAAACTGGGTTTTCCAAATTTATACTGCACATTTGTAAAGATTGTCCTTGCGACTTATTGATTTCCATTCAAAATTGTTGCTTCTATTAAATTTCTCAATATTTTCTTAAGGCAAGCATGGTGCCATTAAAAAGTTTTGGTTGGTTTATGTTGCGAAGCATAATAATAGGCGCTCCAATTTTTAGCTACAATACATGTGGAGGTATTCCGGGCAAATCAAGTGAATTTAGAAATTCTGTGGGATAATTAACCACCTCATCCTGATTCATCCTGGTATCCACTGATTTGAATGTGAATAATGGACCTGGTATTTCGGAATCAAAGCTTTTTTTGGCTGCTTTTGCTATGCAATTAAGGAAAACACGCACTTTTAGAAATATTAATTTTAAATAATATAATTATATATTATTATAATTAAGTATATAAATATATATACTTAATTTATTAACAATAAGTTAATGTTAGACAAATTAATGCGTGGGATGCAATGCGTGTCTTGAGTTATGCTGCTTGTAACCTTAGCATTAGATGTATACTCATCTAATGTGTTTAAAATTTCAATTAAAGAAAATACCAATTGTTTTAAGTGTTTGGAACACTCTGTTAACAATGCGACTGAACACAGCTCACAAGCCCTTATCGCTAATTTATATATATCGAAATACTTATTTTTTTGAGACCGTTTCTTCAAAACACCAACTCACTTACTTAATTCATATTTTCAACGAGAACAAGTTGAATTTTTTCAAGCTTACGTTGAAATCACAACATTTATTCAAAGACTTGTTTCAAAAATTATAAAAAAAGACATTGTCAAAAATTTCAATTTTGATAATTTAGCTACATTCAGCTTAAATAAAATTTTAGCGGATAAAAGCAATTATAAAAGAATTAATGACCTTACATTTCAAAATGCCAGAATTTCATTATAGTTTTAATCAAGGAAATGTTAAAACGATTACCTAGTCTGTTAGAAATTTTTGAAAATGCTTTTATTTTATGTCCTGAAAGATGTTTAAACTATATAAGACCTTCTTTCCGTGAACTCCCTCTTTATTATCTATCTCGTGAAGAGCGACGTGCAGAAGAAATCGAATACGAATCTTTGTTGACATTTCCATGGAGCAATGTTTTCAAAAACAAAGTGCCATCTAAAAGTGAAGAATTTTGGTAATCGGCATACAAAATTAAGACAGCCGTAGGCGGCAAAATGTTTGACAATATTTGTAAGTTGGCATTCATCTTGTATAAACTAAATCAATGTATGAACTAAACAATACTTCGAGAATTGACGAAACGGAGGAAGAGTCTAATATGGCTGAAGGAACTACGTTTTTTATAAAAAGTTTTTGTTTTAAAGTTGCATATTGAAAAATTCTAAAAAGTTATAGTCTCTAAAAAAATGTTCTTTAACGATCAAAATTCTCGTATAAAATGAAGTAGATTTTTTATTATTTTTTATAGATCTCAAAAATATGAAAATAAGAATATGTAATACTATTAACAGATCTCAATATTATTTGAAAAAAAATGTATATAATTTGTTTTGTTTTTTCTAATATAATAAATTTCTTAGAAAAAATGGCGATTTTTGGCGATTTTTTTTTTCATTGGGCGATTTTGGGCGATATTTTTTTTAAATTTCGCGCTTTTCTCAAAAAAGTTCTGGCAACACTGGCTTTCACATACAAGTCGTGTGTGCGAAGGTACCGAACAGTGTTACCAGAGGCCGAGCTCCAAATATCCCGTACTCTTCTTTAAAACGCCCTGTTTATCCCGTTTTAAAAATAAAAAATCCCGAAAAAAATCCCGTTCACAAACCTTGCACACAGCTTCATGTTTAATCACTCGTTAATTTTTTTGGCTTGTTTCTCTTTTTTACCTGGTAAAGTCAAGTCAAAAAGAAAACGAATCCGACCATCCAAAATTTAATTCTTCTTCTTTCTCTTTGAAATATTCACAGTGTCATTGTGTTCAAGTTCAATTCTTAAACAGCTTTGCAAGGGTCTTGCTTTAAACAGCAAGGGTATTGTTTTTAATGCAGGGGAGATGGCTGGATTGTGAACCGGGTTTTGTTTTTGGGCTCAAACTTTTCCTCAGAATAAAGATATCGAATAATCCAAGATACTGTTGGAAAGGTGAATATACAACGCAACTTTTTTATGCAGACAAATTAGCGTTTTGATTAAAATTTAACTCTCTACTGCCAATTTTCTAAAGACGTGATTTTTGGCTCTTCCAAAAATGTGGCTGGGTTGTGAAAAATCTAGCAAATACCAATAAAAGTCGGAAAATACGAAGTAAATCACCAATAATATTATAAGTTAGAGGCAAAACAAGTTATAATGACGCCAATTAGGCTAAAAAATCGTAATGAATGGAAGTGTTTAATCATAATTTTCTTCATCTTCATCCAAATCGGTGTCGCAATGTTTGCATGTGAAATATGAACGCCTTCCCATATTGACCCACTTCAAGTGAATAGGCTGGCCACATGTGTTGCATTCGATGGAGTTTTTGGGTGTCAGTTCTTTAGACAAAAACCTCAAACAAATGGTGCAAAAATCAATATCCTCAGATGGTTTCGATGGTTCCTTTGCCTTAGGACGCTTGGATGGTGTTGGTTGTGCCTTCTTCAGTGATGCTTTTGCTAGGGATTTTGACTTTTCTGCTGTTTTTTTCCTGCTTCAGATCATCAATTTTGTCTGGAGCAGTAAACTCGCAGCTCTCCATTGCCTTTCGCAAAAGTTTTCACAGTTTCAAACACGATGTCTGCCACTGGCACAAGCAATATATCTGTACACTTCGGTGTAACTGCAAAAATTGCGTCATGTCAAAAGACAAATTTAGCAGTTGAAATATTGGCGATATGTCAATTACTTACTTACTAACTTATCTGGCGCTTACAACCGTAGGTCGGTTTTGGCCTCGTATAAGAAATCTACGAAAATATAAGAAAAAAAGAAACGAAATTCCCTCGATAATTAGGGAAAGAAAAAGTAATGGTTCACAGCCCAGGCCTCTCTCTTAAATTTTTGAAATTAAAAAAAAAAGTTAAGAAACCCGACTTGAGCGAAAATCCCATTTTTGGGCTCAAAATCCCGTGCGCCCTTTTGAGGTTTAAAAAACCCGAAATATGGGCGAAATCCCAGGTTCTGGCAACACTGGTACCGAACTTATACGACGCTAGCAGAGAATCAGTTTGCGTTTGCACTTCATGGCGTGAGGGTCTCATGCGCAAATTATTTTGTTAAATGCTGTACAAACGCAATATATGAATGAATTAAACATGTTTTGACCTTTTTGGCAATTTATTTATTTAAACCCTTATTACGAGCCTTAATCTATCTATCAAAAACACTTTATGCTATAATTTTACTCAATGAGTGTTAAAGTATTTGCAAAAGTATTTTTTTTCAGTCTTCTGCTCGCACACACATACTAAAACAAAAAAGTTGCGCTTGTAGTGGAAGTTCTGCCAACGCTGTGCATCACTGCTCTAAATGTATGCTTTCGTGGCATCTGCTGCTCAAGAGTAAATAATGTTTTCCCTTTTTTTTTTTTTTTTTTTTTTTTTTTTTTGTATTTGTATTATTTTTCTATCTTCTGTCATTTTTTTGGAAACTTTTTGTCAATACTTTACGTTTGACAAATGCATCTCAAAAATTTTCTATTAAAATAATTAATTTCAAATAATAATTTCTAAATTGTATCGTTAGTTTCGTGATCACCAAGCCCCAAAAACTTCATAGAATCAAGATTCTGTCATTAATTTTTATGGCTGAATTACAATACTGCGTTAGGTCGGTCGGCCTTTGACAGCTCGACTAGAAACAATGGGTTCTTATGAAGCAGCACAAAATATGACCTCATGCATTGCGTCGACCTCATCCCGTAAATATGAATTTGAGGGGGTGACGTACGATCAACGCTATGAGTAGCGACATGCTCAAGCTAGGTCGTGCTTTTGACATTCCATATTAACGCTGGGTTGCATTTTCGTTGAGCAATGCTAAAATGTGGGTATTCTTGGATTCCGATGGAAAACTCAGATTTTCATAGGATTATCGTGGGAATTTATATTTTGATGCGAGTTTTTTTTAAATTGATCAAATTTTTTAAATTAACATGCTGCTTAAGTAGTATAAAAATGATTTTGATGAATTTAGCATGATATTAATATTATTCAATTGTATTTCATATTAAAATTTATGCATTTTTTAGTATATTATAAATAATATTATAAGGGTATTCATGCAAAATGGCAAACTTATATATTGGTCAATTAGATATTTTAATTAGGTTGGTTGAGGACGAATACCCTTAATATCATTGTTTGAATAATATAACACACAAAGGAATGTTGTGGTAAGGTAGATTGGCAAATGCAGTTAACTTTGTTTTTGTAAAGTTGTACCCAAGTACTCACTAATTACAAGTGATTCAGCGAGCATTGTACAAGGAGGCGTGGCAGCTCGAATCTGCAATATTGAATAACTTTGGAATTATAGGTCGCACAACATTGGAATTAGGTGTTCGGCCTCGATTTACATGTGCCGGTCCACTGGCAAAATTTTACGGGCGTTGGGAAAAGGGTGTGGCACTTTTTCGGCTTGCCAAATTGTGGGTATAACTTTCGAACTATTAGTCACACATCAATGAAACTCGGTAAGAATGTACTATTTAGTCTTGTCCTTTGACTGGAAAAATTGAGTGAGCATTGGACAAGGGGGCATGGCACGGCCCATATAAGTCAAACTTATGGTATCAAATAGCTTTGGAGTTAAATGCCGCATAATAATGAAACTCGGTTTGGAGTTGCCACTTGGCAATGTCCATCTACTAGAAAACCTTCAGCCATTCTTATTTTTATGAAGAGAACTTCTGAAATGCACTGTCGAATCGTGGCGTTCCAGAAATCGTTATCTACCCTATTTTTTAGAGCATTTCGTACAAGGGCAATCATTATATCATAGAAAAACACGATAAAAGTTGAAGTAAATCTTAAATTTTATACACCAAATGAAAGATTAATTTCCAAGCTTTAATAATATATTTTCTTTAATCCATAGTAATAAAGGTTAATTTTGAAGAAAAAAATGGTTTTATGTAAAAAATAAAATGACTTTTACATGCAAATATCTTTAAAATCTGAAATACTTAACGGATTTCATTAATTTCAAATTTTTCTGAAAGCTTATTGTATTGTCTGCAATTTGGCACCAAGAGTGTCAATAATGGTTTGTGTATTTGATAAATTCAATGACTTTTAATTTATTTGTCACAATTTCGTCAACATTTTGATGTTTAAACATCGTTGTTTTTTCGAAGCTACTCTCTGCACTGAAAACATCGTCATTTTATTATCTTGTTTTGTAAATATTTTGAAATGTTTTGACCAATTTTCTTGTTTTTATTTTGTTTTTTCTTTGAAGTTTTTTATAATTTTGAATTTTTTTGACATATTATCCAAATTTTTTAAGTATTTTTAATTATTTTTCACAATATTTGTCCTCAAATGAGAGCAAATAATTTTAAAAATGCTTTATGAGGGGTTTATTGGATGTTCAGCCATTTTTCAAAATGCTCTCATTTATAAACAAACATTTTCAATAATTTTTTTTTACATTTTCTGTTTTTTTTTTTTTTATATATTATGAAACAATTTGATGTATTTTTGACATAATTTGTGCTCAGATGAAAACAAAATAAAATTTAAAAATGCTTTATCGAGGGTTTATTGAAGGTTTCCTCCATTTTTAAAATTATCTCATTTATAAAGCATTTAAAAAAGATTTTTAACGCTATTGAACGCTATTATGACACTATCTTTTAATTTTTCATTGATTACAATTATAATTGCATGATTTTGGAAAAAGGGACGTTTTGTGGGATTTTTAGTATAGCTGCTTTTATTGGCATCACCAAAATGACAGACGCACGATCTGTCAACGCAACATTGAGTTTTGCAAAGTTTGAGGTCGTCCGTTTTGACAGCTTATATCGTAAAGTTTTTACAACGGAGACCAAAGTACGGTCAAAGGCCGACCGACCTAACGCAGTATTGTAATTCAGCTATTATAGTTCTTCGGTTTTAACATCCCTCGATTGAATATTGACTTCTTGGTTAGTGGAATTTCGATTTAGACCTTAGATTATCTGTATCAACGACCGCAAAAATCCGTGGGCAACAAAATTGAAACCAATATATTAAATGGGAAAATATGGGTTAGGCAACAACACATTTTTTTCAAATAAATACGCTTTTGCGCTCGATGTAAATTTGTTTGACTTTGGTTTCTCACAAGGTAGTCATAGAGCTATCCTTAATGGTTTAACATTTTTTGGAAAAGAGAGATTACAGGTTTTAAGAATTCTTATTTCTTTATAAAACTTTTAAAAATTTTTATAGGCTAGCTTTCAAAAAAAAAATTTTTTTTTTTGTAACTTCAAGTAGATTGCTACATACATCATATATTTCGGAAATAAATATAAAGACCGAAGTTTTTTTATTTTTTTATTTTGAAAAAAAAAAATAAAACAATTTTTAACTTTTTGTCACATTATCACTTAAGACTCGTAGAAAAATAAGAAAAACTAACAAACACTTCAGATTATTCCTCATCAAGACAATACGAGCATTTCAAATGCGTTTTTTGAGCACTCAAAACATTGAATTAATGAGTCATCCGCCATACAGTGTTGATTTGACACCAAATGACTTCTTTTTGTTCCCGTACATCAAGAAAAAACTGTGTGGACAACGATTTTTGACGCCAGAAGAACCCGTTGATGCGTTCAAAAACTATGTTTTGAAAATGTCTCAAGTGGAATGGGATAAATGTTATGATGAATAGTTCGAACGCATTCAAAAATGTATTAATCATAATGGAGAATATTTTTAAAAACACTAAAGAAAAAATTTGTTCTTCATATTTATTCCCGAAATATATGTAGCAACACTCTTAATGTTACATCATAAGTTGTTTTTGGATATTACACTGATTTGCAATAAAACTTCACTTAAAAATATTTTTGTTTTTTTAATTAAATAATTAATAAATAATTTGTTTTTATTTTTTTAATGTCAGGAGCTAACACCACCTACAGGTGCAACATCGCCACACCAGCTATCCGTAACATGGGCCACAAACTGTGACTTCAATGAACCAGGAGTGAAATTCAAGCCAATGCACATTAATTTTGAAGAAGCATCATTGCCAACAGTAACTGAGAAAGAAAGGAGGTAATTTTTGTATTTTCTTATTTTCAATGCTGGGGATGAAATGTTTCCACCAAGATTACATAAATCTGCACAGAACAATCATAGATGATGCAGCTTCAAATGTATAGTCGAAAGTACTTTCAAATATCTGTAAACTAACCTTATTTATTTGAATCTCTTTTCGTTTTTCTTACATTCTTGAATTGGAAATGTCACTCACACACACACACAAATAAACACTTGAGCAGATCAACCATACAGGACGAAAAGCTTAATGAGCTGTCTGCTGGTTTGGACAGTCCAGTGCATGGAATCATCGGTAAGAAATATTATAAAATGTAGATGGATTGAATGATGATGTATGATGTGGGAAAAAGTTTAAGAAAATTAGAACAAAAGTAGATGGAGTGTTGAAGTTGTCGATGAAACTAGACTTTTTGCAAAATGTCTAAAATGTATTTCTGTCTCATATCGAACAAACAAACAAAAAGATAAAAACATCAGAAAATATATACTTTCACTCGGGATGGCTTGAATAAATTTATACGTATATTTTTGATTTTTGTGCAAAGACATTTTGGACTTCCATGCTTGCCAACATACCATTTTTTCCATTCCGTCTTTTTTACGTGAAATTCAGTAGCTTGATCATAGTCGTGAGCAAAAAAATAAAAAAAAACCCAAATTCGGAAGCCAAAATTATAAATGTTCAAACTTGACTTACTTCAGAAAATCTTTTAAGTGCCATTTTCTGTCCTATGCAACATTATGTATGTTCAAATTTTTTGGAATTTTTCAGAAGTTGTCCCAAATCATATTGACAATTTCATGAAAAAGGACCACCTTAGTCTGCATATACAAAATTTTTATTAAAAAAGTTTTATTAAAATAATAAAATAATAAAAACATTTATTCTCATTGTCCTTGTTTTTTCATCCTTGCTTACTTTTAAACAGACTACCAGCAACATCAACGCCAATCGGATGAGGATAACTACCATTACAATGACGAGGATGAAGACGATGACTATTCAATATCCGTATCGGCGATAATGCAAAGACGTGCCAGTGTACGTGGTTATCGTAATAAACGCGGCAGTCGTAATTCAAGAAGAACATCCAGTCCAATGGATCACGTTTTGGACAATGCCGAGCGACGTCGCTCTAGCGTCTATACAACTAGTTCAGGCAAGTTGGCAAAATTGCTACGAATTGACTTGGTCTTGCACGTAGGGTATATTTGAATTATACCGTAGAGAGGAGTCTGTATGAAAAATAGCAAAAAAAAAATAGCCACTCGAAACGACAAAAAAAAAACAAAAGAGATAGAAAAAAGCTAAGACTGAGCCCTTTTTTAAAATTTATCACTATTTCCGAATAAGTAGGATCATTTTTAGTGCAGGGGCGACTTTCAGAAGTCAACCATATTGGAAAAAAATAATCAAGATTTTGTAAAAATTTAGGAATAAATTTTTGTTCTCTTATATCTCTAAGATCTATGTCTAAGTACGTTTTTTGTGGTGGCCGTGACCCATACGCCGGAGAACCCTGGTTCAATTCAATCCGACACAGAAAGATCTTGAATTGAATAAATTTTTCTGTTCGGCCTTCACCTCTCTGCAGACAATGGCAAACCTCAGAGAGTTAATATTGTCATGTAAAGCTTCCTGAGAACATGCACATTAGCCGTTCAGAGTCGACATAAAACTAGTAGGTCCAGGACTCGATCAATTGTGTTCAAACATTTAAATAACACGTACAAGGAAATTTGATCATAAGAAGTTCATTCAAAATCCTTTCAAGGGCTGAAATGGCCTGTTTATTATTATTTATTTATAAGTCCGTTTTTTTTATGGACTGTGAAAAAGCTAAAAATTGTACATGGCACTTAGAAACTTATGATTGGCCCATTTTTATATATCCATGCGTGCTGGAGTTCATGCCAATCTTAAGCAGAGAAGTAAGAAGTATGTTTAAGATGAATTTATTAAAAACATTTTCTAGAGTTGCTTTCTAAAGCACACATATCAATTGTCTTATGCCATGTCTACTCAATGAGATATAACCGAAGTATTCCACATACAAATGGGTCATCAGAATTGTGTAATTATAGTCAATGATATCAATATCTTCAGCATATGCCAGCAGCATAGTAAATACTTGACAAATATCTTGCCACTTCATCTCAGATCATCAACTCGGATAATCTAATCCATCATTAGGTTGAAAAAGTCGCACAATAAGAAATCATCTTGTGTGAAATCTCATTTGTATGAAATGGAGGAGAGAGGTCCTTCCCAATTTTAAAATTGTATAGGTGATAGGATAGGTGATAGGTGAATAGTATAGGTGATTCCTTTTTGAACTGCCGAAGGCGGCTTTGTAATCGACAAAAAAGTAGTGTGTGTCTATGAGATTTACTAGAGTTTTCTCCAATATTTGTCTTAGCGCAAATATCTGGTCGATAGTGGATGATCTGCCAGGTCTGAAGCCACACTAATAAGGTCCAATCGGCTGGCTTACGTTGGGTTTCAGAATTTCACATAATTCGCAAGACAGGACCTTATATGCGATATTAAGAAGGCTTATCCCACAGAAGTTGTCGGGGAAGTATTAAAATATTTGTTTGTCAGAAAAATTGCTTTCTCCAAACTAGAATTTTAATAAGTTACATATTTGCTCAGAAAAGTTGTTTTTGGCTAATATTCGATTTAAGGAAGATTTAAGGCAAAGGTGGTTAAAATTAAAGTTTATTACATGTATGCAGAAAAAAAATTAGGTATGTTAATTTTTGACGTAGAATACATCATTCTCGGAGGTAAGTAGGGTGGTTGATAGTGATCAGGTGTCGGTATTTAGGTCACAATTCGAGCCTTTGGTGTGCCTAAAGTACTGATCGTACAATGTTGATGTTAGTACTTGTTGGTCTGCTTGATCCTCACTGAGAGAAAAATTCATGTTTGAACTCTCTAATTTATATAAATTTTACACAATTACATGAAATATAAAGCCAACATTTGATGTTTTTGTTTGCTTAAGTTTGCTACCTATTTATCGACAGTTTCCGGTTCTATCGACAAAACCATAAAATTTGTATGGAAGCCCCCCTAAGGAGTGGTCGGAGGGAATAGGTGTCCAAGGTAAAAATGTTCCTTTTGCAAAAGTAATGGGGTTCGGTCATACATATTAACCCTCTGCGGCACTCTCTTAAAAGTCATATGCTCAGGTGTATGGAATAAATAAACAAAAACCAAAAAATTTGTATGGGAACTCCCCTTAGGAGTTGTCGGAGGGAATAGGTGTCAAACGCAAAAATGTTCCTTTTGCAAAAGTAATGGGGGTCGGTGATGCATATTAACCCTTTCCGGCACTCATTTAAAGGTCATATGCTCAGGTGTATGGAATAAATATACAAAAACCATAAAATTTGTATGGGAGCCCCCCTAAGGAGTGTTCGGAGGGAATAGGTGTCAAAGGCAAAAATGTTTTTTTTCAAAAGTAATGGGGGTTGGTGGTTCATATTAACCTTCTCCGGCACTCTCTTAAAGGTCATATGCTCAGGTGTATGGAATAAAGATACAAAAACCATAAAATTTGTATGGGAGCCCTCCTAAGGAGTGGTCGAAGGGAATAGGTGTCAAAAGCAAAAATGTTTCTTTTGCAAAAATAATGGGGGGCGGTCATACATATTCACCCTCTCCGGCACCTTGTTAAAGGTCATATGCTCAGGTGTATGGCATAAATATACAAAAACCATAAAATTTGTATGGGAGCCCACCTAAGGAGTGGTCGGAGGGAATGTCAAAGGTAAAAATGTTCCTTTTGCAAAAGTAATGGGGGTCGGTCATACATATTAACCCTCTCCGGCACTGTCTTAAAGGTCATATGCTCAGGTGTATGGAATAAATATACAAAAACCATAATATTAGTAAGGGAGCCCCCCTAAGGAGTGGTCGTAGGGAATAGGTGTCGAAGGCAAAAATATTTCTTTTGCAAAAGTAATGGGGGTCGGTCATTCATATTAACCCTCTCCGGCACTCTTTTAAAGGTCATCGTGTATGGAATAAATATTTTGCTAAATAGTTTTTAAAAAAGATGTCATCAAAAGCGAATTGAATAATTCTTCGTATTGTGAATAATTCATAGTCGAAACTACTGTATCTTTTTTTATGATTCTTTGGTTTTTTAGTTTGTGTTTGAAAAAAAAAATTAAAGTCGGGCTCGAAAGCCACATCATAGAGCCGCTTCGGTTCGTCTGGTAAAGAAAATTTAAATTCATTCGAAAACAGATCATCGAATGCACGTCTTTTGGCAAAATGGAATGAAAATATGAAATTTGAAAAAAATTATGAAGTGCTAAAAAATGTCGAAAAATTTACGTTATTTTTGACCCCTCGACCCGAATTTAAAAACTAGGAAATTTACCAAAGTCGCTCATTTTGTGTTGTGTTGTGTTGAATGTGTTGTGTTGTGTTGAATTACATTACAAATCAATTAAAAAAAAAAAATTGAAAATTAAAATTGGTCGATTAGTTTCGTTTTGATAAAGTATGTTTCGAGAAAAACGCGTTTAAAGTAAAATTTACTCTTTATAAATGCTCTGGTGCAACAGGTGATAAATGCTATAGAATCTGTATTATTAGCGCGTTTGTTATAAAAATTTTTTATTATAGCTGTTAGTAGTTACACAATAATATTGAACTAGAAAATATTAAAATTTCAAAGTAATGTTTGCATAAAACCGCCCTTAATATAAAAATTAAATTGTTTGATTTGAATTACAATGCAATACTTAACATCTGCCATGTCCTATTTTATTCCTGCGCCTCTTTTGCTTTCATTATGTTTTTTGTAAAGAACATAATTCGGTAAATTTTGTTTGTTCTCTTTATTCTTGTGCGCCGTATGCAGCCAACCTACTCCGGTTGCTGCTTACTATGTAAGCTACATGTCATCAGTGTTTGAGAGCCATATCTTTACAAAATGGAAGGAGCATTGATATTTTTTATATTCTTAAGTAACATATTTTTTGAGAATTATTTTTAGAGCTTTATGTCAACTCTTGCGAAAATTCGTAGTCATCTGACAAAGTTGCTCCCATCTACGGTAAGCTTGATTTTCCATTTGACTTTTAAGAGCAGCTAATCAAGGTCGACAAAAGAATTACGTGACTTGTTTCAGCACCCCGAGAGTATTGCTTCCAAGTCTTATAAATCTAGCAATACGCTCAATCTTTTGCTTATTCACTGTATTTTCATAGAATAACGCGTCTTCTGCTTATTTTCTGCTTTACTTCTTTCCCATAACTGCTGCTGCTCACGAAAATTTGCAATAAAATGTCACAGATGAGGGAACAAATCAGGAATCAACACAGGAGCAAATATTCGAAAATATACGACTTCACAAGGAAGTCATACAATCGGTTAAATTACAGCCATGGCACATACGCAAGAAGCTGAAATTAGTCAGGCAGGTAAGTGCGTGAGTTAGGTTGGGGTGGCAATTTGGAATGTGGATAGAGAGAGAGAGCTTGGTAGGAGAAAAGCTAATTTGAAATAAGTGCTTGCTGTACATTTTGAGCAAGACACTTTCAGAAGCTTTTAAGCAATGCATAAATCTTTGGCAGAGCTTTAATTTGGCAAATAAATAACTACATGTAAACGAAATAACTGTTTTTATTTTAATTTCTTTTGTTTCTTCACCACACACAATACAAACTTAAACACATTCATGCAAAAAACAAAAACCTATGAAAGGCAAAAACTTATGTTGCCCGCCACGAAGGAGCGCTACAAGAACGTTTCGCCATGTCACGCAGCACCAGAGATTTGTGGGCAAGATTTAAAATTTTAATGGCTGCGGTAAGTGATTTTTTTGCATGCTTCGGTGTATTTTTATGTATTTTAACATTAAATAACTGTACGTTTGTTGGTTGTTCTCTTACTCATAGATATATATACTTCACATACATAAATACAACTTCATTTTGTGTATTGCCTTTTGATGAAATTTCGTTTATTTTGCTTTTTTTATTTCTTGTTTGGTTATTAAGAAATGCTGTTTGTTGTTGACATAAGAGATAAGAGTTAAGCACCATGTCAAACGGAAATTGTTTTACATCCGTTGATTTGATCTGAGTGTATTATGGGAAATCTTTAAAGCACTCATATAATCTTAGCACGTTTTATGGTTTGAATAAGTCTTATCCAATTGTAAACACAGGTAGAAATTGTTTACTCAAAGTTAGCTTCACTTCTTTTTGTAGTAGAGAAGAATTATTTTTGTTTTTTACTTTGTATTTTCTAACCTTCTAATAACTATTTTACACAATTTTGATAAAATACTGATGAGTTTGATAATGCAGTGAACCCATTTTCATCAAAAGTAAACTTGTAAAATTTGACAACTTAACTAACGATATTAAAATAAGTCTAAAACTTTTCGGGTGTACCGAGTGAGAAATTTTTTAAAAATTTAAGGTGTTAAAAAGCAATTCAAAAGTCAGATTTTTTACCAACTTGATCATTATAACCCATTAAAACTTCTATACAGCTTGTATAAAACAAATAATAATCTCATGGAGCACTAAAATGAAAGAAATGTAATAAATTTAAGATTAAGAACTGTAATATTGAGATATAATTAAAATATATAAAAAATTTGCTGCCATTAACTAAGATTTACAGATCACTTAAAACGTGAAGCTAAACCTTACTTGAGACTTGAAACTTTAAAATTAGGGAAGCTCCATAAAATTTACAAATATGGCACTTTGTGTTTTTTCTAAAAACTGGCACAAAAAAAAATTCACTCAAACTGGAACAACAAAAAATAAAACTAACAATTTTACACTCAAAAAAACTTGAGCATAAGCACTGTGAGTTGTGAGTGAAAAATTAAAATTGTCAACAGAAACTTTTAAACTAAAAAATTATAATAGCAGGACATATTTGTGAACAATAACAATAACAATAACAATAACAATAACAATAACAATAACAATAACAATAACAATAACAATAACAATAACAATAACAATAACAATAACAATAACAATAACAATAACAATAACAATAACAATAACAATAACAATAACAATAACAATAACAATAACAATAACAATAACAATAACAATAACAATAACAATAACAATAACAATAACAATAACAATAACAATAACAATAACAATAACAATAACAATAACAATAACAATAACAATAACAATAACAATAACAATAACAATAACAATAACAATAACAATAACAATAACAATAACAATAACAATAACAATAACAATAACAATAACAATAACAATAACAATAACAATAACAATAACAATAACAATAACAATAACAATAACAATAACAATAACAATAACAATAACAATAACAATAACAATAACAATAACAATAACAATAACAATAACAATAACAATAACAATAACAATAACAATAACAATAACAATAACAATAACAATAACAATAACAATAACAATAACAATAACAATAACAATGACAATAACAATAACAATAACAATAACAATAACAATAACAATAACAATAACAATAACAATAACAATAATTATTGTAACAAGACCAACTATTGTCACTAAAGATGTGTTAATCTTTAGTTATATGGAAAAATATACAGTATGATGAGAGATATTATAAGTTAAGACTTCTTATTTAATGACACGATTGTTTTCCTAATTTTTAATGGAAGGATGGGTTATTAGAAAACGTATAATATAATAAATAAATTACAAAATTGGGTTGGCTGTATCATGGACACAACCGTAGGTTTTGACATAACAACGTATCTTTATCTTCCTCTCTATTCTTATCCGTATCCATTCCCTTGTCCTTAAACTTTTGCTTATCCTTAATTTTATTCGTATATGTTTCATCTTATACTTGTGTAAGTCCTTGTTCTGATCTTTTTATAAATTTCTCTTTAAATCCATGTCCAAATCGTTGTCCTAGATCTTGTCCGAATCCATTTCATAGTCCTTGTCCCAATTCTTATCGCAATTCTTGTCCCAATTTTTTTTTTGCCCAATTTTCAATTGCCCAATAATGGAGCATTTACGTTACATCGAGCGGTTAGCTGAGGCTACAAGGATTTTTTTTTTATCTTGTAACCTCAAACTTCACTTTTATTGTGGTTCCATTAAATTTACCGTAACACTGAAATCACAAAGATCGGTCAAGGGTCGGACCTTCTTTGACCGTACTTTGATCGACTTTGTAGAAACTTTACGGGATGAGATGTCAGAACGCACAACCTTATTATTTATGCTGAAATCACAAAGATGCGTTAGGTTAGTCGGTCTTTGACCGTACTTTGGTCGAATTTGTAGAAACTCTTCGGGATGAGATGTCGGAATACACAACCTTATTATTTTGCTTCTTCAATGTTGCTTTGGCAAGTCGTGTGTCTGTCAATAAGATCAACTAAGGTGATGCCAATGTAAGCAGTCACACAAGAAATTTCACAAAAAGTCCCTCTTGACTAAACCACTCAATTTATAATGGAAGTAGATTTTATTTTATTGTATCAATAAAAACTTAAATATAGTGTAAAAAAAGTTGGTTGCAGTAAAATGTATGTCCCTAAAAGCAGTTTTAATAAAAAAAAAACATACATCACAAAACAAAATTCTGAAAGAGAACAGATCTGAAGAGATAACATAACAAAACCCATGAAACTCGAAACTCGAAATTTCCACATATTAAGCTATCCCAAAGCAAATGCAACCCTCCCATAACAAAAAATGTCAAACGCACAATCTAGTAGACATTTTTCCTACTCATCTCGTTAGATCGTACTTTGTTCGTACTTAACCCTTCGTATGATATTTATGGTCCAAGTATGACCAAAGTTTGAAGTCAAATTGCGAATTGCTGCATAAGAATACGTGAGTTTCTTCTCAAGCTGTCAACGCACGACCGACCTAAAGCATTTTTGTTATTAAGTTAATTATTGTGATTAATGGTCAGGAAGTACTGATTAGATGCAACGTTTTTCATTATTGTTGCATTTTTATTACATTAAGCGGCTACCTCCCTCCATGTTGTCATGGAGCAAACAGTTTTGTTTTTGTTATAAGGTAAAAGACCCAGTCTCTGTTGTCGTTAATAAAAGTTACCGTAGCAGCTCTAATACTCGAGTAATAATTGCAAGCAACAATATTGCGTTTTTGTTGCACAAGCTGCTACCTCTGAGGCCTGGCGACATTATCATTTTTTTTTATATATTTGTCGTAAGGCCAAATACAAATCTTTCATTTTCGTTTTATACTATTTATCGAACTCATCACGGCAATGTCGATTCATGATATCTGAATTTTCAATCTTGGAACAGCTTTCTCCGCGGCCTTATGACGTCTTTGATTTTTTATCTATTTTTATCGTAAGGACTAAGAACCAGCCTTGACTTGTGTATGAGTTGTACTTTAGCACCTTTATTGTTTTAATTTCATGTAACAAATTTTCAATTGGGTTGCTTAAGCAGTTCCCTCCGCAACCCGAATACATTTTTATTTTTTATTTTTATTATAAAGTCAAAGAATGAACCTTAACTGACGTACCATTATTTCCCCAATGTATCTATACTTAGCGAATAATAATTCCATACAACGTCGATGCATTTTTTTTGTTTTACTGAAAAATTACTTTTTTAACTTTTTTCGAAATCTGTGCGGTATTGGTGCTTACTTTATGCACGTGCAAAATTGTCTAAGTTTATTGCCATGTTTTTTTTTTCATGTGCTCAGTCTAGCTCTCACTTATTAGTTGCACTCAAATTTTTATGACTTCAATATATCTCCAGATATATTATCTCTCGAACACTATGTCAACTCACAATATACAAATTTTAAAAATATATAAAAAAAAATTTATATTGTTCATCTTTCTGCCAATAATTCCATCACTGGCAAAGCCATTTCCATAAATGTTCTTTTCGTTATTTATTATTTTTTTTTTTTTCATCATAAAATGCAGACGAAAATCCTTGGTTTTTTTACTCACACTCATAACATCAATATTTGACTTTTTACTTTTACACTGTTATATTTATCCATGCGTGTGTGTATATTTTCATTGCATCGCACGTATATTTATGCAGCGCTGGCGGCATTGGAAACGTGAAACCGCCAGCTTCCTTACGGTACTCATACCCTGGGAGCTGCGCATTAAGGAAATCGAATCACATTTTGGCTCCGGCGTTGCATCGTATTTCACTTTCCTGCGTTGGTTGATGTGGGTGAACATCATGATTGCCATACCGCTGGTGGCCTTTGTAATCGGGCCCGAGGTAAGTTAAACAGGCAGTCATGCAGTCACACAACTAACTGCATTGCTTGACATTTTGTTGCTGCTGGTGAAAAGTTTTCAGCAACTTTATCCAGCTTGACGTCAATTTTTAACTCGTTTTTCATTCATTAAATTTTCAGTATTTCGCCACAAAGCACGATGAAACAGATCCACGCAAAAAGATGACGGATCATGAGTTTAATGTGGCTGGAAATCTTTTCACCATTTGGGAGTTCGAAGGATATTTAAAGTATTCCCCCATGTTTTATGGGTGAGTCTTATATGAGTCCACTTTGTTGTGGTTACTCTTTGTTGATGCCCACTTAATTTTATCTGTTACAGCTATTATTCAAGTTTATCTGGTGCCAGTTCTCTGGGTTATAAACTGCCTTTGGCATATTTTTTAACTGCCGTCGTAGTTTACATTTACAGCTTTGTGGCAACGCTGAGAAAGTAAGTTGAATACAAATTCTTATAATAAATGAATGTGCAAAGTATTTTTTGGTAATTGATGTTCGTTAACTTTTTGGGAATTCCACTACTGTTCATGAAAGAGCCATTAAAATCATATGAATCAACTAAACTGAGAACTTATAAGAAACATTTCATTAATTGTATGGATTTAGTCGACCTAGATAATGACAAACTATTATCTGAGCCTTCATTTACTGCAAGCACCTGGAATGAGTACTTCTTGGAGTAAATAAATTCTGCTTAAATACCACTGCCAGAACCGAGCGATGTGTGCAGTTAATAACGCATGTCTCAAAACGAGTTATTCCAAAGAATCGAGATGATGTTATGGCAGCGACTCTAGAGAGTCATACCCGAACACTTCAATAGACTCTAAAATAGACTAGACAAAACAAGACCCATCTAGAGAAAACATGAATTTAAAAACTTGTATTTTTACTGATTGTTCAATCGACATTACAAACTCATGTTTTTGGATAAATTTAAAATAAAAGGTTTCTAAATCTCGGCCTGAAAAGATGACGCATTAATTAAAAATATGGTATTTTTTCCATATAACAGCATTTCTTAAGAAAACTAAGTTGTTTTTAATAATTTTTCAAATACGAATTTGAATGTCTCCCGGCGAGAGCTAGGTGATATTAGATCCATAATTTCTTGGGGAAATTTGCTTAGAACTCTTCGTAATTAACGTTTTTGCTATTCGCCACACAGTACATTAAACACTCACTAAAAGAAACAAAAACTCAAAAAAAAAAAGAAAAAAAAACCCAGAACTAATTGATGGCTTAATTCCATAGTATGCTAAGTCAACGTAGCATGTTTTCAAGGGCTTAACATGTTTCGAATTTATCGGACAATCCTATCAAAAGTTATGCTCAAAATTGTTCTTAGCCTACGACTAAAGTTTTAAAAAACTTTCATTCCAAAAAGGGCTAAGTACAGTCAACATTGTTTGGAAGGGAACTGTAAAGTTTTTTTGAAATCTTAGTAAACATAGCATTCTTTAGAAGGGGCATTAATTTTTGTATGCTTTCTAAGCCTTCTTAGCATACACATGGTACATTTTTGAGTGTCGCTATGAGTACTTAGCATGTTATTCCCCGAATAAACAAAACCAGTTTGCGCGTGTAAGTAAAATTAGAACAGTTTAGTTTGGAGAAAGTCGTGAGTATATGTAGTGTTGTTTGTTGTGAATTTTTATAAATCTGATGAGTTTGAGTTCTGGAACATTTGTGAAATTGACTTTTAATAAATCTAAAGGTATTCTCTTCTCATATCTAATGCTAAAAAGTGTAATTAAATTGGTGTAAATGCAAAGCAATACCATGGAAACCTTTGGTAAGTAATTTAAAAAAGAAAGGTGGGCACATTAAAGATTAAGATTATATACAACAAAATATTTATATCGAGCCCGACATGGACGAATTTGTTTCAACTGAGTCACCTGGACTTTTAATTGGTATTTTACCTGGAACATCAACCAATGTAGATTGTGACGAAAGTGACCATAGTTCTCTCGGTATGTAAAATGGTGTATTTTTTGACAAAACATTGTGCAAGTGAACAATTCTCTGGTTTGATTTCAGAACCATTCCCCGGCAGTTCCACGGAATATGAACCAAATGATAGTTCGTCTGACTGATCTTCGAACTCCGCTCCAGTATATACCCCTATCCCACCATAAGTGTCAAACAGAACGTTGAGCAAGGGCTTAAATACTTCACCCGAAAAAATCGTGCGTAGGAAAAGACATCAACCATCTGAATGACGCAAAAAAAAAGCAAAATCCCTTAAAACTCAAGGTAAGAAATATGTTAATCGAGCTGGCGATGTTAAAAATGAAAAGAGTTAAACAAAAGTTGTGGAGAATCGTGCAGAATGAAATGCACACAAAGGGTATCCGAAGAATCCAAAATGCAGATTTTTTAAATTACTTTTACAATATTCGTAATCAAGATCTACAATTGGCATACATCTCCAATTTAATAACATTATGCGAGAAAAAAGTTGTGAAGATTATTGTAAATTCACGCAGAACAGAATTACGAGAGTACTTTCTTACTTTTTTGAAATATGAGAAGGAGAAGAGGCTGTATGCAAGCCTATGTTCCTCAACACGCTTTCAATATCCCATCAGACAGTTGATACAGTTGTAAGCAAAAGGGATTCGAATGGAGGATCCATTTCACCTGACAGAAGAGGAACGCTTAATAAAAAAACTGAAAAAGTGGCTAGAATACGAGAAATAATAAAAGAGCACGTCAACTCATTTCCATTGGTGGACTCTCACTATTATTTTCAACATTCAAGAAAGATGTACATAGATGGTGATATATCATCCGTAGCACACATGCACCGGATCAATAATATATTTAAACATATGCTAAGTAAGGTCTTAAATTTTCATTCTCCAAACCAAAATAAGCTTAGACGACCATTGCTAGAAAAAACTTCCGAGAAAAGGAGGCTAAATCCACTTGGATGAACAACGCAAACATTTTTGTACATGCTAAAGTGGTCTAAGTCATTTTTAGCCATGTTCTGCTACCAGTATTTTAAATTCGAACACAGTTAAAAAATTCTACAATAAATATGGTTTTAACACCGAAAAAATGTAGTTTCTATCTTATACGGCTTTTGAGAAATTGCAAATGAACTTTGAACGCGTCTCCTGCAAAATTCACTTTCAAGACTTAGCATATTCTGGAATTAAGCCATCGAAATTATCTTACAAAGTCTATTTAAAGGTAGCAATCAAGTGTTTTTCCTGAATGACCTTGCTTAAAATAATGTTAAGTAAGCTATGCCAAGATATAAAACATATCCATTTCGATAAACACGATTCAATAATTAAATCTACTTACTCAACATTAATTAGCTACCAAAAGAATATAATGCAATTTATCAATTAATCACTTTGTCCTAATTAGATTTTTATGCCTTATTCCTATTGAGCCAAAAACTGACTACTTTGCGTTTTCTCCTCGTTTCTAGGATAAAAACTAATTAGATAAAACTAAGCTCTATACATGCTACGCAGGTATTAACAGACTTCCTACTATAGCATTTCCTTAAGCTTTTATACGATAATAAATGCCAATACATGCGAAGGACTTAACATGAATGCGTTTGTCAGCATTATGTTTATATCGTTGCTTAACAAGGACATTTATATCAACACCATTATGGCTGTAGTTGTTGATGTTACGCCATGTTGCGCCTTTATGTGTGTTAATAAATTGACGCAATTTGGACGCCATTATGACAACGGTAGTAAATTCAGGCATCATGCGTGCCCAGAATAACTGATGCATAGTAAATGGCCTATTATTTGATTTCTCTGCCTTTCGAAGCGACTGGGGTCTACATTTTGTATGTTTATCTTTGTGCGTAAATTACTGTCACTCTGATTTCGAATTTGCAAGGCAAATATTTTGTAGCCAATTCATTCGGGTAACCTAAACAAGCAATAATATCAATGAGACCTATTTAACCAAGAAATGTAACAAATACAATGAGAAATAAGGTTGGCAGTAGAACAAACATGTAAATTACACAGAATAGCCTTTTTGACACCATCACGAAGTGTGGGTTGAATACAAAATAGAGGTAGAGCTTTTTTGACATATAACCAGAAAAAGCTTAAAACAAATACATGTTTATATAATGATGAGAAATGGAAATGGACCTTTTTTCAACATAATTTATGGTTAATGCTTATGTTTACCTTTAAGTTCATTCAAGAAAAAAAAAACATTTAAGGTTTAAATTTAAATTTAAGTTTAAGTTTAAGTTTAAGTTTAAGTTTAAATTTAAGTTTAAGTTTAAGTTTAAGTTTAAGTTAAAGTTTAAGTTTAAGTTTAAGTTTGAGTTTAAGTTTAAGTTTAAGTTTAAGTTTAAGTTTAAGTTTAAATTTAAGTTTAAGTTTAAGTTTAAGTTTAAGTTTAAGTTTAAGTTTAAGTTTAATTTTAAGTTTAAGTTTAAGTTTAAGCTTAAGTTTAAGTTTAAGTTTAAGTTTAAGTTTAATTTTAAGTTTAAGTTTGAGTTTAAGTTTAAGTTTAAGTTTAAGTTTAAGTTTAAGTTTAAGTTTAGGTTTAAGTTTAAGTTTACGTTTAAGTTTAAGTTTAAGTTTGAGTTTAAGTTTAAGTTTAAGTTTAAGTTTGAGTTTAAGTTTAAGTTTAATTTTAAGTTTAAGTTTAAGTTTAAGTTTAAGTTAAAGTTTAAGTTTAAGTTTAAGTTTGAGTTTAATTTTAAGTTTAAGTTTAAGTTTTAAGTTTAAGTTTAAGTTTAGGTTTAGGTTTAAGTTTAAGTTTACGTTTAAGTTTAAGTTTAAGTTTGAGTTTAAGTTTAAGTTTAAGTTTAAGTTTAAGTTTAATTTTAAGTTTATGTTTATGTTTAAGTTTAAGTTTAAGTTTAAGTTTAAGTTTAAGTTTAAGTTTAAGTTTTAGTTTAAGCTTAAGTTTAAGTTTAAGTTTAAGTTTAGGTTTAAGTTTACGTTTAAGTTTAAGTTTAAGTTTAAGTTTAAGTTTAGGTTTAAGTTTAAGTTTACGTTTAAGTTTAAGTTTAAGTTTGAGTTTAAGTTTAAGTTTAAGTTTAAGTTTAAGTTTAATTTTAAGTTTAAGTTTATGTTTATGTTTATGTTTAAGTTTAAGTTTAGGTTTAAGTTTAAGTTTAAGTTTAAGCTTAAGTTTAAGTTTAAGTTTAAATTTAAGTTTTAGTTTTAGTTCAAATTTTAGTTTGAGTTTAAGCTCAACTTAAGTTTGAGTTCAAACTCAACTCAAGTTATATTTTAAGCCTACGTATACTAAAGTTAAAGTTAATATTATAAAAATTAAAAATATTTAACTTATTTTTGTCAGTAAACTAGTCAATGACTTTTTGCCGTTTCTTGGCTCGATTCTCACATTAAATTTGTGAATGACTCTCTTGCTCGTCTTTTTCCAAAAACAGCACAAATAACCAAAGAAACCCTTTTTCATTATGTTTAACATGACTTTCTATATTTTCCTTTTTTCTTCTCCTTTCCCTTGAAATACTTAATCCTAACTTGCGCTTAAAATGTCGACCATGCCATTTCCTTACTCATTCAGTTATTCATTCATTGATTATTTCCAATATTGCACTCCTAAGAATGGCAGAAAATTCAAGAAACTCAAAACTTTCCTCAAAGGACGATGAATGCACGTTCTCTTGGAAACTTTTCACCGGCTGGGATTTTATGATTGGTAAGCATCATTATCATCATCATCATCATCATCATCATCATCATTATCATCGTCATCATCAACATCATCATCATAAATAGGCACTCACACACAGCCACACAAATACTTTACCAACTAACATACACAATTGACAAAGGTAACAAAGGATACTAGACTTTAACGCAACCATGAACGACTAATACTCGAGATACACGTACTTTGCAGGTCATGCGGAAACAGCGCACAATAGAATCGCATCCGTGGTTGTGGGCTTTAAGGAAGCCCTGCTGGAGGAAGCGGAAAAGAAGAAGGATAATCGCAAGTGAGTAGAAATTTAATCAATATTCATGAATTGTTGTTGTTGGTTAAGCATTGAGCATAAATATGCAATCATGATTTTTTTTTCTCTCACATCTTAGCTGGCGTATTATTTTGCAGCGTATTCTGGTGAATATCCTAGTGATGGGACTGCTGGCTGCTTCCGGTTACACGGTGGTAGCCCTGGTGAATAAGTATGTTTGTGTGTCTAGTTAACAATGTGCGGAGATTTCATGCAAATGTGTTTTGTGGTTATGCATTTTAGCGCTGAGAATTTGGCACTTCAAGATAACTGGTTGAGTCGCAATGCGGTGAATGTCACCATGACGCTGCTCTCATTTTTTCTACCCATGATATTTGAAGCTTTGGGACTCTTTGAGAATTGGCATCCGCGTCAGCAGTTACGGCTGCAGTTGGCGCGGTTAGTAAGCAAAGACCAATAAACTTTATTAAGGGGTAAAACTACTGTGAAAGATTGAAAATACTGCTGATTTCGAAATTTTTTCGGATTAAAAAAAAAAAAAAAGAAATAGCAAATCAAATTTAAAACAGTTTTATAACAAAAATCCAATTACGTTTTCCTAAAATTCTGGAGCGGTAAAAATAATAGTCCTTCATGGTTGAGTCAGAATTAAATTTTATTGTAACAAATCTTCTTTATTTGTAGACCATTTCCAAATTATTCTTATCCCTTGTCTTTACAGTATCATGATACTCAACATGTTGAATTTATATTCACTCATGTTCTCGTTCATCTACAAAATCAACAGCAAAGAGAAACCTTTGCAAAAGCTGAAGATTTCCAATGAGACGGCAACTCTAGAATACGCCCAACTAACGGCAATTATTGCGAACATTAAGACTGCAACGACAACGCTGGGCTACCAGGATATGTACTCAACAGCATCGGACGAATTAAGTACAACCAGCATCGGCGGCAGCAGCAGCATCAGCGATACCACAACCACCGAGTTTCTCATAGGCACTACGGCGTCTGCTATTTACAGCACCGTCAGTCGGATGAAATGTTACAATATCACCATAAAATGCTCTAAGCCCACACGTATTGGCCAACGGAGTCTGGCAACAACAACCGCATTGCTGCTGTTAAATCTTACAACAACAATGTTGCCGTCTACAACAATAGATCCAACTACAAATGAACCAGCGACAACAATGTGGACTACAGGCGAGCCCAGCACAATGGACACAACAACAACAATAATAACAACAACGAAACCAACAATGGCATACGACATATTGACAACATATGCTGACACAACAACACCAACGACAACTACTGACTTAACAACATCGACATCATCATCATCATCACCAACATCAACAACCATCGAAGATTTTAAATCCACCGATTTTGAGAATGTTGACTACACCAGCAGCCCTGATGTGGATTCAACGACTTTCTGGCAGTCCTCTACCACGACGACCGCATCGCCAGGCAACGATAGCTTCTTTGATTACTACGATTACTTTGTAGGGTTGCCCATAGACATGGAATCCTCTGAAGATATTACAAGTGACAATGAAAACGAAGACGACAACGTCGATGACAATCAAGGTAAGACCAGAAAAGACAAGCTGCAGCAGCTGGTCAGACGTGCGAGAGCAGCTGCTGATGAGTTGAGTGCAGATGGTACGAGACCGGTTCAAAAACCACCAAGAAAAAGTAAATACAGTAGACGGAAATCGGACAGTCAGATACTCAAAGAGAACACCGATAATGAAGAGGATGACAACGAAACAAGCACAACAGGTACAAGGTCAACAAGTATGACAACTTTGATGACTACCAACCCACCTTCAACAACAATGGCAACAACAATGGACACAACCATCACTACCGATGAAACCACACCAGCAACAACAATGTCAACTCCTGCGTTCTCTGAAAGTCCACAGAATCAATCCATCCTTTGGCGACGGAATGAAAATCTACGAAATGTGGTAGCTTATTTTACAACCACAACAACAACTAATGAACCACCCATTTCCACTATGATGAGCAAAGCAGCAACAACAACAACATTTGCAACAACTACTACAACGCCAACAACAACACCAACTGTTAAGAGTGACACTTTTGAAGAACGCACGCCATATTTTATCAGTGATGATGAAATAGCAGACATTGGCGAAACCATGTTTGTTGATGCCAATGAATTGGACGATGATAACATGGAGAATTGCACACGCATGATTTGTGAACCAGCTGATATGTTCACAAGCACCACGGAAATGGATGCAACAACGCTGTTCAACACAGAATTGCCAACTCCTTTATTAACACCTTTGGAATTGCATCAGAAGCGCTTGGCCGAGGTGAAGCAAACATTGAAAATAGTGCAGCGTAATTTGACCAGCATGTGTTGGGAGACTTCACTGGGTCAGGAGCTGTCAAAGGTTATTGTATTCGATGGGGTGAGTTAATGAGAAGATGTGAATGAGTGGTGTCAAGATAGATTTAAGTGAGTTTTGAGAGAAATTGCATTAAAAAAATATCTATAGAAAAAGCTTCCATTAAAGCGAATATAACAGTACACGGAGAGAAATAATATTCTTATATTATTATCCTCATCCTCATTTGCTCAAGAAAATATTTTTTAATTTAAATAATTGCAGAAAATTATTTTTGTTTTCAGCAAATTCTTTACTTGAATCAAGCAAATTTTCTCACTTCAGCTTTTATTGACATGCTTATAATTCACAACATGTTTACATGAAAACATGTTTAAGATGCGGCGGTTTGACAAACTATGGCATGATTCGAAGGCACAGTGTCTTATCTGTTACTTAACTTGGAAACATGCAAGCGTCTACATATTATATATTTAGTACATTCGAGTAGTTTTTTATGATCGGTTATCCTAAATCATAAATCGGTTATCCTAAATCTATGCTGTAGGATTTTCATGATAATAAGAAAATTAAGTTTCTTACATCATCACAAAACTTTCTAGTATTAAGAAAATTGCTTTCTTGAATCAAGTAAATTGTTCTAGTTTCCAGTAAATTCTTTACTTGAATCAAATAAATTGTTCTCAATTCAAGGAAAACCAATTTCTCAAATTATTCAAGTTTTCAGCAAATTGTTACTTGAATCAAGCAAATTTTTCTCACTTCAAGCAAATATTAGTCTTTAATATAGAAAAAAATATTCTCTAGTTTTAAGAAAATGTTTCTTGAATTAAACATTTTTTCTTAATATCAGGTGTTTTTAATTTTACCAATTCTAGTAAAATAATGCTTGAATTGAGAAATTTATGCTTGAGTGTAAGCTGATAGCCTATTTGCTATTATATTGAAAAAACACTATATAGGAAAGTATATTCGTCGTTACAAATGTGTAGTTTGCGAAACTTCAAAATGCAATTTTCCTTTTACCATTGCATCCTATTGCTAAAGTGGAACTATATGCTGTGCCAAATTTCAAAGTTTGTACTCCTCACAAGAACAAAACGAAAACCTTCCTACCTCCCATACAAAGTGTCACCAAAAAAGTAAAATCTCTAAAAATTCCACAAAAATTAATCTTAAACACTTCAAATTTTGCAAATGAGCTTTGACTACCAATAAGCATACTTAGTTTGAAATTAGTTAAAATCAAATAAAAAGACGCCATCTCCCATACAAAGTGACGTCATCAAAATAGCCTCATAAATATTCCTTCATAAATTCCACAAAAATTATTGTATTTCCTTATTATTTTACACATAAACTCTAATATTTAAAACGTACATTGAGGTTGAAATTCGGATAGATTGAATATAAACCACGCCTATCCCCCATACAAGCTGACGTCATCAAAATAATAAAGATTTTCTAATTTTTTAACTTTGGGGTATTTTAACTTTGGCCAAGCCGAAAATTATGCATTCCTAACTAGTTTCTTAATGATTTGGGAGCTCCTAAAAAAAATATCCAAAACAAAATTTTAAACAGAATTTCTAAAATTTTTAAACAATATTTACCTAAATACAAAAGAAGCTTTAACCTGAAGGTAATGAGCAGTTAATATGTAATGCATCTTTTATTGCCACGCACTCTAAGGCAAAAAGAAAAACTATTTTTGATTTGGGTTGCGTCAGGATTTGAAGAAAGAAGGTTGGATTGAGCACACAAACTATCACATGCTTCAGCAGCTTGTTTAAAATCATGACACGTAGGAAATATAAGTATCCTGCACGTTCTGGGTGTACGTAACAGCCAGCAAGTTGACGTAAATATGCTAGATTTATTATATGGCAAGTCATGAGCACACGAGACTTGTAAGAGATACAAAGGATATGAGGATATGAGTGTACCTTTGACAGCACTTCAATGAATTAACACGGGACACGTTTTGCAACATCTTTCACTCTTGCATAACTATGACTGGCAGACATGTGTCCAGAAATACTTATTAATGTAAATAATGCATTGTGTTTAAAAAGTCATATAGCTAAACAAAGCTAAGTCCAAGCTCTGCTAATTCCAAACTTTAAGGTTATGTTTTGATGCTCAGAAATTTTGCTCAATGAAATTGTGTTGTAAAATATTGAAGTCATTTTGCTTTTAACGTTCAATTTCGATCAATTTTTTGCAACAATTTTATGCATTCAGTGCCGGACTCTTTATCAACAATATTGTTGATGTATCGATTATGTTCTCCTGGGAATATCCGTAGAAAAATATTGGCATAAAAAAACAACAAAATGAAACATAAAATTTTAAATCACTGCCTCGAGTTTGTAGCCAATGTACTCATAGGAAAGTCTATCTCTCCGGGGCGAGTATTGGCAGCATAACTGTGCGTGTTTTGCAAACTTTCAAATTTATCTACCAAAACATTCTAATCGAACATTCTAAAAAAAAATACGTAGTTTCTTGTTGTCATATTTTCTGGATAATTTGGCAATTTGGGATTTGCTTTTGCTGCAAGTTGGATTGAAGATTGAGCTGCGTTTGTGTGTCTGTCAATGTTTGTATTGTTGTATGGATATTCATGGATACAAAGCATTTTTCCCCCATCACAGTTTAGAATATCTAATTTTTTGTTGGTTTATACTTTCTGTTTTTTTTCCTTTTTATAGCCACGAATATTGTATTTATTCGAATTTTCCTTTTGGGAGTTATTTTTTGCCAAAGTTCAGATAACAATCGAGATATCAAAATAAATTGATTTCAGCATAGAATTCGATATTGCAAATAAATTGCTGTGCATGCGGAAAAAATGTGCCCTCAGAGGACATGAGTTTGTGTCACCGGCTTAAGCGGAACAAATTAATGCCTTTGTTGTTTTGACAGGATGTTGAATGGAGTGAAATATGTTGCGATTTTATAAAACTGACACTGAGATCAATGGTAAAAGAATCGACTACATATAAACTAGCTAACAAATATTGCATGTAGTTTAGATACATTTTTTTTTTTGGCTCTTATGAATTGAACGGGCTGAAAAGTCAACTTTAAGTGAACAAACTTTTTAGATTTTTTTTTTGTCTCTTATGAATCGAACGGTTTGAAAAGATCAACTTTAAAGGAACACCTTGTTGACAATTTTTATAGCATTTAAAAAAAAAAATCTCGGAAAATAAAAAGAAACATATGAACGGGTTCATATATTACCGGCCATCTTTAGAGCTCGCCATCTGATATCTTTTTTTAACCATCTTTTTTTAACTTATCCAGCTTGATGGCAATTTTGAAAATTATTTTCTACTATATTTATATTTTAGTTATAATCTTCTATGGTATTTCTTTATTGAAATAGTTTTTCACGAAGTTCATTATTTTCACAGTTTGAACTCAAACAGAAATGTATTATAAGATTTTTATATAAAAAATATCAGATATTCGACAGAAAGTGTCTAATAAGAAATATTTGTTGAAGGCTTCCAAAATCAAAATTATAGGCTAAAGTGTCTTTTTTTTAACTTGTCCAAGTTGTAAAAATATTTTTTTTTTTTTTTTTTTTTTAAAATTCTGAGATTAACAGAATCAAAAATCTGAATGTCTGAAACTCAGGTTTAACAAAGAAAACAAAAATACAATAAACGATTTTAATTATTCGAGTCATACATTTCTTACAAGTTTTTAGGATAGTTTTATGTAAGAAATTTTCACAAGATAATCCTATGCAATCTGTAAGTTCATAAGTTTTTCAGTTTGTACTCCATAGAACAAATACAAAATGAGTCCTAACAGTGGCGTTCCTAGGCTTGGTGACACCCGGGGCGGATACTCATGGTGTCACCCCTATAAAAAATTTCTAAATGCAAAAAGAAACCAATTCGATGAGATTTAGTGTTTTTATTATTATCTTTATGTTTTCCGAAAAAAAAACAAACAACATATGACAAACAATAAGAGTTTGTAAAAAACAGAACTAAAATATTACATTTTCAGGTGTCTACATATTTAGACATGTATGCATAAGGTAAAAAAGAAAACTTATTAACTTCGCAGTTTTAAAAACTGAAGGAACAAAAACATTACATTTTCAGGTACATATTTGTATATGTAGGTATAAGGTTAAACAAAAAAATCTTATTAATGGCGTTGTCTTAAAAACTAACGTTTCTTACTTTCAGAGCTGCAAAATTTGAAATAACGTAATCGAAATTAATATTACTTGCAAGCTCGTTTTCAATGGATAAAATAACAAGATCGGAAAGCCTTGCCGGTCCCATGAAGACCTTAAATAAGTCTTAATAAATTTTAGTTTTGAAAAACTCCTTTCGCTTGAAGCTACTGATAAACAAATTGTTAGAAATAATTTCAATGGGACAAAATGGGACACACATTTTTTAACGTAATGTATTTGTTAGTGTCCGACCAAATATTTGGCTTCGGCTTCGGTATTCGGCATATTCGGCCGATTTTTTAACTTTCGGCTTCGGCTTCGGCCTAAATAGCCGAATATTTTGGCCGAATATTTTTACTTTGTAATACTAAAAATATTTTTATAATTCTTTAGGAAAACTTCAGTATAATTCGATGAATTCCGTTCGAAATTCCATACTTCAATCACTTGTTGGTTTTGTTTTTCTCTTTCTTCTGCTCTTTCATAAGTTGTCCGCTTGTTGAAAACTTTATTCAAATGATAAATGCAGTGAGTCCGATCCATGATACAATTACAAGGTAAGCTCATTTTAAGATGGCTGCTCAAATGAGCAATTTTGCAACAACAAAGCTGTAGAAGCTACAAACGTCAAACGAAAAAACAATTAGAAAAACTAAAAATTAAGAGCTGATTTTGACAACTACCTCACCCTGCTCTCCAATGTGACTCTACCTTTTAATTATGTATCATGGTCCGACCGACATGGGTTGATAAGATCGTACGATCGTACCAGTTGAATGAACTGGCAGAAAACTCAAACATTTTTGATTTTTACCCGACCGTCTCGATTGATCATACATGATATAAAAAAAAACCGAGTTATGCTAGAAACTTTCTGCGAGATTTCAGTCAGTATTGAATTTCTGTAGCTTTTCTCGACTAGATCAAAAATCGATTTAAGTATCTTCTATGTCATCCTGACGTTACTAAATCAATTACAGAAATATTATTATTCAGCAAAATGACATGAAAGAAATGTAATCAATTTTATATCTAGTTGTAAAAGCTACAGAAATGCAATGCTGACAGAAATCAGGCAGAAAAACTAATGCGTTTAGTACTAAATTTTATCATTTTTTGTACTTGAAAAAAATTTTATTAATATTCGGCTTCGGCTTCGGTATTCGGCCGAATACTTCCACTTGGCCGAACATTCGGCTTCGGACAAAATTTCACATTCGGTCGGACACAAATACTATTTGTACCTTTTTCTTTCTGTTTGAGAAATTAAAAAAAATATTGAATTGGTGTCACCCCTAAAATGGTGGTACCCGGGGCGGACCGCCCCCTTCCACCTCCACCCCCCCTAGGAACGCCACTGAGTCCTAACTAACAACACCTGACAATTTTTAACTATTCAGCTGACTTCCTGATATTTAAGGTGGTCTTAGAACTTTGCTTAAAGATTACACGAGTGATCACACTCCTCGTCATAACAATCTTCAGATATTTCTTGGAACATCGGGATGATGAAATTTCATTTGTGAGTCTTAACAAAAGTTTCCTAGTTCTAGTTTAAACGTGGTTATGTTTCAGCAGCACATTTCAACGAATTTTTATAACTTTGATTCAGTTTCCGTTAGAAAACTCTTATTAAATTTATTTCTCGTCTATATAAGACCTCAGTTATCTTTACTGGTCTTAGAACTTTTACTCTTTTTGATATATTAATTTTCTCAACAACATTTTTCTAGTGCATCAATTCTATCTAGTTTTGCAGTCTGAAAGTCAACTTAAGTTCTTATTCCTTGAACTTCTCTAATAAATTATTGAAGTAGTCTAATTAACGAGTAATACCTTCATTACCTGAATCAACCTAAAGTTTTCGGCAACCTTGGTAGTCGAGTAGGGATCTCAGGTTCGAATCTTGGTCAAGCGATGGTCCTACCTACTTAGAAAAGTTTAAATGGGGGCAATTTTGAGGCAAGACAGACTTGAATTAGGTATTACATCTGAAATCCTTGGTTTCGTTTATTCTGAAAGCGATAAATTAAACTCGTTGAGGGAACGATAGCAATTATATACTGCAAAATAAAAATAAAAAAAGCAGTCATCATGCGCTATATATTTAAAAAGCTTTTCTTGAGATGAGTGAGTAATCCCTTCTGAAGTCCCAATTTTGTTTAGTTTTGCGAAAGTGTTTGCATTTTTCTTATTGGATTTGCCTGCTGAAATAAAAAAAAATTGACTTACTTTGATGTAGACTGCTTACAACCGTGGATCAGTTTTGAACTCGTCTAATAATTTTAGCCAACCACATCTGTTTTGCGCTTGCTGGCACTAGTAGGAAACACCAAGCATAGTCAGGTTGTCCAACACTTGATCTTTCCAACGAAGATGTGGGCGTCTTCTTCTGCGTTGACTGGGCACCGAATCGAATATTTTGTGTGTTGTGAAATATAAAACGATTTTCCGCTATCTTTGAATTAAAACTTTAAAACAAATAACTCTGTACTCCAAGTAATTGGTTTAAAATAAAATAAGTATTTTTCAACTGCACTCACTTAATTCAATCTTAAGTGTTTAAAATGTTTTAATTAACAACAGGGTCGTTCATATGAACTTAAATTGGAATCAATATTTAGGATTGCATTTAGACGGATATTTTTGTTGAAAAAAATTTTTATTTCCATGGATTCTCTCTGTAAATCCGGTATTTATCATTTTATATAATTTCAATTCTGAGTGTTTTCCAGAATTATACTCTATTCATAATTAAGTTTTAATACTTTCTAAAAACTGACCATTAGTTTCCAATATCCAATCACTTAAGTTGATATGATATGAAAAAATAACTGAAAAACCTTTTTGCTTCAGTCCATCGATAGAGTCATATAGTAAACTTTATTCTTAGTATACAGTTTATATTTATATTTGTATTTAGATTATGTCTATTGTGGCTCCACTCTGCATTGATTTCCTGCGTGCTCTGTTCGTGCGTTATGTAAATCAGAACTGGTGCTGGGATATGGAGAAGACATTCCCGCAGGTAATTAAGAGCGTGCCATGAAGTTCAAAATGATTAAATCTTGAACGCATTGTTTAATGCTTTTGCCACTTTTTTCTTGCTGTCTATCTGCCACCTGTTAATACACAGTACGGAGACTTCAAAATAGCCGAAAACATTCTAACACTGATCAACAATCAGGGACAAGTGTGGATGGGTATTTTTTTCTCACCCGGCTTGGTAATTATCAACTTGGTGAAACTAATGATAATGATGTACTTTAGATCCTGGATTGTGCTTACCTGCAACGTGCCACACGAAGTGGTTTTCAAGTAAGTTAAAGGAACTCTTGCATAGTTTCAACGTTGTATTTTTTAATTTGTTTTTTATTTTTATTTTATTTTTTGTTTTTGTTTTTCGTTTCCTCTTCTATTTTAAGAGCATCCAAGTCAAATAATTTCTATCTATCCTTGTTGTTGACGATGTTGTTCCTTTGTGTGCTGCCGGTAGGCTATGCCATTGTCTGGCTGCGTCCCTCTTGGCACTGTGGACCCTTCTCTGATTATAATCGTATTTCGGAATTTATCACAAATACCACCCGGAATGCGCTGCCCAAGTAAGTTTGACGTCGCCTACGTCTCTCCCACATTAAATTTAAAACAAGGAGGTTTCTACATTTTTTGTTTTCTCTTCAACAATCCTTGTTAATTTACATCCACACGCACACACAGGCAACTTCATGAGCCGTTAGACTACATGACGTCGTCGAGCACCGTGATTCCTTTGCTGCTGCTGCTCATCTTAATCATCTATTATTTGGTCTCGCTGACGGGCGCTCTGCGCGAGGCCAATCAAGACTTACGAACACAACTACAAAAGGAGCGCGAGGAGGAGCGCAAAAAAATATTCAAAGTACCCGAGGTTAAGCCAGTCGAGCCAACAGCTACAACTTTCACAAATCGTTGGCGTAAAGTGCTGGAAGCCTCATCGCCAGTGACGCCAACTCAGGCGCCAGACTTTGAAACAGATGAATACAAAAACCATGCAAGAAAAGGTAAACATCAAGTTGCAATGAATAGCAGGCAAGCAGATATGACACACATGTTTGAAATAAAAATTTTGACAGTCATGAAAAATGTTAACCCATTTGTATTAAAATGTTACCACTTTGTTCCGTTATAGAGCTTATTTCACGCATAATGAAGAAGGCGCTGCGCAAGGGTTCCGCTACTTCCGAAGATGAATCGGTAGTCATACGTCAGGGACGTGATGATGATGACACCGACACAGAACATCACGACTCACTGCCACATGATGAGGAAGCCAAAGATAAACGCTTTGGTCTCTCGAAGCTACAGCAAATACGTCGCATACGCAAACCTTCGCTAGTGGACATCGTGCATATAGCCAAGACTGAGCGCGAACGTGCTGCTGCAGTCGCTGCCGCTGCTGCTTTGCCTGCGGCAAAAGAAATACATCCCAAGGGACGTTTTAAAATTGAACGTCATGATAAGAAGGAGGAAGGGCCACGGAAAACCCCACCTGCCACCTCCCCTGCAATTTCTCCAGCCACTGCCACTGCCACTGATCATGATCCTGATGTCAACTCAAGGATCGTGAGTGAGCGTAGAGTCAGTCTGATGAATCGCAGGAAGGCAGATGATGATGTTGTTGAAAACAAAACATTGGAAGAGAAGCTAGGAGCGCTAAAAAAGCAACCAAAACATACAGAAACAAAACCAACCCTGCGCAAGGTGCCTCCGCCCACGCACAATGACAGCAACTTTGCGGTTGTCGATGAAAAGAAGCCGCCACCACCACCCAGCGAACACTCGACGGAGTTCAAGTTCAAGCTCAGAAGGCCAAGGATTAAGGATACAAAATCTAGCACCAATGCAACAGCAGAACCGGAAGTTTTCAAATTTGATGAGAAGGCTGTGGAGCGTAGCCAGAATAAGCAACTGGGACGCCCCGTTGACATTCCAATGATGCCAACAACACCACACTCGAGTGCAGAATCGACAGGTTCCGCAAAAAGTCGCGGCGATGTAAGCCCAACAACGCCAACATCACTATCGTCACTTAAGCATCAAAACGCCGAGAAGCTTGCAAATCTATCACGTCAAGGTCGCAAAAAGATCGGTTCGCTTCTGGCGCTAGTGCGCGAAGCTGTCAACACCAAAAAGAGCGACAGCGATTCACCGCCAAGTGAAGAAGCAGAGATCAACACCACAGCCATTCAAATGCCGCCAACACCCGAGCCAAAAACAGGTAGAACGCATATTGCGCCGCTCGACATAAAGCTAGCAACTGCTATTAAGCCAGTAGAAGCACCGCCACCCACACCAAAACTAGCGCCACTCGAGGATCCTGAAGAGCTGGATCAACCCGGGCCCATAACTTTTCCCACACGCAGCACTTCACAGCGTCGCAAACCCATTGAACGTTCCACACCCATGCGTCAGGATTCACAGATTTCCGTCTGGTCTGACAACATTCCCACCATCACCATTAGTCACACGGGCAGCGAGGAGTGCATCGTAGAGCCGGAACCGAAGCCGGAGCCAGCAGCTCCCACAACACCTGGCAGTGTGGTGAACATCATAAAAATTCAAATCGAAGATGAGAAGCAAGCCAAAACGTAGTTCCTTCAATGTGCTTCAACATGGCTGAGCCGTGCCTTTATTTTTGTGCATTTTAAAATAGAATGTAAATTGGCCAGTTGAATGCTTCCCTGAATGTATACCGTGAAGTAAAATTGAATTGCTTACAAATAAACGTTTTAATTAGCAATTTAATTGAATGCTAGCGACATCTAGCTGTGAATTTAATTTAAGTTTGTTTTCTACAGTTTTAAGACCAGCGGAATTAGTAAATTGTCAGCGTTTAAGAAGCACTAAAACAAGAGTAACATCCGCTTCGAATGTCATCAAAGCTAAAAACCATAGGAAATTTTATTTTAGCAAAGTACAGAACCATTTCGTGCTGTTGAAGTCAAATTTATGCTTTGCGGCTATGCTATTGTGAATACATTTCACAGCCTTTAGGGTGGGTAGCTTTTTATTATCATTCAGAAAAAATACAATTTAATGCAATTAATTTTTGATTGACTACATTTTCTGACTAAAATATAGAATAAAAGTGTTTCTCGATTAAAATGAAAATTTGTTGAAAGTAATAGTATTTTTATAGTAGGAGAAAAATTCTTATTAATTCATTTTTTCAAATTACTTTCTATTTAACTAGATCAAAAAGTATTCTTCAATTCAATATTATCTTTCCATGTGATTTTAAGAATTTAAATTTTTTAAATCTTTTTAATTATAAGAAGGAAACAAAATTTAGCAATTATTTAAGCAATTAAGCATAAAGCTTAAGCAATTTGGGGTGGATTAATTACTGAAAATATTGTTAAATATTCCTTTATTTTCGTATTGTTACATATTTTGATTTTGCCTTTTATTATAATCAATTCAGAAGATAGCCCCCGGATTTTCTCTCAAATAATTTTTTATGTAGTGGTTATTAGTTAATAACCCAAAATATCATTATTGTGGATATTGATAATAATTTTTTTTTTTTAATTTTAGAATGTTATAAGATATACTCTTAATATACTTCTATCAATCATCTTTTTCAACATGAAGTAATTTCAAAATTAATTTTAAAGAATTGTTTTGAAAAAAGTTTCGTCATAATATTATGTTTTATTATATTTGAAAGATTGGCTCTTATTTTGGAAGTTCTCGTTTGGATCAATTTATTTGTATGTTTTGTATACTTTGTATCCTTTGAATTCAGCCTTATATTAAGGAGAAACATCACTTTAGACCAAAGTTTTTTTATCAGCTTAAAAGTTGTATGAAGATCCCATAGATCCTATAAATATATAAATATCCGATGAAAAGATATGTTCTTATATTTTCAAAATTTTAAGAGCTCCTTCCAAAGTGCCTTCAAGCGCCTTCTATTGAAATCTTTTATTTCAGATTTACAGGAAAGTCGAAAGATAGGTCAATTTTTGTTGGATTAATTTTAAATGTTAACTGTAGCTTATCAGATTATCTAGAAAATTACACAAAATTTTTAAAATTTTAAAAATATGTCAAATTTTTTTTAAAAGTTTCGGCCCAATTTGACACGGTAAGCCGTTACATAATACATTAAGAGACATGTATTGTATAATTGTTAGAGGGCTTTTTTGATTCCCTCATCATTTTTATGATAATAGCTCACCAATTTCTAAAATGGTGGCTTTATTAACATATAGTAAAAACATTTTTTTTTTTTTTTAATAATTATTACATTTTTTTTTTTTTTTTCTTTTGTTTTGTTTTTTAATCTTTAATGCAAATCACTATTTTTTTCGGTGGCATATTGGTGTAGCTTCAGAATCCTCTAGCAAATATTTCAGAATGACACAAAAAGGCCCAGGTCCCTATCACCCGAATTGCAGACTATGTTTGGTGTTTTATTCCAAATAATGATTCCAGGCTATTCTTAATTCTGTGGTATAATGTCCAAATAAACAATTCTTATTTATTCTACCAAAACTCACTTTCAAGAAGGATCGCATCAACAGACTGAGAATTTAACGCTTTAATTTACAGTTTTTTGTAAAAATATTTTGTTTCTAATTATAAGTACTAGTGTCGCCTTTGGTCGAAATTCGACCATTTAAAATTGATTTTTTTTTTTTATTTTTACTGAAAACATTTTTTTTTCTTTCTTCACTCATCTGCAAACGTAACTGAACTCAAACCGCACCACCAGCAGGAAATCACAAAATAGTAACTCCACTCTGAGTTTCCATGTTCTGTGACTTTTACTTTCATAGCTATTCGATATCAAAAATTTGGCTGATATATTCGGAGCTACGTCCTTTTATCCAATGCCCGTCCCAGTACTCTACTTCCCATATTCTAATTTCTTCTAGAATAATATCACCAAGTGGGTGTGAGTTTCATTGTTATTTACTTCCAAACATTTACTTCCAAAGTTATTCGATATAAAAACTTAGAATTGTATGGTTGGTGCCACATCCCCTATTGCAATGCTCGTATAATTTTTCCAGTCGAAGAACACGACTAAATAGGAAGTTCCTATCGAGTTTCATTGATTTGTGACTTATAGTTCGAAAGTTATACCGAAAATTTGTGCTGCTGAAAAGTGTCACGCCCTCTTTCAATGCCCATTAAAAGTTGCCAGTGGAATAGTACGTGTGATTTGAGGTCGAATACCGATTTTCGAGGATGTGTGACCCATAACTCTTAAGCTATTCGATATCGCAAATTCGGGTTGTATGGGATGTGCCACGTCCATCATATATACTTGGTGCACTCCTTCTCCCTACTCTTATTGATTTAAAAAAAAAATTATCCAAATCGGTTGAGAAACACGGGAGAAATGGTTCTTAACTGTTTTGCCTACGCCTCTTTATATATAAAAAAAAAAAATAAATAAATAATTGGCCATTTCAGCCCTTGAAAGGACTTTGACCTAGCTTCTTATGATCAATTGTGTTGTGCGTGTTATTAAGTTTGTACACAATTGACCGAGAACCGGACCTACATGCTTAACGCCGACTCCGAACGGCGATGAACGGAATGTTCTCGTTCTCAAGAAGCTTTACATGGCATTTTGATTACTCTCTGAGGTTTGCCATTGTCTGCAGAGAGGTGGCGGCCGTACAGAAAAATTATTTTGAATTCAAATAATTTTCTGTCGCTGCTGGGATTCGAACCTGGGTCTCCAAAGTTCGTTGACATAGCGGCCACGCACTTTAACCAACTACGCCACGGACGCCACACCTCTTTATATATAGATTCTTAATATGCCATGCTGTCTAAAATTGGCGCCCGAAATTGCCTCGTGTGTAAAACTGCCTGTATATTAAATTATTCGTTTTTATCACAAAACCTTAAAATTTGAATATTTTCTGTTAAAATCACTAAAAATATTATTCTTATTGAGAATCTAATATAATAAAGGCCTTAAAGCTGAAACCATTTCGTCTCTTATTTTTATTTCTTTTTTTTTTTTTTTGTTTTTGTTTTTGAAAAATCAAATTATCGATGATTTGTAAAGTGTTGGCATTCAGTATAACACTAGAAATAATCTGCTTAAAATTGTGAATTGTACAAAGCTTCTGTAACTTTCTGCTTTTATGTTGAGCACAATGAACTTTTATCAACATTTTTTATGCTGCTAAATGATAACCTCCTCACATTAGTTTCTTTAAATAGCATTCATTCATTTTAAGCAAACTCTAAGCATAAGAGCAAGACTTAAAATGACATAAAAAGCACATGCTGTCAAAATAATCTTAATCACGATGAAGACAATTTTAGTTGCCCGGTTTAATAATATTTAATGTAATGTAAGAAAAATTGTTTTTTTTTTCGCAAAACGTTGATAAGAAGAACATACTACAAGATTTTTATAAAAACAATCATATTTTAAGATTATACCTCAAGTTTAATTTTATGGCATATCTTTGCTTTTGAACAAACTCTTTTATTTGCAATGACTTAATTTGTGAATTTGTGAATGACTTGAAGTTATGAAAGTTTTCATGCCGTACAAGCAATGGAATAAATTTGAAAACGAAAAGCTTAGCTCAGCTTTACTTGTCTTCTTCATGTTTCTAACCATGTTCAAAGTAAGTTTGTCATCAAATTAATTCCAAGTGGAAGTTGATGTTGTTCTTGTTATGCTTTTGGTTGTGCTTTTGTTCTTATCACCGCAGAGCACCAACAAGCAACGCAATGAGAGGAAATCATTTGTCATGAAGAAACTGAAATGAAAATTATGATAATAATTTGAATCAAGCACTTAAGTCTTCAGGGTTGCCATCGTAAAACATTAAAAAACTTAATAACATAAAACAAAACAGAACACAAATCAATCAGTTATTCCATTAAAAATTGGCTGAACATCTCCATATATGGTCAATAACTCCTAAAATTGGATATTCCTGTCCCGAGTATCCAGCGCTCAAGCGAGTGAAGATATCCCAAAAAACGCAATTGGGTTTGGCTCTCTGACCTGCAACAAACATTTTCTAATACAACACACAAGAATTGATGCCAGAAGAAAGCGGTGGCTCGAAAAAATATGAGTGAAATGTCCCCTCCATAATGTATCCGAAATACATATTCCTTTAATTCCTGAACGCTCAAACATAAATAGAAGCTCAGAGCTAGCGATAAATCAAATTCCGTCTTCTCTATCTATATATATAAAAATAAGTTGCATTGTGTATGAAATTGATGTTCTCTGTAATGCGTGAACCGATTTCGTTTCTGATGAAAGGTGACGTCAATACAAAGGTTTTTATGTACAAACGGTCTTTGAATGTGTATTGGTTCATGAATTATAGGCATTTTAGTGAACTTATACAACAATACAGGTGTGAACAAATACAGGTGCGCACATATGGTGTATATGGGGAAATATTTGCAAGGGAAATTGGAAATAAATGGAATATTGGAATAATTTGGCAAGTCTCACTTTAGTTTGCATTTGCGCGAAAAATATAGGCTTAGAAAAAATATGAAGATGCTAAGGACCCAAGGGGCAGTTACTACATACATACATATTTGAGCGAACATTAGACAAGGGGGAATTTGGCCACACAGACCAAATTTATGATATCGAATTGCTTTGGAACTAAATGTCGTATAAAAATGAAAACGGGGCGTGGCTCCACCCATATAAGCCAAATTTACGATACAGAAAAGGTATGGAAGTAAAAGACAAAGAACATAGAAGTAAGAATGAAGTTACTACTTGGTAATATCCTGCTACTGGGAAATGAAAAATGCAAAAAAATCACAATAGAGAACGCTGCTATAGACTCCAAAACTACTGAGCCGATTGAGCTCAAATTTGCGCAGTAAATATGGGGTCATTCATAAATAACGAGAGATGTTTTAAAATGTACTTCGATAAGTAACGAATGGGGGGAGGGGGTCTCAGATATAGTAATATGACCAAATATAAAAAAAAACTCCAAAAAATTGAAATTAATACAACCCAACATTTCAAACCATTTTCATCCTTACATCATCATGTTTGGCCGTCTAAATTGACTGTTAACTATTGGCAAGTGTAGTAAGGGCATAATTTTTGTTTCCTTGCTTTTCGACAGTTTTTTTTTCTATTTTCGAATATTTTTTAATCAATTGATTTTTATATCGGAGTACCGGAGGGAGATAAAATAAAATTGAAAATCGATCACGTAATTTATGAACGACTCCTTTGTTTCGAGCACAAGATGGTTTAGAAATAATAACGCTGAAGGCATTGCACCATTTTCCGGAACGTATCTAGATAAGGTGCAGCAAAGCGCACCGGGAAAAGCTAGTATTACATAAAAATGTCATTTGTGTACCTGAGCATCACCCATTGCAAACTGATAATTTTTTTTTTCACTCATTTAAATGTGTCCATTAAATTTAGCAATTAAAAAAAAAATCAAATTTGGCGCCCACAAAATACGAGTAATAATGGCGCGTGTGTCAATCAACTTTTATGCTATTCTATCTCGCCAAAATTCAAAATAACCGAATAGCTCCTACGAATTTGAATACTTGTTAAAAAGCGGTGGCCTTTTTGCCTCTTGTAAACAGTGCATATCTGCAAGGGTCACACTCCGTTTATGAAAAACGCTCAAGCAAAGTAAGAATTATAGGATGCACCGGGGAAAGGTTAACTTGCTTCAACGTATTTCGAGTCCAGAAAATCGGAAAAACTTTTTCATTTACTAATGTGCCAACACAAAAAGATCAAGCATAATTGGTCCCCTTCGTAATTGAAATTTCCTCAGTTTTAATTTCTTCGACCTTATCTTTGGCACAGAAATTAACAGTACTCTCCTCAGAAAAAATTTGATTTTTTGAAAAAACGGTTAAGATTACATTTGTCACTACATTTTCAACGCCCATAAGGAGGCTTGCTGGGTACAGAAAAATATTTATATTCTTGATCAGCATCACGGGTGAGTAGATTTAGCCATATCCGTCTGTATGTCCGCCTCTACATATGTTGGTCGTCACGCTTACAGGCATCATTTTTAAGCTGTTGTAATGAATTCTAATATGAGCTTATTTTTTAAAAAGGAAGATCAAGTTTGAAAATGAGCTAAATCGGATGAAAACAATGCCTACCTCCCATACAAAGTGACGTCATCAAAATGATAAAGTCTTCAAAAATTCCACAAAAATTAATCTATAACCTTTAAATTTTGCATATAAGTTTTGATTTCCACTCTACGTTTGAAATTTAACAAAATCGGATGAAAACTACGCCTACCTCCCATACAAAGTGACGACATCAAAATGGTAAATTCTTTGCCGATTCCACTAAACTTAATCTAAAACCTAAAAATTTTGAACATAAACTTTAATTCCAAATATACATACTACGTTGGATATTTGTCAAAACTGGACCAAAAAAAGCGCCCACCTCCCATACAAAGTAAAATCGTCAAAATACAAAGTAAAATCGTACTTCAACACTTGAATTTTAAGACCTAAGTTTTGATATCAAATACATTGTTTGTAATTTTTCAAAATTGAATGGGAAATAATGCCTTCTTCCCACACAATGTGACGTCATCATCGCAGCAAAACTAAAGATTCACAAAATATTTTTCAAAAGTTGTATAATTTTAATGCAAAAACAAAAAATTATTTAAAATAAACAATTATTTTAAAATAAATTTTTTAATACAGTGTTTTTACGCTTGAAAAACTTTAGTGGGCTCTTAAGACCACTAATAGGTAAATTTTCGTTGTTTTGCAGAAAACCTTCAAGGAAGCCATGTATTATTTTACTTAATGCTTTAAACTGTGTCCAAATTTTGCATTTTCTTAGACATCTAATCTTATTTTTTATTTATTTTTCTATGGCTTAGTCAAATAGGACATCTGAATTTATGATCAGACAAAAATATGATCGGACAAGCCTTAGGGCTTAACAAAAACACCAAGGTACATGGCAACTCTGCTTAAGTCGCACTAAACCAAAAAATTTATCTACACAAACGATCGCGCCGGACGAAAACCGAGATATTTACGTGATCGTGCACCATGAACCATGAGTTCCACTCAGTTCATCTTGAAGAGCAATAGTCAGTTGAGTGTTGAACGTCCTCGTTTGCGGTGATATTTAGCTGAGTGGATCCGAGTTGCAGTTGATTGTCTTGGAAAAGTGATTTCTTCTTCTGCTGTGGCTGCAAGAAATTATTGTAAAAAAAAAAAAAAAATAAAGTAAAGAAGATTTTCTAAAATACAAAATCCAATACAACAGTTGTGTTGTATCTGTAACGCGATGGTATTGTGTAGGGTTTCCATGCATAATGAATGCAGCAGAATTCTAAGAAGGGAACAAAAAAATTAAATTTACAAATAATTGAAAAAATACAAAAAAAAAAAAAAAAAACCAAAGTGGATTACTCATTGTCAGCAAAGTATCGAATTTGAGTTACACATGTTCGTGTTCCTCCTCAAAAATGCAAAGAATACAATTTCTAAAAAGGTGCAAAGTTAAGGATTTCGAATAAGTAATGTGGCAACAAATTAATGACCTTTCATCAAAAATAAAATTAAAGAGAAATTTGATAGTTAACAACATAAAACAAAGAATTGTATAAAAAAAATTTATTTTGTGACCAGGAAATAATTATTTTTACTAATAAAATAAAAGAAAAATTAAATATAATTAATAAAAAGTGAAAGAAAAATAGGCATTGAATATGTATTTTTTGCTTAAAACTCATGAAACATAAGAAACTTCTTGGTTATGAAGTTTTAGCTGCAGAAGAAACAAAAACATGCTCTACTGCACCTTCCTTGCCAGACATTGCAGGGGAGTATCGTGTAAAAGTAGTACTCAAGAGTACGTATGATAAGAGAGAGAGAGAACACAGTGAGTTTTTAGTGAAGATTTCTACCTGTGAAGATCGTCAGAGAACAACTCAAACAAATCGACGAGTGAGCAAACGATTAGAAACCTGAAAGTGAAGTTTGTCAATAAAAGATAGATAGACCAGAAACAAAACAAAACATAGCAAAACGAATGAAAAAAACAAAACCTTACAATAATAAACAAAATCAAAACCTAATAGAAGTGTTTATAAACTTATAAGCGTACTCAGGGCATTGTTAAGAAAAGTTTGACAGATTATCAAATAAAATTTAACAAAATTCCCCGCGAAAACTATAAAAAAAAAATTGTAAATCAAAAAAGAATTTTTACAAGATTAAAAAGAAAAAATAAAAAATTTTAATAATACATATCACAAAAAGTAATAATTAATAAGAAAAAAAAATTCAAACGAAACAACTGAAATAATCGCTGTAAAAGCCGCCTCGTTACTCCGACAATCCACACATTCATTCATGCGTACCCCAAATTCTTATCTCAAAAGGAACTGGCTCTGCCTTTGTATGTGTTTTTTTTTTTTATTTTCAATTGCTATGAAGATATATTCATGTATGTCGAGGCACATAAACTGTAAAATCTTAAGAAATCACATAACAACGGATGTGTGTTCTCCATACACAAGTGAACCAACCATTCATGTCTGATTTCAGAACTCTTTTTTATTCAAATGATTTGCTTAAACCGCGACTAATTTAACGGGGAGGAAAAAAAATTTAATAATAAATCAAACACATAAACTAGCAAACAATTACTTCTTATCAGCTTAAGTCAGAGAACTTTTAAAATAAGAAGAATATCATAATCTTCAAGAAATGTACAAGAGAAGAAAAAATGATAACTAGAAAACATGACATAATTTAGATGGAGTTTAAACAGTGAAAGTGAAATTCTAGATATGAACAAATTAAATTTTTTCTACAGGCCATACAGATAAATTAAATGGTTACTTGGATATAGTGGAGAAAAAATAAATGTCCTCTACATTTTTATCGATTTTCTTAATGATTTAATTTCTATGCAAGAAACAGTGCTTAATTTAGAAAATTGTTGAAAGTGATGTTTTATTTTCTAACATATGGCTAACATATTTATTAACAGTTCACTTTGTCAATGGAATTCTTTTGAATTTTATGGTATTTTATAATGCCACACCCAGCAAATTTATAGAATTTAAATTTTTGGAAGTTTTTTGGGCATTTTAAATTATTTGAGTGAGTTTTGAGTTAAATTTAGTAAATCGAAAATAATTTTTTTTTTTATCCTCTAATCCTTGGATTATCATCCTTCAAACGCTCCAACAACGCCATACAGGGTTTTCCAATAAGAGGTGTTATTTTGGTATTCAAAGAAAAATGCCATTTTTTGAGATAAATGATCGGATGTTTATTTCATAATAAAGAGGAAGGTATGCCGTTAATAATGAAAAACAACATCAGCCAAATGGCCACCACGACCACGCTTACAGGCCAATATCCTTTTCATGAAATTTTCCAAAACCAAATCGCAAAGTGGCTGCCCTATGTCCTCGATAGCCTCACGAATTCCATCTTTGAGGTCTTCAATCGATGCTGGGCTGTTGGCGTAGACCTTATCTTTCACGTGGCCCCAAAGCAAGAAGTCGCAAGGTGTTAAGTCACAAGATCTCGGTGGCCAATTGTGATCACCTCTTCGAGAGATAACACGGTCCGGAAACTTTTCCCGTAAAAGATCAATGGTTTCGTTGGCTGTGTGGCACGTAGCGCCGTCTTGTTGAAAGTAAACGTTGTCCAGATCAATACCATCCAACTCCGACCATAAAAAATCATTAATCATCTCTCGATAGCGCAATCCATTCACCGTAACTGCTGATCCAATCTCATTTTCGAAAAAGTAATGTCCAATGACCCCGCCGGACCATAAACCGCATCAAACAGTCACACGTTGAGGATGGAGAGTCTTCTCAACAATAACACTTGGGTTATCCGAGCCCCAGAAGCGACAATTTTGCTTGTTGACGTAGCCACCGAGGTGGAAATGGGCCTCATCAGTCAAGATGATTTTTCGATGGAATTCCGGATCATTTTCATGCATTTCAAGGACCCAATCAGCAAAGACACGACATTGTTGATGATCGCCCGGCTTGAGTTCTTGTGTTAACTGAACTTTATAAAACTTAAAACCCAAGTCTTTATGCAAAATGCGGTGTAATGACGTATGTGGAATGCCCAATTCCAAAGAACGACGAGGAATGGACAAACCTGGGTTTTCTTCAACACTTTGGGCTACATCATACATATTCTCAGTTGTTCTTGAGCGACGTGCACGGGTTTTATTCTTCACATCACTAACTTGTCCCAACAGCTCAAATTTTTTCAACAATTTCTGTATTGCGGTTCGACAAGGTGCTTCACGACGACCAAAAAATGCTTTAGTTTTGCGAACTGTGAGTGCAAGATTTTCACCATTTTTGTAGTGAATTTTAATAATTTCAATGCGTAGTTGAAGCGTGTATCGTTCCATATTTAATTATGGCGTAGTTTCTACTTGTCAAATGTCAAAGAATAAAAGCTTTAAAAGTGAGCGATTCACAATAGCGGGCGATTGACAATAACACCTCTTATTGGAAAACCCTGTATAATAATCGCTTTGATTGTTTTTCCCTTTTCGAGATAGTCGATGAACAAAATTCCATGCGCGTTCCAAAATACAGATGCCATAACCTTTCCAGCCGACTGTTGTGTTTTTGGTCGCTTTGGCCTGCTTTCATCGGTTGTTCTCCCACTCAGCTGACGACCGTTTCGATTCCGGTGTGTAATGGTGGATCCATTGCCACATACTGACGCAAAAATTCATGTTTATTCTTTGTAAACCGTGTCAAACAGCTCTCAGAATCATCGACACGTTGTTGTTTTTGGTCCGGTGTGAGATAACGCGGCACCCATTTGGAAAGCAGCTCTCTCATCGACAAATTTTACTTTAATATTGTTCCCACACTGCCTTTCGATATCTTCAGAGCCTCAGCTAGCTGGCGCACCTTCACTTTACGGTCGGACAATACCATTTTGTGTACTTTTTTCAAGTTTTGTGGAACAACTGCCTCATTTGGGCGTCCTGAACGTTTAGCATCATTTGTGTCCGTACGACCAAGTTTAAACTCAGCATACCAGGGGCAAATGGTTGCTTTTGTTGCTTTTTCAAAAAAGTCAAAGAAAATAGTTATTTTTTTCGCATTTTGTATTGAAATCATTGCAATGGAATGATAAATTCGATAGAACCTATATGATAGGCCAGTATTATAACTCCGCGCTGTAAATGAGAACTAGAAAAGATCAAAAGATTAAATGTAGATAAAGAAAGATTTAAATTTAGTTAAAATTTTATATTTTTATCAAAGCTTTTACTAAAATATCATAAAAAAAATATATAAATATTTACTATTGGGAAGTTTATACCTACCATTTAAGTACCGATTTAGGAGTTCCAAGGTATGTGTTTGTTATTTTATTTTTCAGATTTGAAAATAGGAAATAGTTGCAGGAGTTAGCCTAGAGTATTTGGAGAATATGGTGGATTGGGAACCAGTTCGAAGCCCAATTTATGGACTTTTTGGAGGAACAAGAATCTAAAGAGAGTCGGGACGGTAGAAAGAATCTTGTAATGCTCATACCAATATAACCTTAAATCAAATCTAGATAAAATGAGAAAAAATTTTCCTTTCTTAAAGGACCTTATTAGGCGAATTATTTTTCATTAGTTCTCTTTCAAAAATTTCATCAGTCTCATTTATGAGCAAAACTTCACAAATTTTTTCCATAAAAATACAATTTTTATAAAATAGCACAAACATATAATTCTCGTATGCAACCCCGAAACTAGTATTTATCCAATTCATTTAACACCAATAATTTTTGACACAAAACATGAACATTAGAGCACCCACAATATATATGAAAAATGCAAAGGTGTTTTTTTTTTCGCTCCACCAGCATTTTCTAATAGAATGAGGATAAAAAATAAGATCTGCATCAAAAACCCGGTATCGTTAGTGGAAAATAGCCAGCCGGTTTTCATTTAAAGCACCAAAAACGGGCTTAAAATTTCTTGAAAAAAGCTCAAACAATTTTTGCTCTGTAACTTTCTTAAAAAAAGTTAACGGTTTTATTTTTTTTTTCCTTTCGACATACAATTAAACAGGTAAGACTGTCCGTGCAACTTTTTTTATGTAGGTGCGACTTTTAATGGTGTTTTTGAAGATCAAACTCAATTTTTTACTTAATTTTTATGTTTTATTTTTCTTAAAAATATTCCCAAAAATCATAAAAAAATCTGGGAACTGAAGGAACTATATCATCATGAAGGGGATTTATTGAGGTTTAAGAAATTTATTACTTTTCATTATTTTTTTGCGTTCCACCCATGAACGGACGTCTTAAAGGCAAACAAATGATTTTTATTTTTGCTTCATTCAATGGAAATCTTTCAAATTTAAACAAAGTACTTATTTTACTCACCTAAATCATTGATCCTTAAATCATTGGCACCTAAGTAATGATCCATTTATTTGTTGTAAGAGCCGTTGAGCTTTGTTTCAATTCAATTTAACTCATACACCCCGTTGATAAAAAAGTTATATATTATGTTTTTTTATTTTGGATTTTAATTGGGTGGGTTCGTTGGGCCTCAATTCTTTGCCAAAATACCAAAATGAAGTTGATAATACACCTCGTATAAATTACGTGTAAATTCTAAAACTCTAAGGAAGGATACAACAAGTGTGTGACCCCCAATGAAGTCAAATCCGTACCTAACTAGCTCACCTGATAAATCCACCTTCGTTAAAGACATGTGCTTAGAAAACCTAATTTAAGTCTGCAGAATTGAGCTGGAATGGATAATTATTTTTGACAATTATATAAGTATACCAAAAATTAAGGAATTTGAAAAAAACCTTAAAGAAAAAATAAAATACCATTTCAAACGAAAAGAAATAAAATTATCTATTTATTTGAAGAAGTTCAATATTCTAAAAATTTTGTTTTCGAAAAGTTTTTGGTTGGGATATCTCTAAAGTGTTTAAAATAAATTTTCTATCTTGATATAGTTATGGGTTGAAATATATCTATTTATTGTTTGACATCAGCTTACAAACTGGAAACTAACATACTAGGTCACATCATAAATAACACAAGATTGGAAGTTAATAACGTTTAAAAAGAGCTTAAGACTAGGAATAAGAATGGATAAGCAATAGATGAGCAATAATAATAAACAATTAATAATACTTAAAACTAAACAATTAAAGAGTAGTTCAATAAGGAAGGAGATTACTATTAAGAGAAAGTAAACATATAAGTAAGTATGGATACGTTAAGGTTGAGTAGAGGTCAATATGTGACTATATGCTTAAAAAAATAATAATTTTTGTTGCTGCAGTACAACCGCTGTTTTGCTTTTAAGAAACTTTTAATAAGATTATTGTTTTGAAACTCGCGATTTTTGTTTAATATTTTAAAGGAATTTAAAAATTTATTTTAAAACGTATTTTGTTTGCTGTGTGCACTTTTGTTTTGTGTGGTTGCTTTAAGTTTTGAATTTCGTATATGAAAATTTCAAAATTGTATGAATTTTTTGAAGCTTTAACGAAAGCCTCAAAAAGCACGTGTTTTTACACTATTTCCTAGATTCACAGTACACAACGAATGAGTTAAATTATATTAAAACGAAGTGTTGTATCCTTCTTTAGAATTTTAGAATTTACACGTAATTTATACGAGGTGTATTATCAACTTCATTTTGTTTGGTATTTTGGCAAAGAATTGAGGCCCAACGAACCCACCCAATTAAAATCCAAAATATTTAACTTTTTTATCAACGAGGTGTATGAGTTAAATTAAATTGAAACAAAGCTCAACGGCTCTTACAACAAATAAATGGATCATTACTTAGGTGTCAATGATTTAGGGATCAATGATTTAGGTGAGTAAAATAAGTACTTTGTTTAAATTTGAAAGATTTCCATTGAATGAAGCAAAAATAAAAATCATTTGTTTGCCTTTAAGACGTCCGTTCATGGGTGGAACGCAAAAAAATAATGAAAAGTAATAAATTTCTTAAACCTCAATAAATCCCCTTCATGATGATATAGTTCCTTCAGTTCCCAGATTTTTTTATGATTTTTGGGAATATTTTTAAGAAAAATAAAACATAAAAATTAAGTAAAAAATTGAGTTTGATCTTCAAAAACACCATTAAAAGTCGCACCTACATAAAAAAAGTTGCACGGACAGTCTTACCTGTTTAATTGTATGTCGAAAGGAAAAAAAAATAAAACCGTTAACTTTTTTTAAGAAAGTTACAGAGCAAAAATTGTTTGAGCTTTTTTCAAGAAATTTTAAGCCCGTTTTTGGTGCTTTAAATGAAAACCGGCTGGCTATTTTCCACTAACGATACCGGTCTTTTGATGCAGATCTTATTTTTTATCCTCATTCTATTAGAAAATGCTGGTGGAGCGAAAAAAAAAACACCTTTGCACATATGGGTGCTCTAATGAACATGATATGAAAACAAATTAATAATTTTAATTTGATAGATCTTTTGTGAGAAGAATGTCTTCAAGATTTTTAATTCAAAAACAATACCGCCATCATGACATTTGTTTACATTCAATTAGCTGAATATTCGCGATCTACCAATATTTTTCTTACTTTAACGTTATTTACTCTGCCATTTGGCAGTTGATCGACAAAGCAATGAAATCATCGCATAGCTAAAGTGTTAGCCCAGCGCTCTGGAGTCCAGACAAACGATAACTTATATACGTACGAGTCGTCTGGGTCGGTCTGACTGTCTGTCAGTCATTCAGTCAGTTTTGGACCACAGCGCACTGTTGCTGAGTTCATTTTAATGCGTTGCTGTTGTTGTTGCTGATGTTGTTGTTGGTGTTGGCGTTGTTGTTGTTGTTGATGTTGTTTTTGTTTCTTTAACGATTGCGTGTTCTGTTTGTTTATACAGTTTCGTGGCTATTTTTGAGTAAATATGTACGAGTACATGAAAGTATAAGTGAATTATTCATGTACCACCACTCGAGAATCATTGAATTCTTGAAAAAAAACAAGCATTTTTTTGTTTTAAAGATACAAGCCATATGTTGGAAAATTTGCATCCATAGAGAACATGGATAAATTCATGAGTTTTTTTATTTCATTTTTCCAAAAAGATTTAGCATCCGCCGGCATCACATCATCCTGCATAAATAAATTAACCATTTAGCAAAACTGAAAAAGAAAATGCATTAAGTAAAGTGTTAAAAGAGAAAAAAACCAAATCTATTCAAAAATTGCATTACTTTTGTATAAAAAATAAAAGTGAAAAATAATTTAACAGAACCAAAAAAGTGCCATGAAGCGCAGCAAGTGGAGTTTGCTGTCGAAACGCAGGCATATACTGTCTAGTGCGTTGTTAGTGTTTCTTTGCGTCCAACATGTACCCACCTCAGTCAGCGGTCATGGAGGAGCGACTTTTATGCCCGCCCTAGAATGCTACGATCCATATGGCAGACCACAAGTAAGTCCCAGTGCACTATTCTATGTATTTTCCTATAGTCTTATGTAAAAAGTTCACTTTGCAAAATTAAGTTGAGTAAAAAAGAGCGAGGAACAGAAATAAAACCTGAATATCTTAAATAAAGAACAATAAACTATCCCATATCATATCAGTTATTTTTTCAGCTATACACTAACAACATTTTGCGTTAATAGCTATTCAAATATTTAACTTTTTTTTCTTTGAGTCGCTAAATATATTTGCATGCCAGTAAAACAAAAAAAATTCAGTTCAGAAAATATTCAAGATAAGTACCTAATTAAAGTGCTTTGATATCTGAAAAAAGACACAAAGCATAAGAACACGCACATACAAAAATTATACAATCTATGCTTACAGAAGAATTGTTAAACATAACCTATAATAAGTACTATATCAGAGACTCAGGCGGATTGGATATATAGGCTGTATCAACAAGAGGTTAAAAATTTGTTTTTATAATAGAAAGAGCAATTGTTTAAATGTCTCTTCCATTTTTAATAAATAATAAATTTTAAAGTAGATACGTGAGAATTATTCAAAGATTACAATATGCTTTAAAGGGCCATTTTGGATTACCTTGAAGACCTTACGAGAGACGGTTGGGAAGTCAGACCTTACTAGGGCAATTTGAGAAGACAGTGACTTTTTGAATTTCCCTTGTGGTAACTTTAACTGTAACACTGGTCTTGTCAACTTGTCAAAACAGACAACCTCGTGAATTTTGACGAAAATGGGGAAAAGTGCTTATCAATCATTACTTTTTGCGTAAAGGGACCATCCCGGAAGCCAAAGAAAGGCTTGATAAATATTATGGGGACTTTGCACTATCAATTTCAATAGTTACAAAGTTGTTTTCTAAATTCCGATGTGGTCGTACCAGCAAAAGTAATGCTGAACATTCAGGTCGCCCAAAAGAGGTCGTCATGCCATAAATCGTCAATAAAATCCATGTTATAATACTGAACGATCAGATAATGAGAGTTTATGGGATGGCTGAGAATATAGACATCTCAATTGAGCGGATCCATCACATTTTACATAAATATTTGAACATGAAAAAGTTATCCGCATGATGGGTTCCGCGATTGCTCATACACGAACATAAGCGCAGCTGTGTAATTACTTCAAAGGAGTGTTTGGCGATGTTCAACCGCAATCCGAATGAGTTTTTGTGCCGTTTCGTAACCGTAGACGAAACATGAATATATCACAACACTCACAAAAGAACAAGAAACAGTTATTTAAGAAGTGAACTTTCTCCGGGTGAACGTGTACCAAAGAAAGTTAAGGTGGGTCGGCCAACAAGGTCATGGCGTAAAACGCCAGGGGCTAAGGGTAAAACGATCGCCGGCGATTATTTTTCACAGCTGTTGGACAGATTTGACATTCATTTAAAGCAAAAACGACCACATTTGGGGAAGAAAAAAATTCTCTTCTACTATGACAACGCACCGGCGCACAGGTCTGTAGTTACCATGGCAAAAATCCATAAACTGGGCTACGAACTGCTGCCCCATTCATTTAGATTTAGCCCCTGCGACTATTTCCAAACCTAAAAAAATGGTTCGGCGATAAGAGATTTGGGGCAAATGAAGACGTCATCACTAAAACAAACTATTTTGAGGACATTGATAAAATCAATTATTTGGAAGGAATACAAAATATAGAAAAAAGTGGAAAACACTGGACTAAATGTATTGATCTTAAAGGAGACTATGCTGAGAAATAAAACGCCTTTTTTCCGAAAAAATACCTTTTATTCAAAAAGTAACTGACCTATCAAATTGCCCTCGTACTTACTTACTAACTTATCTGGCGCTTAAAATCGTAGGTCGGTTTTGGCCTCGTATAACAAATTGCGCCATCCATTTCTGTTCTGCGCTTGCTGGCGCTAGTTGGAAACACCAAGCGTGGTCAGGTTATCCATCTCCTGATCTTTCCAACGAAGATGTGGGCGTCTTCTTCTGCGTTGACTTCCACCGGGCACCGAATCGAATATTTTTTTCGCTGAAGCGTCGTTATCCATTCGCTCAACATCACCTAGCCAGCGGAGCCGCTCGATTTTAATGTGCTTTACTATGTTAATGTCAGCGTACAGCTCATACAAAACTCGTGGTTCCATCGAATTCGGTACTCGCCATTCGGCAATCTTCGGACCGAATTGCCCTCGTAGTTTAATACTTTTCTCGAAATTTTCGATCACTTCTTCGCATAATTGGAGCTCTATTTTTGTGATAGCGACTTAAACGTTCGCTTTGAGAGTGCAAATTATTTTTGGATGATTGGCGTAGACCTACTCTTAACATATTTCTAAATAATAGTAATAATAGAAATAAGTCTAACTGTGTTAAATCACAAGATCTTGATGGCCAATTGTAATCTCCAAAATGCGGAATTACGCGAACAGTGAACTTCGTGCACGATAACTGGTTTGTTTTGCAACTTTTTGGACACGTAGCATCATGCTGTTGAAAGTTGAGGTTGTCTGTGTCCGTAAACTTCATCTTCGACTTTGAAAAATTGTTCATTATGTCTCTGTAGCAGACTTCGTTAACTGTAACTGAACTTTCGTCGTTATTTTCGAAAAAGTATGGAATCGTAATTTTAATGTTTTATATTCAATACTGAAGAGTTTGGAATTTCGAAATGACGAAACTTGCACTTCGTCGCTAATATTTATTGTTATGGCATGCCTATCAATATGTTCAAGGCCAGTGAGTTCTGGGAGAAGGTATATTTTCCAAACCACAACAATACATTTTCCAATCTGTTTATGTTCATTAACTTTTCAGAAGTCACAAGGTCTGACTGATAGTTTCAAATTCTTCCCCTTCCTTTTTACAATTTTTTTCAAGTGTGAATTTCTAGTATTCTATTTATTTTAAATAGACAAGAAACATTCCGGAAGATCCCAACCTAATTATGTTAAAGATGTTTCGATTTCCACCTTAAGCTACTAGAAGATCTATTAATTGTTGTTCGTTGGCTTCTTTTTTTCTTAAAATTTAAACTACAAACCTACTCTTCCAGAATTTTTAACAATAGACCGCTTGGAAAATTATGGTATGCTTTTAACCTATGCTTTCAAAAAACCCCCACTACATTTAAAAACAGCTTCCCAGCAAACCATTTCATAGATGTGTGTCACACAGAAATTGTTCCACAATAAATTATAAAAACGTATTAAAAGCAAATATTTACTGGCTTGCTTTTTAATTAAATTCAATTGACTTTTTATTTTTGGCTTACAAACAAATTAATCAAATCATCTGTGTGATGAAGACATCATTTTATTAAAATTTATGTATTATACAAAATATCTTTTTTACAAAGCATGTCAAAGCAACATCAAATTAACACATCAAGCGACCATTTGGAATCATGTTTTAAAGTTCTGTGTCTAAGGATTTCAAAGTTATTTGAGCTTGTTTCTTTTTTCTTGGCACTTGCTTGACTTATTTGATTTTTATTCGTTTTATTTTTTAGTTCATTTTAATAATAAAACTACAAGCTAATGTATAGATGTGCATTTGTAGGAACTATGCGCGATATAATTAAAATTACAAGCACCGGATGTGCTTTATCTGGAATGTATTCGGTCACATAAACATTACTCGCAAGACTTAAAATATTTGACTTGCATCAGTGTTGGTGATGTCAGCATTTAAATGTTTTGAACTTGATAGGATGCTTTACATATTTTCTTTATAAAATAAAGTTGAATTAGTTGAAGAATTGTATACATAACATCGCGATTATACATTTAACAGTATCCTGTAATATACTAGTAAATAAAGAAGTTAGAAATAAATATTACACTTACCTTTAGCATAAATTTATAGGAACAATTGACATTACTTTCTTCGAGATATTTTTCCATAATATTTGTGGGTATTAGATATTTGTCGTTATGATTATAATCAAAGAACTGAACCGAAAGTGAATTATTTATCAAAAAGAGAGGTAATATCCTTAAGATAATAAGGGTAATGTTAGATAAGGGGTAATAATGGTAAGAGGGGTATTATCCTTAAAAAAGATATCATCAAAAGGCTTGGACATCTCTTACTAATTGCTTTCATTGAATATACCTTTGACTCTTCGTTTTCTTTTTACAAATACTAAAAATATATTAATTATTTACGGATAAATTAATTATAAATCCGTCTGATATAAATAAATTTGGGAAGCCCTTAAATAAAACAGAGTTATGTTGATGTAACCAGGGAACAAAAATCATACCAAGCGAGAGACTTCTTTTATGGCTCTTAGTTTGTGACTCGCGAGCAATGATGATGGGATTAAGAAAAAAATCGTAATTTTCACACCATTAAAATCGTCAAAATTTTCAACCACAAATCAGTATTACAAAACAATAATTTTTTCTTCATTCAAAAGCATATTTATTTATACTATGTTATAAGTTTGTTTGGAATCGTAAAATGTTAAACAATTTTGATATCATGTCCATTAAATTCAATTCTGAAAATTCAATTTTCAAGCAAATCCTTAATAAAGTAGTTCTCTTATAATTTCAAATCTAACTAGCAAATCTAGTAAGCTTAAAATAATCCTCTTCATACACCGTACAGCCACTTTCAGTGCTCTAGAAATATAACGTAAAGTTAATGAAAGCAGGACATGCAATCACTAGACAGCACTTAGGGATTGTTCATAAATTACGTACCAATTTAGGGGGGTGGAGGAGTTTTAAAATGTACTACGATAAGTATGATAGGGAGGAAGGGTGTCTCAGATATAGAAACGTGACCAAAAATTAAAAAAAAACTTTATTATTTAAAATTTAAATCCTGAAATCAGTTCAAGATTGTGTCCTATATTTGTATTGCGACTTGTATTTCGCTTCAAAAACATCTCTGAATTCTCCTCATAAGTGAGTTTTATTTAATTTAAAATAAATTGGTATAAAAAGTACATACGATTTAAATAAATCAATTTTAAGGAAGCATATTCATAAAAACACTGAACTTGGTGCAGCCTTTACGGGTACTCTCTCAAAGGCCAGGCGAATTTCTTTGCATAGGAAATGAGGATACACCTGAATGGGTCGACATAGAATCCGTCAAAGAATTCTATTTCGAAGAGTCCCCAAAGTTTCCAGCTTCTTAAATTGCAGTGATTGATAGCATCGACTCTTGGATTGAAGGAGGAATAGTTTTTATCGATGAAAATAATTGATTTCTAAAATTTTTTCTTAAATTTATGTAGTCATGATAGCACACATACTAAGAGCTAGTCAAGTTAATAATATTTTTTAAATATTTAAATGTGGGTTAAAAATGTTGAAAATCGGTAACGTTATTTACGAACGATCCCTTATTTCTCTGGAAAACACATGTCATGACAAATTAATTCATAGCTTTAGGACCCAACGGCTCTTTTATTGTTGTTGTTGTTGTGCCACTCTTAATTATCCTAAATATTTATTCAAATCCGTCAGAGATAAGAACAGTGAAAGGACGAGGTTGTTACTCAAAGCAGTCCATGTGACAGTAAATTAGCGGACATCCGACTCTTCCACAAAGTTTTCTTACAAGTTTTATTCTGTTTTTTTTTTTCTGTTTTTTTTTTTTTTTTTTTTTGCTTGCGTTATGAAGTGAATCTCCTATGATTAACTTTGATATTCTTAAGCTTTAAACTCATTTCCTTTTTTTCTTGCATTCAATATTTAGTTATTCACTTTTAAATAAATAATTCAGTCAGCTGAATTCTGTAAGTATAACCGTTTAAAGAAAACGAAAGCTTTAAATCGATGTGACCCAAAGGTTTATAATTTTTCCCAAAATTATTCTCGTTCAGACATGGGGATAAATTCTTTGGTTGTGCCATATATTGCACACTATGCATTAAAGGGTTAAGAACGAGCATCTCAAGATGGTCCCATGCAAATATGCGATAATATTACATAAGATGTGGTGGTAGTAGATTCAATTGCACGGTTATCGTAGCACATGAATTAGCATTAGTGTTCCTTTAAGTCATCGGAAACACAACCAAGGAAACTCAAATGTCTTACTATTTTATCTTTGATTTTGATAAAAAAAAAAAATATTTTTCAAAATATTTTCAGTATTTTCACCAGGGACCGAAAATAGCTGTTATTTTGCAATTTTTAAATTAAAAAGATGCCGGTAGACTTTTTGAAATATGCCTTTATGATCGTAATAGCCACAGCTTCACGAATATTAAACGTCTTTTAAATTTTCGTCTGTTACTATAAAAGTTAAAATTAACTGTTATTTTTTGCCTTATATTTTTCGGGCAACAATAACGGTTACTTTTGACTTTTATTTTATCAGAACTTTTATTTATTTTTGGACGGAAAAAATAAAAGGCATAAAATAAATGTTATTTTTAACCGATAAAGTAAAAGTCAAAAATAACCGTTATTCTACTTACCCGAAAAAATAAAAGGCAGATAACTGTTAACATCTGACTTTTTTTGATAAAAATCATAACCGGTACGGTCCCTGATTTTCACTGATTAACCACCGTTTTTTGAGTATTACGCCTAAAAATTAAGTTATTTTTACTCCAAATCATAGATTCGTCTTTAACTCTCCGGAAAATTTTAATACTATAGTATAAAGGTTTAACTGCGTGAAGTTAAATTCGTAAATTCGACGCTAACTTGGCAAAGACACAAACCAATATTTCTTCTTTGTACAAAGTTAAATTCGTACTTTTTTGCAAAGTACAAATTGAACTTTTGGTACGAATTTAACTAACGGCACAACGCAGTTAAATTCGTACTTCTATGCAAAGTACGAATTTAACTTCTATGCAAAGTACGAATTTAACTTTGAGTACGAATTTAACTTCATTTGTAAGGAAATAACTTTGACATCGGTTTGGAAACACAAAAAAGTTGAAAAGTTTATGAAACATTTTCAAAAATATTATCATTTCAAAAAAATTTCTTTTAGATCGTTTTGTTACATCTTCATTGAATCATTATGCATTAAAACATTTAAACTGCGTGAAATTAAATTCGTAAATTCGATGCTAACTTAGCAAAGACACAAACCAATATTTCTTCTTTGTACAAAGTTAAATTCGTACTTTTTTGGAAAGTACGAGTTTAACTTTTGGTACGAATTTATGTAACGACACAACGAAGTTAAATTCGTACTTTTATGCAAAGTACGAATTTAACTTTATTTGTAAGGAAATATCTTTAACATCGACTTGGCAATACAGAAAAGTTGAAAAGTTTATGAAACATTTCCAAAAATATTGTTAAATTAAAAAATATGCATAGAAATTATTTAAGGAGAAAATTTCGGAAAATTTTTGTATTTCCGATATTAAAATTTTTTCATTCATAGTTAATACAATTTGCATACATTTCAGTACTTGTTCAAAAATTTCCTTTGGACAAAATCTTGAGTGTGCACATTTGAATGATATATTGTTGAAAAGGTGCATCAATTACCAGTCCAGTGGTATGAATCACATTCTGGGCTTGTATTTCGGATATTTGGATTTTTTTCATTCAAATTGGCTACAATGTTCCTACAACACTTCACTACATATCAAGAATTTCTGTTAATGAATTTCCGTTGATGTTAATGAATTTTTTCTCTTTAAATAATTTCTATGCATATTTTTTAATTTAATAATATTTTTGAAAATGTTTCATAAACTTTTCAACTTTTCTGTATTTCCAAGTCGATGTTAAAGTTATTTCCTTACAAATAAAGTTAAATTCGTACTTTGCATAAAAGTACGAATTTAACTTCGTTGTGTCGTTACTTAAATTCGTACCAAAAGTTAAATTCGTACTTTGCAAAAAAGTACGAATTTAACTTTGTACAAAGAAGAAATATTGGTTTTTGTCTTTGCTAAGTTTGCGTCGAATTTACGAATTTAATTTCACGCAGTTTAAAGGTTTAAATGCATAATGATTCAATGAAGATGCAACAAAACGATCTAAAAAAAAATTTTTTTTAAATAATTCGAAATTACAGACGGATCTTCCAAATTAAATGACGATTTATACTAAGTTATAAGAATTAGATAATTTCTCTGCAAGAAAGTCGGTTACTTATTCTTTGGGGCTCTTTTGGAGCTTGCCTCCAATTATTATTAATTGAATATTTGAAAAATTACCCGCTCCGGATATTGATTTTATTTCATAAAATTTATTTAAGGTGCTTTAACCCCCTTTAATTTCATTTTTTCAAATTTCTACTTAAATTTTGCAGCCTCGAAAATGTTCCCCCCGATTTGAGTATTATGAGCAATGAGACAGTTTGAGCAAAATATAGGCATTTTTATCAAAATAAAACATCTAAGTCTAATATGGGAGGAAAAAATCTGCGAGTAGCATATTTAAATTAGAAAGTATAAAGTTATAAATTTTAAAATTTATAAAAAACATATATGAAGAAGTATACGTTTACCCTGGATACATCCTGCAAGAATAAGCTATTACATCATAACTAACTTTATACATCCAATCATTTTCATTTAGTTTTTGAAATAATGTCAATTATTGCATTCATTAAAACATTCAACAGACTTAACCTCAAAACAATAAAATTAACTCAACTTGAGCATGAGATGAGATCATTTCCTTTCAATTTGACTTTCTGCTTAATTTCGTTGCTCTTTTTTAAACTCAACTATGTTATGTAGATGTTTATAAAAAAAGGACAAAACAAAAATCAATTTGCAATTCACAAGCTTCAAAAAGAGTAAACGTTAAACAAAGATTCTTCTTTATTTTCACTTCTAACTTATGTTTTGGTGTTAATTTTGCAGAAATGCATGCCAGAATTCATAAACGCCGCCTATCAACTGCAAATTGATTCGACCAACACATGCGGCGAGCAAGGCGATAACCACTTCTGCATACAAACAATGAATCCGAATCATAAGAATTGTGAATTCTGCAGGTAACAGCAAGAAATATGCGATATATTCTAAAGTAAAATTTATGTATAAACTAACATTTTTTGTTCTATTCACCTTGCACTCAGATATCGCGATCATGATCCAGCGTTTTTGACAGATTTACATGATCCACAGAATCCGACTTGGTGGCAATCGGAAACCATGCTTGAAGGCATACAATATCCAAATCATGTCAATCTAACGCTGCACTTGGGTAAGCTGTGTCTTAGAATGTTGAAGTGTTAAATTGCATGAGTCTGCCACTCTACTCTATTCATATTTATTTCATATTCATATTTTTTTTTTTTTTTTTTTTGTTTGTTCCCGCTCATTGCAACAGGCAAGGCTTTTGATATCACTTACGTGCGCATCCTGTACCGTTCACCACGTCCCGAATCATTTGCCATCTACAAGCGTACATCTGAAACTGGAACATGGATACCATACCAATACTACAGTGCCACATGTCGCGATACATACGCGTTACCCGATTCACGTGCCATACGTAAGGGAGAGGGCGAAGCACATGCGCTCTGTACCAGCGAGTACAGCGATATTTCTCCATTGCGCGATGGTGAGATCGCCTTTTCATCGCTTGAGGGCAGACCGAGTGGTATTAATTTCGAGCGCAGTGGAGAATTGCAAGTAAGTAGCATCGTGACTGCTTTTGTTGTCGCTCTCTCAAGCGTAACAGCATCGCAATTACTGATGAGTGTTTTTATTTTTTAACCCCCCTCTAGGATTGGGTCACTGCTACAGACATACGCATCACTTTAGATCGTCTGAATACCTTCGGCGATGAGCTGTTTGGCGATGCTCAAGTCTTGAAGTCATACTTTTATGCCATCTCCGATATTGCAGTTGGCGCACGTTGCAAGTGTAATGGTCATGCTAGCAAATGTGTACCCAGCACTGGTATGCATGGTGAGCGCACATTGGTCTGCGAGTGCCGTCACAACACCGATGGACCGGATTGTGAGAAATGTTTGCCACTCTATAATGACGTCAAATGGAAAAGGGCAACGTCCACGGAGGTGAACGAATGCAAAGGTAGGTTCATATTCACGCAGATGTGGGGAAAGAAACAGAGAACAGGATATCCCAAGTGACCATAAACGGTGCCAACAGGTGACAAGTTGCCGTTATACAAAGCTGCACGCATGTAAGAGGTTGCGATACTTCATATGGAATATACTCAACAACAGGGCGTATGCAAGTTTTTAATCTGGGGATCCAACAGTTTTTAGAAATTTCTTTTTTTTTTGTTCGATTAAATCTTTCAGCTTGTCAATTTTAAAAGAAATTTACGAATTCTAGAATAAAATCCCCAGCTTCTTTTAGTACTTTAAGAGATATTTGTACATAAAACCTTGAGTACAAAAAATGGAGAAAGTCGAAAAGAAAGAGAAAACCGGACCCACTAGATTTATTGACGATTCTAAACGTCAATTGCAAATGTACTCAGAAAGCTAAACATGGTTTTATTTACCCTTTTCCAACCAATAAGATTTGGTGGGATTTGAACCGCTAATCTCCCGTAGAATTGGCATAGAACGGTCAACCTTCGGCCACGGTCACCTAAGAAAACGTATTGATGGCATAATATCAAGAAACATATCCCATAATCCATGATAAAATATAAGCGTTATTTCAGTAATTTCAGGCTTATTTTTAAAATCTCTAATTTTGAAACGTCAAAATTAATAATCCTTTATGATGGAAATATATTGTATAATAGTTTTTTCTTTGTGTTTTTGTGAGATACGTTTTTTTTTTTTTTAAGCTGACAATTGAACTATAAATCGACTGTCTTTCAAGACATCTGGGAAACATCTATGGATCCAGAGCCATGATATTTTTCATTATAGAACGTTAATAAAAATTATCTATCGTGGAAGACCTCTGAGGGGCCAATGAGTACATGTCCAGGATTTTTCTTACACAAACAATTTAAATATGAATTCACTATCTTGAAAGTGCTCTTGGAAGTGGAGGTTGATCTGGACACGTGATTTCTTCATTAATAAAATTTTAATATTGATTCCCTCTCCTGAAAAAGGTCTGGGACGGGACGGGAGTTAATTAAGGGGTCCGAATCTATGATTTTTCATAAATAAACACTTTAAATATGAATTCACTTGCATAGAAGAGCTCTGGGGTGGTCAGAACCCGAGAAACCCCCGTTAATGCACCACTGCTTTACAATAAATAGATACTCGTAGATTTGGGCTTAAAAAAAAACTTGATCATAGAATCAATTTAATATTCAGTTTCTCAAACCACTGTCAACTACTTAAAGACTCTTACCTGTCATTTCAAATCCAAAGACTTGAATGAATGATCTATGGTTGTTGTACGTAGAGACGTGCTCAGAGTTTTCTTGTCGCTGCTTTGTATTGATAACTTCACTGTCTTTTCTTTATGTGATGATTGGTAGTTGATACCAGTTGTGAATCATGTCGCCGCATTAGTAACAACCCAACTATCACAAGAATGAGTTATAGAAGCAATCTATTCGTTTTAACGCTGTTGTTTTTTTGCTACGAAACAACTCTGACCAACTATTGGGATTGGAGTTCGTTGGAGACAAACAAGATTAGTACCATGCCCAATAACTGGTACTACGTTAACTGTAAACTTCAGCCTGCCTTTATTTTTCATAGGTTTATTCATCGACCTGACTCTGAATCCTAATTTTTTTTTACCTTTTTTTCAGCTTGCAACTGCAATGGTTTGGCCGACAAGTGTTTCTTCGATGCTCAACTCTACAACTTGACCGGTCATGGCGGTCACTGTTTGGACTGTAGAGAAAATCGCGATGGTCCCAATTGCGAACGTTGCAAAGAGAATTTCTACATGCGCGAAGATGGCTACTGCGTTCACTGTGACTGCGATCCCGTGGGCTCCAGGTCACTGCAGTGTAACAGTCAAGGCAAGTGTCAGTGCAAACCGGGCGTCACCGGACCCAAGTGTGATCGTTGCGAGAATAACTTTTATCAATTTGGACCACACGGTTGTCAACCCTGTGGCTGTGATCAACGCGGTTCCTTTGAAAACAAGCCAGCCTGTGATGCGGAGAGCGGCATTTGTTTCTGCAAGGAGAATGTCGAGGGCAAGCGCTGCAATGAGTGAGTTTCCTCTAGTTTAATTCTCACATACACAAATAAACTGATTTTACTTCTCACCTCTTCATAGATGTAAGCCAGGTTTCTTCAATCTGGATATGACGAATCGTTTTGGCTGCACGCCCTGTTTCTGTTATGGCCACACCTCCGAGTGCCAAACTGCACCTGGCTACTCCGTTGTTTCGGTTGCCTCCAACTTTAATAAACATAAGGAACGCTGGACTGCCATAGATCTGTACAGCCGTGAGGTTGATATTAAGTACAATCAGTACAGTCGCAGCATTGGTACAACGGCCCAGGGCAATGAGTTTGTCTACTTCCAAGCGCCCGAACGCTTCCTGGGAGATCAACGTGCTTCTTACAATCGTGATCTAAAATTCAAGCTGCAGCTGGTGGGGCAAGTTGGTCCCAGCACTAGCGCCAGTGATGTTATTCTAGAAGGTGCCAATACCAAAATTTCACTGCCCATATTTGCTCAAGGCAATGGAATGCCCGATCAGGGTGTCAAGGATTATTCATTCCGCCTGCATGAACATCGTGACTATCAGTGGCAGCCTAGTCAATCAGCGCGTGGTTTTCTCTCCATTTTGTCCAACTTGACTGCTATTAAAATTCGCGCCACTTACTCCGTACAGGGTGAAGCTATTCTCGATGATGTCGAGCTGCAGACCGCGCATCGTGGCGCCGCTGGACAACCGGCTACCTGGATTGAGCAGTGCACATGTCCCGAGGGTTATCTGGGGCAGTTTTGTGAGTCTTGTGCTCCTGGCTATCGCCACAGTCCAGCCCGTGGTGGTCCTTTCATGCCTTGTATTCCCTGCGATTGTAATGGCCATGCGGAGATTTGTGATTCGGAGACTGGTCGATGCATCTGTCAACACAACACTTCAGGCGACAATTGCGATCAGTGTGCACGTGGCTACTATGGTAATGCATTGGGTGGCACACCCTATGACTGTAAACGTTGTCCATGCCCGAATGATGGCGCTTGCATGCAGATCAATGGCGATACCGTTATATGTACTGAATGTCCAGTGGGGTATTTTGGCGCACGCTGCGAACAATGTTCAGACGGTTTCTTTGGTGATCCAACGGGCTTATATGGCGATGTACACACCTGCAAGGCTTGTGATTGCAATGGAAACGTGGACCCTAATGCGGTGGGCAACTGCAACCGTACGTCGGGTGACTGTCTCAAGTGCATACATAATACAGCTGGTAAACACTGCGACCAATGTCTGCCTGGGCACTTTGGCGATCCTCTGGCCCTGCCACATGGTCAGTGCGATAGATGTTCCTGCTATCCTGCCGGCACTGAACAGAACCAGGACGGAATTTCGCAGTGCGATCAGGTCACGGGACAATGTCAGTGTAAGCCAAATGTTATCGGACGAGATTGCGGCGAATGTCAACCGGGCTACTTCAACATCATGTCGGGTAATGGTTGCGAGAACTGCATGTGTGACCCCATCGGTAGTTACAACTCTACCTGTGATCGTTACTCGGGTCAGTGCTACTGTAAGCCTGGGATTGTGGGCCAACATTGCGATCAGTGTGCAGTCTATCATTACGGCTTTTCATCCGAAGGTTGCAAGACCTGTGAGTGCGATGAGAGCGGCTCCAAAGGCTTCCAGTGTGATCAATTTGGACAATGTCCTTGCAATGACAATGTTGAGGGACGTCGTTGTGATCGTTGTAAGGAGAACAAGTACGATCGTCATCGTGGCTGCATAGACTGTCCCGATTGCTATAATCTCGTACAAGATGCAGCTAATGAGCATCGCGCCAAATTGAGGAATCTCAGCCAAACACTGGATGAAATTGCACGCACACCTGTTACCAACGACGAAGAGTTTGAAGCCAAGCTCAAAACGGTACAAGAGAAGGTGAATATTTTGCTCGCCGATGCCAAATATGGAGCTGGAGAAGGTGGTCAGACATACGTAGAGGTGTTGGCCGACTTACACAAGCGTCTGGATGGTATACGTTTGCATTTGGACAGTGCCGATGAGTTGCAGGACTCAGCTAATGAGGAGATTGAGAAGGCACGTCAGAATTATACATTTGCTCACGATATAATTGAGAGCGCCAAGCAAGAGTTGCAGATCGCTCTCAGTCTGTTGAACGATGAGGGTGCACAAGCTTTGGCTAAAGCTAAAAATAAGTCGGTAGAGTTTGGGGTGCAATCGGAACAAATCTCTGATATAAGCCGCGAGGCAAGAGCGTTGGCAGATCGCTTGGAAGCTGAAGCAAAACACGACTTAAAGAATGCCAAGGATGCAAACGAGGCAGTTGAGAAGGCATACGAATTGGCGAAGAGCGCTATCAATTTGCAACAGAAAGTTAGGTAAGTTAAATGTGGGCGGGAAACACCAATCGCTAGAGTCAAATTAATCCAACTCATTACTATGATAATAGCGATGAACTGCGTTCCGATGTGCGTCTAGAGTTGAATACGGTGAAGCTTTCCCTGGGCGGTGTGGCTCAGACAACTAAGGAAGCCTTGCGTAAAGCTAACGAAGTATATGATGCTGCCTTAACTCTGCTCACAGACGTAAATGGACTGACCGCACCAGAGATTAACATAGTCAAGCTGAAGAAGGATGCTATGGCAGCCAATGAGCAGGTGCATCCCTGAAATTCCTTCTCTTTTAAAGCATTACAGTTTTCGTTTGAACTATTCTCATTATAGGCCGATCGTTTACTTAAACGCGTCAATGATATCTCCAATAGCAATGGCGAGATCTTTGCAGACTTTGATCAAGAGCATGAACTGGCTGAAGTTATTGTGGAGCGGTAAGTTGTTGACTTAGTTATTAGAATAGTTTAATTATCTTAAACCTTTCTTTCTCAATTAGAGCTCATAAGCAGAAGGAAGATGATATCGAACTCTTGAAACGCGCCCAAGATGCTTTCGACAAGGCAACAAAGGCGGTGGAACAGGGCGATAACACTTTGAAAGAAGCTAATAATACCTATCATACATTAGCTGGTAAATAACTGGCACAAGTTTTTAAATTCAAGTCAGTGGTAAGACGTTATTTCTCCATAGGTTTCCAATCGGAAGTACAGAAATCCTCCGAAAAAGCCGATTTGGCGCTTAAGACTGTGCCTAGCATTGAAAAGGAAATCGAAAATGCCGAAAAGCTGATACAACAGGCAGGCGAGGTTTGTTCTAAATTTCTTTTGTGTTCCGTTTTTTTTTTTTTTTTTTGTCAAATTACTAACGATCAATCTTTCTTTTAAACAGGCTCTCACGGGCGCCAATCAAAATGCCAATGAGGCTAAACATAATGCTCAGGAGGCGCAAGAGAAATACGCGGAACAAGCTTCTAAGGTAGGAATTTCTTTAATACATTTAAGGAGATATTTAAGAGACAATTTAATGTTTTAGGATGCTGAAATAATACGCAAAAAAGCTAATGATACCAAAGTCAATGCTCGCAAGCTACGTGAAGAGGCCGATCAGCTTAATCATCGCGTGCAGGTGACCGAAATCGACATAGGTAAACTGGAGGAATCATCGAGTAAGGATGATAATTTGGTTGATGATGCCAAACGCAAGGTAAGAAAAGTTCTTTGAAGTCACCACTTCTTTTTAATATATAAAACAGATTTTTCCGGATTGATGTGATGAGTGACTGTTCAGAACAGCTTATTAACATTTTGTAAAACTTTCGATTCTATAACATGAAATCTCACCGCTTTATTCTTAGATTTAAAATTACCGTAGTTTAGTAAAATTTAAAAAATTTCTTAGAGTAATTTAGTCAAGATAAATAAATCAAGACCAGCTAAAAAATTTTTTAAAACATATGAGTTATATTAATTGGGAATTTTGAAATTTTGGGGCTATGTTGGTACCACTGGTGCGATTTTTTAATGATGTATTGGCAAACTTGTCTGAAAACTATCTATATTTTTTCAGCCATATTGGTTGTTCACGTTTTTGTCAGATATTGAAAGAATAACACGCGTTTTTTTAGTTTTCATTTGTTTCCCCACCTAATAAATCAAGCATTTCTTTTTAGCTCCATTTAGAATAAGTATCCATACAATTTTTTAAATTTTAACAAAATCGATTCTACGTTTACCACTATGGTACAATAATGAAAGCCTTAATGGAAAGATGTAACTCAATTAGAAAAAGAGTTCCCTTGATCAAACGTTTTAAAACAACCCTAGAGTTAGCTACGCAAACCTCTCTTGGCAACTAAATAATCCTAACACATTAAGGTAGAAAAGAAAATAAAAATGCCAAGTTGTTCAGAGCAATAACGTCTACATTGCCTTCAAAACTAGTTAAACACGACTCTGCATTATCGATGGAGATGCACAGCAGTTTCTGAGTAATTCAATGAAACAACCTTTTTCATAGTAAAAGAGTTTTATAGATATCCTATACAACAATCAAATAGTTACAGTGTCATACGCATAAAGCCCACCACACCTTCACACCAGTGGTGAATACATTTACATGTTAAGTATTAAGGCCTAACCAAAATAGACGAGTCGCTACGTAACGAGTGAAGACAAAAATGTTCGCTTAAATGCAATTCAATGTTGTTACCCAAAATAAGCAAACGTAAACTCAACGAACTGAACGAAACGGTATGACGAGACGGTTTGTTCCGTAAGAACAGAACTGTTAGCGTCTCAACTCGTCAACAATAGCTGTGCAGAGTAGTCTTCTTCTTTTTTCAGACGATTGGAAGTACTCGTTTCATTTTGGGTTAAATGTCAAAACAGACGTAACGAATCCAAACGTTCGGCAAGTTGCAATCGTCTCGTTTCGTCTATTTTGGTTAGGGCTTTAGTTGATGCATGCTTGTTTGTGGTGAATTTACTTATTAGTGAATATCGCAACCATTGTCGGTCGATAGCACAAAAAACAGCAAACATTACTTTGTGGTCATAATTCTGACTTTTGCGAAATCCACTTTTTCCATTTGAAACTTTTTCGAAGAGGTTAAGAGAAAATTCTAATTTAAGCATTTTTAACTTTGGTTATTTTGTTATGTTTCAAATTTGCAAAGAGCTTTTAAGATTACTTATTATTCTTAAAATCAAATTTTGATCAAAATAAGAACCTAATTTTTCAAATCTCTTTATATATATTTTTCTTCAAATTAAACATGTTTTTAACCTTAATACTTTCATATTGTTTGCCCTTTTATATAGGTTGGTCAAGCGAAGGCTGATACGCAGGAAGCTAAAAAGCAAATAGACAAGGCTGTCAATGAATTAGCTGCCATAAAGGATGAGTTGGAGAATTTAAAGGATATCAATACTGGTGACTTGGATCAACTAGGTATTCAAGCAGCGATTACCTTAAGTCTATACTTACCTAACACGAATTCTTTTCTACCCTAGAAAATCGTCTCGATATCGTTGAAGGTGAGCTTAAACGTGCCAATCTGACGGGACGCATTGAGAAATTCCGCGATATGCGTAACGTTCAGAAGAAATGGATCGACAAATACGAGAAAGAGCTAAGTGTACTTGAGGAAGAGGTGCAAAATGTACGTCTCATCTCCGAAGCGTTACCCGATAATTGTTACACGCGAAATAGACTAGAACCTTAAAGCCAATAAAATATTGTCCAGGACGCTCATTGATTGTCACGCAGGCATTTAAAGCAATATTTTCTTCTTAATTTTAAATAATCATAACTTAACATAGCAACATAATAATTGAGAAAAAAAGCATTAAAAATTATATATAATTAAAAAAAATTTTGAAATAAAAGTTTAAAATATTGTAGTTTTAAGTAAGCGAAATCCAAACAAAGTTCAGCTTTAACAACAAATTTTATTGTTTATTTTCAAACATTGACTTACAGAATTTTCTTAAATATTCCTCTATTATTATTCGTAAGATGTAAAGCATTCAGAGGATTACTTCTTTAAGAGTTGCCGCTTGTGTCAAAACTATTTTTTATAGCATTTTCTCTGTGTTCTACATTTTTTACATCTATATAGCTGCAAATCTATGTCTTTGTGTGTTCTACTTTATATTAACAACTACTAATTCATACATAAATTGTATTATAAATAATAACCGCTATTTTGTGTTTTGAAGCAAACGAATAGACGACACTCGAATATTTAAATTAATTAATTATTTAATTAAATAACAATATGATAAGCTTTTAATATTTTGAAATTTTTTATAAAAATATATTTTTAGAAAAAATTCATACTTTCCAAGCATATATCTTTAATGTGCCAATGCGTTTCCAATGTATTCTCTTTTATGTAAACTATAAGAATAATTCTTACCAATAAACTTGATTTTTAGTAACTGTCATTTATCAGATCATTTGACTTATTTACTGTTCATCGTCCAATAACTTGTCAATGATATCAACTTACCATTAAAACATGTCTTCTACTACCTTACTAAGCCACATTTCGCAGCAAGAGAAAATAGGATTCACTCGTTTGCATTATCTGAAAATAGAAAAAAGAAAGTTCAATGGTTCGCGACAGGACAATAAAGAAAGACAATGGTTCTACACGTATTAAAGAAATTAGATAGAAAAGTCCTAAATCCAAAACTGAATTAAATTTGAGAATTGTTTTTGAAGCTATTTTTTCGAATTCACTAGAATGGAATAAGACCATTATTTAAGGTAGGTAGATTTTATTTTACAGAAAGTCTTATAAAACAAAAGAAAATTCCTTGAAACAAGTTAAGACATGCATATAGTCGACGTCGGCCTTCTTAAAGATTAGATGTGATATGGTCGAAGAATTAAAAAAAGACAACACCCTAAAATTTAAAGTCAACTTTTGCTAATACATGTGACAATTATAAATATTATAATAAACTATAAGAAATTTTAAAATTTTTTCAATGTTATAAAATTAAAAAAAAAATGGTCGCTTATCTTTGTATTCTATGTGTATACCTGCGTATACACTGAAGAATGGTTTGAAAAAAAAGAATTGCTTGAAAATTTTAACCTCCATTTGAAAGCTTACCTTATGAGATTATTTTAGCACCATTGTAAAATTTTATTTTGATACGCCGCAACAATAGCCGATATGGGGATTAATCATTACTTCCCTTTATGATGTTCACAGCGAAAAGATTCAAAGGTGCTATATTTTCTGTTTAAGTCTAATCAAGTTTTAAAATCGTTGTGTACTGTAATATTATATAAAGTAAAGCAACGTGGTTTCTCAGAATTGTACCCACCAATATACAACTTTTAGCTCTTCAAGCTTTCAAGTAGTGGGTGAAGTTTCCAAAAGTTTATTTATATCGGGACTGACTCGCCTCGGAATAGTCAAGGAGCAATATGTCTGGTACGAATATGTCACTAAAAGAAGTTTATATTTAAACTTTAAAAAAAAAATAATTATTAAACTTGTTATTGTATTCATAAAAATATTATAAAAAAGCTTTAAAACGTTCAATAGTTAAAAAGATTTTTAATGTTAAAAGTCTCTTAAAATTTTGTTATTCATAAAGTGGGTCGATTTGAAGTGGAAAAGTGTAAATAATCGTTTGTGTATTTGATAAACTAAATGTAAATTCTACTTTTTATTTATTTGTCACAATTTCGTCAACATTTTGATATTCAAACATCCAAAATTTTTTTGAAAGTACCCACTGCACTCAAGGCAGATTCGTGTCGGAGAGGTGGGTACAGCAGCTGTCAAACAAAAGAAGAATATAAAAAAACGAAAAAAAAAAACAGCAAATAGAAAACTGTGCTTTTATTCGTAAACAGCCGATTTTGACAGGTACTGTACCCACCACAAGAGAGAATTTCAACAACTAACACTACCTTGTTGAATATACCTTGACTGCACTGAAGAAATTGTAATTTTAAAATTTTTTGTTTTTTAATATTTTCATTTGACAAATTTTCCTGTTTTTATTATTTTTTAATTTTTACATATTTTGTAAATGTTTATAATATTTTGAACAATTTTCATTTTTTTTTTCAATATTTGTGCTCAAATGAGAGCAACTAATTTTAAAAATGCATTATGAGAGGTTTATAGCACAATTCAGACATTTTTTAAAAGTCCTTTATAAAGGGTGTCCCAACAAGAACGCAATTTTCAAATGTGGCAACACTGGAAGTGTCATTGTTTGACATTTGAACAATTGTTACTGTTTGCTAGTAGAAGGTACGAGGTAAGTAAAAATGGAGCGCTACACGAATGAACAACGCATTCTCATTGTGAAATTGTTTTTCCAAAATGGTAAAAGTTTTGCGGCTACAGTTCGCAAATTGCGATCAATTTGGGGTCACAATAATGCTCCAAAAGAGTCAACTGTAAAGAGATTAATAGATAAATTTTCCGAAACTGGGTCTGTTAGTGATGTAAAGACAACAACGCGCCTTCGACCAGGTCGATCGACCGAAAATGTCGCAGCTGTACGTGATGATGTCGCTCAAACTCCATCCACCTCAATTCGACACCGAGCTCAACAAATTGGTGTCTCCAAATCCACTATGCAGCGAATTTTGACGAAAGATTTGCATCTTCATGCATACAAAGTTCAATTGACTCAGGAACTGAAGCCAGCTGACCATGGACAGCGAAGGGAGTTCGTTAATTGGGTATTGGAGAGACAACATGAAAATGCTGATTTTGCCGCTAAAATCATCTTCAGTGGCGAGGCCCATTTCCTTCTTGATGGCTTCGTCAATAGGCAGAATTGCCGCATTTGGGGTGAGGAAAATCCTCGAGTGATTCACGAGAAGCAAATGCATCCTCAACGTGTCACTGTGTGGTGTGGTTTTTGGGCTGGAGGAATCATTGGACCTTTTTTTTATGAAAATGAGGCAGGTCAAGCGCAAACAGTCAATGGTGTTCGGTATCGTGAAATGATAAACAGTTTTTTCTTGCCTAGAATTGAAGAAATGAATGTGGAGGGCATGCGGTTCCAACAAGACGGCGCCACATGTCATACAGCCAGAGAAACAATTCAATTGCTGCATCAGTCATTTCCCGGTCGTGTTATTTCGCATTTTGGAAATCAGAATTGGCCGCCTAGATCGTGCGATTGAACACCATTAGATTTTTTTCTTTGGGGTTTTTTGAAGTCGATGGTTTACGCGAATAAGCCGACGACGACTCGAGCCTTAAAAGAGGAAATTGGACGCTGCATTAATGAAATACCGCAGCATTTATGCAAAACGGTCATTGAAAATTTCATTAAAAGATCGCGTGCATGCCAGCAAAGCCGCGGCGGCCATCTGCACGATATATTGTTCCATACATAACCTCAATCTGTCTACTTTACGATATAATAAAGTTTCACGATTTTTTTTTTAAATATCTGTGTTTTATATAAAATTTAAAAATTGCGTTCTTGTTGGGACACCCTTTATAAGGTTTATAATAATGCCTTTATATAAGGTTTATGAATATCATTTCAAAAATATTTAACGTTTGTTTTTGATATATTTTGAAATAATTTGATATATTTTTGACAATATTTGTGCTCATTTTATCAAGCTCATTTTATCAAGCTCATTTTATCTCATTTTTTAAAAATTTTATCAAGCGTTTTTGGAGGTTTTAACCATTTTTAAAATTCTCTTATTTTTAAAGCCTTCAACGCGGTTATGAATTTATTTCTTATGAAGGCTTTTTAAAAGAGACTCAATCCTTTTTATGAATACACCCGTTAATTTTAAAACCATATCCAACAAAAAAAAAAAAAAAAAAAAAAAAAAATAAATCTTATATATTAATACGCAAACATCGAATGTTGTCGTACACTTTTTCAATATTTATTTTAGAATAAGGACAATAAAACGTACATCATTCGAAAGGTACTGCACCATAGATGTGCCGAATGATGTTAGATTTTAAATTCATGACCTTTGACCCGAAATATTAACGTTGAAAGTTTATATCAATTTTAGTTAGGGATCTCAAAACTGGGAAGAGGTAAAATGAAGAATGTGATATCAGATGAAAGGTCTGGCTGCACAGTATGATTGAATATAAGATTGGTGACCTTTGACCTCAAATATGAGCGGAAAAAGAGCATTTATTTAATAAAAGCTAAACTATAAGAGATGGAAAAACATGATATAAGAGAGAAATTTAGACATTCATAAGATGTGCAAAATATACTTTGATATTTTTCACCATCGTTTACGGTTACCCTACAATAGGCACTTTTTCATGTAACAAGTGTCAATATATATTGTGATGGTAGAATTGCTTACAAATAGTAAATTTTGAAAAATTTCCGTTATTTTGACATCAAAATTATTGTGATATCTCGAAAAATATAATTGTTCTCAGTACAACGTTTTTTGTATGAAATTTCGTTGATTGAGAAAAATAACGGTATGCGAAAACTTTTTTGCTAATATTTTCCACGAATAGTATGTTATTAAATTTCCCGTTATTATGACAACAAAAATATTGCAATATTTCGAAACCTGTAGATTTTTTCCATGCAATGCATTTCTTAAAGCAATGTCATTGCCTCAGAATGAGAAAAAACAATGGATATTTCAAATTTTGATTTTGCATGCAAATATCTCAGCCATTTTTCAATAGATTTTCCTTAAATTTTCTTTGTCTGAAAGTTTAATTAAATGACTTTGGAGAAATAAGAAAATATTTATCGTTATCTCACCTATTCAATTACTTATGTTGTTCTAAAAAAAACTCTAAAATATTAAGTTTTTGCTCAAAAATTAGACCAGACATTCTTTTTTTGTAATTTTATTTTTTTTTTTCTTATTTTCTTCTCTCACACTCTTTCATATAACAAATCATTTATTTGCAAAAATTGCTTCATTTTGAAATAAAATTTGATTAAGTGTTTCAATCATCGAAAATCATTACCCCCTATGATTTTTTGATGAAAATTACATTTTTCAAAATGTTGTTTTTGTATTTTTTACAAAGTTCTACAGCTTAAAAAAATTATTTCTGTGAAAAAGTTTTTCAAATATTTCAAACCACTCCATAGTTATTATACACAAATCTATGTTTTAAGCCATTTCCTTATCTACGACGTTGCCTAGAATTATTACTTGGCGTGTATATGAGGCACGACAAATATGATAAAACAAAAATCATACTGTTAGAAAAAATTTAATTTTACAACAATAAAAAATGAATCGTAGTGTCTCTAAGGGAATCCCTTAATTAAAGTAACCAGAGTGCACTAAATGCAAAAGCAAAAAAAAAATTAAATTAAAATTAAAATAACGACAAGTATTAGGACAAGAATTATAATAAGGATTATAAAAAGGATAAGAACGAAGATTTGGACACAGATTAGGACCAGAAATAAGATAAGGAGTATGACACAGATTAGAGTATAGAATTGGACAAGTATTAGAACAAGAGTTCTTCCAAGAAGATGGGAAGATGACTTCGACAAGGAAGATTGAGACATACCTAAAACAATATTTGGGGCAAGATTGGGAAAAGTATAATGACACGAAATAGAACAAAGATAAGACCAACAAGTACAAATATTTAGAAAGGAAGTGGGACAAAAATTAGGAAAGGATTTGAACAAGAATAAGCTTTGGACACGGATTAAAACAAGGATTTGGACCGGAAGTAGGTAAATTATTAGAACACATATAAAAATCAGAATATAAATAAAGACAAGTTTGGAACGGATGCAAGGATAGGGACAAGAATAAAGATACACTGTCACGTCAAAATCTACTGATGCGTCCACGATAAAGCCATCTTATTTTCAACTTTGCCAAGCGTTTTTCAATAAAAAAAAAACAAGAAAAAAAATCGATATTGGTATGGTCGAATTTCGACCACAGGCAATACTAGTAATAATAATACCTCGAAACTAGCTAAATAAAATTTTAAAAATTTAGGAAAATTACGTAGACTGCTCTTTATATTTTGGAATCTGGTAAATCTATTTCCATTCCAGTCAAACTGCCGTTTCCATTATGAAAGTTTGGCATTTTTTGGCTTATACGTACTCACAAGTTTTTGATGTACGTACGCTTATTGTATTGTTTACAGTGCTTTTAAAATTGTATTTCGTGTGATTATTTTTTACAAATTTCTACGTGCATTATCTCAACAAGAGTGCATCGATGAACTCAATTTGACTTTTGGCTATAAATCACCATCACAAACCTCTGTATATCCGTGGTACACGGAATTCAAGCGGGGCCTTATTTTCGTTCACTGACAAATTTCGTGAAGAACATCCAAAATCTCTTGTTTTGCCACAAAACATTGATGCAGTGCGCGAACTGAATAGCTGTTAAGAAGATTTGTTCACATTGGATTCCATATAATTTAGCAATCGCTCCAAAAAAAGAGTTGTGTCGATTGGTGAACGCTCAAGAAATACATTCGCCGTGTTTCAAAAGACGTATACAAAATCGTGACTGGTGACGAAACTTGGGATCTATGGATATGAGCCTAAAAGTAAACAGCAGTTGAATATATGGGTCTTTCAAGATGAACCAAATCCAACAAAAGTTATTCGAACTCAAAATACTGCGAAGCAAATGGTCGTCTGTTTCTTCTAAAAAACTGGTCAAGTGCTGGCCACGGTACCACTTGAGACACGTAGAATGGTTAATTCGGGATGGTATACAACCATTTGTTTGTCCAAACTGTACCGTGGAATAAGGAAAACAAACAAACGCCGAAGAATTATTCTTCATCGATACAGTGCGAGCTTTCACACAACAGGTCAATCAAAGGCGTTTTTAAGCACTAAAAACATCGAATTAATGGGTCATCCGCCGTACAGTCCTGATTTGACACCCCATGACTTCTTTTTATTCGCGCACATCGAGGACAAACTACGTGGACAACGATTTTCGACGCCAGAAGAAGCGTCCATGCGTTCCAGAATTTTATTTTGTATTTTTAACGGAATGGGATAAATGTTATGGCAAATGGTTCGAACGCATGCAAAACTATATAAATAATAAAAGGGAATATTTCGAAAAACAATACAGCAATGAAAAAAATTCGGTTTTCACTTAATTCCCGAAATATATGTAGCAACCTTCGTATAATATTGAATGAAATAAAAAAATGATGACTTTTTGAGATGTTTGGAACAGCCCAATTTTGTTTATTACCTGGTTTGTTGAAACAAATTTCACAAGTGAATTAATGATGGACAAAATCCACGAAATCCACATCATCAAGAATTCATTCATAAAACTCTCGCTTGTGGTTCAGTTCCCCTCCCAAAAATCAATATTAACAAGTTTTTAACTTTTTAATCTAAAAAAGTTCGCAGTTCACATTCCCATCGGCTGTCTTAACAATACACACATCTTTCTCCGCTTAATTGGAAAAATTAAATTGTATGTCACTTTGTTCTATATAGCGTTAATTGAAAAAAAATGGAGTTTTGGTTCAGCCTTTAATTTGAGAACATTCTCCTAAATGTGCCCCTTAATAGTTAATTGAAAACTTGAGAATATGCATCTATTGTTATAAAGGTTTGATAGAAAAACAAAAAATCAAATAACCTGATAACATTTCATTCCTCTAAAGCTAACACTTACCCATAGAAATGTAGCCAGATTCATGGTCGTAAACCCTGAAACCTGTATCGGCATTGTACGACTAGAACGTATTATCATCATTTTTATAAGCTCCTTGAATTCTTTCGATTCTTGATACCATTCACAATTGTACCAAGCAAAGTCCAACTTCTCACTCTATCAAAATAAAAAGACAGTACAATATAAACTAAGATTTCAAATTATGAGGCATTTCCCTCGAAGAAGATAACCATAAAAATAGTGTTTTGGCTACATTGCAACTAAATAAATACCTAAAACTTGTATACAATAGGTTGGTTCACTTATATAAAAAAAAATAAATAAATTTTAGTTTTTATGATTTCTATGGAAAATTGTTGATATTTAGTTTTGTATTGGATTTTTTTTTTTTCATAATAAATTGAAAGTAATATAAAAATTAAAGATTATATTTTAAGAAAATAAATTATATTTTTTAAATGGCCGGTATTCAAATTTTTTTTTATTATGTATATACAAAAAAAATGTTTAAATTTACCAATACTCCAAATTGTTTAAATACTTAGGGACTTATGTAGGTGCAACATAACCAAAAAGATTCAAAATGCCCCATATCAAGAAATTTTTAGAGAAATTTTTTTCAGATACCTCTGTTGTCAGCCGTTGTCCATTATAACAATATATAAGGACTTGAAAACTGGCCGCCATCATGTAGAACAGCATTTTTATAAAAGTTCTCATGTCGGTTTCCTGTGGGAAAGTGCAAAAAATATTATATTAAGCATGTATAAAAACTTCTAAGATGTAAAGTAATATTTTACCAAACCAATGCTGGCCTGATAGAGTACCATGCATAGGATAAAAAGACTTATGCCAAACTGAGCCAAGCTAATGGTTCCATACAAATCATTGATGGCTTCATAGAAACTAAAGTTGATCCAGATATCAACGAATTTCATTAGAGAGTTACTTAGTAAAGTGAAATACTTACTCAAAAGTGCGCTGAAAGTGGTGAATACAATAACGCAAATAACGAACTCTCAAGCTAGGTTCTATGGAATCATGTGTAGAATATCGTATTATAAGATGCAGAATACGCAACAAAGCCATGCCATGTAATGTCAAGACAATAAATATTCCATCGAAACTAATGGCACCTATAGAGATAACAACAAAAAACAAAAAAGGTCCATGTAGACGTTCTTAACTAATACTATTTTACTCACTCATGCCGGATATGAAATTTTCACAGCCCACAGCAATAAATTGTATTTCATAGTAGGGAAATTGAAAGCCCTTCGACTCCCACATGGGAAAGAGTGAGGGAAATGCTTTAAAAAAAAAAAAAGAAAAAATTTATAAATTCTTAATGTTGCGAAAAAACTTACATGTCTGCATCGTATAGTTTTCGGTGCCTTGAATCTGATGATAGGTATTGGAAACCAGAACAACAGCAAAATAATTACAACTAATACAACAGCTACAGCACATATAGAATACTAGCTGGCGGCGTATGATGCTCCAAGAGTGCTCAAGTATATCAATAATGCGCTGGCTTAGTAACTGCTTCAATACCATGGGTATATCTGGTAAAGAAAAACCGTTTATTTAAATACCTACCAAATTTTAATCCCATCTTCCACCTACTCATGTCAAATATTTGCAATTGATACACTATCTGTCCCGTTTGGGCAGTGGACAATAATTTATAAAATTTTTCTTGTACAAACAGAAGGTATATCAATTTGGTCATTGAGATGATAGTTTGGAATGCAGTTAAAATGCATTCTATGTATTCCGTTAAGGCTTCATCCGCGTGCCTGACTACGTAACAATACTGTCCATATAATCCAAAAGCTGAGAGACTCAACAGTAGTAAATTTAAACTAAAAAAATTTGTAATTAATTTATAGATCTTTTTTTTTAAATTCATCATCTTTCAAGACATTACAGTTTCAGCGCATCCTTGCCTCGACTGGGTGGCGTTACATTAACACCTAGTGCATAGCTTATACCTATCAGCTCACTTAGTTTTCTCTTATTTTCTTTCGCGGCTGTTGCCAACCTAGTTTTCATTATGTTGTCCATTAATTCGCACTGTACTGTTCTGACTCTTCCTGTTGCGCCACAAAGACTTAAAAATATACCGACTCGTCGTAAGTATTGCGCAAAATGAAAAAAAAAAATAAAATAAAAAATTGTTGCATTTTTGCAACCATATAATTTGCGGTTTTTTTCATGTTAAACATATTTTTAAATAACATTTTTAATTTTCAATATTGAGAGCTACTCCAGATGCTACTTTGGGGAGGATTTTAAAAACGAACGAAAAATGTTTCCTTAACTAAAATTTATAACTATGTTTTCAAATTAGAAACGTCTAGCAAAAAGCATAAGTTATGAAGAGTTTTCATGAAGTTAACAGAGCTCTGTTAATGTTAATTACATTGTCTTTGGTTAAAATAGGAATACTTCGATTTGAAATGGGAAGGGCGCAAATAATGGTTTGTGAATTTGATAAATTCAATGACTTTTTCCTGATAGAATAAAGAAGGTAGTCTCTGCTTAAAATCCTCTATCGCTTTGATTCGAAACTATCAAAATCAATACAGTAGACTCTATCAAACTAGAACCACTTGTTCCACCCGTTCTAATTTCTGAAATGTTCTAATTTCTGAAATGTTCTAATTTCTGGACGATTTTATTTTCATAGAAATTTAAAAGAAAAGAATGATACTGGTAAAAAAAAATTTTTGTTACCACAAAAAAATTTTCATTTATTAATATTTTATGTTTTTATTAACATAAAACTCATATAATTCCCGTTTTTATATATATACATCAATGAGCAACGATCACTTACGAATTTAATAAATAAAGAAACGTCCAGAAATTAGAACCAGGTTCTTATTTCAGAGCGTTCAATATTAAAATGGCAGATTCTAATTTCTGGACAGTTCGAATTTGTAAGAGTTCTAATTTGTGAGAGTGTACTGTACCATTAAATTTCCTCTTCTTTTTGCCGTTCGTTGTTTTTGTTTTTACAATTCTGACTCATGGCTCTCAGCCATTCTACCATGAACTTTTTATTTATTTGTCAAAATTTCGTCAGCATTTTGATATTCAAACATATTGGTTGTTTTTTTTTTTTTGACGTAGAATTACGTCATTCTCGGAGGTTAGTAGGACAGTTGATAGTAATCAAGCGGTGGGTGATAGTGTTTTTAGGTCACACTTTGAGCCTTTGGTGTGCCTAAAGTACTGATCGTACAATATTGATGTTAGCACTTGTTTGTCTGCTTGATCCTCACTGGGAGTAAAATTCATGTTTGAACTCTCTTACTTATAAAAATTTTACACAATTACATGAAATATAAAGCCAGCAATTGATGTTTCTGTTTGCTTTGCACATGGTTCCTGTTTAAGGTTGCTACCTATTTATCGAATGCATTGGTTCTTGTATATAATAGAAGATATGTATGTACTGAGTGTTGCTAATTAAAGCAAGAGGAGTAAAAGAGAGTTAAAAAAATATATAAAACCAGCATTTTATGTTTTTGTATGTATTAGTATCAATAATTAGTGCATAACTCGATTGTTTCTAATTAAAGAATTATATAATTATACGTCTTGTGTTACGACATAGTCCAAACTGCTGTCTCTTTTTTATCTTGTCAATACTTGATTTTCATTTAAAAATTTTTTTATTTATTTTCCTATTACAGTAAAGATTCACAAAAGTTGCGACTCGCAAAAGTTAAAATATACGAAAAAGTTAAATACACACCAAAAAAATTTGTATAAAATTTTTAGACCGATCGGTGTTCCAGGAAGTCCTAGACCGTTCGGTGTAAGAAAACACCGTGTCAAAGTGCTATAATTTTATATCCGAAAGGGCATATCTTTTTCACACCGATCGTGTAAGAAAGTAAATATCGGATTGGATGTTTATTTTGTACCCCTGTTAGATGTTTATTTAGATAGAGCAAAATTATAATTTTTTTTTAACACCAAGGTGAAATTCAGTGTAATAATAGCTTTTTACAATAAAAAAGACAAAAAGTTTTAATTCAATAAGTTTTTTATTCAATTTCTCTCTGAGCACTATATTTTCGAGTATATTTAATATTATACTCACATAAATTATTAAAAGCAATACTTAACATATTTTTACATTTGCATCACATAGGTATTAAATGAATTATTTTTAATTATTTATTTGGTATAGAAAATAGTAATTTCAAATTTTATTTGGACTTGCTTTCGAATTCCCTTCAAAAATTTTCACAAAAACTGCACCAGGAGTTTCACAAATTATTTTCACTGCACAAATTATTCATTTAGCTAACGTACTAAAGTTTAATTTTTAGTTTAAATATTTTTTTTTTCTTTAAATAAAATGTTCACTTTCAGTCACAGAAACTTCCACTTTTAATTTGTTTGTCAATGATAATGTGACTTCAATGTTGCTCTTCTTCTTTACCTTTCTTATTTCACACCGATCGGATTCAGTTCAGCATTTCACACCGGATAAGCGGTGTAAATTAACACCATTCGGTTGGTAAAAATGTAAATACCGCTCACCGGTGTGAATTTATCTTGGAAATTTTTTAGTGTGTAGGCTTCTATCACCACAAGAAACTCTAAAAAGTTAACCTTTGTGTCAACTTTTCTGAGTTCTTGTTTTGTCACCCTTTTGTTTGGTTTTTTATATGGAGAATAAGATGTACAAATTGACCAACTTAAAAGAAACTGTCCAATTAGTAGCTCTAAAAGCGAAGCCGAAAGATATCTTCACAGAAATCTACCCAAATAAAAAGCAAATGATTTTATGACAAATCACGGTTGGTTTTTGAAATTCAAGCGCCGGTCTTAAGGCATGTGGAGAGATTCTATTTAACAAGACTTCAGCATATAATATGTTTTAAAATTCACCGCTTTTTCATATTTCATGTATATTTATTCATATACATATAAATATCATTTTAAATTTCACTGTTGTCCTTAAAAAGTAAATAATTCACAAAAATTGGCCCAAAAACACAGGTCCAAAAACAAACTTGTTAACTTTTGTGAGTCTCTACTGTATCTTTTTTTCATTGTAATCAAGGTATATTAAGGAAGGTAGAGTTAGTAGTTGAAATTCTCTCTTGTGGTGGGTACAGCACCTGTTCATTCAAAATCGGCTATTGAATGAATAAAAGCAAAACAAACAACAAAATTTTAAATTAGACTTGTGTTGTTTAAGCGATTTAATTTTTTTTTTTTTTTAGATTTGAACTAAGGATTTCAGGTGGAATACCTATTCAGTCAAATCTGCCTTGGTTCGAAATGAGGTGATAGATTAGTGGGAAGGATAGATCAATCAGGTGAAACACGTGTAGAATGTTCTAAGCGTGGTGGAAAGCCAAAGAAACATGTGAATTTGAATCAGAGGCAAGTGTTATGCCTTTACCTCAGTCAATTCAAGTTATAAGGCAATCTCATCCTCAAACTTCTCTACCATCAACAACTACAACTTCAAGTTGTGAATATTGATGAATTTTCAATTTCAGTTGATTAGAAAAGAGGATAGAAAATTGCAAATGCGAAAGGTTTTAAAGCGTAGGACCTTGGCCTGGCCGGGAATCGAACCCGGGACCCCTGGGGTAGCAGTCGAGCACGCTACCTACTCGACTACCGAGGCCGCCAAAAAATAATAATAAATCCTCCGGGAAATAATTGCGGTCCACTCCGGTTGAAACCGGGAGCAGTGCCTTCCTTAGTGTTATTTTACCTTCACGATAAATACTAAACATAAACATTCAGCACGCACAAAAATGAAAACTATGAATTTTAACACATATGACAGTTTTCTATTCACTGTTTGTTTTGTTTTTTTTACGCTCTTCTTATGTTTGGCAGCTACTATACCCACCATTCCGAGACGAGACTACCTTGTTGAATATACCTTGATTGTAAGAAGCTTATTCACTAGTAGTAATAAACTCCTTTTCGTGCAACTAAGAAAGTAGTCACGCTTTCAATTGCTCATCCCTGGTTCTTATCTCTTCAATTCAATCAGCTGTTGTGGCAATATTTTCAAGAACCATTTTTATACCAAACAATTACGTTTTTTGTAACACCTGAGGAATTGTTTATTTTTCAAATAACAGCTTAAGTATAAAGTTTGAATAAAAAATATCCAAAAGATATTAAAATGAAAGAATAAAATTAATATTTGCCAATTTAAAAACCCAAAATAACGAAAAAAAGAAGAAATCAAATCGGTGTACGAATTAATAAAAACTTTATAACGTTTGAAATATTGTTAAGCTTAAAATGATTGACCTGAGCCTTAAACCACTGCAACCAGTATGTGCCACCAATCCGATTGTGTTCTTCGACATAAAAATAGGCAAGGAATTCGGTAAGTAAACAGAAGTGACAAAATCTTAAAATTTATAAAAAATGTTGATATCCCTGCATTTTCTCCAGGCGGACGTATTATCATAGAGCTTCGCAAGGATGTGGTGCCAAAAACAGCGGAAAATTTTCGAGCACTCTGCACGGGAGAACGTGGCATCGGACAGCTAGGCAAACCACTGCATTATAAAGGCGTGCGTTTTCATAAGGTGACGCGTGTGTATGTGGTGCAGAGTGGTGATGTAGTCAATAACGATGGCAGCAGTGGTGAAAGCATCTATGGACCATTGTTCGAAGATGAAAATTTTGAGTTGCAAGTAAGAAAGTTGCAAAACAAATGTTGGCTTTTGTCTTCACTGCTTGCATTCTTCTAGCACGATGAAGGCGTTGTTAGCATGGCCAACTATGGCGTGCCGCATTCAAATAACTCACAGTTTGTCATCACTTCAGTGGAATGCGATAATCTTAACGGCTCAAATGTGGTGGTGGGACGAGTATTACGGGGTCTAGGTATCATTGGTGATATGGAGCAGAATACCACGGATGAGGGGAAACCAACAGAGGTTCTTTGTTTAAATGTTGCTAATTTTTTCATTTTCTAATTATATGTTTACACTTTAGGAAATTGTAATCGCTGACTGTGGGGAAATAAAACCTGGCGAGGATTGGGGTTTTGTGGATAACGATGAAACTGCAGATAAATTGCCACCATATCCTCAAGATTGGGAACAGAAATTCCTGGATTTCACAGTACGCTTATGAAATTTAAGATACAGTTATTGTAAAATATTTGAACAAACAAATGCTAGATTTCTTACTTAAAGTAGTCATTCAAACTAGGCGTGTTACGGAGGTGAGTTTACAGGAAGCGGAGTCGGAATCCGAGTTTTTATATTTAATTTAACGGAGCTGGAGTCGGAGTAAAAGAAAGATGTGTTAGATTCCCCGAAATAGATAAACAAAAAAAAAAAAAAAAAAAAATAGAAAGCAAAACGGAAAAGAAAGAAAACGATAATAATCAAACGTTCACGTGGAAACACAGATCTACCAAAGAATTTATAAGTAATTAAATGCGCTCGTGTGTGAGATACGTCAAATTGATCTTCCTTATAACTTCTAAGTATAAAATCAATTGCAAGTTCCAACCTTTCGGAACCGAATTCGAAGCTCATTTACATCCCTTATTCAAACAGTATTTTTGTAACAGAGTAAACATGATATTTTTGTTAGCAAGAGGGTGACTATGAAACAATTACATGGTAGGCTTATATTGGAGAAAAAGGTGAGCTAGATGTTAAAATCATCTGTTGATTTTGAGTTTTTCTAATTGTTGTTTTTGTTTTTTACGGTACTTACAGCTTTGTTGTAAAATTTCACATTTTAGCAGCCATTTTAAAATGAACCCACCTTGTTATTTTTCGTAGAACAAATTTTGTAGAACAAACTTATTGTCTAGCACGTCAGAGTTTTTTTTTTTTTGCTTTCAAAAGCCAAAAAAAAAATATTCTTTTGTCCTTTATGATGTTATTTAAAATCTCAATTTTTCGGAAAGAGCTGACTGGCCCATTTTAAATGTCAGAGCAGCTAAACAGTAGGCCCCAAATAATTTAAACTCTAAAGTATTGTTTAGTCTTGCATTTTTTGGCCAGAAAGGGACTGGTCGAATATTAATTTTGTGGCGCTGCATGGTTGCCAAGATCGTGGATCAGCTCTTTTCATGGTTCAGGAAAAATGAGCGAAAATTAAAATTGTGTTTTAGAAATTGTAAATCCTATGGAACGTCAACAAAGAAATAGTCAAAAAATAATGAAAATATGGTTTTCTTAAAACTAATATTTGATTTTTTTTTTAATGATTTCTAACATGGTGATCTTCAAAGCTGATTTAATAACTTTTAAATCCAGGATGCTTGCCGATCACGTTAACTGTCAAATCCATGGTTGTCAAGTTTGCCCTTTCTAGGACATATAGCTATTTCTTTTTCTAAACTTCAAATTTGAAATTAAAAAAAAAATTAAAAAAAATATTTTTCCTATTTTTTAGTAACATACTTCAACAGTGTGAGTATTTTGTTAACACTTTCTAATAGCCATTTAACCATGTTCTTGTGTTGTTATTGTGCTAAAGAGACCGGGTAGAGAAAATTGTATGTAACCTTAGAGATTGATTGGACTAACTAGACTTTACAATGATTTTCAAATTAAAAAAAAAATTTCAAATTAAGCATCCTTACTTATTTTTCTAGACGGTTGAATTGGTGCAGCTGATGACCGGCATACGCAACGCTGGCAACCACTTCTTTTCGCAACAACGGTATTACGAGGCCCGTCGCAAATATCGTAAAGCCAATCGTTACTACTTTTTGTTGCGTAATCGTTACGATTGGCAAGAATTGAAACATTTGAAATGCAGTGATCAAGATTTAACGGAAATTGATGCCTTCTTTGTAATCAATAATGTCAATATGGCGGCGGTGGAACTTAAGCTGGAAGAGTATGCCAGTGCCAAGTACTTATGTACAGAGGTAAGCGTGTGTGTGAATAAGTAACACAAGCGTTAATAAAATTCAACTTTTTCATTAGGCCTTGCGTGTTGATGCCAAATGCAGCAAAGCCTATTATCGCCGTTCACAGGCCCAGATTGCTATGAAAAACTATGAAGAGGCTATACAAGACTTAAAGGCAGCTCATGATTTGGTACCTGAAAATAAACAGATACTCAATGAATTTAATCGCGCCAAAAAGCTGCTAGCTGACTACAATCGCGCACAAATGGCTAAATTGAAGAATTTTTTCAAGTAACTTACTTTGGTCCATTTGAAAGACCTACAAATATACTGATCTATATAGAGATGAGTGACTTGCTATGGCTATTTTTTGCAAGTCGCTTTAGTTTTTAAGCTCATTTCAGAACTTTGTCTAATTTTATAACTAATGCATTGTTGGTAGCATTCGCTTCGAATTTGAAAGAGCTGCCAGCTTCATTAGTTTTTTTTTTTTAAATATACTCTTTATAATGACAAAAACAGCATTAACTGAGAAAGATTTTTCTTTTTTTAAAATAAACAAATTATTTTTTCACAATTATAATGTTTATTCAATTTACTTTTGAGTAGTTTAAGCAAAGGCGCTTTAATGCCTGCTCTTACGTCTATTAAATCGTGGCCTAATCGTTAAAACAATAATAACAATAATGCTACTTCAGTGTCTTCATTTTAAAAAAAAATTATAAATATTTTTAAAGCAGTACTTTAAGATTTCAAATTCATTATTTTTAAATTTTATATTCAATGTGCATTAAATATATTTTCATAAATTATAGTTTTTGTTTGCAAAGTTTTTAAAATTTTGTTTGCTTGTAGTTAATACTCGTACAATATGAATAACTCTTATAGCTGAATGTACTTAATTCAATTACAAAAAAATTACTAGGCTGCTGCTGTAAAGCAAAATACAAAGGATTTTTTTTTGTAGAATTGCGTTTATGCATAAATAACTTAAATACTAATATTAAATTGTCACAAATAAGCTTACAGAGAGAGTGAGGAAGAGAGAAGGTGATGGAGAGAGGAAGAAGGAGAGTGAGCATGATAGTCGAAGAGAGTGAGAGTGGTAGTGAGCTTAAATAAAATTTATAGATTTGTCACAATGTCGCTGCTCTCGCCCGTCAAGCAGCCACGATTCATTGAGACAGCTCCGGCAGAATAGCTTTTCATGGCTATTTCCATAGTGGTCAGCGCACTAGAGACATGATACAAGTTCTCTGAAAGTATGGCGTATACCTCGAAGAGCTCCGAGTCCGATTTAGATACAATAAATGCTTCTGTAAAGACACAAGAAGAACATGAATTAGTTTGGAAATATATGAAAATGAATTTCTTAGGCATACCGGTCCGATCTTTCATCGCACTCTGCGCGTAGGCATTCAGTATAATCGTCAACTCATCGTTCTTAAGACGATTGTCCAAATTACTGTAGCTAAAGATGGTCAAATTCGGATTTGAAGCACTAAGCTGTGACATTCGCTTATATTGGCGCACATGCGCAATGGCTGCTGACCACTTCTGCGCATCGATGAGCTCTTGCAGTGTGCTTTCATATTCACTGCTAGTCATGGGTAGTCCAGGCGAGGGTGTGGGCGTGTGTTCGCCCTCGGTGGATGTTGAGGTATCCAAAGATTCCAGTTCTGTTTCGCTGATACTTCGCACGAGCGCATCACGTACCAGCGCATACAGATCGGAGATGTCGTGTATCTATAAAGAAGTTGCAATGCAATAATTTTGATTATTTACATCATGTCTCAAATACGCAGCACAAAAGTAGCACAAATCAGGCACATTTAAGCACATATTTTTTTTTTTTTTTTTTGGTAATGTATAAAAATTGCGGATCTAGCTTTATGCACATGATGACTTACATTTTCGTTGAGTCGAAAATGATTGATGACATTTGAGGATATCTTGTGATTCGATTCGATGAGCAGCAGCAGCTGAAACATCAGTTTATAGAGAGAGCGTCCTAGATCGAGTACCACCTCCGCGGAGGCAGGATCAAATGGCATGTAGGCAATGCTAGAGCTGGAGGCTAGTTCCAGGCCCGCAGCTGTGGCATCGACCTCATTGAAAAGTGACAGCTTGCAGGAAGTTTTCACATTGTCCAGACACTAAAACAAGCAAGTTTTTTTATTTATATAATTATAAAAAAATTGTAAAATATTTTGATACTCTACTCACCTCTAAAACCTGATCCTTGCGATCAAAAAATGTTTCCAAGTGCTCCTGCACTTCCAGCACATTGAAGCGCAATGTCTCAAAGAGGCGTGGCGTTGTCGTTTGTGCCTCATGGCACCACACACGCGGCGGATCTGCACGCGAACTAAGCAAATCGGTAAATAAGGATATGCGGTTTCCTAGCTGCGAACCAATTCCGGTAAAGAATTTTTTCGACTCCTTACTGACACTTATGGTTTTGAAGGTTAGCTCTTTGATCAGTCTGTACAGCTGCAGCAACAACTCCGAGGTGTGTGCCGAAGGCTGATTGATAAGCATCGCTTGCAACTGCTTCCGCCAGTTCTCTTCGGCCTCGTCGCGTATCGGTGCACCGAAACGTATAATGCCTGGCAGATGTGGCGAAGCATTGCATGGCGTTATGTCGCCCAAGTCACCGGCACTCGAACCGCTGGTATCGCTGCGTGAAACCGAGTTGCGTCGACGACGCTCACGCAAACTCAACGAGGTGGGTGGTCCGCCAGTGCCAACATTAAAGGCAGACTTAATAAATGATTGCCGGTGATCTTCGTCAATTGGAGATTCCGATTCCGCCTCCTCGTCCGATGAGTCGTCAGCGGTTTGACGCTTACGCTTGCTGAGTATGGGCGTCTTATCGCTAAAGCTATCGTCCAGCGCCGATGAGTGACCGCCCTTAATAGAGCCGCCACCCATTGCGCTGCCGCATGTGAGGCGTTCCTCATCGCCCTCGAAGAGCGGACGTCGCCGGACACCCCAATTGAAATTATCAGTGGATTCGCCGGCAATGCTATCCTCGTATTCGAGAAAATCGAAATCCTTAAATACTGTAAAGTCCGGTTGACCGTCATCGCGACGGGAACCGCTGCTGAGATCACCCTGCGGACCGGAAGTTTCCTCGGTAGATGAAGCGGCCGAAGATTGACGTTCCATGAGATCTGAAGATTGGCTAAAGATAACCTGCAGCAGCGAAAAAGTGAATAAAAGAAAAGAAAAATTATGTATAAAATTAATTGCAACACAAACACATAAAAAAAGCAAAAAGACAAAAACTTATTTTTTATGTTGGTTCATCATGTTTATTATAGTTGGCGCTTACACTTTGTCTGGTTGCAATGGATCCAGATAAATAAGACGCGCTTAATGACTTAGGTATAAAAATAATAATAATAATAATTAAAAAACAAAATGCACGCAAACAAGATTTGGAAAACAACACAAAAAAACGTTTTAAATTAAAACATAAAATAGACACATGCACAATACATTCGCAAGGGAATGACGTTTAAAAGAATTCAAGGATTTACATAAAAAATTAACTTTGGACTCCTTAAGGCTATTTATTATAACTTTGTAAGAAATACTCGTGCTTATTTCATTTATAGATTGTAAGGACAGAAAATAACGATTATTTCCAAAAATTAAATAGCAAAAAATCAACATGTTTCAAATGTCGGATCACATTTTGGATAACTTCAATTTTTTTTATTTTATTCATCAAAAATAAGTTATTTTTTGATTTCTTTTTTTCTGTTCAAGAATAAGAGTTATTTTTGATTTTTTTTCCCTCCAGAATAAGAGTAATTTTTGATTTTTATTTTTTCGCTCAAAAATAAAAATTGTTTTTCAATTTTTATTTTTTCGCTCAGAAATAAAAGTTATTTCTCAATTTTTATTTTTTACGCTCAAAAGTAAAAATCATTTGTGCAGTTTTATTTTTTGTAGGTAGAGAATAAATATATAAAAATCATAAAATTTGTATGAGAGCTCCCATTAGGAGTGGTCGGAGGGAATAGGTCCCCAAGGGAAAAATTTTCCTTTTGCAAAAGTAATGGGGGTCGGTGATACATATTAATCCTCTCCGGCCCTCCATTAAAGCCGCCCTGTTCTGGTGTAGTGAATAAATACCCCAAAATCATAAAATTTGTATGGAGCTCTCTTAAGGAGTGTTCGGAGGGAATAGGTGTCTAAGGGAAAAATATTCCTTTTGTAGAAGTAATGGGGGTCGGTCATACATATTAATCCTTTCCGGCACTCACTTAAAGGTCATCTGTTCAGGTGTAGGAAATATATACCCCAAAATCATAAAATTTGTATGGGAGCTCCCTTAAGGAGTGTTCGAAGGGAATAGGTGTCTAAGGGAAAATTGTTCCTTTTGCATAAGTAATGGGGGTCGGTCAACAGGTTGCACGTGAGATTGTATGGTATGTATAATGGGGCTATAAAGGCCTAAGTCCACGAGTCGGACAACCGTCTCAGCCATTACAATCTAACCTAACTGACCTTGTCCAGATTCTTGTCCTAGCCCCTCTCCTTATCTTTGTTCTTATTCGCGTTGTAATCTTTGTTATTATCGTTATAATAATCCTTGTCCTAATCCTTTTTCAAACCATTGTCTTGATCCTTGTCCTTATTTTTGTCCTAATTCTTTTCCTTATTCTTGTTCTTATCATTGTACTAATTCTTGACGTAATCTTTGTCGTAATCCTAGTTTAATTCCTTGTTCTTATCCTTGTTCAAAGATTTAGCTCAATTATATTTATACTTGTACATTAACATTAACCTTATGTAACCCTCCAATATTAAATGTTTGTACACAAATGTTCGAGAACTGGACCTACTAGTTTTCTGCCGAATCCGAACGGCGAATGTGCATGTTCTAACGAAGCTTTACATGCCATTATTTACTCTGAGGTGCGCCTTTGTAAAAAAAAAAATTGACGGTGTTAAGCTGGGCATCGAATTGGTATAGAATGGTCTTTTTTGTCAAGAAACAGTTATTGTGGTGGAAACTTACCTGAAGTCGTTTCCGTACTTTTCGATAAATTTTCTCATTTTGACAGATAATCAAATTACTCTCTTTTACTCGAACTTTACAGACCTAATATGTCTGTTTCCGTACTCGTTTCAAGTAAAGTTCGAGTATTAGAGAGTAATTTGATTATCTGTCAAAATGAGAAAATTTGTCAAAAAGTACGGAAACGACTTCAAGTAAGTTTCCATCACAACAGCTGTTTCTTAAGCGTTGGTTTATTTAAAGGATAATTCAAATAAGTTGCAAGTAAATTGTTCTCCAGGAATATCTGGCTTCCATTTGCATTCACTTTGCTTTTAACGTAGAATACGTTATACGGTAAGGTAGGGGTGTTGATCTGGAGCACAAAATTTTGAGAAAATGTTTGTCACTTTCATTATAAGTTTTTAATACTTTATGCATGTATTGAAGAAAATTCAAGTATGGTCGTAACATAATTAATATGTCTTCTTTTGATTTGTATTTAAATAATCATATTGCTACATATAATTTTTTTGATTCTATAAGTAAATCAAAATTTAACTCCTTCAAATTTTGTATAAATTTTCATATGCTTTGTATTTTATGTATTATAACATCATGTGTAAGAGCAGTACGATTATCTGTGTGTTCATCACAGAACCAGTGTGAGAAAGAGAAGAAGTATAATGACCAAGTATGGGCAAATGCAAACTGAAAATGCAAAAAGAGCGAACGATGTGTAGATACACAACATTGATAAGCGAAGCAGAGAAACAAAATTGTGCTTACCCAGTTGGCCACGTCTTTAAGACATCCTCAATGTGCATTTACAACATATGGTTGTGAGTCTGCATTTTCCGAAATGGTATTTATTAAAAGCAAACACAGGCACCTATTGACTGATACAAATTTAAAAAATCTTCTTCGTATAAAAACTTCAAACATTGACATAAATTTTGATAATCTTATTGCATTTATTCAGCCTTAAACAAAATATTTTCTACATGTATACACTCCATTTTTCATTTTTCCAAAGTTTGTCCGTCTGCTCAACATATAAACAGTTTTAAAACAAAAAAAATTATATTTAATTCATATATTTTAATTGCAAAATGACTAACGTATTCTACGTCTGACCTATGCGCCCGTGTTATCTAACACAGGCTTGAGCTTTTTTTTTAAGTTTATTTTTATTAATTTTCTTACCTATTTCATCAATTTTTTTCGCAACAATGTAATTTGACACTTTGACAATCATTTGTTCGATGCTAAAGATTGGTGCTCAAAGAAATTTTTCGAATAAAGTTCAAGTCATGGTATAATAATACAAGGTAGCATTGACAACTGCTTATTTTCTCTTCAACAAGAAAACATTTCCTGTCAAAACAGCTGTTTGTGAAAATGCATCTGCAACTGCTTAGGTTGTTGTTTTTTTTTCACTTTAAAGTTTTCAACATTGTTTGTGTTTTCAATGACGGATTGTGAGCGCTCTCTTTTTTAGTATATTTTTTGACAGAAGATGTTTTACCAAGCAACTGTCAATGCTACCTTGTATTATTATACCATGAGTTCAAGTAAAGTTCGAGTAATAGAGAGTGACACTTTGCTTCTTCTTCTGTCTCGTGTTGAAAAAATGTGTACCTACGGAAACGCTTTCAAGTTACTTGACAGGAGTACGGAAACAGACCTATTGTGTACGGAAACACACCTATTATAACCTGAAGACGTTACAGGATTGATAAAGGAACGAATAAGAAAAAAAAAATAAAAAAAAAATAAACGGAGATTTTGTGGACGGTTAAAATAAAATTTTTAGAATATTTCTATTGATAAATTATTTCAGCACTACGGGTAAAGTTTACATTTATGATTTTTGAGGATGATTTTTAGGTATTTTATATAGGTGAAAAACTAAGAGAACTTGTGGATTCTTGTTTACGGTTTATTTAAGAATCTAAGAATATGCAGGAGCACCCATATACATAGCTTTTGTCCGAATCAGTGATATTTTTGTTGAGGGTAATTTTTTAATCTTAAATTTTGTATGGTTTCGGAATAAGACTATCTTGGTGATCCTAGATTCTTTGATCTCTATTATCAGTTTTATCTGTTGGAAGTTTTATATTTTATACATAAATGTAACATAGAATTAAAAAGCAACATCACAAGTAACATAACTATTTATTGTAAAATTCAACAGGTGGACATTAAGTTTAAATACTGTACAATTGAGAGACAAATAGTTGAGGTGTAGAAAAAAAAACAACATGCTTAAAGGAATAACTAATTCTAAATATGTCATAAACTTTAAAATACTAAAATGAAAGGAGGTGGTGATCTTGAAGTAATATAAAAACATTTATTTACAAAACAAAAAAGTTGCGACAATTCAAATATTAAAAACAAAGGAGAATGAAATTTATAAAAATGTTAATCATTGCTTTTGTTACCTTGGAGCAGATGGAGTTTATGAAATCATCCTAAACACAATTTTTTTTTTTTTTTTTTTTGATATGAAAGTAGTAAATATTATGTTAACACATGAAAAAGAAAGAAAAACATATTTTTGAGTAAGAGGAGGATTGGTACGATGGCTAGCTGGGGCTTGGAAGGATTGGTTAATATTGTACATTGGCAGGTGATGGTAACTGAGACTGATTGAAAAAAAAATAATTGAATTGAATTGAATTTAAACTGCAGCAGCATGCAATCAGAAAGTATTAAAATTTGTCAATCATAGAAGTAGGCAAACGTCTTTGGCTTACTTTGTTTTGTGTTTTTGTTTGGGGGTCAGTAAGGTGTATAAAGAAGTCAAAGGGTTAAAAAATAAACCTTTAATTTTACTTTGCTAGGCCAGCGGGTCACTGCCACAGACAAAGTAAAATTAAAGGAAATAAACTGCCAAGTAAACTGCGTAGCAAATAGTCAAAACTTACCGAGGGCGATTTAGGTAGGCCCACACGTTGGCCACATGTGGTCAGCAAATTGACCAAACATTCGCGCACACGACCCTGCGACATCCACGGACGCTTCCAGCCACTGAGTGGTACGGTGTCGGCAGGCGATAAACTGGCGCTACGACGTGGTGAGTTTGGCGTACCAACGCCCATGCCAGCTGTCTGCGGCAGCGACTGAGCCGTGCTGTTATTGTTTGCACTGATTTGAGCGGCGTTTGTGTTGCGTGCATGTACAGCTTGATGATGTGAACCACTGCTTGGACTGCCACTTACCGCACTCAAGACAGTCGTTATGGTGCTGGTTGTACCCTGGTTGGCGCTCTGATTGACAGATTGCAAGTTCGTGCTTAACTGACTCTCTTCCGACTTAAGCAGTATGCGTCGTCCAATCAGCGGTGTTTGTGAGACATCGAAGGTAAACTCCATGGTGCGTCCAGCGAGCTCCTTTTTGCAGAACATATCCGAATCTGGATATGCGCCGTAAAAAGAGAACGACAGCCCGATGCTGCCACCCTCGCTGGGCGGCACAACTTGCAGCGATGAGCTGCGTGTCACAATGAGTTTGAGTATTTTCAGCGAATCCTTCCAGTTGGTGGTCTGAAATGATGAATTTACATTAATGTAGATGTAGTGCTCTTGGATGCTTGGCCAATACTTACGTCCAAATATTTGCCTATGGCGCGCAGCAGATCGCTGTTTATTGTTTGCGCCTGAGGCGATGACAAGTCGACATAGTGCAGCATGCAGTGTATGACGTTGAGTACAGGAACTTGTATCTGCTGTGGTCCCTTCTCCAGCACCTCGATCAGAAAGGCCAACATATGCAGACCCATGTGTGCATAGGTATCATATAAATACTTGACCACACACTTGGTCCATTGGAATGATTCCTTGCAGAATGTTTTGCGGCTGTATAAAGTCATAACAGTACCGAGATTTTCCAGTTTGGCACCTAATTCTGAGGAAACCTGAGCAATGTTTTCGGCGCTACGTATGCAAATCTCGTTGGCATCCTCGTAGTGTAGCAACATGTAGGGCAGCAGTGAGATGACGTTCATAGGAAAAGCGCAACTCTGGGTGGGATCACAGACGGGCAGGCTAAGGAGCGGCGCTAGTTGCGAGAGCAGCGTTATGGTGGGCTCATAGGTTGTGGTGTGAGTACAGCCCTAAAGGAGGTGGAGTTGGAAAATGTTGCATTAATACTTGAAAAAATTCGAATAAATAAATGTTCATTCTCAAAATGAAAACTTCCCTGTAATTATACTCCCACATATTTAAATTTTTCCATTAAAAAAAATGTCGCTCTATGAATATCCAAGGTGCAAAAATAAGGAAATTAGAATTCTAACAAAACTTCAAAAGTTTCGCAACAGTTGCATTTGACAGTTCAAGTTCGATAAACTTGACGTCTGTCAAATTTTTACAATTTGTTGCACACAAATAAATCAAAATGAAGGATCTAAAAAATGTTCTCCCGAATATCCAAGGAGTAAAGATTAGCATTCTAGGCAATAAAGGGCAGAATAGGCCATTAGAATTCTAACCAAACCTGGGAAGTTTCGAAACAGCTATTTAACTGTATTTGGCAGTTCAAGTTCGATAAGATTGACATCTGTCAAATTTTTACAATTTGTTGCAAGTAAATAATTATTTAAAAAATGTCGTCCTTGTCGGAAAGAAAATTAAGTGCCTTTAAGAAATTGCCAAAATATGGACGGTTGACTCGGGGGTCAAAACTATCACTTGACACAGAGGGGTCAGGTCGAATCGTTTAATACATTTATTTATTTTCTTCACACATTCTTTTAGTTTTTTTGCTATAATGCCGTCGTTGAGATATAAACCCCTTTTTTTACAAAAACAAAAATTCGATGGATAATTGTTTAATATGCAAAAGTCAAAATTTGAAAATTAAGATTTGTGCCTTTTTTTTTGTTATAAGGGAATGCATAATATACGAATGCATAATATACCAGGAGGTAGAAATGTTACTTCATTGATTTTATTGTCGTACCTTAAGGAGCAGGGCGTGCACACCTGGATAGCCAGTCCATTTTAATTGTTGTTGTAATTTTTCGACCTTATCACGTGCATCCGGACGATCCAAGGGCAGTCGATGCAAAACACGCGTTAATAAACGCAGCGCCAAAAGGAACTCGTGCTCGTAGTCGCTCTCCAACAGCGAGACGGATAGCCAGAAGAGTTGCGCCAATATAGTCATTTTGTCATCCTAATAAAGTAGCGAGGCAAAACGGTTTATTCGTATAAAAAATTTATAAAAAACAGATACTCGGATAAAATGTATGAGACTCACCTGAGTGGCTGTGTCGCCCAACATTTTTAGGCTTTGTGCGCTGCGTGAACGTGACAGTGCAGAACCACCAAATTTGGAGACATTGCGTTCAATGTCTAGCCCAGAGGAGCGATTTCGTAATTCCACTAAAATAGCAAGTAAAAAGTTTTCAAAGTTAAAAAATTGTTGAATTTGTTGTCTCTTCCAACTCTCCGCTTTATCGGGGATAACTCCGACTAACACTCACCCTGTTTGTCGCAAGGCGAGTTGGTTGTCTTGCGCGTGCAATATGACACCGAGTAGCTTGTACTTCTCGCATGACTGGGCATTGAGAAATTGGGTGACTGTGGTGTGCCAGCACCAGACGGTGACTTTTTGCCCGGCAGCATGGAGTTGGCGCCACCGTCCTTGTTATTCAAATTGGGCGTGCTCTTGAAAATATCCTTCATCACATCCAATGGACGAAAATCAGAGTCCAAACTATCCACTGCAGCCTCGAGAGTGAGCAAAAGTTCAGTGACATAGCCCTGCATATCTTCGCCTTGCTCGGCCACAGTCTCCACCAGACGTGAAAGTATATCAGAGAGCATACGCGAATTAATGGGCACATTGAGAGCACGAAATATTTGCAAACAACGTCCAGCATAGTGACGCGACGAGCAGCTTAGACCCAGCTGCAAAGCGGTTTGAGCCCAGCGTTCGGCTATGCGTGCCTGAGGATAACTATCGGCGAACACCTTGACCATGTGCTTGAGAAAGCAGCTGAGCTGTTCAGCTGATTTGATGCTCCAAACTAAGGAAAGAGAAGATCAGAAATTAAATAATCTCTTAAAGTGTTTCGTTTACTCTTCAAACACCTACCTTTAGCGGTCATGTCCTCATAGTTCCATAGTGGCTGGCTGGCATCTTGTGCTAGAAATTTCAAAAGACTTTTTATCACATGAGCTATAGGCATCATGGGTCCGGGCTGTGGTGGCACATTCTCATCGGCAATTATTAGTGGCACTTCCGAGTTTTCGGAAGTATTTGGATTAATCTGCAAGTTTCCTGAGTTAAGCGTAGTTGTAAGATGTGGTTGTTGTTGCTGTTGTTGTTGTTGTTGTTGTTGTGGTTGTATTAACGTTGGCAGCTGTTGTAAATTAGTGTGCTGCTGCTGTTGTTGTTGTTGTTGTTGATGCTGCTGTATATTACCACCACTATTTGGCAGCATAACTTGTTGGTTCATATGGTTGTGGCTACTGTTGTGATGTGAGAGCATCGAATTATTTTGCATATTGTTGGTGGTACCCAACACATTGGCAGCTGTTTGTTGAAAATTTGTTGTTGTTGCAGCATGCTGCAGCTGTTGCGGAAAATTGATTGCATTTGTGGCGCCTCCTGCGGCATTAAAGTGACTAACATTCAGCAAATAGCTATCAAATTCCTGATGAGATTCTGGCAATGGCAAAGACAAAGACAATCAAATTTCAATGCATTGAGTTCTGTGGCAATGTGGCAAAATTTTATCTTAATTTATGAAGGAAAGTTAATTTCAATGAATTTAATTTAAATGTTGCATTTGGCCTTTCGGATAGAACTCTAGTGAAAGCCTGGATGTAGGAAAGTGCATTTTTGTACTCTATGTTTTGCCGATTTTGCACCGATAATAAAAAAGTAACTGGAAATTACTTGTGGCGACCGTGGCGTAATTGGTTAAAGTGCGTGGCCGCTATGTCAACGAACTTTGGGGACCCAGGTTCGAACCCCAGCAGCGACAGAAAATTATTTGAAATAAAATAATTTTTCTGTACGGCCGTCACCTCTCTGCAGACAATGGCAAACCTCAGAGTGTAATCAAAATGCCATGTAAAGTTTCTTGAGAACGAGAACATTCCGTTCATCGCCGTTCGGAGTCGGCGTTAAGCATGTAGGTCCGGTTCTCGGTCAATTGTGTACAAACTTAATAACACGCACAACACAATTGATCATAAGAAGCTAAGTCAAAGTCCTTTCAAGGGCTGAAATGGCCAGTTATTTATTTTTTTTATTTTTTTAACTGGAAATTACTTAGTACAAAATAAAAAAAAAATAAAATAATATTTGTTCCAACTGCAATAGATACCAAGATTTTTATATTTTGAAAATTCTGTTGGGAGAATCGGCTTTTCCAATATTGAGACAATTTCACTGTGTCAGTAGGATTGGGTTGCGGGTGGGCTTATTTTCTGCGACTATCATCAGGAAGGAAAAATGCTAACTTATTTCATTCTGTTTTCTTTTCAACTTTGAACCAAGGATTTCAGGCGTACCTATTCAGTTAAGTCTGCCTTGGTTCGAGATAAACTGATATATTGATAGGATAGATATAAACTAATATATCTGCGATGTCCAAAATCAACGAATTAAGGATAAAACTGCTTCTTCATCCACTCTTTTTGGTAGACTAGCCCCTTGGAATATTTTCTTTATTCCAAATTAAAAAATGACCTGATGGTTAAAGATTTACTAACAGTGAAGAGTTGGATGGAGTTTTCGGTTTATGGCTATTTTGAAGAACTAGACGATTCTCACCATAAAGAGAGTAGTAAGTAGCGTCGCTATTGAGCATCCCTGGGTTAAGTGTATCAAGTTTAAAGGAGAATATGCAAGAAAAGAAAAATATTTTTTGAAAATATTTTGTGTGTTTTTTTATTAGAAAGGTAATTTTTGGACTGTAAAAAAAATAAAATAAATAAATAACTGGCCATTTCAGGCCTTGAAAAGACTTTGACCTATCTTTTTATGATCAAATTGGGACTGTACATCTAATGTCAAAAAACAAATAGTCAGGAAACTACGCTACTATTGACAACTTCTTTTTTTCAGGTTGTAAGCCCTTCTTCTATCAGAGTCTAGCTTAAATATCTGCAATATTCTCAGTGTCAAGATTTATCGATTGATAGATAACACTTGCCAATGTGTTACTTTGGGCTCAGCCTTCTCTCGACAAACAAAACTTAAGTTCTTTATGTCAATTATCGTGCTCTTTCAATTAAATAGTGAAACCACTTCCAGAGTCTCTGAAAAATCTATGGTTCAAACCGATTTAATGACAGGTACCGCATCTGACGGAATTATAAGCTAAATGAGCTGAACAGCAACATCCCAATATACAATAAATTAAAGAATTCAGGATTTTTAAAAATCAACGGAATCATGTGATTGATGATTAGCGCCTAAAAGTACATCGAAAATTAAATGTCAGGAAAAAATTCTAGAATAACACACGGTTCGACAAAATCAAAATTTTTGTTGCACCCATGACAAATTCGAATATATTGTGAAAATAGACGTTTAAAAAAAGTACACGTGTCTCGTCATTTTCCTCCAGTACGTAAGTTTTTTTTTAATCGATTTTTAAAGTTTTTTTATGATTCAGGTTTTTTTTTATGATCACAGCTAACGCTTTTAAATAATAAAGCAAGGCCACAAGTTAAAAATCCCTACGTATTTTTTAATATATATGCAACACTTTTTTACATAGAGGGCCCTGATAATAAAATTAAAAAATATATTTTCGCCGCTCGACGTGATCTGCAAATTTTGAAGAAATCGTGAAGGAAATGATTTCTGCGTATGGTGACATGAACATAAACATGTCGTTAAAAATTCATTTTTTACACAACCATTTGGACTATTTCCCGTCAAACCTAGGAGACTTCAGTGACGAGCATGGTGAACGTTTTCACAAAGATATATCAAATATGGAAAATTGTTTTAAAGGAAAAGACTCGAGACACATGCTAGCTGAATATTGCTGGTCTATTCGTCGAGACACAAATCCTGCAGAAAATAAATAAAAAACAGTCGTCCAAAATTTTTAACAAGTCGGAATTAAAATATATCACTCCTAACAAAATGTATTTTTATTTAAAAGCTTTTATTAAATTTAGCTTTTTTTTTTTGTTTAAGTGTTGAACTGAAAATAAAGTATGGTACTGATTTTCAATTTCAAAAATTTAATGACCTTTCTTAAATGCCTTCATTCATGAAAATCAGTCTACTCTTTTATATTTTATACCCTTATTTCATTATATAAAAGCGTCAGATGTGATCATTCCATCACAGAAAACTTCGAAAATGGATTAAAAAAAATTCTGACGTGCTGGAGGTAAATGACGAGACACGTATTTGTTTTTTTAATGTCTATTTTCAGAATATATTGGAATTGTTCATGGGTGCAAACCTCTGTCGAACCGTGATATAGGCCAGCACAGAAGAAACTTTTTCTTGCCCGGATTCTATGACTGATTATGGGGATTGGGACCTCCTCTTTCAAAGCGGAACTCTATTTTGTTTCAGCACATCAAGATTTTGAAATATTTGAGGTTATTTAATAGAAAAATCACTATTTGGGCTACCTTTAAGTTTGCATACAGGACGAACAAAATTTATTTTTTTTTTTTGCTTTTTTCTACCAACACATTAAATACTAATCATTAAATACTAATTTTCCCCTTTTAAAAATTAACATCGTCATTGATATTTCCTTACAAAATTATAGTTATTTTAAAATGATTTTGAAATTCTTTTGTTGGGCTATGACGGCACAGGGTTTCCATTTCACAGCTCATTTTAAAGTGGCAGAATAGATCAATAAATAATACAGTTAGTAGAAAATAGTTCAATAAATTTTATGCATGCTGTCCATAACCTTGAAAGTAGCCCAAAAGACATTTTCGGGGTAATAACCTCAAATGTTACAAAATCATAACATAATGAGCGAATTATGAACTCAGGTTGGATTCTTTGTAGAAAAACACTTTGGAAATGACCTCCACTTGCCATAAATCAAAATATTGTAGAACTTTGTTATCAATTTTAAATAATTTTCTAAAAAATGTTCTGCCTAAATTGATTTTGCAAATTTTGCCTTTCCGTTCAAGTCCTTTTTCATAGCAAATTCCTTATTACCATAGAAACTTATATAGAAAATGATAAGTCAAGAAATTGCATTTACTAAAAAAAAAAAAAAAAAACCGGAAAGGTATGTTTTATTGAATATGCGTATTCAGCCAATCTAACTTTATAATAAATAATAGCTTTGGTCAAAAAGCTGTAACTTTCTCACGCTATAGTCTTGTGTAATCTTACCTGTAAAAGTGTTGTCGAAAACTGCTAGGGCCGGTACCGATAGACCCAAATCCAATTTGGTAGTCTCACTATTTAAAAGAATTCTGGCAACAGTAAGATGATCATTATGCTCGGCCAAGACAATCTATACGAAAATAAAACAATTAATTTTTTAATAACGGTAAACTTAATCCTATTCATAATTATAAAATAATAAGAGATAATTAGAGGCAAGAAAAATAATTATGTGTATAAGTCTTGGGAAATTTTCCAATATAAAATTCTTGTTATCGGTAGCAATTCGATACTCACCAACAAGTTCAGGCACAACTGTTTGCAATGTTCGCGCACAATGATGCGCGTGTGATCGAGCCCAAGGAACAGAATGTGCAACATTAGTGGCAAATGCAGCGTCCAATCGACGCCTGGTATGCCATCAACAACAATATCCGTTAAGAGCATCACCGCAACATTGCAACTAGAGACATTGCAAAGAAAAGCATTATTAATGAAGAAAGAAGAAGAATATAAACAACAATAACAACAAAAGTTAATTAGGCATCATTAACAGCGCATTTATTCACAACGAACGCACTTACCGATGGAAACCACTAATCGGCAGACTGACATCCGGCAGGAACTCGGTGAGTGGTGCAAAGTAGCCGCCATATTCAGGCATTGGCAATGGATGCGGTGCGGTGGGTGGCACTTCCGATGAACGTAGTTCAACATTTTCCTCTTGACGCAACTGCAGTTAGGTAGGTAGTTGGTGGGGGAGTTTATAAAAAAACAAACACAGTTAACATTTAATGACTTGTAGAGTTTGGCGTATTTTGTAACAATTATAAAATAACTGAGGCGTAAAATGAGAGAAAAAAAAAATATAATAAACCTACATCAGGATCATTTATTAAAATATCTTCGGGTCGTGGCAGTATTGATGGGCCCGATGCAGCGCGTATTTTATCAGCTCCACGCGGTGGACGATTTGTTGACTGTGTAAAGGCACGGATGCCGCTATCCGACTTACAGGTGCTGCAGATGGAAAATATAATGAAAATAATTCTTAGCATTTTTGTCTGAGATATTTTAAAGATGAATTATTTAATGTTGAGCGAGGAAAGATTTTATGATTTTACTTCTTATTTTTGCTGAAAACATTTTTCAATATTTACTCAAACAAAAAAAAAAAAAAAAAAATTAAGTTACTACCAAGCTTTTCTCAAAAATGCCTTAAGTTCTTACAAAAACTATGAGACATACCTTTACATAAAAATAGCTCTTCAGTTAAATATAGAGCAGAGCAGAAAGAACAAAGAACAAAATCTTTGACGTAACTCAAATATTTTCAACATTTTTTTCACATTAACATTGTTTGTGCTTATTTAGAAAGCGGGCTACGCTAAGCGGGAGAAGTGCCTGCCTCAGCTTTAAACATTTAAATTTAAAATTGGAGCAGATATTCATTCCTGGGCATGTAGTCAACAATTAATTGCAAAAGAAAAAAATTCAAATAAAAATCCAGACACCCTTATTCACTGTTTGTTCGAATAACGGTTTGAGTTACGAATTAACCCAATTGCAAAAAAATATTTAGCATCGAACCAGCATAATTAGCTTTATTCGTTAAATACGTAGTACGGATGTTACTTACGATTCTTGCGATTATCATGAACATTTTCATTTACATGATGCAAACATTTTGTTTTTATTTTGAAGGGGATAATGATCACTAATTACACTGTTCAACACAAAAAAAAAAACAAAAAAAGTTCTGACAACGGATTCTGATAGAAGAGACCAAAGAAAAATATACGTGTATCGGCGTTTTGAATGTTTACATATGAGTTTTATTTTAGGGAATATTTAAATTTACCCCTTTTTGAACATTCCTATAGTGAATCGGCACGGGAAACCATGTGACCTTTACATTTTGGGTATAGGATGTGTTCAGATATTAATGTACAATGAAAAATGAAACCTATAAAAAAATACCCTATATAAGAACGATGTTAAAAGAGAGTACATATGTTCTGCTCAACATGAAATGGCGTTTTTAATTCTATTTGAGAATTTGTCTGGGGTTTAACAATAATTTTGAAGCGTGACGTCACACTCGTATCTAAGATATATTTATCTACCCACTGAACCATAAGGGTAAGGTGAGAGTTTTGCGAACGTTTTTGGGTAAAATTTCATTTTATTTATTTTTGATTTTTTATTCTATCGCTTAAAAGTGCTTGCTATGGAAGATTAAATCGTTGAAAACTTTTCCCATAAATAAAAGCAGTACTTCTTTTGCGAAATTAAAAAAAAAAAAACTTATTTTGAATTGAAAAAGAATAATTTTTTATCATTTTAGTAGGTTAAAATTCCTCGTAAATGAAACACTTTTGTTCATTAATGAGTTCAGAAATGAATCATAAATGTTTCTTTTTTGCATTTTTAAATGAGTTCAAAAAATAATAATTTTTTTATCATTTCTCATAAACGAACCATTTTTTGTTCATAAATGAGTTCAGAAAATAATCATAAATATTACTTTTTATATTCTAAAATGATTTAAAAAAATGACGAATTCAAACCTTTGTTGATATTTTTTTCTCGGTCAATTGTGTACAAACTGAATTACACGCACAACACAATTGATCCTAAGAAGCTAGGTCAAAGTCCTTTCAAGGGCTGAAATGGCCAGTTATTTATTTATTTATTATGATATTTTTATAATAATTCCTTATAATGTTAACCTTCATACAAACGTCATATAAAATTTTTTAACAGTGCGAATTGATTCTCGCCATAAGAAGGGAGATGGATGAACTGCTACTATTCTATATTTAATTTTTTAACTCATTTCCGAAGAAAAAAGGTTCGTTTATGACAGGCATTTTCGTCCGGTGATTGATTCAAATAAGGTTCATTACCAAGTGCCGAAAAATAACTTTTCTATGGTTCTTTTTTTAACTCATTTCCGAACAAAAAAAGACAATTTATGGCTCTTTTTTATCTCATTTCCGAACAAAATAAAGTTCATTTTTTATAGACAATTTAGTCCGACGAATGGACTAAATAAAACGAAGGTTTCATTTATGAGCGTTTCTACCCGAAAACGTTTATAAATGAATTCGAAAACGGTATTCTTGGTTCACTGGGTATTATTTATAGAAATACTTTTTTAAACAATACTTAGCTACTTTATAAAAATATTCGTTTATGTTATGTTAATATTCTATATTTTAAAACTGTTTTTTTCCCCTACTCGTTGCACTGTGTGACTCTTTCATCATTATCATTAAGTATTCGACGTAAAAAAAAATAATTGAATTTCATTTAGTGTTCGACACTTACCCCGTTTTAATTGGATCCTCGCCGCTGTGACGCTTTGTGTGAATTGTGCCCTTCTCCACGGCCAAGTCATGTATGCGGGAATCATTAATGCCAGCGGCTTGTCCTATTTATGTGAATATATTTGTGAATGTATGCGTGTGTATGTGTGTGTGTGTGTGTTTGATAGAAATAAAATTGTAGAAATAAATAAAGAAGAATATTTTTTAAGAGAATTAATGCAAGGTTATTAAATAAACTATTTTGCGGAGACGACACGGAAAGGGATGTTTTCAGCGTGTCATCTTAAAAAATTATGAAGAACAACACAGATGAAGGAGCACAATTTTCACTTATAAAAAGCAAAATTAACAATAATTACTCAAAAATAATGTGAAAACTTCAACAATCTTCAAGTTTAATTTTTTTTTTTTTTTTTTTAATAAAATAAATATTTAAACTGCATAAATAAATAAAAATTTTATTTATTAATTCCAAAAAATTCTAAATAATTGACTTTAAAGTTTAGAAAAATTCAAATATATACTTTATAGAATATATAAACCCGGACTTGTATAAAGAAACTATTATGACTGGATTTGAAATTAATTTGGTAGCTTATGCAATTACTTTTTTGAAGGATTGTATGTAAGTAACTAAAAGAAGCAATATAAAAACAAATATTTTTTAAACCGCGTAATTTTTTATAAAATAACAATTTAGCGCAACTTTTAATTCACATATGGTACGACTATAGTTACGAGTACTTTAATTCAACAACCTCTAGCATTATAAGAATTTAATTAAATCCACACACATACTCTTGTTCCTTGACACTTACCATCGGCGGAATGACTGGAAGCTTTCCGCATGCTCGTTAAACGATAAAATGGTGGTGTTTCCGTACGTTCAATTAAACAATTAAGTGTTTCCACAGTCTGCAATTCGGCCATTAATTCGTCCAACAAGCGATCGGGACAAGTGCGCGCTAGATAGAGTGCAACACGTTTTGCCTGAAGAGAGAGAAAACAAAAAATGTCATATTATAATTTATAAAAAAAAAAAAAAATAAAAAAAAAAAAATAAAAAAAAAATATAATAAAGGAAAACATGTTGTTTTAAGCACCAATATTAAGCAAATTTAAAGGATAGATAAGAACGTATAGGTATAAGACACTTACATAGGGCAGCAATTCGTTGGGTGCCATGCCAGACATAATGACCAAATAGCGTAGAATGACTTTTAAGTTGTTGGGCCAGAATTGGCACAAAGTGCCCCAGAGCTCTTCAATGTCGCGTGGATGTGAGTCGGAAAACTACAAAAAAAAAAAAACAAAATGAAATAATTATTGCAGTTTTAACAGTTACAGTTAATTATTTACAAAATTTTACGAATGACTTATGCCATGTCTACAGAGATTTTAGTTTGAGTTCAACAATACCTCATACAAATAATTATATGTGCATAAATATTTCTTTGATTTTTCCTCCATCTGGAATAGTACAGTATTTTTATGTATGCAGTTTGTTTTTGTAATTCGTTGATATTGTTTACCAAATTTTAGCATGCAGTTCGTTTTCCATTTAATGTACCGTTACATGAAAAATGTGTCGGTGCATTGAATGATCAGTAGTAAAGAATTATATGTGCATAACGCATTTAATTGGTGTTTGGTTGTTTAATTGATAGCTTAAAATGCTCGCATTGGAAATAATTGTTGCGAAATACAAGGTAAGGTGTTTTCCTTTTAAAATCAATAAAGTTGATTTAATTATTACGTATAAGATATAGAAAATGTCTCCCGGAACGAGCCTTTCTGAACATGACCAGGGAATAATACTGGGAATGAGTGAAAATGGAGCTGAAATAAAAGAAATAGCCAAAAAGCTTAATAACAACAGGAACACAATAACAATTTTTTAAAATGTCCTAGTAGTTATGGCTAGACGGAGTGGTAGGAAAACTAACATCGACACTCGGTGTAAACGAATAATTCAATATCTTGCAGTAGTGGAAACAATGAGTAGCGGACAAATATAAAATCAGATGGGGCTTAACGTAACAAGAAGTAGAATAGTTCAAATATTACATGAAAATACTAAAGTAACACCTACTTCCATGATGCGACAACCTAACCTTTTGCCTAGACATATTAACGCACGTTTGCCTTCGCTACCAAGCACCAATTTTCGGATAAGGAATGGCGTAACGTTATCTTCAGTGACGAAAAAAAATTCAATTTTGATGGGCCTGATTGTTACAAGAAGTATTGGCAGCATAAGGATCAGTTGCGGCGCACCTGCCACCTGTGTGTTCATGGGGGAGTATCGGTGATGATCTGGGCTGCGTTTTGTTATGAAGGAAAGACTCCAGTGTGTTTCATATCAACACAAATGAATGCTGAAATGTACGTTAGTTTATTGGACAATGAACTAATACAATTTGCCGGCCAACTTTATTGTGATAATTGGACTTATCAGCAGGATAATGCGTCAATACACTGTGCAAAGCATACAAAAGAGTTTTTTACAGCCAGAAATATACCATTTCTACAATGGCCAGCAATAAGTCTAGACTTAAACCCCATCGAGGATCTCTGGGGAATCCTCTGGATAAGTATATAAGAATCTAAGGGAATTTGAGACAGATAGAGAGTTAAAAATAGCAATAGAGCAAGAATGGCAGAATATCAGTCCACCCCTCCTAAAATCCTTGATTAATTCTATGGCATTCCGGCCGAGCCAAGTTATTTTAAAGAAACGAAAGCATACAAATTACTAATATGAAATTTTATTTAATTTTTTTATTATTAAGCTTGAAAATGAAGCAAAAAAACTTGAGTTGTGCACATATAATTAGTTTCTATGAAAAAATTCTTTATGTTAAATTTTTATTTAATTTAAAGGAAGATTGAATAAAGTCGTTGTTATGTTATGTTACTGTTGTCAAAGATAATATATATATATTTTCAAATTCACATGTTTCTTTGGCTTTCCACCACGCTTAGAACATTCTACACATGTTTCACTTGATTTCCCTTTCCTTCCCACTAAACTATCACCCTATTTCGAACCAAGGCAGACTTGACTGAATAGGTATTCCACCTGAAATCCTTGGTTCAAGGCTAAAAAAAAAAAAAAAAAAAAAAATTTGACCAATGGTGCACATATAATTATTTGTATGAGTAGTTATTCACACAGAGATGCGTTAGCACAATTGTGTTTAGTGTGACATTTTTTTGTTTACTTTTGTGTTCTCAGATTTTTTTCGGCACATCCACCACCGTGACAGCAATTCCACTTGAGGACAAGGCTGCAGCCACACATAGGCCCACACTGATATGAAGACCTCATCTTCTACACTTGCCCAAGTTGATTTTCTTTGCTTTCTTGTTCACTTTTTGCAAATAGTAAATTGCATAATTTTAGAACAGCTGTTTTTGATATTTCTCATCACAAAATTGTTCAACGTACCTTGTTATCTAAAAAGTTGCATTTGAACATATCTTTTTATAAGAATATAAGCATACTTTTAGGCATTTCTCAAATTGGGTTTTGATAAACACAGAAAGAAAGTTGAGTTTAGTTGAGTTTCATCCTGTTAAATTGTATTGGGAAACTCAAGAGTTTATTTTGCGTTCAATGGCAAAACTCAACTTTGTACTGGAACCTCAAACTCAACTCTCTGTATAGACATGGCATTACCAGGGTAGTACCAAAAGTACCCAACCTAACAAAAACAAATAAACAAAAAATTTGAAAAAAATAGCTTTATTTCTCTACAAAGTCTACTTTTAGCTCAATACACTTTTCCCCAGCGATGTTCAATAGCTTCTATACCATACTTGCAGTGAGACCGTCGAGCTCCTCAAAATAGCCATTAACCGCAGAGATCCACCTCTTCGATGTTGGTAAATCTTTTACCAACGAGCCATTTTTTTTTAGTTTGGAAAAAGAAAATAGTCCGAGGGGGCTAAATCTGGTCAAAAGGATGGATGAGGGAATCAACTATTAATGGCTGCCAAACAGTTCGAATTTTTTTTAATCGACCTTCGAACTTTGCAGTCAAATGCCGATTTTCAGCATATTGTTTATATGGTTTTTGGCAATAACTCGTCGACTAATTGATATTTTTTCAATCTGTAAAAGCCAAATTATTGCTAGAGACCTGTGCAACAATTAAAATTTTTCAAAAAATTTATTTAGAAAATTTTTGTTTCCGAAATGTCGGAACCAAATGGACCATTTTTGTAATGTTTGTGGACGTTTCATAGCAAGTGATGAAAAATGTGGCAATGCGAGTGATTTTTTTTTGGAAACCTATAAACAATATTTCTCGCAAGAGTTTATCACTGACGTAAACTATGCCCCTAAAAAAGTTTGCTTTAATTGCTATTCAACTCTTATGCAATGGAAAAGTGAAGAGAAGAAGGCTATGCCTTTTGGTATACCAATGAGCTGGTTAGACAATAGCCCGCATCAAGAAGAAAATTGCTATGGATGTATCAACTACCATAAAACTTTGAATAGAAGGAAAGCAAAGAATAAAACTTATGTAGCGGTGCCAAGTGCCCAATTACCATTACCGCACTCAGAATTCATTCCAGTATCAACATACCAAAGTATTGTTTTTCAAACAGAAATCAGTACTACAACCGCCGCTGCTACATCCATGAAGTTCTTCTCAGAATACGACCCTGGTGAAGGTACATTCTATTAAACATCAAAGAACCCAATCCTAGTCACAGAAAACCAATTGGATGGAATTGTTGCAAATTTGTGTTTGACTCAGAAAAAATCAGAACTAATGACTTAATTTTTGAAAGGAAATAATTTGCTGGCGAAAGGTACCAAAGTAACAGCATATCAAAAACGCGAAAAAGAATTAGAAAAGTTCTTCAATGTGAATGATGCAAAAAATTTCGCTTATTGCAACGATATTGAAAAGTTAATGGTTACCTATAGGTTAACCTATAAAAAAGATGATTGGCGTTTATTCATCGATAGTTCACTAATCAGCTTAAAAGTTGTGCTTTTGCACAAGACAAATAGAATGCCTCCTGTTCCGATTGCCTATAGCGCTGACACTAGTGAAAATTTCGATAATTTGAATTTGCTGCGACCTCAAAATAGTTTCATTGATTACAGGCTTAACAGCATCTGGCCGTCCCAAATATCCGTGTTTTTTCCGGAGAAGGTATTAAAGGAAGAAACCAGTACAAACAGCATAGCTGGAATAGTCGCATTGGACGGAAATGGCCTAAAGACAATAGCCTACATGAAAGTCTTGTTCCTGAAATGAACATTTTGTTGCCGTTGCTCCACATTAAACTTAGCATTGCTAAAAATTTTTTGAAATGTATCGCAAAAAGATCAGCAGTATTCAACCGCTTAAAAGACATTTTCCCAAGACTAAGTAACGCCAAAATTCAGGAAGGGGTTGTTAATGGTCCCGACATACGGAAACTAATGAGTCGTCTAGATTTTGACTAAGTTCTGACAGACCGAGAATTGAAAGAATGAGAAAGAGTTTCTATCATTCTTTGGAAAAACTTTGTCGGATGGTCTATGAGGAAATTGGTTTTTTGCATTGATTATCTATCATCTGTGCAGAACAACCTATTATTTTTCCTATAAATTTATACGTTTTTGCTTCTTTGATTAAAATTTTTATTAAAAGGCGCTTCTCAGAAGTACAATGTTTCCGCGACCCATTTTTTTAAACTTAAAAAATAAAAAAAAAAAACTGATTTGAAACCTTACTGTTTTATAATAGTTTAAAAAAACAAAAAACAAAACTAATCTTAAAAGACAAGAATCAACTTAACTCTTTAACACTCCTATTTTAAAGAACATGTAATTTTTAAGCTTTATCAAATTTCGGGGAATTAACATTTATGAAAGCAAGAAGGGGAAGAAGGGTAGCAATGTGTGTTTGTTATACACGAATATTACAATGTTTCATGTAAAGTTGATAATTCAACATCAAGCAATTTAAGTGACAGTTGAACATTTCTCTAGACTAGAGGATTACTTCTGTTTAATCGAAGACAGCTGTATACATATAATATACTATGCATATCATCTATAAGAGTATATCAGCACTCTATAAAATTAGCCACGTGATACTTTTTCACTTACCTTCGCTGTTATATAGAAGAGATTATTTAAAATCATCTCTGTAGCTTCCGTTGAGCCTGTTCCTTCACGACGTCCACGTGTGCCAGAATCCGGAAAATACTAAAAGCAAACAATAGAAAATTGAATTAAAGCAACTCTTATGTGAAAATATTTGCAAAAGTATCTTTATAAAAATAAAATATGCCAGCTAAAGACATGATAATATTACAGATGGATAAACACATGTTTTGTGTTTGTGACCTTGAATTGTTGAGCAAAAAAATATGAAAAAAAAGCTGTATAATACTTGAAGGGGAAAAGTGCCATAACAATGCTCCAATATTTTATTTTTTTATTATATACTTTGTTTTTTTTTTCCCCCTGAGCTGAGTAATAATATTGGAGTGTCTGAATGAACGTTTAAGTGCAAAGTTAAAGATGATTTTAAAGTTCCATTAAATATTTTTTTTTGCATAAATTCTTTGATAAATTTAATACTTTTTGTCAACTTTCGAAAGAAAAGGGCGTTAGAGGCCAATGTCCAACCCACGCAGAAACTTTTCTCGTACTTAAAAAACTTTGCCACGCAAAATTTTACAAGAACAATTTAATTAATAATTAAGAAAAGTTTGAGGAAAGTAAATGGGGTGGGGGCAGGCAGAATTATTGATTTTGAAATCAATTTATGTCCTTTCATTTTGTCATAGCTTTCGCAGCATACTTTTCAGATTTTCAAATTTTAATATCGAAGACAAAAACTTTCGCAACAATAGTTCAATAATAAATAAACTTTTTTGTTGTTGTTTTTTTTTTTCAATGTTTGTATACCGTGTGTGTTAAATTTCGTTTTTCAATTTACGACTTCACAACAAAAAATAAATAATTCCAAAAATTTATGTAAATAATATTTATTTTTCTTTAATACCTTCTAAATTTATAGGTCACCATAACAATAACAACAGTAACAACAAAAACAACAACAACAAGAACAAAACAATTTGTTTGCTTAATCATCACAGTATTGGGTTCAAGGATAACAAATGCCTTCAGGTTTAAACTTCTAATTTGTGTACTAACGCATACACACACACACACATACAATATAAGCTGTCAGTCCAAGTGCATTACGAATTACACTTATACAAACATACGAGTGCGTTTGTGCAATTGAACAAGTTAATAATGTGTCTAAGTAAATATGTATTTTATTGGCCAAGAGTTTAAAGGTCAACAAAAGACACGAAATGACAATTGCACTTACAACCACTGAAATAAGATTGTTAAATACGTGATACCATATCAAAATAAATAAGTTAAGCCTCTTCCTGTAGCATTACATTGTATTTCTAATGTTTTAGAAGGCTTTAAAATATACGACACTAGAATGACATTTGAAAGTCTTAACGTAATAGTTAGCTGACAGAAAGAAAATGTGTGCGTGGTCAGTGCCACGCCCAGTAGAAGTGAGATACTTAAGGTAAGTGCATAACGCCCACTTGCATAAAGTGAGCGTAGTCGAAAGTAGTGAAAATGTAACTTAAAATATTTATAATAGTAAAAAGACAAATTTACACTAAGAGGCCATTACTTGGATTTACAGTTAATAGGTTTCGAAAAAAAAATTTCAAAAAATTAGAGTGATACACCCACCCAGGCAAAAGTGGGCATAAAATACTTCAAACGGTTTACAAATATAGCACTGTACGCCCTTATAAAATTAAATCAAACTAATTGAAAAACTGGCCTTAATAGAAATGTTGTCAATAATAAACATGAGACACGCATTAACGTCGAAGTGGACGTGATTCATTTAAATTAATAAGAAATGGAAATATCGTGACCGGAGGTAAGCCGAAAATTAAACTTAATAATTCTATAACGCGGTCATATCAACACAAAGCGGATAAAAGTAAGAATGTAGGCTCAAGAGTTTTTGAATTTAGGAAAAATTATACGTTTGGTTTTTCATAAGTAGGATGACGCCTACTCAAAAAAGGGCACATTAAATAGGCAACGATATAAGTTTTTATGGTACCTAAGTATCAGAGATTAAAAAGAATAAGTTAAGTTAAAAGGTTAATGATAAGGATAATGATATGAAAAAAAAAAAAAATAAATAAATACCTGGCCATTTCAGCCCTTGAAAGGCTTTGACCTAGCTTCTTATGATCAATTGTGTTGTGCATGTTATTAAGTTTGTACACAATTGCCCGAGAACCGGGCCTACATGCTTAACGCCGACTCCGAACGGCGATGAACGTAATGTTCTTATTCTCAAGAAGCTTTACATGGCATTTGATTACTCTCTGAGGTTTGCCATTGTCTGCAGAGAGGTGGCGGCCGCACAGAAAAATTATTTTATTTCAAAAATTTTCTGTCGCTGCTGGGGTTCGAACCTGGGTCTCCAAAGTTCGTTGACATAGCGGCTACGCACTTTAACCAACTACGCCACGGACGCCACAGGATATGAATAAGAATAAGAATAAGGATAAGGATAAGAATAAGGATAAGGATAAGGATAAGGATAAGTATAAGGATACGGATAAGGATATGGATAAGGATAATGATATGGATAATGATAAGGATAAGGATAAGGATAAGGATAAGGATAAGGATAAGGATAAGGATAAGGATAAGGATAAGGATAAGGATAAGGATAAGAATAAGGATAAGGATAAGAATAAGGATAAGGATAAGGATAAGAATAAGGATAAGGATAAGGATAAGGATATGGATAAGGATAAGGATAAGGATAAGGATAAGGATAAGGATAAGGATAAGGATAAGGATAAGGATAAGGATAAAGACAAGGACAAGGATAAGGATAAGGATAAGGATAAGGATAAGGATAAGAATAAGGATAAGGATAAGGATAAGGATAAGGATAAGGATAAGGATAAGGATAAGGATAAGGATAAGGATAAGAATAAGGATAAGGATAAGGATAAGGATCAGGATAAGGATAAGGATGAGGATAAGGATGAGGATAAGGATAATGATAATGATGATGATAACGATAAGAATAAGGATAAGGATAAGGATAAGGATAAGGATAAGGATAAGGATAAGTATAAGGATAAGGATAAGGATAAGGGTAAGGATAAGGATAAGGATAAGGATAAGGATAAGGATAAGGATAAGGATAAGGATAAGGATAAGGATAAGGATAAGGATAAGGATAAGGATAAGGATAAGGATAAGGATAAGGATAAGGATAAGGATAAGGATAAGGATAAGGATAAGGATAAGGATAAGGATAAGGATAAGGATAAGGATAAGGATAAGGATAAGGATAAGGATAAGGATAAGGATAAGGATAAGGATTAGGATAAGGATAAGGATAAGGATAAGGATAAAGATAAGGATAAGGATACGGATAAGGAAAGGGTTAAGGATAAGGATAAGGATAAGGATAAGGATAAGGATAAAGATAAGGATAAGGATAAGGATAAGGATAAGGATAAGGATAAGGATAAGGATAAGGATAAGGATAAGGATAAGGATAAGGATAAGGATAAGGATAAGGATAAGGATAAGGATAAGGATAAGGATAAGTATAAGGATAAGGATAAGGATAAGGATAAGGATAAGGATAAGGATAAGGATAAGGATAAGGATAAGGATAAGGATAAGGATAAGGATAAGGATAAGGATAAGGATAAGGATAAGGATAAGGATAAGGATAAGGATAAGGATAAGGATAAGGATAAGGATAAGGATAAGGATAAGGATAAGGATAAGGATAAGGATAAGGATAAGGATAAGGATAAGGATAAGGATAAGGATAAGGATAAGGATAAGGATAAGGATAAGGATAAGGATAATGATAAGGATAAGGATAAGGATAAGGATAAGGATAAGAATAAGGATAAGGATAAGGATTAAAATAAGGATAAGGATAAGGATAAGAACGAAGGTAAGGAAATAATATGGATACAGGTAATGAAAACGATAAGGATAAATTTTCTCTAGGATATTTAAGTATATTTAGTAGGAACATATATACTGTTACACACATATTATGCTATGAAATGAATATAATGAAGGTTTTTGCACCAAACTTTTTTTGGTCTTTTGGCCTTCACACACGCCTTAAGTCGGACTGGCCAACTACTAATAGTCGTACGCACCTCGTTCATTGGAAAATTCGCCACAGCACGAATCAAAGCTCTCTGAGGAGAACCAATGTCAGGTTATCTTTTGTGGAAAACCATGTCCTCTAAAACTGCCCACAATTTGTAATCCAGCGGGTTCAAATCTGGACTACCAGAGGGTCATTCTTCAGGGGAAATGAACGCTGGCAAATTGTTTTGGAAACAGGTTTGGGTTGTTTTAGCTTTATGGGCCTGCGCAGAATCCTGCTAGATGGTTCACGACTGGTTTTTTGAACACATAATGTTTAACCCTCTAATGCATGATTTATGTGTACGAAACGGTTACTTTTACAATTACAACTGACAATAATTACAAAATGCGCTAAGCTAGAAAAAAATTTCCGTAACAAAAAATGTCACCCGAAGTGCATAGAACCGACACATTATCTATGATTTGACTTCTGAATTTGGAAAGAAGGTTTTCATTTCTAGATTTGAGTACAAACGTAAGTGTGCCTAAAGGCATTGTTATGCAGTAGAGGGTTAAGTGGCTTTACAACAGCATTCAAAACGGTTTCTTGGTACACTTTGGCCCCCTTTTTTGGCAGAAATGCAAGTCAGTAACCAAATTGTAAGAAACGCCCCACCCAACCATGACTGAGGCTGGTTGATGACCTTTTTCGACCCGTGTTATCAGTTCAGATGCTTTCCGAAATGATCGTGGATACACCATGTCATTTTGTTTTTTGTTAAAATTTTCTTGCACGGTAAGAATTGTTTTTTTTTAAACAAGAGTTTTCGGCACAAGTTTTGCGAGCTTTACCAAAAGACGTTTGCATTTTTCAATCTTTTTTTTTTCAAAGTTGCAGTCAATTAATGCCCCAAGTACGGCGTTTGAAAGCCCCAAGTCCCAAGTCTTTTTTAATAATTCGACTCATGGAGTTTTGCGTGACATTCATCTCTCGGACCATGATTTTCTTTTCGGAGCGGATTTCGCCGAATTTTTGATTTGATAGCTTTGATGACTTGCTGCGTTCAAACTCTACGTGAACGGCCTGACCAGAAGAGGTCTTGAACATCACCAGTCTCTTCAAACAGTTTAGTGCACCGATTAGAGAAAATCCGACTAATGCCGAACGGGCGGAGTGTTTTGAAAATATCACCTTTTTCATTTCGCACTTAATAGCGCTATAACAACGATACGGTTATAGCGGTTTCTAACCACTTCCGGCACAGACTAACGCTCGAAAGATTATATTTCATAAGTCATATAGTAATAACGGGGTATGTTCAACTTTTCTTTTGGAATGGGTGTGTTCAATGTTGTAACAGTATTTATGTCCCTAAAAAAAATAAATAAATAACTGGCCATTTCAGCCTTTGAAAGGACTTTGACCTAGCTTCTCATGATCAATTGTGTTGTGAGTGTTATTAAAGTTTGTACACAATTGACCGAGAACCGGACCTACAGGTTTAACGCCGACTCCGAATGGCGATGAACGGAATGTTCTTGTTCTCAAGAAGCTTTACATGGCATTTTGATTACTCTCTGAGGTTTGCCATTGTCTACGGAGAGGTGGCGGGCGCACAGAAAAATTATTTTAATTCAAATAATTTTCTGTCGCTGCTGGGGTTCGAACCTGGGTCTCCAGGTTTGTTGACATAGAGGCCACGAACTTTAACCAACTATGCCACGGGCGCCACCATTTATGTCCCTACTAAAAAATAAATAAAAATAAATAAATAACTGGCCATTTCAGCCCTTGAAAGGACTTTGACCTAGCTTCTTATGATCAATTGTGTTGTGCGTGTTATTAAGTTTGTACACAATTGACCGAGAACCGGACCTACATGCTTAACGCCGACTCCGAACGGCGATGAACGGAATGTTCTCGTTCTCAAGAAGCATGTCCCTACTAAGTACATTTAAAAAAAACGGCTATATTTTTGGTACAACCAAAATATATTTTTTTCAACAATCTAATAATTCATTCCAAGGGCTGTTGTTAAATTTAAAATAATGTAATCATGATAAACAAGATTTGTCTTAGTCATTACTTAAGCAAAAGCTGTAATATTAGAATTATTCAGAATAATTTTGTTTATGTTCGATTTATTTCAATTTAGTAAAATTTTATGAATATTAAGTTGTGTTTAGCAAAATGATTTTTGGCAAATAATTTTCTTATAAATTAGATATTTACCATAATATATGACAAAGGCGTAGCCGGCGGTACACTGGTGGCCACCAGTTCCATGTTATGTAACCAGGGTAACAGACACTGCAACAATAAAGCGCGCACATCCTCGCGTGCGGTCTGGAAACGATGTGTGATTTCTTAAAAAAACAAAATAAAGAAAAAAACAACAGTTAGAATATAAAAATAACAGATTTTATTTGATTGTTTTCTTAAGATCAATAAAGAGCGAGACAATTGATTTACATGTAAATCAAGAGGCGTTGAAATATTGTTTGTGGTAAAGTCTAAAAACACGAAAACAAGAAACAATAACCCAGACCGACTTACCAGAGAACATTGACATTGTCAATTCGGGACGCAGTGTTGCCATCTGTTTGGAAAGAAAGCGTTGCGAGCGGCAATAAGCGGTGCTCAGCAGAATATCCAAAGTGCCCACTTTATCGTCTTCTGAAAGAAAAAAGGAAAAAAAAAATGGAGAATTTATTAATTATTTTTCATGCCAATAACATTGCAGCAAGTGGAAAAATTACCAACAATTGTTGCTGCTGTTGCAGCAGTCATTGTAAAGTCAAATTAAAAAAGATATTTAATCAAATATAACTATTCTACAGCGTGAAAGCCTAACAATTTCCTAGAATTTACAAATGATTTCACACTTGAGAGTTTCACGTGCAGAGCAAACCGAAGCACTTTAGAGGCAACACTAAACCGGTAATACCAAAAGAAAGTAGTTTGAACCAATGAGCCAAGCTTTTTGTGAAGAGTGCAATACCTAACCATTGGAAAGTTGAGAGCAGAGCGAGCTTTTTATTTGCAAGGATGCTCTGTTGACTTTCTGTGCTTATTTGCTTGGAGGCAAAAGAAACATTGTGACGTAGAAATAAATGCAATTTATTGGGCGATTTTGTTTAATTTGAGCGCCAAATCAATTTATTTTTTATGTGGGCACATTTGATTGATGTTGTACACCACAGAGAAATAGACAAGCAGACAACAAGCATCTATAAATATTGACCAAAGTATTGGCCATCGAATTAGATCAAATCAATCATTGCCGGGAAAAGTTAAAAAATAACCACAAAATTCACAACAGCTGAAGGGATTTAAATGCAGTTAAAAAAAAAAAGAAACGTTGGTATTTCGCTCATGCCGGAATGGAAGGAAGCAAGCTGGTGGATCAAAATGTCCCGATGCATCAATATTGGCTTCCGTGCTGTACAGGGTGGGCCAAAGGTCACCATGTGGTTTAAGAATTTAATAACTTTTTCGTTCATATATTTCTTTTATTTATTTTTTTTTTTTGAGATTATATAAATAACAACTTGGAGAATAAGTAATGGAAAGATTCACAACTGAACAAGGAACCAGAATAATAGAATTTTATTATTTAAATGAGCCAGAAATGAAATCAACTTTATTGAAAAATCTGATTGAGTGATGAAGCTCATTTTTATTTAAGTGGCTTTCTTAATAAGCAGAACTGTAGGTTCTGAAAATCCCAATTAGGTGTACAGTATGGTGTGGCATTACATCTGAAGATATCATTGGGACTTACTCATTCGAAAATGAAGATATAAGTGCTGTTACCGTAAATGGAGAGCGGTATCAGTTTATGATAGAACATTTGTTACGTCCTGCTCTTGAATACAGACCTGCGATGTGGTTTCAGCAGGATGGAGCTACTGCCCACACTGCCCGAGACACAATTGGACTTTTAAGTCAAATTTATGGAGAGTGAATAATTTCCAGAGTTTCGGAAATGAATTGACCAGATTTGTCAGCAACCGACTATTTTCTTTGGGGCCATTTGAAGGAGCGAGTATATGTGAACAAGCTCGAGACGATTCTTGAACTTACTGCCAACATTGTTGCAGAAATTCGAATGCTACAGCCACAAATTTTGAAAAAGTTGAAAACGGGGCTCATTTAAGTGACATTATTTTCCATATTTAGTGTAAAAATCCTGCGAACATTTTCTGAGTACCTCAAAAAAAATGACGCTAAAAAGAATATTTCTTATGCGTGTTTTATGAGTAAGCAATAAAAAGACTCCTAAAGGAGTTTTTGAAATGATTGTAAAATGATTGCTCAGAAATAAGACTCTAAAAAGAGTATTTTTTATGCGTGCTATATGAATACGCAATAAAAAGATTCCTAAAGAAGTCTTTGATATGATGGCAAAATTATAGCTCAGAAATTAGACCCTAAAAACAGTATTTTTTATGCGTGTTTTATGACTACGCAATAAAAAGACTCCTAAAGGAGTTTTTGATATGATTGTAAAATTATTGCTAAAAAATAAGACTTTAAAAAGAGTTTTTTTTATACATGTCTTATGAGAATGCAATTAAAAGACTCCTAAAAGAGTCTTTGATATGATTGTAAATGATTGCTCAGAAATAAGACTCTAAAAAGAGTATTTTTTATGCGTGTTTAATGACTACGCAATAAAAAGACTCCTAAAGGAGTTTTTGATATGATTGTAAAATTATTGCTCAAAAATAAGACTCTAAAAAGAGTTTTTTTTTATGCATGTCTTATGAGAATGCAATTAAAAGACTCTTTGATATGATTGTAAGTGATTGCTCAGAAATTAGACTCTAAAAAGAGTATTTTTTATGTGTGTTTAATGACTACGCAATAAAAAGACTCCTAAAGGAGTCTTTGATATGATTGTAAAATGACTGCTCAAAAATATTACTCTTAAAAGAGTCAATATTATGATTATTGTATGAGTTCTCATAAAAAAAATGCATTAAAGGTCCTAAATAAGACGGTATTATGATTGTTCATAACAAAGACTCACAAAAGGATTATACTTATATTGTATGATTTATGCGTAATTATAAAAAAGGCCTCATAAAAGAGTCTTATATACGAGTGTTTTATGAAAACTCGAAAATAAGGTTCTAAAAGGATTTTATAAACGTTAAAGTAATATTTTTATCTTCTTTATATATAAAAACGTTGGTGCATATGTTTGTCTGACCGTCACGGCTGATCCTCTGTAATTTATAATGTGATGGTAATTTGTGGGAATGTGAATATTTTTCAAAGTGAATTCTCCAATACGTCATCATTTATCTTTCAGTCGTTCAGCTTGAAGTTCAGGAGCTTAAAGAATCGAATGAAGTCGAATCGAATATGGCAAATTGAAATTTTTAACTTTTAATTTTTGTACAATTACTTTTTATTTGAAATGTTTAAAAAACAAATATTTTTGTTATTTTTTTTTTTTATTTTTCAAGTATAAAATATTTTAAATAAATTTGAATCTAATAATATATTTCAACCTAAATGGATCATTGTTACTTCTATGAGTTCGGAAAGAGTCTTCATTATGAGTCTTTAAAGATTCCTTTACATCAGGCTGGGCATTCTAACACAGTCACATTTAATTTGGTCTTGTTAGTATTAGTGCGGTCTCGAATCGCGCACACTGAGCGAAATAGTTGTCACAATTACTTAGATTTGTAAGTTTCTATTTTCTACTTTATGTTTTTATTTTTAGTCATCGGTACACTTCATTATTTCTTCTATGAAATTAATTGACACAAGAAATATGAATGAATAATGTAAAGAATCTAAATACATAATATGGATAAATTAAATGAAACCTTAATATATACTAATAATTATTTTAATATTATAAAATCTTAATATATAAAAAAAAATAAGTAAGTAATAAGTAAGTAAACGAAATAGGAAAGTAAGCACGTAATAAAAAGTTAATTGTTAATAAAAAATTAATACAAGAATATGAATGAACAATAAAAAGAATCATAATAGTTAATATGTTTGTATGAATTATATGAAATCTTAATATATGGGAATAATATGAAATTTTATAAAATAAAGAAATACACGCATAAAAATTATGAATCTACAAATCAATAGGTTGGTTTTTTTAAGAGTGTACATAAAATATGCAGCGCAAAGCGACATAGACCTTATAGCAGCGCAGGGCGCTCCATAGCTCACTGAGCTCTCTGTGAGCGTAACTTTTCACATGTACATAAAGCTCACAACAGAAGAGAATCTAATTCAGTCGTTCGCTGACGGTGATGCTGTAAAGACCTATGTCGTTTTGCGCTGCAAATTATATGTACACTCGTGAAAAATCAACTTATTGTAGATTCTGAATACTTATGCACATATTTTTTTAGTTTGTGAAATTTTATATTTGTATATATTAAGGTTTCTTATAATTACATATTAGCTATTACGACCTTTTGTATTGTTCATTCACATTCCTTATTAATTCCTTAATTTTTTGATTACTTGCTTATTTATTTTATTTAATTCTTAATTAACTTACTTAATTTACTTACATATTTTTCGTTATTAATTTTAATTATTATTCATATATATGAAGATTTTATAATATTAAAATAATTATTCGTATATAATAAGGTTTCATATAACTCATTCATATTATCTATTAAGATTCTTTAGATTATTCATTCATATTACTTGTATTAATTAATTTCATAAAAGAAATAATACGATGACTAAAAATAAAAACATAAAATAAAATAGAAAAACTTATTAGATAATTGTGACAACTATTTCGCTCAGTGTGCTCAATTCGAGAGAGCACCAATACTAACAAGACAAAATAAAATGTGACTGTGTTAGAATGCCCAGCCCTGCCTTATAGCATCACCGTCTGTGAACGACTGAATAAGATTCTCTTCTGTTGTGAGCTTTGTGTACATGTGAAAAGTTACGCTCACAGAGAGCTCAGTGAGCTATGGAGTGCCCTGCCCTGCTTTACATGATTCTTAAAAGAGTATTAAATATGGCTATTAAAATTTGGCCATCAAAAGTTCTTAGTGTTGAGTCCAAAAAACTTATTTATATGAGTTCTCAAAGAGTATTTATTATGAGTATTTATTATGAGTATTTAGAGTTTTTATTATGTGTCTTAAAAGAATATTGAATATGAGTCTTAAAAGAGTCTTAATTTTGAGTCCAAAAGAATATTTTATATGCGTTTTAAAAGAGAATTTATTGTGTGTATTTGAAGATTTTTTATTATGAGTCTAAAAAGAGTACTAAATATGAGTTTTAAAAGAATCTTAATTTTGAGTTCAAAAAGACAAATTTATATGAGTTTTAAAAAAGTCTTTATTATGAGTATTTAAAGAGCTTTAATAATGTGTCTTAAAAGAGTATTAAATATGAGTCTTAAAAGAGTCTTAATTTTGAGTCCAAAATGAGACATTAAGCAGTCATTATTAAGAATCATATTTCGAAGCCCATAATCTACGGAAATGTACTCATAAAAGAGTCTGTTTTGAGCGCATTATGACGAATTTATATGAGTCTTAAAAGAGTCTATTAAGAGTCATAATGTCTGATAATGTATACAATTTTTCTGCTAGGAAAATTTCAATTTTGTATATTTTATAATCTTAAAAAAAAAACAAAAAAAAACAAATGTGTAAACAAAAAAGTTATTATTTTTAAACCGCATGGTGACTTTTGGCCTACCCTGTAGAGTGGGTCGAAAAAAAAGTTTGAAAAGTGCACCCCTTATTTTAAAGATGACTTCGAGACAACTCCAAGAACAAAAAACTTTTTTTTTGACCCCCGGAAAAACCGCCAAAATGGTCTTTTTTCCATAACTTATGCATTTTGTGTCCGACTTCAAAAAATGATATACCGTTAAAAGGCTTAATTAGTAGTACATTTTCAACAATAATAAAAAAACTGTTAGTTTTAAGAAATTTAATAAAGAAAGTTCTACACTACAATTTGGAACTGCTATAACATTTTTGTTTCAAGGTCAAATAAAGGCGAAATGTGAACAAATTTTTAAGAAGTTTAATTTTATGATAAAAAAATTGATTTCAAGGGGGGGTAAATTGAGGTAACAGGGTTTACCAGATGAATATGGCTTTTAAAGTCAAAAAGTTCTGAGAAGAAAGTGTAGTACTAGTTAAGCCCTTTTTAACGGCAGTTTTTGAAATCGGACACAAAATACATAAGTTATGGAAAAAATACCATTTTGGCGGTTTTTCCGGGGGTCCAATAAAAATGTTTTTGTTTTTGGAGTTGTCTCGAGATCATCTTTAAAATAAGGGGTACACTTTTCAAACCGACCCACTCTACTACCCTGTATAAAAGGAGCTTGACTCAAATAAGTTAAGCCTTCATAGTTAGCTGTGTTAATGAAAAATATAGCCGGAGCTTAAGCATCTGGGTGGAATTTTTTCAGCAAAAACTGCCATGAGCTACAATTTCTTAGTAATTGCTTTTTTTAAATACCACAATGGATGCCAAATTGGTCTATCTGATGCCATGATTCAATTTGTCAGTTGTTGCTTCCAAAAATTTTAAATCCCCTTTTTATACCACAATGCAACTGTTAATAAAAAAGAAAGCATTACCGCTCAGGGCTATTGAAATATCAGTGAAGCGATAAAAATTCTCACGCTTGAAGCATTAGTCTTTTATAAGATGCCATAAAATAACAAAGTGACAAGGATATTGCAAAAAAAAAAAAAAAAATACTCATACAACTCTTGTTTTTTGGGACATTCTGTGCTTATCATAAAACCAAAAAATGAGCAACAAAAATCGCACATCCACAACCACATCCTTAAAGGATTAAATTGCGGAAATGCTTCAAGCGCTCGAGCACAAACGTTATTTTCATTTAGAAATTTATTTCTCTCTTTTTTTTGTTAGGAATATTTTTCATGTTATAGCTCCCCGTTGTGCAGTTAAATACTATTTAGAATTATTTATTTCGAAAAGATATGTATGTTTACTGCTTTTTTATCAGTACAAAAAAAAAAAAAAAAAGACAAAAAAATGAATATAAATCAAACTGAATGAAAAGCAATCTTGTGCAGGTATGTAAATAATTTCGCAAAAATTTTCCACAGTTGCTAACCTAAGCTTCGTTTGTGGTTGGTTGTTTGCCTAAATTGCTTTGAGCAGATTCCGCAGTTTATTTTCAAGTATTTTTTTTTTTTGAAAAATACTTGCCCCCATCTGTTGAAATTTTTGCTTACATTTTCGCTTCTACACATGTAAATTAGGGCGGCAGTTAAATAAGAAGTTGAGGTTGGGTGCTCATGAATCGACTCCATTTATACAAAATTTCATGAAATAAAAAAAATAAAAACCTAAAAAATAATAAAAGATTAGTTCCATTTCATATTAGCCAATTTTCGATTTTGCCACACTGAAATGAAATATTAAAAAACAACTTAGAAAACCCACACTAAGGTGTGTAATATACACATTGTTGTTAACAGGGGCAAAGCTCAACCTATCCTAAGATTTTGGTTGGGGAATAAGATTTTGATAACACTAGACAAATTGAGGGTCATTGTCTCGGGGGTAAGCCAAACCAATATCCAACGATTGTATTTGATATCGGTAACAAAAGCCCCAATCCCTTTTTGCTTCACTACGTCACAATTTTTTTTTTTTTACAGTGGTTAGTAGTGTGAATTTTTTGGTCAAAAATCGATTTAAACAATATGATTTCTATATATATTTTCTCGGCACATTTTAAACCTCAAGCTCTGACCGGTATGTGTCATTTTGGGTATTTTTTTTTTTAAAAAGCTACCTTAGTGAACTTTGGAGGGAGGTCAAGGGTTATAACCTTCCACAAAAATATTCTTGAGAAAATTTCATTAAGGGTCACTGAAGACAAGTAACCTCCACAAATTAAGGTACCTGTACAGTATAAAAGGGCGTTCTTAAAAATAAACTTTTAGTTTTTTTTTCTCAAAACCTGTATTATAATTTTTATACCCCCACGTTTAAAAACCGTAAATGGGGGTATATTAGTTTTGTCACTCCGTTTGTAACGCCCATAAGGAGGCGTGGTAGGTATAGAAAAGTATATATATTCTTGATCAGCATCACCACCCGAGTTGATTTAGCCATGTCCGTCTGTCTGTCAGTCTGTCTGTGATCACGATTACAGCCGTAATTTTAAAGCTATCATCACGAAATTCACTATTTAAGCTTTTATCTAAAAAATAAAGGTCAAGTTCGAAAATGAGCTAAATCAGATGAAAACCACGCCTACCTCCCATACAAAGTGACTTTATCAAAACGGTAAAATCTCTTAGAATTCCACAAAAATTAATATATCGACTTTCAATGTTGCATATTAGTTTTGATATTAAATATACACTCTAAGTATGAAATTCAACCAAATCGGATGAAAACCACGCCTACCTCCCATACAAAGTGACTTTTTCAAAAAGGTAAAATCTCTCTAAAATCCACAAAAATTAATAGATGGACTTGAAAATTTGCATATGAACTGTGATACATAGCGTGTACAATGTGTATGAAATTCAACCAAATTGAGTGAAAACCACGTCCACCTCCCATACAAAATGACTTTATCAAAAAAAAAGCGAATATTCTCTGTTAAAACTATAACGAGAACGTTTTTACAGATAAACATTTTATTGATTGCTTAAGAATATACTTTGGTTCGGCCGTGGGGGTATTTTAACTTCGGCCCAGTCGAAGATAATTTCTTACTAGTTTTTTATCAACTTATATAAGTCTTAAAATATTAAATATATTATATCTATATATATATATATGTATATACATAAAATATTATTTTTCATTTTAATTATATAAAGACTTATATAAATTGATAAAAAAAAATTATACAAATATATAATAAATTTTTAAATTCAACGTACTTCCTACACAATTAAGATTGATGAGTAACTTAGTAGTTCAATTTAAAAATCAGCTTACCCTGTACCTTTTATAGTTGCAATAATAGTTCTAATAATAGTTTTCGTGTTATTATTTCATGTTTTAATAACAGTGGTTAATAATTAACTATATTAATAAAAAATAAATAAATAGTATTTATATCATCAAATGCTTGAATTAAAATAGACTTTAAAAAAAAAATACTGGTCTTGAAAATGCTCATTTCGTACAAGGGAATTTCGTATCTCGTGTGGGAACACAATGTAAAATATTGGGCGATTTTTTTTTTTTTTTTGCGTGAATTTTCGTTTTTTTTTTTTGAGTAATTTTTCCAAAAATTTTTGGGCTTTTTTTCGTTTTCTTGGGTAAAATTTCGTTTTTTTCGTTTTGGGCGATTTTTCATAAATTTTTGGGTCATTTTTCATTTGGGTGATTTTTCTTTTTTTTTGGGCGATTTTGCGGAGAGCCTTCAATTCCATCTGACACAGGAAGTTTTTTCAATTGAATTGATTTTTCTGTTCGGCCGTCACCTCTCTGCAGATGTACAGAGAACTTATTTTAATTCAAATAATTTTCTGTCGCTGCTGGGGTTCGAACCTGGGTCTCCACAGGTTCCTTGACTTAGCGGCCACGCACTTTAACCAACTACGCCACGGACACCTTTTCATATACTTACCAATTAAATAAACACTTCTAGATGTAACGTTGCTTTTCATATTTTTTAATATTTATTATACAACCAAAAACACAACCAATATATAAATTATTTAGATGACAGGAGGAATGAGAGCGAAAACTTAGTAAAAAGGGGAATACTTCATTCTTATGGGAATAATGGGAAATAGTAAATGGGAATACCATTAGTATTACTGAAGAAAATTACATCATACTTCGATTTTCGTAATAACTACAAATAAATTGAATTGAACTAAAATAACCATGACCCTTAAATAGAGAATATAAAAGTAATGTATTAGCAACAACATGACTTAGAATTCCACTTTCACTTTGTTATGAAATTTGAAGACATTGAAATAAAAAAAAACACTATAATTTTTTTACTTTGAAAGTTTTTTTTTTATGGTTATTAAAACATATATTTAAAATAAAAAAAAAGGTATTTAAGCTCTATTTTATTTTCTTTACGATGCTTTAAACCAATCAATTTTATCATCCTGTTAAAATTTATGAAAATTATTTAAGCAAAAGTTGCACCAAAAATTTTTTGAAAAATTCAACTTTAAGCAATTAAAACACCGCGAAATATGGCACTTACATAAAAAAAAATTATGCCTAAAATATTTGCATATTTATTCTTTGTTCTACGTTATAAAGACTAACCACTTTTAATATTTTTTATAAAAGTTATAGAGCAATGCATGTTTGAACCGTTTTTAAGCCCAATTTTGAGGCTTTAATTCAAAACCGACTGGCTAATTACTAGGGCTGTTCATGTTCGGTTTTTTCGAAGCTTCGAAGTATTCGAATATTCGAAGCTTCGAAGCAAAATTCGGAACTTCGAAGTTTTTGAGGCGAAGCTTCGAATGTTACTATTCGAATAGGAAAAACTTCGAAGAATTCAATTCTTCGAGTATTCGAATGATACCCAGTTTGAAATACATATTGTGTTACTACATATTTATTTATTTTAATTTGTGAAACATTTTTTATTGCTTTCTGAATGGGTAATTCATAGATGCAGAAAAAATGCTACTACTTGTTTCAGTCATTTTTCAATACGACATTGAACGCGTTTTATAAACGTAAGCTCTCTGAAATGTACTTAACCCTTTTTGGACCAGAAGGGTATTTTTCTACCCCTGTACTAAAATACGGTTTCTATAAAACGCTTTCCTACACGCAAGATAAAATAAAAAGAAAAAATAAAAGCTCCATTCAGAGATTCAGTTTCCTTCTGCTTCCAAAGCTATTTGATCTTAAAAATTTAGCTTGTATGAGCGGAGCCTCTTAAAATGCCCGTCCCAGAAGGGTTTTCCAATAAGAGGTGTTATTTTGGTATTCAAAGAAAAATGCCATTTTTTTAAACAAATGATCGGATGTTTATTTCATAATAAAGAGGAAGGTATGCCGTTAATAATGAAAAACAACATCAGCCAAATGGCCACCACGACTACGTTTACAGGACAATATCCTTTTCATGAAATTTTCCATAACCAAATCGCAAAGTGGCTGCCCTATGTCCTCGATAGCCTCACGAATTCCATCTTTGAGGTCTTCAATCGATGCTGGACTGTTGGCGTAGACCTTATCTTTCACGTGGCCCCAAAGGAAGAAGTCGCAAGGTGTTAAATCACAAGATCTCGGTGGCCAATTGCGATCACCTCTTCGAGAGATAACACGGTCCGGAAACTTTTCCCGTAAAAGATCAATGGTTTCGTTGCTTGTGTGGCACGTAGCGCCATTTTTGTAGTGAATTTTAATAATTTCAATGCGTTGTTGAACCGTGTATCGTTCCATTTTTAGTAATGACGCAGTTTATACTGGCGTTTTCTTTGTAGTTCTGGAAAAATTGAATGCATCTTTAGATGCGCACGAAGTGAACTCGTGAATCCATGCGACTGCAATACTCGCTCGCATACATTGCAAATCACTGATTGAGCATCAGAACTTTTAGTATAATAGCTCCACACCTAGAAACTCATGTTTTTTTCTTATATCAAAGTGTATCATACAGGCACAAAAAATGTATGAAATATTTTTGAGTAAAAACTTCGAAGCTTCGAATTTTTTTACTGCCTATTATGTTGAACGAATAGTCAAGCTTCGAAGCTTCGTAAATCCGAAGTTTTTTTCCTCTTCGAAGTTTTGAAACGGAGCTTCGAACTTCGAAGCTTCGAATACTTCGAAGTTCAAAAACTTCGAATAAGAATCATAGCCCTACTAATTACCACTAGCGGTACAAATTTTTTTTTTGCAGATCTTATTTTTTACCCTCATTCTTTATGAAAATGCGCGGGGAGCGAAGAAAAAACATTTTTACCCATTTGGGTACTCTACTGTACGGGTACCTTAAAGGTTACACGTAGAAAACGAAATGAAATGAAATGAGAGGAAATATATTTTCAATTTTTATTTATTTCTGCAAAAAAAAAATAAAAAAAAATACAAATGACGTTTTTTGATTAGCAATTTAAGATATTTCTCTATATAGTCCTCTTTTCCCAGGGATGTTCAATAGCTTCGACATTCTGCTGTTTACAGTGAGAACTGTCGAGCTCTTCAAAACAATCATCAACCGCAGACTCCACCTCTTCATTATTGGTAAATTTTTTAATATCGCGTCATTTTTTTCAAGTTTGGAAAGAGAAAATAGTCCGAGGGAGATAAATGAAGAAAATGGTGCATGAGGAAGCAATTCGAACTTTAACTCATTGATTTTTAACCATCATGAAAACGGATGTGTAAACTGGTGCATTGTTTTGATGAAACAAAAATTTGTTTTTCGCTAAATGTCCGTTTTTTCTTGACTCCATCACTCAAACGCTGCGATAAGTTCGCATAATAACGTTAATTGTTTTTCCCTTTTTCCTAATTGGGCATAAAAAAAAAATGAAGCCAAGACCTTGTTTGTAGAAGAAACTCTCTTCGCCTTCTTTGGACCCGATTCTCCCCTTTCAGACCATTGTTTTAACTGTTCCTTCTAATCAGGTGTGAAGATAAGGACCCATGTTGCAGCCTCGGTAGTCGAGTAGGTAGTATACTCGACTTCCACCCCAGAGGTCCCGGGTTCGAATCCCGGCCAGGCCATGGCCCTACGCTTTAACCTTTCTTCATTTAATTTCCTCATTTCTAATCAACTAAAATTGAAAAATTATCAATATTTACGACTTGAAGTTGTATTTGGTGGTAGAAATACATTCCACCACGCTTAAAACATCCTTACTTAATTGATTTCACTTGATTGCCCCTTTGTTCCCACTAATCCATCACCACATTTCAAACCAAGGCAGACTTGACTAAATAAGTTCAAAGCTAAAAAAAAAACACTCAGTCGACTGAGTCCAACTACTGGTTGGACTGAGGCCTTTCAAATGTAAGTATTGTATTACATAACGATGAACAATTTTTTCCATGTTTACAAATTCATTGAGAGCATTCACTATTGATGGCTGCCAAACAAATATTGAACAATTCAAAAGTTTACCGATCTTAACGAAACTCGAACTCGGAATGCTAGAAAAATAGAATAAGAGATAAGAGACTGAAAATGATCAAAATCGATTTGGCCCTAGAGGTACCTCTTTTGGATCTCTTTGGATATTAATAATTTACATGATTTTATATTGGAGGTACATACAAAGGTTGGCCGATCTTGACGGAACTCGGTCAGAATACTTAACAATAGTCTAATAAATGCGTACTAGAAATGGTTGAAATCGGTTAAGCCCTAGGGGTACCTCCCTTCGACCTATATTAATTTTATATATGAATTTGCATTTGGGAAATTTATAAGTTTGTTCAGTAATTGGTAAAAGTTGGTGGATTCTTTTTTCACGTAAATTGAAAGCAAAGACTCTCACTTATGCTCGTATTTCTCTCATGCTCTCATGCTTTTTTACTGAGTTAACTGAGTTAATTAATTATATTAAAAATAATTTTATATTTCCAATGCAAATAAATGCAATGGCAATAAAAAATTTCTGTGAAATAGCAATTTTAGACCATTTTTGACCAAATAGCAATTTTAGACCAAAATGAGATTTCACAAAGAATCGGTAAAATTTGGTGAGTCAAACTTTCTTACCATATTTGTTAATAATAATGCAGGACTCGATGAGAATTTTAAGGTTTCACTGCTTCAATTATATAATAATAAAAACTGGCCATTTCATCTCTTGAAAGGACTTCGACCGAACTTTTTACACAATTGATCCAGAACTGGACCTACTAGTTTTATGCCGATTCCGAACGGCTAATGTGCATGTTCTCAAAAAGCTTTACATGGCATTATTTACTCTCTGAGGTTTGCCATTGTCTGCAGAGAGGTGACGGCCGAACAGAAAAATTAATTCAATTGAAAAAACTTTCGGTGTCAGATGGAATTGAATCAGGCTTCTCTGGCGTATGGGTCACCACTCTACCCACTGCACCACGGCCGTTTCAATTATATAATTTTTTAAATTTCCTATATTTTTGATTAAAAACAAAGCATCTACAACCATAAAATTGTCTAAAATTATTGATTTTAAAGGGTTATGGAATCCACAAATATTATTATTTTCTTTTTTTTTTTTTTTGTGGATTGATAATTTGGATCCTTATATCCAAATACTTTATTTGAAGTATTTCTTTTGCAACGATGTTGGGTTTCGAAACAAAAACATTTTTGTTCACTAGATGAGCTACTGTGCGTCAGGTCGGGTACTTCAGGGATTACGCGTTGTAGAATATATTTTTATTTGATTTCATTTTTATCTGAAATTAAATTTTGCAATTGAGCTGATAGCCATGGCAGCCATGGCAGTTATTTATTATAAGGTTATAAATTTTATAACCAAACTGATTAAAACAAACATTCCATTTTAATAAAAAAAATAAAAAAAAATAAAATCTATTCTTTTTCTTTTCAATTTTTTCAGCATACTTGCGTAAATATATAAACAAAACGCAGCAAAGAATGCATTTTCACTAAAAACTAGATAAAAATAAATGTAGGAAAGAGATGCAGCTATGTAAACAAGAATGTCCTTGACCCCAAACAAACAGGATATGCTGAATAAATAGGAGATACGGTCAATAATCAAAAATAAGCTCATACAGTACTAATGCGCATACACACACACACACACAAAGACAGACCAATATCACCCACCCTCACACACACATGCACGAGTACATGGCATGTGTTTTGCTTATTTGCACCTGTTGCTTTAAGCTTCAACGGGCCATGTTGACTAGCACACAAAAATAACCAGTAAGCGGTACTGCTAGGAAATCAAACAACAACAACAACAACAACAACAACAACAACAACAAAAAATTAACGCAAATATGATGAATGAAAATTTGATTGAGTTGAATTTTCTCTCGAAATGAGTAGAAGCGCTGGAACGTTGTGAGCATGAGAAAATTCAAAGCAAGAAAAAGGCGCGAGAGAGCAAAATGAAAATGAGCGAAAGCTTAGCAGTAAAAAACCTTTCCAATAAGGATGCGTTAGTAAGAAATCCTTCAACTGCTTCATTTAAATGCAAAGCATAACTTGCCAGCTATTCAGTTGTACTCGAATCGTCCTTAAAACTGGTTCAATGCGATAAATAAATAGCGGATAAGTTAAAATGCAATTAAATTTCAAATAAAAACTAAGATGTTAAAGCGAAAAACAAAAAATAATACAAAAATAAAAACAAAAAATGTATGGGAAATTATTTAACATATAATAGAAAAATACAACTAAGGAAATACAAAAACCACATGAGAATTTTATTGTAATTTGAATCATATCAGAGTAAAAAAACAAATTTTAAGCAAACAAGTGGAAAATAGCGCAAAATTTCAACCAGTCACAAAAACCAGTCGAAATGTGTAGATAATATTTTTAAGGTATCAATCAACTCAATAAAAAAAACAAAAAAATAAAAAATAAAGCAAATATATAAAAATCAATTTAAATTTCTTTGTTGACAATGCACAAAATTACAGTTGCGCTTTTATAGAAATTCAGTCATACAAAAAAAACAAAAAAAAAAAAAATTAAAATTTTAACAAGCAACAAATACAACAAATTTAATTGGAATAATGAAACCGATCGGTCGGTCGGTCACTCACGTTACTTAATCGAATTGAATTAATGCGAAGAAATAAAATTCTTGAAAATTAAATGATGTATTTGTGCCTGTGTAGTTATTGAAAAATATATATATAAATTTGCAACAATAGAAACAAATAGTGGTTTAATTTTACCACATAGTGTTAAAAAAGAGTGAAGCTTCTACACATGTATACGGAATGGTCAAAAAAATATGTGCGGTATAAAGAATCGGCAAACATTTTTTAGGAATTATGTGGTCAATGTTGCACAGCAACATTTTAACATAATTTACTATTAGAGACATAAAGTATGAATTTTTTAACAAATTTTTGGTTTGGTTTTTAAATTAGAAGCTTTATTAATAAAAGTCATTTTCTGTTTATTTGACCACATTACAAATCTTAACGGATGTACAGATTTTGCTCCTATTCGGTACACATATTACTTGAATCCTAACTTAGGTTATTGCATACTTAGTTTTTATCACGCTTCTTCCGCCCCTTTACAAAAAACGCTAATCTAGCACTTTTTTTTTTTTTTTTTTTTTTCAATATTTATATACAATCTGTCAGTAGACAATAAGTAGGGTAGGAGCAAATTTTGAAAAATCCCACTTTGACCCATTTAGAGTGCTCCAATCGAGTCCAAATGTGTGACCGACCCCCCTAACTTTGGAGGCCCGACCCACCCTTGCCAGGGGCACACCCCCTGGAACCCCCTGTGGGGTTCCCCATACAAACAATTAAAAAAAAATCGCCAGTTTTGGCACTTTACATGAAAAAATCAGCGAAATGCCTATATTTTTGTTTTATTTTATTTTTTTTTTTATTTTTTAGTTTCTATTTTTTGAATTTTTTTTCATTTTTTTCCTAGTCCTCGTCTTGATACTCATCCAAATCCTTATCCTTATTTTAATATTAATTTATTTTTTTTCTTTATTTTATTGTTTTTTTTTTTTTTTTGTTTGCTAATGCAATAAGAGTATTTTTTATTTTAAGGGGGAGGCCTTCTGGGAGGCCACTTGATGTGATAAAGTTTTTATTTTGTTTTTATTTTTTCTAGTTTTTTTTTAATTTTTTTATTTTGTTTTTATTTTAGTTTTTTTATGTTCTGTTTTTTATTGTTTTTAATTATTTTTTTTTTTATTTATTTTTAAAAATTTTGCTGTTTATTTTTTTATTTTCTATTTATGTTTTCTTTTTTATTTATTTTTTTATTTGTTATTTATTTTTTTATTTATTTGTTATTTATTTTTTATTTATTTTTTATTTGTTATTTATTTTTTTATTTGTTTGTTATTTGTTTTTTTTTCATTTATTTTTTTATTTATTTTGTTATTTATTTTTTATTTATTTTTTTATTTATTTTTTATTTATTTTTTTATTTATTTTTTTATTTATTTTTTTATTTATTTTTTATTTATTTTTTTATTTATTTTTACCATGTGATCGAAATGCTTCAGCCCTGCTGTCGTTCCATAAAATTAACCGTAGTGCCAATTATAATTAAACTTGTAATTCCATGTAACGTTTCTACATAGTTGTTGCATGTTTACTGCATTAAGCGGTTGCCTCCGCGGTATCGTGACTTCGAAATTTTTTTATTTTCGTTATAAGGTCAAAGAACCATTTCTTGTTATCGTTTAATAAAAATTTTTATAGCACTTCTACTTACTGAGTGATAATTCCATGCAACAATATTGCATTCTTGTTGCATAAGCAGCTACTTTCACAACGAACTGACGATGTTATAACTTATTTTTTATTTATTTTTGTTTTAAGGCCAAGTATAAGTCCTTAATTTTTGTTTTATAAAATTATCCCTGTCGCAAATACCGAGTAATAATTTCATGCAACGTCGTTTCATAATTGATACATTTTCAATCTTTTAGCGTTTCACTAAGCTACGTCATAAACTTTTTTCTCTATTTTTGTTGTGAGGAGTAAGAACTAGTCTCGGCACATAATATTTTTCAGAAGAGCACCTTTACTCAGCGAGTTATAATTCCATTTAACAAATTTGAAGTTTTGTTTCTCCTTAATGTCGTTATTTTTGTGATGTCATTATTTTTTTTTATTTCATTTTCTTTTATAAAAAAAAATTAAATTTATTTATTTTATTTTTACCTTTTCGATCGTAGCATTACTTTTACTATAAGACTTATTACCTTAGCGAGAAATAATTCCATGCAACGCCGATGGAATTTGGAAAAAATGCTTTTTTCAACTTTTTTTGAAATCTGCGCGGTTAAACTTTATGTTGTCATGTCAAAAATCTCACCAAAACTCAATATTTGCATGTAAATGTTTTTATATGCAGTGTACTATATGCGTGGGGTATGAGGGTCTAGCTGGACTCATGAGGCTGAAACATGTGCCAAACGGAGATTTAAGAGTTTCATGAATATTTATAGTGTATCGATTCCATTTCAATGATGTATTTTTAATACATCTTGAATAACAAGAAACAAGAAATTTTAACAATTTTTAAGGATTTTTCTCATCGAAGTTGCTCGCCATGCACCATTGCCACAGTAAGCAATACTTTAAATAGCTACGCGTACCCGCTTGGCTAGTTTTAGTTCCTACATTTGTTTTGTTACTGTCATATGATGTTACTGTCATAGCAGATTGATGAACCACTTCATATAAGATGATTGACGAAGGAGCAGAGGGATAGCCTATATTTTAGACTTACATAATATGGGCTTGAATAAATTAACTGCTTAGAACTGGATGCTAATTAATAGCGAATATATTAATTTTGGCGAAAATGTTATCAAAAGAAGGCTGGAAAATTAATGAAATAAGAGTCACTGAACTCTACAAGCACCGTTGCCTTTAATGTTGAAAATTATAGCAAATTTTATAAAAGTCTTTTGCTCAGATTTATTATTAAGTTAATATTGTTATAAACAAGTGAAAAAAAAGGATTCTCATTCAATGCACATGAAGCTTTTTGTAAAACAACATAAAGTAATTATTTATTTGAAACCATTTCAAATTGAAAATGAAATTGAATTAATAATTATTTCCACATGATTTTACTGGTTATTGAGAATGAAGGACGACTAAAGGATACAAAACAGAACTGTTTTAGTTTTAGTTTTTGATTTTGTTTCTCTTCAGCAACATTAACACTTTCAACACTGAACATTTAATCCCTGCACACACACTGACACAGACACAGAGAAACAGGCGCACAATCACAGCCACAGACAAACAGGCACACATACACACATAGATATATACAATCAATTTCTTGCAGTTATTATTTGAAATAACTAACTCAGTCGGAAGAAAGGGTTTAAAATACTCAAGGATCTTATAGATATTTTAATGCTCTTCATGTTTTTCTACTTTTGACATTTACAACTTTAGAGCAGAGAAAAAAATTAGCAAAACATAAAACAAAATCGCAAATAATTCCAAAAAAAAAATAACTAAAAATAGCAAAATAATAAATTAAAAACAATATTTAATGAGGCACAACACCAACAACAACAACTCTTAATTAAAAGTCATGGCAACTAATGCCAGAAACCTTAATAAAAACAACAACAAAAACTGAACTGCAATTATTCAATAAATATGCCAAAAAAAATAAAATCGAAAATAAACAACACCAACACAAGTGAGTGCCATGAACCTGGTGCGAATATTTAAATTCATCACAACGACCACCATGCATGACAATAGCAACAATTTTGCTTCTTTTTGGACACCGGATGTTGTCACCATGCCAGCGACAACGCCGCATGCGCCTACGCCTGCCATTAATGGCCGTATCAATGAAATTAATCAGAGCGCAATTGTATTGGCAACAACAATACAGCCCGGAAACAGTGCACTCAGAAGCTTTGTCGACCCAAGCATTAACCACAACATTTACTACAACAACAAAATCAACAACAGCAGCAACAACAGCCTGTACAACTATAGTTACAATGGTGTCAACAACATCAGCAGCATGAGCAGCAGCATCAGCGGCACCTTCAACAGTAATCACACGCACAGCAACAGCTCTATTAACAGCAACATGGACGACGGAAGTGAAATGTTGCGCACAGCCGAAGCTATTGGCAGCATTTTATCTTTCTACTATGTGCCCATTCTTGTTTGCACCGGCAGCATTGGCAACATTCTATCGGTCATTGTTTTCTTCAAGACAAAGCTGCGCAAATTATCGTCCAGTTATTATCTGGCTGCTCTGGCTGTCAGCGATACCTGTTTTCTACTGGGTCTCTTTGCTCAGTGGCTTAACTTCGTCGATGTCGATTTCTACAACCGCGACTATTTCTGTCAATTCTTTACGTTCTTCAGCAGCCTGGCATGCTTCTGTTCGGATTGGTTTGTGGTGGCCTTTACTGTCGAGCGTTTCATTGCTGTCATGTATCCACTGAAGCGGCAAACAATGTGCACAGTGCGTCGCGCCAAGATTGTGCTGCTGGGTCTGACCACACTGGGTTGCCTGCACTGTGCCCCATTCTGGCTGTCATCGCAACCAGTTTATTCGGTCAAATTGGAGACGACAATTTGTGATATTAAAACGGAGTACAAGGTGAGCATTGGGTTGGGCAAAGGGGTGAGATTTTGTTGAGTTTATAGTGTTATTTAATTAAAAAAATATTGAATTAAAAAAAAATTATTTAATTAAGCATTTAAATAATAAATTATTTCCATTTTTGAAAAACATTTCAAATCCACTCAAAACTCAGAAAAAAGTTATAAATAATTAAAATCATTTTCCATCAATTTAGCTTAAATCAAAACCATATTTCAGCAAAATTAATTTTGTCACGTAGTTAATCAACTATTATCCGTTTAATCACTGACCAATGGCTGTGGTAACAACAAATTTAAAAAAACCACAATAAAACGGACAAGTGAAATAATGAGCGCGAATTAGTAATTATTCGGTATAACGGTCTAATGCCATGTCTACACAGAGAGTTTAGTTTGAATTTCCAGTACAAAGTTCAGTTTTTCCAATGAACGCAAAAAAACTCTTGAGCTGCCCAGTACAATTTTGCAGAATGAGAAACTCAATTTGAGAAATGCCTAAAAGTATGCAAATGTTCACATAAAAAGGTACGATCAAATGCAACTTTTAAGATGACAAGGTATGTTCAAAGAACTAAGATATAAGGAAGCGCTGTTGTTCCTCATAAATGAAGTACCTATCATATTTGTGTTGGTTCACACAAATACAGAAACAGTCACTAGGGGCCGCATTTGGATGTTGCGCAAAAACGGGCCACACATTTTTTAAAACATATGGACTATCTTGGATTAATATAAATCTCTTAATTGTTTGGATAGGGCGCCAGGATAGTCAAAAATGTCAATTAGGCAAATTTGTATTATTAAGAACTTCTATATTCTTACTTTTACGATCAATCACTATATATTTCCTAAGTACTGTTTTCTACAAAAAATGAGTATAGCTTGGAGACAATAGTTACTTATAGTAACGATTAAAATTTCCCATTTAATAAGCTGGTAAAATTTCGAGGCAATGTTAAAGGAACGCTACTTAAGACATCTTAATAATTTGCACGTAATAGTCGTATATCCGAAATATCAAGAAAAACATATAAAAACTCGATTTATTTTTCTTTGTTTTGAATTAGGGAAAGCACTTTAGTAGCACTATATTCAGTGTATAAACTACAAGCTGTGGAAAGTATGGGGATAAGATACTAGGCAACAAAAAGGGATACGTGAAGTGACAGAAAATAGAAATAGTTTTTGTCAGCATATATAAAAAAGCAAAAATCTGTGAATAGCGCAAATACATTCTGCGAATAGTATGTATTCATGCTTAATAAATCCATAGAAATTAAACTATAAATAAATCTATTTATATAAAAATAAGTTGCATTGTGCATGAAATTGATGTTCTCGGTAATGCGTGAACCGATTTTGTTTCTGGAAATTTCCCATGAAAGGTGACGTCAATACAAAGGTTTTTTTGTATAAATGGTCTTTGTAAGTGTATTGGTTCATGAATTATAGGCATTTTAATGAACTTATCAACAATACAGGTGTGAAAAAATACAGGTGCGCACATATGGTGTATATGGGGAAATATTTGCAAGGGTACACAGTGGGGTATTTTATGCCAAAGGTGACGATTAATTGACAGGGGCCACTTATCGAAACAAAAATTGTACTTTAGGGGTTTTTGGGATCGCTGATCACGAATCTGAAGTCAAAAATCTGAAATTCAAAATGGCGGCTTCAAAATGGCGGCCATGAACAAGCTAACTTCTACAAAAACCGTTTAATGGAAGTAAAATTTTGTATACAGGGGCTTGTGGGGTCGCTGATTACGAATCTGAAGTCAAAAATTTTAAATTCAAAATGACGGCTTCAAAATGGCGGCCATGAACAAGGTAACTTCTACAAAAAACGTTTAAAGGAGGTAAAATGTTGTATACAGGGTTTTTTTGGGGTCGCTGATTAAGAATATGAAGTAAAAAATTTGAAATTAAAAATGGCGGCTTCAAAATGGCGGCCATGAACAAGCTATGTTCTGCAAAAAACGTTTACTGGAGGTAAAAATTTGTATTCTGGGATTTGTGGGGTCGCTGATCATGAATCCGAAGTCAAAAATTTAAAATTCTAAATGGCGGCTTCAAAATGTAATCATTAGCTATGCACCTTTTACCGAGTTACATAGTATTTAGAACATAATTTTCGTTATTACTACAAATTACATGAAAATAAAGAATACATGTGTTGTTGACAGTTATTGACGTTTAATTTTGCCTACTTTAACTCTGCTACTATGTCACAAAAAAAATACACATGTTATGCTCGGGTCATATTTTAACCCTACATTTTTTAATAAGAAAACTCAAAGTTGTACATTTCAAATATATTTTTAAGCTACTGATTTTTTAAACAAAAAATGAATTATTTTGAGTTCATGCAAAAACCTGCAAGATGTATTTTTTGAAATAGAAAGCAGAAACCACGTGCTTTCAGACAACATAAGCGATTTTACCCAATGTCATCCTGAAATACTTTAAAATCCAACATTTTTATCAAAAATTTCCTTTTTTAGGACCTTTAAAAAAAAAAATTAAAAATATTTGTGTAACTCTTATCTAAATAAAGTTGTATTATATATTTTTCTTAATGCCTGAAGTTAATGTATAAATTTTTAAAGACACTTTTTCCTGAAAAACAAATCGAAAAAAGACACTTGCAATTTCGAGGGCTCCACTTTCTACAATCAAACTTTAAATTCACACAAATTTTTGAACTTTGAGAGAATATACCGGAAGAAGAAAATTAATTACGCTTGTTTTATTGACAGTTATTGATGTTGAATTTTGTCTTCTTTAATATGGTATCAATAATTTTTATCACAAAGTAATTGAATTAATCCTCTGTTTTGGTACTATTCAACCCAATGTGCCCCGGTAGGCGGTAAACTACAAATCAATAAATTTATTATTTATTTATTGGCCAAACAAGGCAATTGACTTATTCTAACAGGTTTTATTTTTTTTTTTTTGTTTTTTTCTCTCCCCTTTCCTTTCGAAGATATGCAATTCAACGTGGGCGTAATCCGCCCACCTAAATGACATGATTTCACAAACACGTCAAAAAGAAAAGGCAAGAAGGAAAGTAAAAATAATAGGTACTTACATACTAGTTTACTAGTATAGTATATTTATACATAATTAGTAGTGGTAGCTTATACTTAATAGGGAACAAACCAAAGAGGTATAAATGGTGAGCATTAAAAGAGATGGGGAAGTACTTTCATTTTACGGTAAGGAAAAGAGGAAGGTGGATTTGAGTTAAAGAAATAGATAGCAAGATTAGTTTTGTTTTAATTTGAGGAGAGCGATTTTGAAAGGGTACTCTTGAAGGTGAATTCATTCATGGAGGGTAAGTAACAGTCGCTAATATTATTGAATATTCTACAGCATCTATTAATGGGTTCATTGTATGCATAAACTGTATGGTCTTGGTTAGGCTTGTGCTAAACAGTTCCGAGGTCGGAACGAACTTGGAACGATTCTTTTGTACAGCGGAACTAGTTCGCGGAAACATGTCCGCGGAACTATGTAGTTCCTTTGAGCTGTAGTAACAATTTTTTATGGTTTTTCTTTATGTATTCTCTACACCTGAATAGTAGGGCTTTAAGAGAAGGCCGAAGAGGATTAATATGTATGACCGACCCCCATTACTTTTGAAAAATTAACATTTTTTCCTTAGACACCAATTCCCTCCGACCACTCCTTAGGGGGGCTCCCATAGAAAAACGCAATAGGGGCATATTAATTTTGTCACTCTGTTTGTAAGCCCCATAAAGAGGCATAGGTATAGCAAAGTATATTCTTGATCAGCATCACCACCCAGTCGATTTAGCCATGTCCGTCTGTCTGTCCGTCCGTTCGTATGTAACTTATAAGTGCTTAAAAAGAACAAATTGAGTACTCTCGAGTTGCAAAACGTGTCCGCGGAACTATATAGCTCCGCAGTTCCATTTGATTGAATGAAACTCATAAGCAGCAGATTGTAACATGTTCGCGGAACTATTTAGCTCCGCAGTTCCATTTGATTGAATGAAACTCATATGCAGCAGATTGTTACATGTCCGCGGAACTATTTAGCTCCGCAGTTCCATTTGATTGATTGAAGGGCATGCAACTCATATACAGCAGATTGTAACATGTTCGCGGAACTATTTAGTTCCGCAGTTCCATTCGATTGAATGAAAGCATGTTCAAAACGAAATAAACACAGCATTGCGCGCAACAAGAACGTCGAAATGTCATCTTACCATTTCACACATCAGTTGTTTCGTTCGTTCGCAAACATATATTTGCACTTATAGTCGATCACAAATTCGTGTAAGCCATAATATGTGTGAACGAGAAGTCGGTTCATATTGATTTATAGAAAAAAATTCATTGCAACCGGAACTGTTTGAACATGCTAAAAATGAATGGGAGGAACGATTGGGTTCCGACTATGTCCGACTGTGAACATTAATCCAGGAACTATACAGGTTCGGAACGACCCATCTCTAGTGTTGGTATTCTTTCAACAGTCTTGTATGCCTAGTTAACCTTACAGGATCATTGAATGTTTTCTTATTCAATATATATTCGATGTTAATAGTTCCAGTTAAAACATCAAAGGTAAAGCATGAACTTAGTAACGTTCTCCTTGATGACAGAGGCAAAAAATTCAGAAGGCCGAGTCTATGTTTGTACGGTGGCAAGCTTCTGAATTCACGAGGATCAAAGTAGTCTCTTAGCGCAAAAAGCAGGAATTGTTTTTGGATTGATTCGAATCTTTCACTATGTGACTCAAAAGCAGGATTCCAAATAATGCAGGCATATTCAAGAAGTGGGCGCACTAGTGCACTGTATAGAGTCTTAGTTACCCAAACATTTTTAAACTCCTTAGCACGTCTTTTTATGAACCCAAGCTGCTTATTAGCCCTAGATAAAACTTTGTCATAGTGAATATTGAACCGTAGCTTATTGTCCAAAACTACATCAAGATCTGTGATATGATTAACTCTGTTAATTTCAATACTATTAAGAGAGTAACAGTTATTCATTACAAGAAACTTGCGGGAGAAAGTTATAACGTAGCATTTATTAACATTAAGATATAGCTTATTACGATTACACCATTCCTCTAAAACAAACAGTTTTGACTGCAAAAAATAAGCATCAGCTTCAGACTTAATGACATGGTATATTTTAAGGTCGTCTGCATACATAAGATGTGGAATTTCATTCAATAATTCTGATAAATCTGATATGAAGATGTTGAAAAGGAGTGGACCAAGATGACTGCCTTGTGGAACACCGGATGTGACAGAAATTTTGTTCGATAAGATTCCTTGAAACTTAACAAACTGACATCTTTCGCAGAGATAGGATCTTGGCCAATTTAGCAAAGAACCCGATATACCAAACCTTTGCAATTTTAAAATTACGATTTCATGATCCACCCGATCAAAGGCTTTACTAAAGTCAGTATAGACTGCATCCACCTGATGTCCTTTTTCCATTTCAGTAAGAAGATCAGAGACTAAAACTGTGGGATTCGTTGTAGTAGAATAAAAATGCTATATCTAAGACTTTTTTGGTCGTATTAGACTAAAATTTGGTAAATAAGTTCGTATGGTTACTGTCGGCAACTATACTTAAACTGGGCCGTGGTCTAACTAAATATACGCCCAATTTTTAGAAATAATTATTATTCCTGAGTTGTACATGTTTTGATAGTGAAACTTGACATGTAGACAAGGGGGAATTCAGGGGGGAACATTAGACAAGGCGGAATTTGGCCACACAGGCCAAATTTATGATATCGAATTGCTTTGGAACTAAATATCGTATGTAACTATGCAATAGACTCCTAAACTACTCATCCGATTAGCATGAAAATTAGTGTGTAGATGTTTTTTGGTACGGTGCGTGTTTGTGAGCTATCAATTTTTATCCACCATGAACACCAGAGGGCGCTGTAGTACAAATTTTTTACAAAACTGTCTAAAACTCACAAACCGCTTATGCAATTAGAATGAAAAGTGGTATACAGTGGTTTTCATGCAGGTTGAGTGTTTTCTGCTATCTTTTTTGACCTATCTTACACAACAGAGGGCGCTGTAGTACAAGTTTTTTGTGAAACCACCTAAAACTCCCAAAACGCTCAAGCGATTAGAATAAAAATTAGTATACAGTAGTTCTTAGGTACGATGAGTTTTTTGACAGTATCTTCTTTGAACCACCTTGGACACCAGATGGTGCTGTAGTACATATTTTTTACAAAATCACATATTTTTAGTTGTTACATATGCAAATATTTACAAAATATAAAATCAATATTTTATTTATTTTATCAATATTTTTATTTTTTTATTTTTACATCAAAAACATGAACATATCTTGAAAACTATGAAAAATTTTACTACAACGATATATTTAATGCAACATCGTGCTCAAAAATGGGAAAAACACAATCAGAAATTTAATTTTGTGACTTTCGATTCAAATATCTCCGCTGCTTTTTTATACACTTTGTTAAATTTTTTTTTGTCTTAAAGCTTCATCAAAGTACTATAAAAACCTTATTGCAAAAATACCGTTAGTTGAGTATATATATTTCAAATATTTTTTTCAAAAAAGGTCTGAAATTTTGGAGTTTTCCTCACAAAAAGGCTCAAAATTTGTTTTTGTTGTAAAAATAATTTAAATTCAAATTCGCAAATTTTCAACTCTATTTAAAAGTTATAACATTTATAAGAAAAAGTTATTTCAATTTTACGGAAAAATTAAAAACCATTTTTGTGATTCAAAAACCAAGCCTACCCCTTGATTTTTTCGAACAAATTTTTTTTTCCAATATTGTGTTTTTATATTTTTGAAAAAATAAACATGCTAAAAAATTAATTTTTTAGGAAAAATTATCTTAGTATCTCTTACCAATCAAAAGTTATAGCCAATAATCTATATATACAAAAAGCAAAACGCTGTCTGAGTGATGGCTGGAAACTTCAAAATTACTGAGCCGATAGAGCTGAAATTTTGGCAGTACATTTTTTCAAGTACGAAATGGTTTAAATTTCTGTCACACCCCCTTTTACCGCCCACAAATCAATAAAAATGCTATATTTCCTACGGTTTTCGTCGATTTGGCTACATTTTGAAAATTTAGTTTGTATGCTCACTGTCGACAACTGTAGTAAAACAGGGTAATGTCCATCTACTAGAAAACTGGGATGAGCATTATATAAGTGGGTGTGGCTCCGCCCATACAATTAAAATTTGTATCATCGAATAGCTTTGAAAGTAAAAGTAGCTGTTCTTACATACAAACTCAAAATGGAGTTACTATTTGGTGATCTCCTGCTACTGGGAAACTGTAACGGGCAGTGGAAAATGACAGTAGTATCAAACGTTGAGTCTAAGAAAAGTTTTGAATACACCTATTATGTTCCCATATAGTTGCAGGGTGCAGCAACGCGCGCCGGGAAAAGGCTAGTTTTATATATAAACATATACGTATGCGATGCATCCTGAAAACAAGGGCGCCCTACAAACCATCACCTTTAAAAACTGAATGCGCCCATGATATTGTGCTTGTGTTTTGACTGTTCTTATATCGAGATCTCGATTTCGAAATGCGCCCGCAATTGATAGGCATATGTATGATATTTTCTTTGAAATGCTTTCGGAAAGAAATGACTTGTGCCCTATGCAAGGCTTAAAATAAAATTACTTCGGATTTCAATATTCATAATCAAGCAAGTTCAAGTGATGACATTCATTGTCTACTCTGTGTTTTTAACTTACGAAACAACAATATTCATTGTTTACATTTTCGATAGTAGCAATGTCAAAAAACACTTCCTGTCTCGCTCTAACAGGTACTTCATCACACGCACGCTGTATGTGAGGAAACACAATTTCCTTATATTTATATTATTTCTTTGGGTATGTTGAACAATTTTGTTATGAGAAATGTCGAAAACAGCTGTTCTAAAATGATACAATTTTCTAGTTTGACTTTTGGCGATGAATCAACGTCAAATACCAATGTTAATCGGTGGTACACAAAATTCAAGCGGGGCCGTACTTCGTTCACTGACGAATTTCGTGAAGAACGTCCAATTTAATTTACCAAACTTTTCAATCAATACAACCATTGTTGTTATCCAGGATATTCATCATGTTTTAGTTGGGTTTGAAGCAGTGAATTCTGCGTACATACAGTTGCTCACAGCTTATTTGAACCAGTGCTCGATTTAATTTTAAAACGGCCCTATCTTTTTAACTTAATGAGGTATCGTTAAAACTTAAATGTTGTTTAATCCGAATGTAGCGTCAAATAAAGGCCCTTTTTTCCTGTCACTTTCTAGTTCTGTTCGCTCATGTTTTTCAAGCTAAATTTAAGTATGATTTTGCTGGCTCAAGTGAAAAAATCATAATTTTTTAAGAATGGGATGGCAAACAACAGTTGAGAAGCGTGAAGAAGTCCTAAACTTGCTGAAATGGTCAATTTAAGCGATTCGACGGTGCAGCACATCATTTCACGATTTGTGCATGAGAACCGAGTGCATGATAAAAGCAGAACTGCACCAAACAAGATATTTAGCACTACAGACGAGAGATATATCGTCCGAAAAATAAAGGTCAACCCAAAGTTATTGACTCCAAAGCTGGCTACTCAAGTCCACAACGAATTGGGGAAGACGTGTAGTGCCGAAACCGTCCGAAGTGTGCTTCGCGAGCATGGGTTCAATGGTCGAGTAGCTCGTAAGAAGCCATTTATAAATTAAAAAAATCAATTGAATCGACTTGTCTTCGCTACACTAAGAGAAATAACGCATAAGTATTAATTTATTAACATTATCCACGCCTGAGTATATATTTCATTTAAATATTTACGTGGATAAATCAAATATTTTCCTTAAAACTCGTTTTTTTCCCATATTTAAATTTTATTTATGCCACACACTGACACACATATTCCATACAGCTGCCAAGCAGCCGCCAAGCAGCAGGAGCATCACACTCTGTTCCTGTGCGATGCTGCTGCAGTTTCTTTTCACCAGCAGTTGCAGGTCTTATAGTTCTCATTTAGTTAATGTTTCAAGGGTAATATATCATAGATATTTGGCAAATATGATTTGTGAGTGCGGTGGTGAGTGCGAAGCATGATGAATTCATGTAAGGTAGAGTGACAACTCGGTATTTTCTCAAGAATGTCACTCCACTCTACATGATTTCATCATGCATCGCACTCACCACCGGACTCACAAATCATATTCTCACAAAAAGAAAATAAAATATACCACTAAATGGCGTTTGATATGGACGCAGCTTGTGGGAAATATTCAAATAAATTGTTTTTCAATTTCAATATTCTTATATAAATTTTCCTTAAATGCGATAGTTTTATTTTCAAATAGTAAATATTTGAAAGATATTTAAATATATTCGTGCATAATTGTTATGTATTTTTTATTAATTCTGTTTAAATATTTTAATATTTTATTTAATTAAAAAAGTATTTAAATAAATTTTAAATATTTACGTGGTCGATTTAAATAAATGCGTTATTGGTGCAAAAATGACTCGCTTTTTGGATAAATAAAAAAAGTTTTTGGATAAATTTAATATTTTTTTCCCTTAGTGTAAAGATCACATTTGCAAAGACTCCAACTTCTGCAACACAGTGATATTTGCAGACGAGTCTAAATTCAACATCTTTGGCTCGGACAGCATGTCGTATGCCTGGCGGAAACCTAAAAAAAGAAAACCTCAAACCGACAGTGAAGCATGGCGGTGGCAGCGTCATGGTTTGGGGCTGTATGTCCGCATACGGCGTGGGACAGTTGCAATTTCTTGAGACTACAATGGGTAAAACAGTATATCTCAACATTGTAAAAAATTATTTGCTCTAAAGTGCCGAGAAACTTTCAATACGGTGTAGATTTCGGTTTTACCAAGATAATGACCGGAAGCATAAGTCTGGGATTGTGCAGTCATGGCTTATTTGGAATTGTCCCCACTTGATAGCACCACCGGTGCAGTCACCTGACCTCAACGTGATCTAAAATTTGTGGTCAATTTTGGATCAAAACATCCGCAAACACCAAATTTCGAACAAAAGTGGTTTAGAAAGTGCTCTAATTGAGGAATGGGCCAAAATTACCCCACAAGTAACACAGAAATTGGTAGACTCTATGACAAAACGTCTTAAAGCTGTTGTGGAGGCCATACAAAATATAAAAACAACTTAATAGTTAGTAATTTTAAGCCTAGAATTAAGTGATTCAAATAAGCTGTGACTTTAAATGTACCAGTACTTTTAGTTTTTAGTTTGTAAGTTTGTATACCATGGATAAATTAAATAAATATATATCCTTTCTTTATGTTTAAATCTGAATCTAAAAATGTGCATTTAAGTTTTACTTATATTCGATTTGGTTAAGAAGATAGGGCAATTTGAAATTTGAAATGGGCACTGGTTCAAATAAGCTGTGAGCCACTGTATATCTATCCAGAAAAATTAAAAGTATTTGTACAAAATACAAAAGTATTTAACGTCAAATAAAAAAAATCTTGCCGCTTTCTCTATTAATTGAAAATATTTCATGCTCACAAAAGCATGGCATACCGATGAGTTGCTCTGCTTTATTGCAGCTTCATATTAATTTCTTTGACGCATAAAGAAAGCATTTCATCGAAAGTTATTTTTGAAGCTATGCGCTCGGTTTTTAGGAGTGAGTGTTGGGAGATTTAAATATCATTTGCATTTCAGCTTTTTTCTTTACTTAACATAGCTGTAGATAAATTTCATGATTCAATAAATTGCTTATTGTGTTCATTGATGCGTTGAATTGATCTCCGTGTTCACTTGCGCGACTCTTACCAGAGTCAAGGGTTACATTATTTCTCAGAATAATGCAAAGATAAGACCATTTTTATTTTTATCCAAATATTGTAGAGTGTAGGAACTAACGAATAGCAAAAACCACCTGAGAAATTACGGTTAAAGTTAAAGTGAAATATAACAATATTTAAGTTATTTGAAAAAAAAAAACAAAAGGGGAAACCATTGAGAAGTCGTGGGATAATATGTATATCAATATTTTGAAAAAAATGAGGGTGGCATTAATCTCTTTGGATATTAATTTTGAAAAAATTAAAGTGGGCTTTCTTATGTCACAATTCTCTCTGGCTATTCATTAAAAAAATAAAAATTGTGATGGACTTTCTTAAGTCATAATTCTTACTGGACATTTATTTTCCAATATAATGATAAAATAAAATCTATTTAAAATCTTCCCAAGGATTTGCAGTTAGAGTACCACAAGAAGTCTTTATGTAAATTTTCTTCTTGTTCATAAACAAAACAAAAACAACACCAACAAGTACAGTAGATTTAAAGGCTTCAGATTGAGTACTTAGATTATATTTATTTTTCTTTATAAGAAAAGAAAAATCACTTTCAAGAGAAATGCCAACACGTCTGGTTTTCAGATAATGCGCAGGTAATGTGGCAAACTGTTGATGGAAAAAGGTAAAAGCCGTTAGGTTTAAGTTCATTCGAAAAGTGGTTGATAATGTATTCATCTGCGCTTTAATGGAAGCACATATTTTTTTTCACCTTACTTTCGAACTGACAAACCACCGAGAAAAACTTTTACTTCCTCACACTTTATTTTCATTATTTTTTTTTTGGTTTTTTTTTTTCTTTAAAGTTTTTAAAACATTTGTTTAAAATTTATTAAGCATGAAATAAGAAAAGAAGAAAAACAAGAAAATTTCTTTTCCATACAAAGGAATTGTGCAACTTAGCGTGAACATGAAGTTGATGGAAAGGGTAGAAGAGGATAGTACTTGAAAACTTTGATATTCAATTGTTTTCTTCGGTTAAGTAAGAAACTCATATTTGTGGCACTAAATTAGTAAATTAAATTAATAGAAGTTTAATTTAATTAAATTTAGGTTAAAGATTTCTACAAATATCGTTAGAATATTTATGTTCTGTGCTCTGTGCTTTGCAATTACTTGCAAAACCAAATTATTGTAGAATTGCGTGTAGAATATTTTGTCTAGCAAATGTTTTGCTCAGCAAATGAGCCGATATGCATCACAGTGGGCTAAGTGGACTTTATGAAAAAAAAAAAAAATATATACATATATTGGTAGTTTTTCGTAGTGCTTCAAAAGACGTACAGCTACGGTCAAAATAATAGTAGTGTACCCTTCGCAAAAGAAAAAGTGAACAAAAATACATGTATTTGTTATTGTAGTATTTTATTTTGTATTAAAGAAGCAAGTTATTGTCTTAACAAGATATTAAGAAAAAAAATTTTAGAAATTAAATTATATTAGTAGGAAATAACTTAAAAATAGTAAAGATTCTTTAATAAAGACGGTCAAAAAAATAGTACTAAGACTGACTTCAATAAAAAAATATAAAAATGAACTCATATTTTTCATAGTTTTCAAGAAATTAGGATTTGGTTTCTTAGCCTTTGTTCGCAATTACTGTGGCACAGCGTCGATGCATAGAGTTGACCCGATTTTTACATCTATCTGGGATAATGAATTCCAAGCACGCTGTACTTCTTCCCAAAGCTTAGAGTTTTTGTAGGTTTGGATTGAGTTATTGCTGTCTTCATATCACACCACAAATCCTCAATTGGGTTGAGATCTGGTGACTGCGGCGACCATTCCTCGTTAGTTTGAAACCACTGTTGCGCGACTTTGCTTGTGTGCTTTGGGTCATTGTCCTGCTGGAAGACTCAAAGTAGTGGCATTTCTTTGCTGGCATATGGAAGCATAACTTCCTGCATGATTTGCACGTACAGGTATTGATCCTTTCTTTGTTCGATCCGGTATATTGGTCCAACTCCATGAAATGAAAAGCACACCCATATCATGATGCTGGATCCACATTGTTAAATGGTTTTTGTTGTAAATGTTGGGTTACATTCGGAGTTTAGTGGTCGTCTGACATATTGGCTTGACCCCTTGCTACCATAAAGCAGCATCTTCGACTCATCTGACCACAAAATGTTCCTCCAGGTTTCGGCAGGTCAATTCAAGTGTTCCTTTGCGAATTTCAATCTTTTTGTCTTATGAGTTTTTGTTAGTAAGGGAACTTTTCTTGGACTACGAGCTGCCAGGTTATGTTCTCGCAAGCGTCTGCGGACTGTTTTGATGCTAGCCTCTACTCATTGAGCTCATCGTTTATTTCAGTAACAGCTGCAAATGGGTGCTTCTTCGAATATCTCACTACTCGCAGAATTGATTTCGGGTCATTGCAGGATGCCGTCTACGATTTTCTGGTTGTGGTTGATATTTTAAGGCATTACATATCATTATCGGAGAGCAATCAATAGGATTTTGAACTTCTGCATACGTTTTTCCTTCCGAAACTCTTTTTTTAATAAGATCACGCTGATAAGCCGTACAGTGTTTACCTCGTCCCATTGCTCAACGAAATAAAAGTATATTTCATGAAAGACTTAACGAAATAAAAAAAAAATGCAATACTTCTTGTTTGCAAACTTTTATTGCTATTAATTTATGTAATTTTAATTTTTTCACGTATCCTTTGCAAACTACTTTGCAACACTACTATTTCTTTGACTGACTAAATAATGAATACATTTGAAAAATGTTAAATTATGACAACAACAACAAACTCATATGAACATAACGGGACCAATTTGCACTATGTTAAGGGATCTAGCAGAGAAGACATAAAATATAAATGAAATAAACAAAATACGACGATTCATACTCATTGAATAACATCACTACTATTATTTTGACCGCAACTGTACACTAAGGGAAAAAAATATTAAATTTATCCAAAAACTTTTTTAATTTATCCAAAAAGCGAGTCATTTTTGCACCAATAACGCATTTGAATAAATCGACTACGTAAATATTTAAAATTTATTTGAATACTTTTTTAATTAAATTAAATATTTAAATATTTAATCAGAATTAATAAAAAATATATTAAAATTATGCACGAATTTTTTTAAAATATCTTTCAAATATTTACTATTTGAAAATAAACTATCGCATTTAAAGAAAATTTATATAAAAATATTGAATTTAAAAAAAAAATATTTAAATTGAATATGTTATTAGTGGTTTTATGGTATTATTTTCTTCATATTGCGTTCATCAAATGCCATTGCCTGTATAATTTATTCTCGCTTCACTTTTTTCGTTCTCTAATTTATACTATTTTTGACAGTTGGTGCCCTAATATTGCACCAACTGTCAAACATAGTATAAAATAGAGAACGAAAAAGTAATCTACAAAATATATCTAGGTTGAGGCAAATTATGCAGGTAAATGACAACCGGTCCAAGATGTTCTTGAGAAAACACCGAGTTGTCACTCCACCATACATTATTTCATTACGTTGCCAAACATGCATACTATATTACTCCTGAAACATAACTAAATGAGAACTATGAGAACTATAAGAACTGCAAATGCAAAAAATAAACTGCAGAAACAGAGTGCGATGCTGTTGCTGCTTGTCGGAGTATGTGTGTACGTGTGCGATGCTGTTGCTGCTTGCTTGTATGGAATATGTGTGTACGTGTGTGGTATAAATAAAATTCAAATACGGGAAAAAACGAGTTTTAAGGAAAACATTGGATTTATCCACATAAATATTTGAATAAAATTTATACTCAGGCGTGGATAATGCTAATATGCGTTATTTGCCTTAGTGTATATAAGACCAATCATGGATCTATGCGTATGAGCCTGAATGCCTGAATAAATGAGTGTATTGTATGGGTCTTTCAAGATGAAACAAATCCAACAAAAGTTGTTCGAGCTAGAATCACTGCGAAGCAAATGGTCACCTGTTTCTTCAAAAAAACTGGTCATGTGGACACAGTACCACTTGAGACATGGAGAATGGTCAATTCGGAATGGTACATAACCATTCATTAGCCGGAAGTGTTCCATGAAATAAAAAAAACAAACAAGCGCCGAACAATTATTCTTCATCACGGCAATGAGGCGTTTCATCGAAGCACTCAAAACATCGAATTAATGGGTCATTCACCGTACAGTCTTAATTTGGCACCCAATGATTTATTTTTGTTCTCGTACATCAAGTAAACTGCGTTTACAACAATTTTCGACTCCAGAAGAAGCCGTTAATGCGTTCAAAAACTATGTTTTGGAGGTGTCTCAAGAGGATGGGATAAATGTTATGACAAATGCAAAAATGTATAAATCATAAAAACAATTCAGCTATTTTCAAAGAAAAAAAATTAGGTCTTTGTATTTATTCTTGACATATATGTAGCAACCCTCGTATTTACATATCTTTGCAAAAACAACCATAGTATCTAGAGATTCAGAAAAATTAAATCTAATAAATCACTTAAAGTGTTTTTAAAATTTAACAATTTTATTATCTCTTAAATGTCTTCAATATTTCAAAAAAAACATTGACTTATCTCATTTGAATTTATAATGACACAAATGCTGAATATTGAAGCAAAATTTTGTCAAAACAAACATGAGAAAATTACAGTCACGAAGACGAGTTTTAATGTCAAGAATGGTAGCATATAATTACGCATGAATGTCTCAGACAATGACAAGCATTTAAGGACAATGAGCTGCACAGCAAGGATGTCAGCTTTAAAATTTAAATACATGAATATTTAGAGAGAGAGAGAGAGAGAGAGAGGGAGGTAGGGAGTGTTGTGGAGACTCAATTAAATTTATATTATTTTTTTAATCAAGGTCAGTCAGTCTTTTGATAAAGCAGTTCAAGACTCTCCAAGGCCCATCGTTATTTAATTGAATATATTTGCTGTAGAGAATTTAACTGAGTGCGATATCAGCTGATATTCAAATTAAGGACATTCATTGATTTAAATCAGTACATTTTGAATAATGACAATAATTAAGCAATAAATAACAATTAATTAGGAATTTAGCAGGAATTCATTTTATAGGAATTATGAAGTGATATTATGTGCAGTGTTTTTCTGTATGTAGAAATACAATCCTACAAATTAAAACCAGAAAACTTAAGAAATATTATATTTATCACGATACGAAAGAAATCGTAGATTTAAATAGTTTGTCTAAGAATCTTTTGGGTTAAAAAATAGAATACGTAAAAGTTACCTCGTATGTAGACGCGGGCCCGTACATAGCCCATACGAGCCCATACATTTTGGTACACGTTCGGGGGTAGCTATTTTGTACACGAATTTTCATAGCAATGGTACTAAATCTATACAAAATATTTGTAGCGCACGCGTCCGGCGAGTACGCAAATGAGCCGATTGCTGCTCATGAGACCGTTCATGAGTCGTATATGACAATGAATAACTAGATTGTAAATAGGGCAAAGTAGTGCTCCCAGATAAGTCATAGGAAGTTGTATGGGTCATATGAATTTCTTGGAGAAATATCGATGGTTATTTGCAAAATAGGTTCAACTGGGATTATTAACCCTTAAAATCCTATTTTTTTTTTTTTTTTGAGTAAAAAAAATAATTAATGTTATAAAACTCATATCACATTTCCGAACAAGTTTTGTTCTGATTAATCTATATATTCGAAAAGATCGTTAAAAAACAAAAATTTTAACACCCATATTGTGTATTTTATCTGTAAAAACAAACAAAATTCTAAGTTATTAGTACATTTTACATACACAAACCCGAAAATCATTCACATCGGCGTCTGACACCTGAGAACCTTTCCTTGTTAGTTCGTTTCTAGCGGACCACTATAGGCACCTAGAATTGCTCTCTTTGGCACTTTTTGAGAATGTCTGTTCAGTGCGGTCATGACTCGATGCAGTTTGTATAGCCGATCATATCCCGATTTCGAATTCTCAGCTCATTTTCAAACCCCGGTAACTGACGGTTCTACAAGGTACCAGTCAAATATTCGAAAAACTCCACAGAAATAATAGCATGTTCAAACCGACTTCATTTAACAAGTTACTAAAAAAAAGAGCTTTCTTAAAACGATCGTTCACACTGCCCTAACAAGTTTCAAAATGTCAGTTTCATTTGTTTACATTTTGATTTTATTTGTTTGCATTAAAACAGTGCTGATCAACGTACGGTTCAAACAACAACAAAGAGATCTTTCCGAGTGCACAGCTTTACACTGAAAAAAAAAGTTGTTAAAAGCTCTCACAACATTTGGTGCAAGGAAATCTTGTCGAGTGTTGAATTTTAAATATAATCATTAAATTTTTTTTTAATTTTGTGTGTGTTTTTCACTTTTTTATCATATGTATAAAACATCACAAAAAGGTAAAAGTGAAGCATGGAATGCATTAATGTTTCTCCTGAAACATCGCAAAATGTTTATGTACATTTATATAAAAAAAAGCTAGCAATTCCTACCCCACATGAACGCTTAAAGCATACTGACTTGAAATTTGAAGTACAGCAGAAAAAAAACAAACTTTTACGCAACACACGATCTCCGCGGGCCATGGGAAAGCATGTATTGACCACCACTGTATTAAACATATTTTTTTTTATTCCAAACACTCACTCAATAGCTTCTGATAAATTGAAAACTGGAGTTATTTATGCCTTGGTTACAGTGTTGCCAGATTGAGGTAAATTTCCCTAATTGAGGTAATTTTTGACTCATTTTTTGGGCAGAGGTAAAATAGGTAATTTTTGACAAAAAGTGGTAAATTTTGCGAAAATAATAATTTTTTTAGACTTGTTAATTTTTTGAGTTATTAGAGTAGGCAACACTGTTACCTCTCTGAACATACTCACAAGTAGTTTAAGAGCCCGAACAGAACCAAAGCGGTTGTCAGTTGGCGATTTCTCTCGGAGAAATCCACTGAGAACTAGTCCAGAACATGATACAATTATACAAGGTATGAGTAACAACTGGCTATTTTCTCACCAGTGTCTTGTACCGACTGTAGGTTGCCTGTATATTTTACTTTCTATTTTCGTTTTTACTTTTTTCGTTCCCTAATTTATACTACTTTTGACAGTTGGTGCAAGATGAAAAAACTGTGACTCCTACCTTGTATAATTGTATCATGGTCCAGAATAGGAGCAGTTGTCGGATCAGCGTTGTTTTTTGCTGAGTGAAGTGGACAAATGTTATTTTTTCATGTTTTTGTTGTAGCTTTATAAATACATGTATACTAAAAAAATAAAAATGATAACGGTTGTTAATCATTAAATTAAAAAATTTTATTTTTTTTTATTTTAGGAGAAGGTACATTTTCACCAAAAATGGTAATTTTTTCCCAAATAATGGTAAATTTCAGTTCGTCTCTCTGGCAACACTGCTTGGTTATGCTAGGCAAACATGTTTGATGAGCTTTTTTGTTGTTACTCTCTAACGCTCAAATGTTTGTTTAGTAGTTATGCTTTGTTCGCTGTTCAGTTGCATTAAAAATAATTTATTGACAGAAAACTCTTGAAGAAACAAAAAACAGGCACAGAATTTCGACGATTCTGAAATGTTTATGTTTCAAGTTGATGTTTCAAACAGCAACCAAAAATATTTGGCGTGTCAACGAGATAATGAGCAGGAGAGAAAAGCTTATTTCTCATTTGATACGTTTAACACTAACAACAAAAAAGCTCACAAAACCTGTTTGTTAGCATAACCACGGCATTAACAAGAATGATAGAAACAAGATTACGCGTTCCGCAGTCCCGTTATCTAATGCTCTCTTTCTCAACTGAGTGCATGACGTCACACAGCACTTCTGCATTACAAAATTAACGCAAATGAGCGATCACTATGACAAATTGAGGAAATTGAAAATAAATTCTTGCGGAAAAGTAAAGTAAAAATAACTATTCTTCTGTATAAATAAAATTGATATTTACGTAAACGAAAAAATTTTCATTTTCAAACTTTCACGATTCTTATCTTTTAAACCATTCGAGATTATTACACCAATAGATTAAGGAGGTACATATACATATTGTTAAAATAAGAAAAAAAAATATTTAGTACATAGAACATAAATGCATGCAGTTAATGTAAACAAAAGTGCTGTGTGACGTCATGCTCTCTCTCTCTCTCTCTCATTTGCCGAACGCGTAATCTTCTTTCTATCATTCTTGCGGCATTACAAGCAATAAGAGATTACTAATAAGAGCTTTCGATGCCTAATTAATTGGCAGAAAAAAAGCAATTTGTTTTTGAAGGCATTAAAAAATATAGTTCACAGCAGCTTCTTCGTAGAGTTACTTGCAAGAAATAGGAGATTACAAATAAGAGGATAGAAGAATACGGAACTTTCGATACTTAAATATTAGTTGAAAAAAAACCATTTGTTTTTTAAGGCATTTCTAAATATAGTTCACAGCAGCTTTGTACAAAGAGTTACTTGCAAGTAAAAGAAGCTTACAAATAAGAGGAACAAAGAATATGACTAACGATAGTAATCTTCAGTCAATCTGCTTATGTTTTGCTAACAATATTTTCTTTATAACTTGCAAAAACACATGATTTTTAGTCCTTAGGTTTTCAGAATGATTTATAAATAACTTGATCTAGGCTCAACAGTAATTTTGAATTATTTCAAAAAAACATCTAATTTTCCACATCCCTTAAATAATAATTTATTCTGAATTTATTTTTTCGATGTAATCTAATTATTATTGAAGAAATCATTAATAATTAACGTAAAATATGATCAAAACAATTACTAAGAATACAACCAAAAGTTTCAATAAAAATATGCGGTTGGAACCCAACCCAAACAGAAAATTTCAAATAAAATAATATTAAGATGATGGGTAATTAAATTAAAATTAATTGCTGCCAAAATCTTCAATGTCAATGAGGATAAATTCGTGGTAAAATAATAATTAGCCATAATTAGCAACTTAAGGCTAAAAGCTACTCAATCCAGACATCAACATTTTTTTTACTACTAACAAAAAGCTCAAATTGAGTTTGAGTTTTTTTGATATTTTGATTATCAAAGCTTTTAGTGGCATCATTAAAAAATATTTTTGTTGTGTATTATCTTTATTATTATATTTTTTCAGAAATGCATATGTTTGTGGGCGCTAATTTTACACACAAAAGCATATGAACATAAGAGGCAAAGCAACTAATCCGACAGGGACACGATTAGATGATGTTTTTAAAAGATTTAACCTTGAAAAGCTGCGCTTAATTAAAAATTATATAAAAAATATATGATTCATTATCAAAGGCTTTTTTGCATAATATAAAAAAAAAAGTAATGACATTTTTTACGACAAAATTCTACACAGTTATGACAGTAACACACACAAAAAGTTAATTATGTTCATACAAAAAAAAAAAAAACTACAAAACTAGGGACGAGTAATAATTAAATATTTCATCATTTTAAAACTCGAAAAGATACACTCAGAACACACAGATAAAATGGTTTTATTGTAATTTTTGTGTTTTGTAACTTTTAATTTACCACAAGACATTATTACTAAAGCTTTATATCTTTTAGTTCTGAGCATGCTTGGGAGCACCACGTGTTAAAGCTCACAAGACAGCTGCTCATTTTAAGCTCGTACAGAATTTGACAACTTTTTAGTCATGTTATTTTAATAATAAATGCCACAACATGTTGCACGACATTACCGCACAAAATTCAAAAGCTCTAAAGCTCTTCTAAAATACAATACCCTAGGGATAATTTCCCCTTCAAGTTAAACCCAGCTTAGCTGAGTGGAAAAACTCTTTGAAACACCGAGTAATAATAAATAGTGCAAAAACAAGTCTTTTTTTTATTGTTATCATCCGGAGGGACTCACTTGTGTCCAAACCAAAACAAAAAAAAAATATATTAAGAATGAAAGAAACAAAAACTAAGTATTTCAATTGAAGCTAATTTGTTTTTCTTTTTCCTTTTTCAAGCTTCCTCAAATGCTTATTAAATAAAAAAAAACCTTTTTAAGTCGAAGGAACACAAGACGCAAGGGACCAAATTTGGCAGGATGTTTGCAATATGATTTTTAAGTTTTGTTTTTTTGTCTCTTGTTTTTTTTTTTTAATATATATCATTGCTGAAATCAAGAGGAAAAAATACGTTGCATAAGCTTATCAATTACTGAAGCGTAAAAAAACAACGAAAATAATTAAATTGACTCTTGTGGCGGAAATAACGTAAAACACATCACATGCAGTTGGGCAAGCGAATGATTTTAATTTAAACACAGCCTGGTACGTGAAGTATCCTGAGAACGGAGCGTAATAGAAATAATATTAAAAAAGAAAAAAATGTTTTGTTTTTATTTTTTAAAATGGTTATGAAAAACATTTATCGATTACACTGGTCGACAAGTAATTTCTATTAAAATAACTTAATCAATATTTTAGTGAATCAAACCTTACGTTGTCGTTTTATCAACTAAGCTCTCAGTTTTTAGTTTTGGGATAAATCAAATCATGTTACAGGGTTTGCAATTTTCAATTCATATTTTGATAAAACAAACCATTTCACAACAAAGTGAAAACTGGGCGAAACGTGGGAGTTTCGATAGCGGACATTTTCAGTGGGCTTATTTTGATGTATAGGATTAGTATGATGCAACTAAAAAACGATACATAAAAATCTGTGCATTTTGTACATAACATCAAAAGTAGTTAATATACTCATTTCTCGAGTATACATATAACCCCAAATATCTCAAAATCAGACGGTCCAATTTCACACAGAAAACACATCTACTTAGAAAAATGCTTCAGAAATGATGTCCACTTGCCCAACAACAATTATGACCTCTTTTTCATAATTTTATTCCTTTTTATTTTTAAATTTAATTTTTTTTTTTTTTTTATAATTATTCTTTTTAAATTTTTTCTTTTTTCATTTATCATTTATCATTTATCATTTATCATTTATCATTTATCATTTATCATTTATCATTCATCATTTATCATTTATCATTTATCATTCATCATTAATTATTTATCATATATCATTTATCATTTATCATTTATCATTTCTCATTTATCATAATTATTTATTATTTATCATTTATCATTTATCATTTATCATTTATCATTTATCATTTTTCATCTTTTATTTTTCATTTTACTTTGTTCTTTTTTCATTCATCATTTATAATTTATCATTTATCATTTATTATTTATCATTTTTCATTTTTCATTTATCATTTATCATTTATCATTTATCATTTATCATTTATCACTTATCATTTATCATTTTTCATCTTTCATTTTTCATTTTACATTGTTCTTTTTTCATTCATCGCTTATAATTTTCATTTTTCATTTTTTATTTATCATTTATCATTTATAATTTATCATTTATCACTTATCATTTATCATTTATCATTTATTATTTAGCATTTATCATTTATCATTTATCATTTATCATTTATCATTTATCACTTATCATTTATCATTTATTATTTATCATTTATCATTTTTCATTTCTCATTATTCATTATTAATTTTATTTTATATATACAGGAGTGCTGCCCATCTAGTGGTTTTTTTTTTAAATTGTAGGTTATTTTGACACTTAATGGCGCGACTTGCCACAAGTGGTCTTTTGCGCACCAAATTTCTAAATCATGCTATTAGCCGTCTTGGCGATGTCGATTGGTCGCCACGGAGCTGCGTTTTGACCCCTTTGGACTTTTGGATGTTATGCCAACAATCCGGAAACAACTTATTTTCTACTTTGTACTTTTTACTTTTACCTTTTTACTTCTTACTTTTCACTTTTTACTTTTTACTGTGTACTGGTTACTTTTTACTTTTTACTTTTTACTTTTTACCTTTTTAATTTTTAATTTTTACTTTTTACTTTTTACTTTTTACTTTTTACTTTTTACATTTTACTTTTTACTTTTAACTTTTTGCTTTTTACTTTTTACTTTTTACTTTTTACTTCTTACTTTTCACTTTTTACTTCTTACTTTTTACTTTTTACTTTTTACTTTTTACTTTTTACTTTTTACTTTTTACTTTTTACTTTTTATTTTTTATTTTTTACTTTTTACTTTTTACTTTTTACTTTTTACTTTTTACTTTTTACTTTTTACTTTTTACTTTTTACTTTTTACTTTTAACTTTTAATTTTAAATATTTACTTTCTTAAATTATTTATTTGATTTTTTTTATTAGTGGCTTCATTTTGAATTTTTGTTTCATATATTATTTTTTTTTAGTTGTACTCAATGGAGTACTCTTTTATGTTAACTTTACCTCATATCAAATGTACTTTTTGTCTACTGACAGATTGTATATAAATATTGAAAAAAAAAAAAAAAAAAAAAATATATATATATATTATTGTATTCAAGGAACGTACACTGGGTTACGACACTGATAGCAACTTAAACACCAAGTATAAAAACTTGTCATAAATCAAGTAAAAAAACATAGTTTTTTTAAATTTATTATAAAAAAATTGCTTCAAGTGGAGACACATTAAAAAATTGAATCCTTGATTCGGAATTCCAAAAACTTTTTTCAATTTCAAAAATGGTTGAGAAAATAATGGTTGTTAGCTAAGTTGTTTTTTATTTTGTTCCTACTTTTATGCACTTTAGTAAGAATTTTTCTGAAAATCCAGTTTGTTTTAAAGAAAATCAAATTGAAAATTCATTTAATAAATTGTAATCGTCGTATTGTTTATTTCATTTGTATGGATTGTCAGAATTGTCCCATATCTCATTATACATTATAAGGATGCATTCATCAGATTGTTTATTCTAGACAAAATAAAAGAAAACAAACCTACTTAAGTTCAGAAATAACAATCAAAGAAATCACCAAAGCATTTCATTGTGATCTTTCGTATAATTTTCTAAAGATAATATTTTCTTTGTTGGCATACATATATCACAAACATATATCTTAAAAAACAACATGACAAAGAAAAGCTATGTTTTAATCCAGGAAGGTTTTGGTTCAACATAATTTTGTTACAATAGAATCTTTGACACATGTCGACTTAGCTAAAGATTAACAGAAGGTCGGGAGGTGAAATGAGATAACAGAGAATACTCATGCCATCCAGAACATGTTGTGACAGACTAGTAAGTAGTTGCTCAACCATAAACACTTGACCAGAATAACCAACAATTATTTGGCAAACTTTTGTTGTGTCAGAACATAAAGTGAACCACAAAGATTTTAAGCACAATTAGTAGGAAGTTCAACTAAAGTGTTTATATGGAACTTGTTTTTTTTTTTTTTAAAGATTTAAGATACTACAACTCGATGTTCTTTAAAAGCTCAATACTTGAAGTCCAAGTTTGAGAACGCATTAAGCTTGTATATGTCTTGGAAGTGCGCTTTTATGAGTGACATGCCAAGTTTGTCAGAAGCTGTCAAAAGTTTCAACGAGTTGGATTGGTTGGCCTTTCGTTTTTAGAGGTTTTCTTTCTTTTATTTTGCTATTTTTTTTTTTTTTTTTTTTGAAAATCAACTTTATTGCGAAGAAACAAACTTGAAGTTTTGTTTGCAAAAAATCAGTAATGGGAGTCATAATAAGAGTAAAAGTAAGAGGGGCTAAAGTTTTTCAGCAAAACTTTTAAGTTGGTGAACTGAACAGGACACTGTGACTAGCATCAATGTCATGACAATTCAAAAAAGATCCAAAATAAAGAAAGTTTAACACTTATATAGGAGTGACCATTAAGTGGCTGTTGCTCAGAGGCCGGTTAACCTTCTCCACTTAATCGATTTTGTTAGCTCGAATCAGAAGCGTTTAATGGCATGCAGCTTGTAGTTGTCAAAACTTTTGCGAGCATACATATCTGCTTAACTCTAGATAAGCTCTACTTTATTGCTTTCACTTCAAGCGTGAAAATATTTGGTTTTGATATATAACGCAATCTGCAAATTTGGATACATGAAATATTTTTCATCTGAAAGATGAAAAAAATTTCACCAAGCTTAGCTAACTCCTATTTGTATGTTTTTGTCAGATTGTAGAAATTTATTGTTGTTGATTTAAGTTTCTGTAGGACGCAATTTCAAAGTTGAAATATTTGACATTTGTGTACTTTAAAGAATTTAAAGCGGCTGAGATGTTAGAGCAAGAGCAAGAGCACTAACGAAAGAGTAAGAGCTAGACTAAGTGTTAAGGTTTGAATTTGACTTGGATCATCTACATAAACATAAACATTAGCATACACATAAACACAAACATAAACATAAACACAAACATAAACATAAATATAAACACAAACATAAACATAAAGATAAACATAAACATAAGCATAAATACAAACATAAACATAAACATAAACATAGACACAGACATAGCATAAGCATAAGCATACACATAAACATCAACATAAACAGAAACATAAACATAAACATAAACATATACATAAACATAAACATAAACGTTAACATTTACATTAACATTAACATTAACATTAACATTAACATTAACATTAACATTAACATTAACATTAACATTAACATTAACATTAACATTAACATTAACATTAACATTAACATTAACATTAACATTAACATTGCACATTAACATTAACATTGACATTAACATTAACATTAACATTAACATTAACATTAACATTAACATTAACATTAACATTAACATTAACATTAACATTAACATTAACATTTACATTTACATGTACATTTACATTTACATTTACATTTACATTTACATTTACGTGCACATTTACTTTAACGTTCACATTGTAAATTTTGTAAGGCAAGGATTTAAAAGCACAAGGAAGGAAAAATATTCTAATTTAAGTCCTGACCTGAAATCGAACGCAGAAATGTTGGGATCGGGACGAACAATCGTTCAGCTGTGGCTTAAAACGACTTAGAAAAATTTAAATATAAGTATTAAAGAACGTTTTATTTTCTACGATTCCAAAACTCTTGGCGCACTTAAGAGCCAAACATTCATCAAGGCTATTTGCGTAATAAAATTCATATAAAAATTCAAAAATAAACTTCCTTTATTGCTTGTACAGAATGTGCTGTACTTGGCTATGGCTAAACCAGCTGGGGCGGCCATTTAAATGAAATTTTTTTCCATAAATAGCCGAAGGGTGGCTAAGACTTCAGTAAAGTACAGAAACAATTGACAAATTTTAAACGACTAAGTTTTAATAAAATTCCTAAAGGCCTCCAACACTTGACCCACTCTAGCTTTGATGGCTTAATATTAACTCATCGCTTAATTTCCATTAAATATTAATTCCGTAACTTTTCATAAAATTTCAATTAGCCAAAATGGCGCATTTTGTGTCGTTCTGCTTCCTACGCCTTTGAAATTGATATTTATTAAATAAAACAATAAATAAAGCAATCATGGAGCCACAGAAAATAATCTTGTCTTGTTAAGTCACATTGTCTGTGGTACAAGTTGGCACATCAAAGCCACCAAAGTCGCTAAAGCTCACAAAACCATCATAGAATTTCCAATTTTCAAATTCCGTCAAATATTTCGAGATTTATTGCTGGCATGTGACGCATGCATATTCAAGAGATTTCATCGTATTTTGGTAGGCAATAGAAAGGAATTGTCAGAGTTTTGGAAGACAAATAGAAATCAAAGCGCGTTATTATTTTGCCCTTAGCGGCCTAGTGCAACGTGCCTGGATATCAAATTTATGAGTTACTTTGACTACAAGGATGATTGACTGACTGACTGACTGACTAACTTAGGTTGACGCATTAAGCTTCTTGTTAAATTAGTGACAAATTCCATCCGTAATTGAAATGTTGTTTTTTTTTTTTTGTTCGTGGGATATTTATGTTTGCATATTTTAAAGTATTGTCCTAACAGGACAAGCCTGCAAAACTTGTTGAAGCTAATAAAGCAAGCAAGATGAATGACCCAGTCTTTTTTTTTTATGTTAACAACTTAAAGTGAATTTTGTTTTTCTTTTTAAAGAATGTACAATATCTTTGTTTTCTTTGATAATTTATTCGTGTTTTTTTTTCTTTTTTTTTTTTTTGTTTTGTTATTATCATCGGCTAGTAACATTCCAAACGTTGCGGGATAAAGTTTTAAAATGTGAAAGTGAGTCTTAAAGTTGAATTTTTCAATTAAAATATTTAATCAGAACTTTCTATAGAAATTTTATTTAGGTAGGTAGAAGCTTTTAGGCTTTTAGGTAGAAACTTATGCAACACAAATGCGATATCGTTGCATAGAATTATTACTCGCAACGTAGGCAACCGCTTAATGCACTGAAAATGTAACAGCAATGAAAGAACGTTGCATGAAATTATAGCTCGGTGCTATCGGCGCTACGGTAAATTTTATGAAACGAAAGTGAAGCTGAGGTTTTCGGTCACATGATAAAAATAAAAAAAAAAAATATTTCAGGGTACCCTTTAAAGTGAAGCACCAAATGCAATAAAAGCAAAAAAAAATATAAGAAATAAAATAAAAAATTAAATTAAAATTAAAATAAGGAAAGGTCTTAGGACAAGAATTTGAATATGGATTAGGGCAAGGATTAGAAAAAGGATAAGGGTAAATATTGGGAATAAGATAAGTAGTAGGACAAAGCCTTGAATAAAGATTGGTGCATGGAATTGAACAAGAATTAGGACATCATTTCAGATAAGGACTCTGAATAGAATTAGGGTTTGAACACTTCTAATGTAATATTAAGGACAAGATTGTGAAAAGGATAAGGACAAGAAACGCCTCAAGAGAAAGAAAACAGATTTGGATACATTATGGACGAGATTTAAGACACAGACACAGGAAAAAGAAGTGGGACAAGGATAAGGACATGTCCTCGAAAAAGGAATAAGGTCAGGAATTTTAGCATTATTTAAAAATCAAGAGTTTGGACACTAATATGATTATAAAAATATATGAATAAAAATAAGGACAAGGACAAGTTTTGAAAAAAATATGATAGGGATAAGGATAAAGATACTCTTTAACGTCAAAACCTACGGGTGTGTTCACGATACAGCTAACTTTTTTCATTTCACTTTATTCTGTTTATATATTTTATTTTTAATTTTTTTTTAAATTTTAATTTTTTTTTTCAATATTTTTTTATATTTTTTATTTTATTTTTTTTTTATTTATTTTATCCTATTTTATCTTATTATATTTTTTTCATTTATTTTATCCTATTTTATCTTATTATATTTTTTACTTTATTTTATTTTATTTTATTTTGTTTTATTTTATTTTGTTTTATTTTATTTCAAAAGTTTCATTTTTTTTATTGTATTTTATTTTGTTTTATTTAAAATTTTATTATTTTATTTCAATATATTTTACTTTGCTTTTATTAATTTGATTTTGTTTCATTTGATTAGATTTTATTTTATTTTATTTTATTTTATTTTATTTTATTTTATTTTATTTTATTTTATTTTGTTTGTTATTTTATTATGTCTTATTCTATTCTTTTCTATTCTATTCTATTTTATTTTATTTTATTTTGTTTTAATTTATATTTTATTCTTTAAATTTTTTTGATTTATTTAATTTCATAATTAATTTTAATTTATTTTTCTTTGGTTTAATTTCTTTTATTTTGTTTTATTTTATTTTATTTTGTTTTACTTTATTTTATTTTATTTTATATTTAATAATTTTAGTTTGTTTTATTTTATAAAATAAATAAATAACTGGCCATTTCAGCCCTTGAAAGGACTTTGACCTAGCTTCTTATGATCAATTGTGTTGTGCGTGTTATTAAGTTTGTACACAATTGACCGAGAAATGGACCTACAGGTTTAACGCCGACACCGAACGGCGATGAACGTAATGTTCTTATTCTCAAGAAGCTTTACATGGCATTTTGATTACTCTCTGAGGTTTACCATTGTCTGCAGAGAGGTGGCGGCCGTACAGAAAAATTATTTTAATTCAAATAATTTTCTGTCGCTGCTGGGGTTCGAACCCGGGTCTCCAGGTTCGTTGACAAAGCAGCCACGCACTTTAACCAACTACGCCACGGACGCCACATGTTGTTTTGCTTTTGTTTTATTTTATTTTATTTTATTTTATTTTATTTTATTTTATTCTATTCTATTCTATTTTTTATTTTTTTATTTTATTTTATTTCAATTTATTTGATTTTATTTTATTGTATTTGATTTCATTTTATTTGATTTTATTTTATTTGGGTTTGTTTTATTTTATTTTATTTTATTTTATTTTATTGTATTTTATTTTATTTTATTTTATTTTATTTTATTTTGTTTTATTTTATTTTAATTAATTTTATTTTATCTTATTTTATATTATTTTATTTTGTTTTATTTTGTTTTATTTAATTTTATTTTATTTTGTTTTTTTATTTTATTTTATTTTATTTTATTTTATTTTATTTTATTTCATTTTTTTTATTTTATTCTGTTCTATTCTATTTTTTATTTTTTATTTTATTTTCTTTTGTTTTATTTCAATTTATTTGATTTAATTTTACTGTATTTTTTTATTTTATTTGATTTGATTTTATTTTAATTTGTTTTGTTTTATTTATTTTATTTTATTTTATTTTATTTTATTTTATTTTATTTTATTTTATTGTATTTTATTTTATTGTATGTTATTTTATTTTATTTTATTTTATTTTATTTTATTTTATTTTATTTTGTTTTATTTTATTTTAATTTATTTAACTTTGGTTTAATTTCTTTTATTTTGTTTTATTTTATTTTATTTTATTTTATTTTATTTTATTTTATTTTATTTTATTTTATTTTATTTTATTTTATTTTATTTTATTTTATTTTATTTTATTTTATTTTATTTTATTTTATTTTATTTTATTTTATTTTATTTTATTTTATTTTACTTTCTTTTATTTTATTTTATATTTTATTATTTTATTAATTTATTTTGTTTTATTTTGTTTTATTTTGTTTTATTTTATTTTATTTTATTTTATTTGATTTTATTTGATTTTATTTTAGTTTATTCTATTCTACTCAATTTTTTTATTTTTTTATTGTATTTTATTTTATTTCAATTTATTTGGTTTTATTTTATTTCATTTTATTTGATTTTATTTTATTTTATTTTGTTTTATTTTATTTTATTTTATTTTACTGTATTTTATTTGGTTTTATGTTATTTTAATTTATTTACTTTGGTTTAATTTCTTTTATTTTTTTTATTTTATTTTATTTTATTTTACTTTATTATATTTTATTTTATATTATTTTATTTTGTTTTATTTTGTTTTGTTTTATTTTATTTTATTTTATTTTGTTTTATTTTATTTTATTTTATTGTATTTTATTTTATTTTATTTTATTTTATTTTATTTTATTTTATTTTATTTTATTTTATTTTTTAGTTTTTGTTTTTTATTTTATTTTATTTTATTTTATTTTATTTCAATTTATTTGATTTTATTTTATTGTATTTTATTTGATTTTATTTGATTTTATTTTATTTTATTTTGTTTTGTTTTATTTTATTTTATTTTATTGTAGTTTATTGTATTTGATATAATTTTATTTTATATTATTTTGTTTTATTTTATTTTAATTTATTTCATTTTGTTTTAGTTTTAATTTAAGTGTTAGTTTAAGTTTAAGTTTTAGTTTTAGTTTTGGTCTTGGTTTTAGTTTTAGTTTTAGTTTTAGTTTTAGTTTTAGTTTTAGTTTTAGTTATAGTTTTAGTTTTAGTTTTAGTTTTAATCTTAGTTTTATTTTTAGTTTTAGTTTAAGTTTAAGTTTTAGTTTTAGTTTTATTTTATTTTATTTTTTTTTTGTTTTATTTTATATTTTATTATTTAATTGTATTTTATTTTATTTTTTGTTTCTTATGTTTTTTATTTAATTTTATTTATTTTGTTTTATTTTATTATATTTTATTTTATTTTATTGTATTTTTTTAAACATTTGAATTTATTTTATTTTGTTTTAGTTTTATTTTATTTTATGTTTTTATTTTATATTTTATTATTTAATTTTATTTTATTTTATTTTATTTTTAGTTGTTATGTTTTTTATTTTATTTTTTTTTATTTAATTTTAATTTATTTTATTTTATTTTATTTCAATTTATTTTGTTTAATTTTATTTGATATAGTTTATTTTATCTTTTATATCATTTTATTTAATTTTATTTTATCTATTTCCCCATTGTGGCCATTTCTTGCTCTTTTTAGTCTATTGCTCAACTTCACCCATATAGTTTTTGAACTTTCCCCACCATTTTTCCTTGGAAACAAATCTAAAATCAAAATCTTTTATAGAAATCTGTTTTTTGTAGAAAGAATTTAGAGTTATAGCGCAGTACTATAGTACTACTTACTATAGTAAAATCAAATAAAAAAACTTTTATCATTTAACACAATGCGGGAAATCTTGAAGTTCGATAAGAAAAATTAAAAATAAATATGTATATTAAAAAAATCGAAAACCTTTGTAGAACTTTTACTTTTTAGCAAAAATTCGTTTGAGGCTCAGTGGAACAATTCAAAACAAATGTACTGGATATTGAGTTGACACACATTATCCGAGAGCACTCCATGGGATATTTAATCAAAATAAAAAATGTAACAAATCCAAAGCAGGATTTTTTCTTAAAAAATTAATGTTTCTTATAAAAAATTTAGAGATTGTGGAACTATTTTAATAAATTTAGAGGTTGTGGAACTAGAGTCCATGACTCAAATTCTGGGTTCGGATACAAACTTGAAAGAGGTCTTTTAAAAAATGAACATATGTACGTCACAAATTAATACAGGAATATTAAAGTCGTAACACCAAGTATGTAAATAATTCCTTAACTCCGCCGAAACTGTGCATAATTTCTTTACAAAATAATTTTTGAAAGTCATCACACACACACATAACTTGAAATTCAAAATGAAATAAAAGAAAGACATTGTATCATTATAATGAAAGAGCGGAGGATATTGCAAGGATACGTATTATTATTATTATTTAAGATGAGTGCGCATTTCGAAAGAAAAAACTTCCTCGAATTGCATTTGCTACTCGAACTCGCACAAATCAACTATTCATCTGCTATAATAATTGGAATAATGTTTCTTGGTCGAATAATAACCAGAGGAGGGAGAAACTTATTTGTTGAACACATGAATGCACACAAAATTTTTACTTGGTTAACAAAATAAATCATATTTCAACTGTATTTGTTATTTTGTGATTTGTTTCTTCTTGTTATCTTTTACTCTCTATTTTAATGGATTCGTATATGAAAGAATAATAGAAAATGTTAAAAAAAAAAGATTAAACATGATTCAAAACATCAAAACACTTCGTGTCCTTGCGGGTGGAAACGTGCACGTATGATAAATATTTCCATTTTACATTTGATTAAAAAATGTTGGAGGGGCGAACAAAGGCAGGAAGTCGAGTTCGGCTAGTCTTCAATTAGCCTAAACAAAGAAACAACCGGACCTACGTAGACTAGAAAAAAAGGATTTTTTTTGTTGTTTTTTTTTAAGGAAGTTACAACGAAAAACAAAAAAGGAAACAATCGAAAATTTGTTGCTGTTCTTTTCAATTTGATGCTGCCAGCAACAACATGAGAGTCACCGCATTTGTTGTTTGCTTAGGATGCTTTGATGGTGCGTCAATTTTGAAAGTCAACTTTGCATTTGCGTTACAAACAAAAAAAAACTCCATTACAAATATATGTACATTTTTTATGGAGTGCATTGCATTGCTTCCTGTATGTCAAAAATACATCAAATTTGCATAGAACGCGAATCATATCGGAAAAGCTACTCTTAAGGCCATCTTTTACCTTAGAAAAAACATTTTTGCGAAAGTTTTTTGTTTATTTGAACAAACATAGAATTGGGAACATACTGTGAAAATTTCTAGCAAATCCACAGAGTAGTTTTTTAAGGGATTGTGTAGGCAAGTCAGGCACAAAATTACGCCATTTTGGTTTTTTTTAGACTAAGTGAATGCTCAGGGGATGGCCCCTATAAATGCGAAAGCATTGTTTGTGGAAGAAGGGTGTTAGTTAGTTGGTGAGTGGAAACATGGAGTAGTAATGGGTGTCTGTCATGATTAGTTATAAATTTACATAGCTTAAAACTGCCGAGGAACACGCTCGCAGGGAGACTGTTCCACAAATTTATAGTAAGATCGAAGAACGAATTATCTTGGTAATGCGAGGTTCTATTGGGCATCAAGGCAATGATATAGAAATGGGCTTGGTGCCCTGCCCGAGTGGGCTTGGGAAGCACATGAGCTAATGGCGTCACGTCATGTATCTCCCTTGAACACTTCCCATGGTAGTGTACCTATACAAAAGTTTTAGGCAACCAACATTGCGTCGATGACCAAAAGAGAGTTGAGAGAAGATGAAATATTTTCATCCCCTATCAGATATATCGCACGTCTTTGAATTCGGTCCAGAATCTCCAAATAAGTTTAGTTCCCCAAATGCGCGAATTGTACTCCATTTTCGGCCTAATATATGAGGTATAGATCACGCATAGATCAGTTGGAGTGAAGTATTTCTTACACCGTTTTAAAAAACCTAGGCACTTGGCCGGTTCTTTTGACACATCGAAAACGTTATCGTTCCAACAAAGATCAGATCTGATTGATATGCCCAGAACGTCAAAAGCATCTGACTCCGCGAGATCCACACCGTTCATATTTGTATGTTAACAGACAGCACTGAGTCTTGATAGCATTAAACTCAACTCTATAAGCAAGCCCCCACTCGGAGATTTTTTCCAAGTCATTAAGCAGTGTGTCATTCATATTAAGCCTCTTTCTCTCGATCTCCAAAGAGCTCGGGTGTTTTTTGAAAGAATATGAACAGCTATGGGCAGAGAGCGCTCTGGGAGCGATGAGAGTAAGAAGTGAGAGCAAAGACTTATGTAGCAACACAAAATGCAACAACAATTCAAAGACAAAAGACAAACACAGAAACAACGCAGAAGCTTTACATGTAGTGGTGCCCATACCCGAATATGAATGACAAATGCTGCTGTCATACGCAAACGAATGAATTGGGTTATGAGCGGGTATGGGCACCACAACATTTAAAACTTCTGTGTTGTTTCTGTGTTTGTCTTTTATCTTTGTTATGTTGTTGGGTTTTGTGTTGCTTGTGTTGCTTCTCTTGTGGCAGAGAGCGCTCTGAGAGCGTTGAGAACAAGAATTGAGAACAAAGGCTTATGTAGCAACACAAATCGCAACAACATATCAAAGACAAAAGACAAACACAGAAACAACACAGAAGCTTTAAATGTAGTGATGCCCATACCCGTTCATAAGCCTTTGCTCTCAATTCTTGTTCTCAACGCTTCCAAAGCGCTCTCTGCCCATAGCTGGTTATGAGTCAAGGAAAGAAGGTCGTTGATAAATACCAGAAACAAAGTAAGCGATAGGACTGATCCCCGCGGCACTCCAGTACCGATAGCATGTTCACGAAATGCAGTCGACCACGACACAAAACGACCTATCCTTAAAAAAAACACGTGATCCATCGAGCAAAGTTGCCACCTACACCATATGCAATTGGTTTTCAGACGAGCGCTTTATGCCACACTCGGTCAAACGCCTTAGAAATATCCAGAGCAACAACACTGCTTCCACCAAAGAAGTGAAAACTTTGGTTCCATTTTTCCGTGGGGAACGCCATTAGGTCACCAGTAGAGTAAGCCTTTCGGAAGCCATATTGACGGTCACTGAGAAATTCGTTGCAATAATTCATCCATTTAATTCATTAGGTGGAAGTTTACTACACTCTCCATGACTTTGACGAGCATAGAGCATATCGCTATGGGTCTGTAGTTTTCTGGGTACGAATCATTCGATTACGATGAAATTTTTTTCATGATAGTCAACAACCAAATGCATCGGAAAACTTGTCAAACATGCGTTTATCACGAAACCAGTTTTTCGCGATTGATACGATTTGAATAATTTTCACACCACAAACTTTAAACCAGTTATTCTCGTCGGTACTAGAATCATGAGGATAGGTCCAAGAACTACGTAGCTTTGATTAGCTTTTTTGTCGTAGAATACGTCATTCTCGGAGGTAAGTAGGGTGTTTGATAGTGATCAGGTGTCGGTATTTATATCACTTTTTGAGCCTTTGGTGGGCCTAAAGTACTGATCGTACAATGTTGATGTTAGCACTTGTTGGTCTGCTTGATCCTCAATGCGACAAAAATTTATGTTAGAACTCTCTAACTTATATAAATTTTACACAATTATATGATATTTACATAATTATATAAAGCCAACATTTGATGTTTTTGTTTGCTTAAACTTGCTACCTATTTATCGACAGTTTCCAGTTTTATCGACAAAACCATAAAATTTGTATGGGAGCACCCCTAAGGAGTGGTCGGAGGGAATAGGTGTCAAAGGCAAAAATGTTCCTTTTGCAAAAGTAATAGGGGTCGGTCATACATATTAACCCTCTCCGGCACTCTCTTAAAGGTCATATGCTCAGGTGTATGGAATAAATAAACAAAAACCATAAAATTTGTATGGGAGCCCCCCTAAGGAGTGGTCGGAGGAAATAGGTGTCAAAGGCAAAAATGTTCCTTTTGCAAAAGTAATGGGGGTCGGTGATACATATTAACCCTTTCCGGCACAAACACAATAAAATTTGTATGGGAGCCCCCTTAAGGAGTGGTCGGAGGGAATAGGTGTCAAAGGCAAAAATGTTCCTTTTGCGAAAGTAATGGGGGTCGGTGATACATATTAACCCTTTCCGGCACAAACACAATAAAATTTGTATGGGAGCCCCCCTAAGGAGTGGTCGGAGGGAATAGGTGTGAAAGGCAAAAATGTTCCTTTTGCGAAAATAATGGGGTCGGTCATACATATTAACCCTCTCCGGCACTCTCTTAAAGGTCATATGCTTAGGTGTATGGAATAAATAAACAAAACCCATAAAATTTGTATGGGAGCCCCCCTAAGGAGAGGTCAGAGGAAATAGGTGTCAAAGGCAAAAATGTTCCATTTGCAGAAATAATGGGGGTCGGTGATACATACTAACCCTTTCCGGCACTCTTTTAAAGGTCATATGCTCAGGTGTATGAAATAAATAAACAAAAACCATAAATTTTGTATGGGAGCCCCCTAAGGAGTGGTCGGAGGGAATAGGTGTCAAGGGCAAAAATGTTCCTTTTGCGAAAATAATGGGGTCGGTCATACATATTAACTCTCTCCGGCACTCCCTTAAAGGTCATATGCTTAGGTGTATGGAATAAATAAACAAAACCCATAATATTTGTATGGGAGCCCCCCTAAGGAGAGGTCGGAGGAAATAGGTGTCAAAGGCAAAAATGTTCCATTTGCAGAAATAATGGGGGGTCGGTGATACATACTAACCCTTTCCGGCACTCTTTTAAAGGTCATACGCTCAGGTGTATGAAATAAATAAACAAAAACCATAAATTTTGTATGGGAGCCCCCTAAGGAGTGGTCGGAGGGAATAGGTGTCAAACGCAAAAATGCTCCTTTTGCAAAAGTAATGGGGGGTCGGTGATACATATTAACCCTTTCCGGCACAAACACAATAAAATTTGTATGGGAGCCCCCCTAAGGAGTGGTCGGAGGGAATAGGTGTCAAAGGTAAAAATGTTCCTTTTGCAAAAGTAATGGGGTCGGTCATACATATTAACCCTCTCCGGCACTCTCTTAAAGGTCATATGCTTAGGTGCATGGAATAAATAAACAAAACCCATAAAATTTGTATGGGAGCCCCCCTAAGGAGTAGTCGGAGGGAATAGGTGTCAAAGGCAAAAATGTTTCTTTTGCAAAAGTAATGGGGGTCGGTGATACATATGAACCCTCTCCGGCACTCTCTTATAGGTCATATGCTCAGGTGTATGGAAGAAATATTTTGATAAATATTTTTTAAAAAAGATGTCATCAAAAGCGAATTGAATAATTCTACGTCTTGTGTTACGACATACTCGAAAATACTGTATCTTTTTTTAATGACCCTCTTAATTCGAGTACCGACAATAACGGCATAAGTTCTAAGCATATTTCCGTTTTGCTTTTTATTTTCAGATCATGCACGAACTTTTTTTGATAACAACTAGCGGTATAGCTTTTTTCTTAGTCTACTTTGACATGACATACAAACACAACAATAACGACGACAACAATAATTTTTAACAAATTTTGATATTTTATCTATTCAATTAAAAAAAAACAACCCTTTGTCGATTTTTTTTATAATTTTTTTGCGATTTAATTTTTAGTGAGGCATTGAATTTAGGGTCGCCATGGTAAAGGGTGCCTTACATAACCATACATAATAATATATTCTATTATATTCTTATTCTATACTTATTATAAAAAAAAGGGTAAGATTTTAGGAAATTTCAGGAGCTTAAGTCTTATAAGATGGACATAAGCCATGATATATTCAGGTTTCATATTAAAAGGGTAAAGATTTAAGCGAAGCACTTAACAGGAACATATTTTTCATCATTTTATATAACGGAGAAAAAAAAAAAAAAAAATTCGACCATATAAGCAATAAAAATCTGTCCGAAATAAATCCAAATCAAACAACTTTTCTTTGTTCATGTTGTTCACAAAAGACTCAAAAGTTATGCATATTTCAATAAAAAAATTTCTTTATTTTTTTTTTTTCCTTGTTTCCTTGCAGCCTCTTAAAAAGGATAAATTCGCAATATATTTCTTATTAAATTCGTTATTATGATAAATATCTTACCATCTTCTTCACGTGACAACGTTACGTCTTACAGCGCAGGTTTCCAAAAAAAGTTGAAAAAACAAAAACGAAACGGCGTTGCATAGAAATGTTACTCTATGAGTATAAGTGCTATGATAAAAGTAATGGACACGACAGTAAAAGTAAATGTTTGAACTTCATGAAAAAAAAAAAAAAAACAATAAAAAACCAAATGAAAGACATCATCAGAATGCGAAGAGAGCTCCTTAAGCAACGAAAACGCAAATTTGTTGCATGGAATTTTTACGAGCTTCGTTTAGCTGTTATAGTAAAAAATACGCCCATAATGGCTGGTACTTAGCCCTCATGACAAAAAGTGATAAAAATGCATGATTTCAGGAGACCGCGGAGAGAATAGCTACAATATGGAAAATGCATCAATCATGTAACGGCGTTGCATGGAATTATTGCTAGGTAAATATTTGCTCCACGGTAAATGTTATAAAAGAGAAATGAACGACTTATACTTGACTTTATAATATAACAATAAATTGGCATAAAGTCCCTTGAAAGGACTTTGACCGAACTTCTTTATGATCAAATTATGTTGTGTGTGTGTTATTAAAATTTTGAACACAATTGATCGGGAACTGGACCTACTAGTTTTATGCCGACTCCGAAAGGCTAATGTGCATGTTCTCAAGAAGCTTTACAGGGCATTATATTACTCTCTGAGGTTTGCCATTGTCTGCATGCAGAGAGATGATGGCCGAACAGAAAAATTAATTCAATTGAAAAAACTTTCTGAGTCAGATGGAATGAACCAGGGTTCTCTGGCGTATGGGCCACGCACTCTATCCACTGCGCCACGGCCGCTACTTGTGGATCTTACGACAAAAATAAAAAATAAACTACAATGTCGTCAGGTCTCGTAAGTAGCAGCTTATGCAGCAAAAATGTAATATTGTTGTGTAAGTAGCAGCTTATGCGACAAGAATGCAATATTGTTGCATGGAATTATTACTCACTGGGTGGAAGTGCTACGAAAATTTTAATTTTACGATAACAAGAAATGATTCTTGGCTTCATAACGAAAATGAAAAAAAAGTTTTTTTTTTAACCTCGACAGCTTCCATGGTGCTTATTGCAGTAGAAATGCAACAAGAATGGAAGAATGTTGCATGGGATTATTACTCCGTGACTATGGGCGCTACGGTAAATTTTGTGAAACAGCAGTCAAGAGGGGTTTTTAGGTCCCGTGATAAAAAAAAAATAAAAAATAATGGCATCGTGAGGCCTTTCAGGAATTCCTTAAAAGTAACCTAAATGCACCAAATGCAAATGCAAAATAAACAAAAAAAAAATATTTATAAAAAAAAAATAATAATTTTAAATTAAAATAAGGACAAGGCATAAAGCTCTCGTGTCAAAACTAATTGCATATGGTGTTGGTAGTAACTTTGCTCGATGGATCACGTGTTTTCTAAAAGACAGGTCGATTCGTGTCATGGTTGACGGCATTTCGTCTAGTGAACACGCCATCGGTGCTGGAGTACCTCAGGGTTCAGTCCTATCACCAACTTTGTTTCTGGTTTTTATCAACGACCTTCTGTCGTTGACTTATAACCCAATTCATTCGTTTGCGGACGACAGCAGCATTTCTCATTCATATTCCTTCAAAAAACGCCCGAGCTCTTTTTAGATTGAGAGAAAGAGGCAAAATATGAATGATACACTGCTTAATGACCTAGAAAAAATCTCTGAGTGGGGGCTAGCTAATAGAGTTGAGTTTAATGCTAGCAAAACCCAGTGTTGCCTGTTAACCCACAAACGAATGAATTGTCCCTTAGCTCCCCTCAATATGAATGGTGTAGATCTTGCTGAGTCAGATGCTCTTGACGTTCTGGGCATATCGACCAAATCTGACCTTCGTTGGAATGATCATATTTTCGATGTGTCGAAAGAAGCGGCCAAGTGCCTAGGTTTTTTAAAACGGTGTAAGAAATACTTCACTCCAACTGATCTACGCGTGATCTATACCTCATATATAAGGCCGAAAATGGAGTACAATTCGCACATTTGGGCAGGGGCTCAATAGAACCTCGCATTACCGGGGTAATTCGTTCTTTAGTCGTACAGCAAAATTGTGGAACAATCTCCCTGCGAGCGTGTTCCCCGACAGTTTCGAGCTGTGTAAATTTAAAACAAATCTTCACCGACACTACTCTATCTTTCCACCCTCCAACTAACATCACCCGTCTTCCGAATCAACACAATGCTTTCGCATTCATAGGGGGCAGCCCCTGAGCGTTGGTTTAGTCTAAAAAAAAAAAAAAATGAAAATGGACAAAAATTAGAATTCAGACAAGTATGACAAGGACTATGACAGGGACTATGACAGGGATTCGAATATGAATTAGGACTAAGGTTTAGACCAGTGGGGCCCAAGACTTTTAAAGCGCGGGCCAATTTTTAAAAAAACAAAAAACAAACACAAATTGTTGCTCATCATTGCGTTTGGCAAAAAATCAAGCAAAAAAAAAAAAACAACAATTACAATGCAATACAATCACATGTCATGAAAAATAGCTCGACACACAAGTAACGGGACAATCAGCGCCTCAGCATCGAGTGTGCGTTTTTTTATTTTGGCTTTGCATGTATTTGATTTTGTAAAGTTCGCTGGAAAATGTGGTGAACACTGAACGAGTGCGGTTTGTGTTGTTGTTTTTTGCAGGCGTTCTTTGATTTTGGCTCATCGCAAAGACAAAATTAAGATAAAAAAAAATTTGTATGAAGGGCCACGCGGGCTATACGGGCCAATACGTGGGCATGTTTGGTTTAAAAAAAAAAAAAAATAAATAAATAACTGGCCATTTCAGCCCTTCAAAGGACTTTGACCTAGCTTCTTATGATCAATTGTGTTGTGCGTGTTATTAAGTTTGTACACAATTGACCGAGAAATGGACCTACATGCTTAACGCCGACTCCGAACGGCGATGAACGAAATGTTCTTATTCTCAAGAAGCTTTACATGGCATTTTTATTACTCTCTGAGGTTTGCCATTGTCTGCAGAGAGGTGGCGGCCGTACAGAAAAATTATTTTAATTCAAATAATTTTCTGTCGCTGCTGGGGTTCGAACCTGGGTCTCCAAAGTTCTTTGACATAGCGGCCACGCACTTTAACCAACTACGCCACGGACGCCACAATACCAGAAGTTTGGTTTAGACAATAAAAATATTTAGGATAAGATTGAGAATAGAATAAAGACAAGAAATGGGATAAGAAATAGAGTAAGAATTTCAACAGACTAAGAACAAGATTTAGGACAAAGATTTGGAAAAATTGGGACAAGGATTGGGAAGGTGATTCGAAAGAGAATAAAATCAGAAACTTGGACATGATTTAAAATAAGAGTTTGGATAAGAAGTACTACAAATATACGATGTTAAAAGAATAAGGATCAGGGCAAGTTTCGATGGCCACGGTAGTTGAGTAGGCGTGCTTGACTGCCACCCCAGAGGTCCCGGGTTCGAATCCTGGTCAGTTCATTGCCCTACGCTTCAACTTTTCTTATTTTTAAACAACTGAAATTGGAAACTGGACTCTATTTACGACTTAAAGTTGTTGTTCGTGGTAGAGAAGTTTGTGGATGTGTTGTGACCCGCACAACATTACCCTGTACACTTTGTACAGCCCGACCTCACACAAAGCCAGAATCTTCAATCGATTCTCTTTAAAACTCATACATAAATATCAATAAATATTGCCTCGGCATTTGCTGGCAAAATTTATGACTATTATTTCCATGAACGACCAAGACCCAATTCAAGTGCAGTGACTCGAATTGCTGGCGTTAATGAAAAACTGACCTAATTTTAGCGCACGCTTAAAATTACCAAAATAAACAAAACCATTGCTTGTTTTTAGTTGTCAAGTGTTTCCGACTACAACGTCGGCGACAACAAAAAACAAAGCAATGAACTGTTTGGGTGCATCGGCATTAGCTTGCACGGTCAGCATAATAGCGATCATTTACCTACCCTAGTTGCTGCGCTGCTCGCAAAGTGCAATGCCTGCAGCTACGCAACATGTAAGACGTACGTGATCACGTATCGCGAAAGGGGAAGTAATATGTAAATAAATGCAAAGATTTTATGTATGACATGTAATGTTTTGATTGGGTAGAGTCGATACATAATTTCCACTTATTGGAAATTATGGGAATTGTGGGAGTTTCTGGAAGAAAGGAACCTCTTTGGAAAGTGAGGATTTTCCTTTATAAACCCGTCGCCGGCGCAGAAATGGACAGAGAGCGTTTTTAGAGTTATAAGAATAAACAACTAATAAGGTCGCAGCCTCGCCTAGACAGCGGGCCTTTTAGTTAAAATAAAATATTAATATTAATAAATACTTAAGTAAAACACAACATTGGTCGCAGCCTCGCCTAGACAGCGGGCCTATGTTGTAAAATAAATAAAATTAACAAACTTAAACTAAATATCTTTTACTCGCTCTCCCGTCTCTGGTCTCTCTTCTCCTTGCGGAAAGCACGGAGGCCACGGACGTTAAACGCAACATTTGGTGGCAGCGGTGGGATGTCGCTACATCCCTTAAACCAACAAAAAGGAAAAACCATCCTTTAATAACAAAAAAAAATCTTTAACAAATGAAATTTTAAAAACAAAAATTTTTTAAGCGTACCGAGGCTTCGACATCGGGTTAAAAAAAAAAAAATATAACAGCTTAAAAGTGAAAAAGCGTGCCAAGGCTAAACAGCGGCAGTGAAAATTTAATAGTGACAAGTGAAAAAAAAAGTTAGCGAAAAAAAAAAAAAAAAAAAGCGTCCCGAGGCTATAACATCGGAACAGTGCAAAAAAAAAAAATAATAATAAGCCCAGGTTAACCAGCTTTAAGACGTGAAGTCTCCTGGCCCATCAAGAAGCCCAGGATAACCAGCTTTAGGGCCTAGAGCCTCCTGGCAACAACAACAAGAACAACAACAACAACAACAACAACATCGACAACATCAAGAACAGCTTCAACCGCACCTTCAACAACAAAATACTTCAACAGCAAACTAAATTCAACAAGAAAGACGACAACAACCACATCCAACTAAATTCAACAAGAAAGACGAAACAATTGATCAGCAGTATCATCGACTGAATATCAACAACATCGGCTTCAACATCCAGCAGTGAGCAGAAAGAAAACACACATTTTTTTTCAGTAAGCAAAACATTATATTATTCTTATACACTATTTTTACCACCAAATCTAAAAAAAAAAAAAAGAGAGAGTTAGCAACACACAAATTTTACAACTTATTAAGCTTTCAAAAGAGAAGAAAATTTATAAGAGAAATTTATTTATAAAAAAACATAATATTTTTTTTGTAATACTTGAAAGTTTTTGCATACAAAATTCGTACTCGTCAGCGCGCAGCTGAGGTAGTTCAGCTCTTTGCTAATCTACCATTTTTCGAAAACTCGTTTTGTCTTGAAACCATTGAAGATAACGATTTTGAAATGGATCTGAAATTTACTTTAAACGATATTTATAATATCGTACCGGTATTTAACGGCAATCCAGCCGAACTCAATAAATTTATAGCTTGCGGCAATATTCTGTTTTCATCTGCTAAAACTGAAGCGGAACACACTTTTATTCTAGAGGTAGTGAAGACTCGATTGGAGGGTTCGGCCTTTGAACTCATCCAATTCAAATCTTTTACTAAATGGAATGATTTGGTACGAGATTTGGAGACGGAGTTCAAGGAGGAAAAGTCGAGAACTTCCGCCCAGAATGAACTTTTAACTGCGAAGCAACAATCACAAGAAAAAATAAAAGAATTTGGTGAACGAGTAGGAAAATTATTACATTCGTTAAATTCTGCTACATTTTCAAGCACTAGCGACGAATCAGTTAGGGCTTATTTAAAACAAGAAAATGATCGATTGGCACTACAGGTATTCGAGGATGGTTTGCGGAATCATAATTTAAGATTAATTCTTAAAGCTCACAATGAGCGAGACTTGAAGAATGCCATTGCATATGCTGAAGAACATTCAATACGGCTTGAAAAAACGTCGCAATACCAAACCTCAACGTTTAAACCTACATGCCAATTCTGTAAGAAATTAGGGCATGCTCAAGAGACGTGCTATTAGAAAAACAATAGTAATTTTTCCTCCCGCTTTAATAACAATTTAAACAGACAGCCAAATATAAAAAAAGAAGTACAATCGATATTCTGTACATACTGCAAACGGCCGTATCACACGTACCAAGAGTGTAGATCTCGACTGCGAAGCGCCGAAAAGTTTCAGAACCGAAGAGTTAATGATGACCCAAATGCATATTACAACCCTTTCAGAGGCGAATACAGCCATCCCAATCAAACGCATCATACTAACAACTCATCGGGAAACGGAATAGCTCGGGAAGAAACCAACGGCACTTCTCCCCGGATGCAAGTAAAAGCCGATGTGCACCAAGCACGAAATTAAATTACTCTATAAAAATACCTTTTTGCAAAGAATACGAAGAGCCAGTGCTTTGCATTAAACTAGAACCTTCAGATAAAAATATAACTTCATTATTAGTAGACACGGGCGCACAAATTAGCCTATTAAAAGACACTGAACCACAGCGCACAATTTATAAAAAAAGTAAACATACGGTCTCAACCATTTCAGGCAATGCAATGCAAACGCTAGGGGAGCAAATAAAAACGATTAATGTCCCTTTTTATGACCAAATAATAACACTGAGTCACAACTTTCATATTTTAAATAAAAATATTAACTTAACCTACGACGGAATCTTAGGAAGCGACTTTCTTACCACTTTTAACTGTAAAATTGATTTCAAGAATAAACAACTGGAAATACCAGTAGACTGCTCAAACGCGGCAGTAAGTAAAAATAAAATTATAAAACCACATATTCGAAATGATTATAAAAACACTGAAAAGGAAAACAATGTGTTGCCTACGGGTAACAAAGGGAATTGTGAAAATAGGAAACAGGATCAGGAGTATGCGCCGAATGGCATAAGTCATATTGAGAATCCTCAACCTAATGTCTACGGGCCGCAATCCATCACATTGTCACCTCAAAGTGATAATAAAATCATTACAAATAAAGTGAAGGCAAATAAAGAGGAAACCAAGGCATTATTTTTGGATAATGAAAGGATTTGTAAAAACAGGATTGAGTCAACTCAACCTGATGTCTACGGGCTACAATCCATAACCTTGCAACCTCGATGCAAACAACTTGTCGAGATCCCTTTTGCTTATACAAAAGACGCAGTGATCCACAAGAAACAAATAAACCCAGGAGTATATTTGGCGGAAACCCTGGTACGCCCAATCAAAAATAAAGTAAAAGTTCTTTTTATGAACACAACAGAAGAAATCAAAAAAATCAATTTAAATAAAATTCAATATGAGTGGGAAAAAATAGAAAACTTCAACGAAATCAAACTAGATAAAACAAAAGATTTAGTGAAGGGTAGATTAAACAAAGTAGAAACAAATATAGACCTAACGCATTGTAATAAAGAAGAAAAGAAATCAATTTTAGAGATTTGTAGAAACTACAACGATTTATTTTATTTTGAGGGAGACCACCTTACTTGTACTGAGACAGCAGACCATGAAATTATTACAGAAGCAAACAAACCTCCTTTATTTGTTAGGCCATACAGACTTCCTGAAAGCCAAAGAAATGAAATTCATAAACAGGTTAATGAAATGCTAGAAGACGACGTCATTCGACCAAGCTCAAGCCCATGGAACTCGCCACTATTACTTGTTCCAAAGAAGGCAGACCCTGAAGGTCACAAACGCTGGAGAGTCGTAGTAGACTTTAGAAAATTAAACGACCTAACCGTTGGGGACGCATACCCTTTGCCCAACATAACTGACATACTTGACCAGTTGGGAAGAGCAAAATATTTTAGCACATTAGATTTAGCCAAAGGATTTCACCAGATTCCCGTTAAAGAATCTGACAAATGTAAAACAGCTTTTAGCACACCTTTTGGACACTACGAATATAATAGAATGCCATTTGGGTTGAAAAACGCCCCCGCTACTTTTCAAAGACTAATGAATAACGTACTCATGGGCTTACAAGGCTTTGAATGCTTTGTTTATGTAGATGACATTGTTGTGTACGGCTACGACTTAAAAGACCACAACCAAAAATTAATTAAAATATTCGACCGATTGCGTCATCATAATCTCAAACTCCAACCCGATAAATGTAATTTTCTTAAACAAGAGCTCAATTATTTAGGACACATCATTTCTGAAAACGGTATAAAACCTGACCCTGAGAAAATTAAAGTAGTAAAAACATATCCAACTCCAAAAAATACGAAAGGAATTAAATCATTCCTTGGATTCACGGGATATTATAGAAGATTTATAGAAAACTTTTCCAGTATAGCCAAACCACTCACAAAATTGCTGAAAAAAGATGTAAAATTCAGTTGGGATGCATTCTGCGATGAAGCATTTACGAAATTGAAAGATAAACTAATAAGTCCCCCCATTTTAGCCTATCCAAATTTCAGTGAAGAATTTATAATCACAACAGATGCGAGTGATGCAGGACTTGGCGCAGTCTTATCCCAAGGTATAATTGGAAAAGACAAGCCAATATGCTTCGCAAGCAGAACATTGAACGATGCAGAGACACGCTATAGCACCACGGAAAAAGAATTGCTAGCTATTGTCTTCGCCGTAAAACAATTTCGACCGTATATTTATGGTAAAAAGTTCACGATCTACACTGATCACAAGCCGCTCGAATGGCTAATGAAGCTAAAAGACCCAATGTCAAGATTGGCTAGATGGCGAATCCTTCTATCAGAATATGAATACACGATCAAGTATAAAGCAGGGAAAAACAATACAAATGCTGACGCACTTAGTCGCATCACTAAAGACAAAAATATTACAGAAATAAAAAACAAGGTTTTAGTCATGACACGACAAAAGGCGAGCGAGCAAATAAACGATGAGAGTTTTCAAACAGAAGCAAAACAGCCCAAAAATATAAGGAATGAAAAAATATTAAAAATAATAGAAAGCACAGAACAAATTTACGCCAATAAAGGAATAAAAATAAAATTATTATTGCTACCCCTAACAGAATCACCAGAAGAAAATCTTATAAAAAAAAAGATCCCAATATTTATCAAACCTCTCATGGGAGAAAATGAAATATATACGCTAGAAAATTATTGTAAATTATACGTAACAACTTTACCTTTACCCTTCAGAACTACTAAAGACCGCGAAATGGCAAAAGAAGTACTACAAAAAATCAAAAACGAGAATTGTACACAGGATCAAAAATCCATCGCAATAGCAATTCCCAAATTTAACTCCCAATTTAAAGAAGAATTCAAGACAATGCTTACGGAAATATTTTTTAACATGGAAATTAATTTACATATAAACAATAGAACAATCTTGGAAAACACGAACGAAATCGAAACAGTTCTAGCACAATACCATAAGTCACCATTCGGAGGACACCAGGGTATAAATCGAACCTTGAAAAGATTAAAAACAAATTATTACTGGTCTACAATGAAAAAAGATGTACAAAATTTTATTCAAAAGTGCGAATCATGTCAAAAGAATAAACTCAACAAATCACCAAAAGTACCAATGAAAATTACAACAACGAGCTCTTCACCTTTCGAACGAGTAGCATTAGACATAGTCGGTCCTCTTCCAGTAACGTACAAAAATAACAAATATATTTTAACTTTTCAAGATGATCTTACGAAATTCACTGAAGCTATACCTTTGGAAAATGCAGAAGCAATCACAATTGCAAGAGCTTTTGTAGAACAAATACTCTGTCGATTCGGATTTCCAGACTCACTATTAACCGATCAAGGCACTAATTTTCTCAGTGAATTGTTTAAAGAAGTATGTAAGTTATTGAAGATCAAAAAACTACAAACTACACCATACCACCCACAAACAAATGGAGCACTTGAGCGAAGCCACCGCACGCTAGCGGAATACCTTCGACATTATGTAAATAATGATCCACTCACTTGGGACGACTGGATTCCCTATGCGATATTTGTTTTCAATAACACACCACACAGCAGTACAAACTACAGCCCTCATGAATTACTTTACGGATTTCCGGCCAAGATTCCTTCCAACTTACAAAAAGATCCATCCATAAATTATAACTATGAAAATTACGCCAACGAACTTAAGGCAAGACTACAACATGGATTTAAAATTGCTGGACAAACTTTAAAAGAGAAAAAGGAAAAGTCTAAGGAATATTATGACAAAGGTGCGAAACCGAAAACATTTAACGTAGGTGAAAAAGTTTTGATTAGAAACCAAACCAGGAAGAATAAATTTTCATCTCTATGGGAAGGTCCATACGAAGTAATTAAAATAATATCACCCGAAAACACTGCCATAAAAATGCGTAACAAAATTAAAGTCATACATAATAATAATTTAAAACTTTTTTCTGATTAAAAAACAACATTTGACGGTCCATTTAAACACAACATTTACAACAAAGTCAAAGTAATTAAAAACACAAATAACACACATACACAAAACACTTTTATATAACCGAAAACACAGCAAACACCTTAAATCAATACACCCATTATAATTTTTTACAAATTTTTAGTTAGCTTGCTGGAGTTTCTGACTAGCCATTTTTTTTAAAGATTAGGGAAAAACATATTTTCCGTATAGTTTTCCAAAACGTAACGAAGACTTTGTTGTTCACCCTCCAATTTTGGTAGATGAAAATAAAAATATTGCCAAACGATTTTAAGCAATAAAACTACGACAATTTTTTCTCTTCTCTCAAAAGAACTTTCAGCTATTTTTTATGTATGAAAAAAAAAAAAATATAAAAATCTTTCTATCGCAAAAGCTTTCAAATATGAATAAAAAAAAAAAAAAAAAAAAAAAATTTTTTTAAACATTTTAATAACAAACGAAAAAAAAAAAAAGAGTTCAACAAAAAGAAAAATATATATATAAACTATGTAATTAAAAAAAAAAAAAAAAAAAAAAAAAAAATAATAAGTTCTATAAAAAATTTTTATTAAATTCATATAATAAATTTTAATTCAATTTCCTTTTAATATTACGCATAATTTTTAACGCTGTAAAATAGTAAAATATTCATTTACAATGCATAAACTATATATATATCATATTGGAAAATTAATAATGTACATATATTTAAGTTTTACAAACAATGTAAATACCCTATGCTCATTTCTGCTCAACCGGTCAGTAACGCGACAGAAAATTTTTCAACCTCTTCAAGGAGAAAAATTTTCTTTTATAAGGGGGGAGGGATGTTGTGACCCGCACAACATTACCCTGTACACTTTGTACAGCCCGACCTCACACAAAGCCAGAATCTTCAATCGATTCTCTTTAAAACTCATACATAAATATCAATAAATATTGCCTCGGCATTTGCTGGCAAAATTTATGACTATTATTTCCATGAACGACCAAGACCCAATTCAAGTGCAGTGACTCGAATTGCTGGCGTTAATGAAAAACTGACCTAATTTTAGCGCACGCTTAAAATTACCAAAATAAACAAAACCATTGCTTGTTTTTAGTTGTCAAGTGTTTCCGACTACAACGTCGGCGACAACAAAAAACAAAGCAATGAACTGTTTGGGTGCATCGGCATTAGCTTGCACGGTCAGCATAATAGCGATCATTTACCTACCCTAGTTGCTGCGCTGCTCGCAAAGTGCAATGCCTGCAGCTACGCAACATGTAAGACGTACGTGATCACGTATCGCGAAAGGGGAAGTAATATGTAAATAAATGCAAAGATTTTATGTATGACATGTAATGTTTTGATTGGGTAGAGTCGATACATAATTTCCACTTATTGGAAATTATGGGAATTGTGGGAGTTTCTGGAAGAAAGGAACCTCTTTGGAAAGTGAGGATTTTCCTTTATAAACCCGTCGCCGGCGCAGAAATGGACAGAGAGCGTTTTTAGAGTTATAAGAATAAACAACTAATAAGGTCGCAGCCTCGCCTAGACAGCGGGCCTTTTAGTTAAAATAAAATATTAATATTAATAAATACTTAAGTAAAACACAACATTGGTCGCAGCCTCGCCTAGACAGCGGGCCTATGTTGTAAAATAAATAAAATTAACAAACTTAAACTAAATATCTTTTACTCGCTCTCCCGTCTCTGGTCTCTCTTCTCCTTGCGGAAAGCACGGAGGCCACGGACGTTAAACGCAACAGATGAGATTGCCTTGTAACTTGAATCGAATTAACTGAATAAATAGATAAAACACCTGAAATCCTTGGTTCAAAGCTTTAAAAAACCTCCGGGTGTGTCCACGATACAGTCACTTCTGTTTTTTTTTTTTTTTTATCAAAATGTCTGAGTTTGAGGTCAAAATGATACTTAAATTGAAACGAATGTTATTAGTGCGTGAGTTTTAAGCTTTGAACTAAGGACTTCAGGTCTTATACCTATTCAGGCAAGTCTGCCTTGGTTCGAAACGGGTTGATAAAGGAAGTGAGAAGAAAGGGGCAATAAAGTGAAACATTTATGGTACGTTCTAAGCGTGACGGAAAGCTGTAGAAACATGTGAATTTGTATTTCAGGCAATTGATATGTCTTAGATTCAACTCAAGTAACTAAACAATTATCTCCACAAACTTCTCTAGCACCAAATACGACTCTAGAATTGTAGGTTAGGTTAGGTTCTGATGGCTGTGATGGCAGACGACTCATACACTTAGGCCAGTGCAGGTCCGTTGTGATACCACATAATCTCTTTTGACCTATGAGAGATATCCCTCCTCAACAAGCCAGTTGGAACGAATTATGAATTTTATTATATGGCTGATATCCAGGTATGAGACCTCGGTAAGTCCATTTAAAAAGGGATGGCCCAGAGTTTGCAATCTCCTTTTACTTAGCGCCGGACATTCGCAGAGGATATGCTGAACATTTTCTACCTCTTCTTCGCAATTGCAGCTTCTGCAGAAATCGTTTGATGTTAGTCCCAATCGAAGAGCATGTGTTCCGATTTAAGTTTTAAGTCGTAGCGAGGCCACGTTAGCTTAGCTATCCTACATGTGTCAAGGTGTTCTCGACGTACTTGTGCAAGACTCAAGGAATTGTTCTTGCATTGGAATTTATAGCAGCACTTGGGTATACCAATGAAATCCTCATTTAAGAGGGTGTTCGAGGTCGTACCCTTCCTTGCCAATTCGTCTGCCAGTTCATTGCCTTCGATATCCCTATGACCGGGTACCCATATGAGGTGGATCCTGAATAACCTTGCCATCTCGTTAAGAGATCTGCGGCACTCAGTGCAGCGCAGCTTAACTATCTGAGAATATGTAAATATTCTTTCCCCTAAGGTCTCTTTGACCTAAAATCTTAGCGGTTTCATATATAGCCATAATCTCCGCTTGGTAGACACTACAATAATTTGGGAGTCTAAAGGAAGCTTGGGAGTAAATTCCTCCCCCTACCTGTTTTTGAAGCTTGGATCCGTCTGAAAAGATTTTAATTCCGTTAATTTTAAGGGGGGGTTTGTTAGCCCAGTCTAGCCGTGAAGGGGTGAGAAGTTCATAGTTCTTGTCAAGATTTTAACAAGGTACACAGTAATAGTGTTTTGTCGGGGACCGACGAGTTCAGAATTACCGTGTGACCGCAGCTGTTACCTATACGATTTTCAGAGTCTCTTAGTTTGAGGGCTGCTGAGTTAGGACTCTCTCTGGCAAAGATATCAAGAGAAGAAAGTTGAAGCATGACATTCAGAGCAGTAGTTGGGGTTGTGGATAATTGTGGGGAACCAGTAATACAGAGACATGCACTTCTTTGAACCTTTGCAAATTTCTGAAGTGCAGTTGCCTTGTCATGGGCCCTGCACCATACGAGTGAACCGTATACAAGTTTGGGGCGGACAATTGCCGTATAAATCCAGCGTACTATTTTGGAGGAAAAACCCCATTTTTTACCTATAGATTTTTTACAGGCCAATAGAGCTATATTTGCCTTTTTAACGCACTCCTTTATGTTGTCTTTCCACATAAGTTTCTTATCCAGAATAACTCCTAGGTACTTCGTGCTATCACTAAAGAGCAACTTCGTGCCATTCAGACGCTGTGGTATTAGGTTGGGGATTTTGGATTGTAAGTATAGATGAATTTATAATTTCAATTGATTGGATATGAGAAAAGAAATAAAGAACCATGAACCATGGCCTGGCCGGGATTCAAACCTACGATCCTTGGCGTGGCAGTCAAGCGTCGACTACAATGACCAAGGCCGTCATTAAAAATCGATAACTTTCATTCATATCCGAAACGGATAAAAACTCTTTTAAAAATTGAAAGGATTGAATTGAGGATATATTCACTTTATATAGGCTAGACAAGCAAAACAAAACTCAAAAATATTACTTGAAATAGTTAATTTGTCATTTTATATGGTAATATTTTAAAAAATTGCTGAACGCAAAAGCTTTTTTATTATTTCCTATTAAGTACAAAAAAAAAAAAAAAAAAAAAAAAAAAAATTAAAAACCTCATCGGATTAATCTTTGTAAACATGTCGGCCTGCAGGGGATATTGATATTAATATTTTTTTTATTTATTTATTTTTATTATCCGCTTAAAATAATAAAAAAATTACTTTATGTGGGCTCATAAGCCACAAGGATATTAAACGAAGCGTGTAACCAGAGTGATTGATTCAATTTGACTGGTTTTGATGGAATGACATAGGTGTGCTTCAGTGTTTAACTTTGGGCCAAAACGTATAGGTCATCCATAAAAATACGAAATAAAAAAATATCTGTTTAAACAAAATAAAAAATTTAATACTTTGCCATTTGCTCTGTCCGCAATGAACTATAAAGTGTTTAAATAAACAACAATGTGATGTTTAAATTTAAAATGGCGTTCAACGTTAAAAGCATATAAAAATTTGTATGACAAATTGCAAAGAGTGCATGATACTAAATTTTTTGGTAAAAAAGCTCATAATAACAGTCTTTGATGTAATCCTGAAAAAGAACTGCTTTGCAGATTGCTTGAAAAATTCTTTAAGGAATTGCATTTTTTTCTTTGAAATTTTAAATTTCCTTTTTTTAGAATTGTATACGAAGAATAACTCTGTTTATTTTTTAAATAAATAATAAGGTGATTTTTTTTTTCTATGGTAAAAGAGCTCGCTGTCATGTTGTTAAAACAAGAAAAACATTAAAAAAAATTACCTTAAGTCCGCTGTCATGACACTGATGATGACAGTGAATTCATTGTTACTACGCACAGTGGAAAATCATGGCCATAAAACGCAATAGTAAAGTCTTAAAAAAACGCAAAATTTTTATAAACTGACAAGAAACCAGAAATAAGACGATACCCAAGTTCCAGGACAAGGTTATTTTTCAAAAAGCATAATTTTATTCATATTAAATTTTTTTCCAAGTATCTTCTAAAAGTGACAATTTTTGAATAATGCGAGCATTAAATCTCCCGTTTTTAATGGGAAACTTCACAGTTAAGAAGAAAGTTGTCAAGACAAAAATTGTTGATCTCTTTACATTTATTGACTTCAAATCTTATGTTTCGAAAAATAAAAACAGCAAAAAAATTAAAAACACTATGTAATTATTGCATTTCAAAAAAATGTATGCATTCTCATACCCATGGCTGTAGTTTGAATATCTCTCCCTTTCAAGTTTTGCAAACAATTGTTGCTGTTGCTCTCTCTCTCTCACTTTCTCTTTGTTTATTGGAGCTGGTTTTTACGCGCTGAATGGAAGTGATATGGAAAATTTAATTTTGCAACAATAAAAAATGGTTCTATCATCTCATTGCGGAAAAAAAAATTTTTTGAAGCCACGAAAAACATTGCATGGAATTATAACTCCATGACTATTGGCGCTACGGTAAATTTTTTAGAACCACAGTAAAGCTGAGGTTTTCTCTCACTTGGCAAAAATAAAAATAAAATGGCAAAAATGGCAAAATAAATGGAATCATACGGTCTCTTAGGGAACCTCTTAAAGTAACCTGAATGCTACAAATACAATAGCAATAGCAAAAATAAAAAAATTTAAACAAAAATATATTGAAAAATTTAAAATAAGGACAAGGATTTGCTCAAGAGATAGAAGAAGAATTCAAACAACGATTGGAACAATAATTGCAATAAGAAGTGGGACCAGAATTATGAAATGGATTCGGACAAGGACTAGGACACGAAATTGGATATGTAATAAAACAATAATTTGAAGAAAGATTCAGACAGGGCAGCGTGATACTGCAATTTCTTGTACACTCAGTTAATACTTGATTTTCGTATGACTCAACCTCATTGATACCATGCAACGCATTAAGCTGGAAGTTCATTCATTGCATTTGCATAAGCGTCCGTCTACACTAGCCTTACGCAGTGCAATAGAAATGTGTGAAAGCTTATGAGATAGAGTTTAATGCCAACGAATGCCTACGTGCGTAACGTTGGAAAATGCAATTTACACAAGAAAAGTAGACAATATTTCAACTTTTCCTGCGTAATTTGCGTTTTTTGTCCTCTCGTTACTTATAACGAACAGAGAGAAGAAATAAAAGAAACGAGTTAGAAGCTCATTACTTTTAGGGATGGCTCTTGTGAATAAATCTTAAAAATTTTAATTTTTTTTTCTTTGTTAATTTATCAAAAGAAATTTTTTATACTCAGGATTTAAGATTTTTTTTTTTTAATAATAAATGAAGTATTTGTGATTTTTTAGTATTTGTGGGTAAATACGGTAAAAATTTCACATTAAAAACATATGAAATCTTTTACAATTGTGTAGCCCTGCTTACTCTGAACGTAAAATGCAATCATTGAACTCTGGCATAATTTTCTTGCGTAAATTGTGCCAGCGAGTAGTCGGACGCATATGCAAATGCAGTGAATGAACTTCCAGTTTTAAGCTCTCTCTCATAAGCTTTCACACATTTCTATTGCATTGCGTTCAGCGAGAAGAAGGACGCATATGCAAATGTAGTAATTGAACTTCCTGCTTTATACGCTAATGAATTCACTTCCAACGGCAATAATTTTGCAGTAGCCAATGAAACGAACGGCAAGCACTATGCGATGTGTGCCTCGATTTCAGCAGTACATACTGGTGTTTGTTTAAAATAAGTATGAATGAATATACACTGCAACAAATGAGCGGCAGTGAATATAAATATGCGCTCTTTTGAGTAACCCAGCGAATGGATCGATCCGTCTTTGAAGTCGTCTTCAAGACACTAACTCCGTCATAGACGACGGATCGCTCCACTTTCATTGCTGTCGTCGAAGACATTTTCGAACAAATTAGCAAAATGACTTGCAAGACTTTACTTCGTCCCGTCTTCAATGACAGAAGGGATCCACGTTCTGCAGAAAGTACGCGTTCGCTCAAAAATAATGCTGCCTCGTGTGTTTGCCTTTTTATTTGTTTCTCATCACACTCTCCTTGTTTTATGCTCATGTCGCTCTTTTTCTCTCTATGCCTCTTTCCCCTCTCCATGATCTTTCATTTTTCTTTATTCACAGCTTGAATCGAAATAAAAAATGAACACGGTATTTTCGCTTATAGCCAACAATTTATTTTAAAATATTTATACAGAGTATAGAAAAAAGGACCAATTTTTTTCTTTCTTTTAAAGTTGAATAAACTATTAAAGTCTTACTTAATGTTAAATGCACTTATTCACTTTCACTTCACCGCACTTTATTTTTGTTGCATTACTCAATATTGTCAGATGTAAAATTTTCATTACTAGAAAGTTAATTCTCATTCTAATTCAATACCAAACCACCATAATATTGAGTCTGGCAATAGTTAGTTCTCTTTTCTTTATTCTCTATTTCTCCCTCTCGGAGAGACACAAGATTCCTACGTTTTGTTTTATTACTGAATCATGGTATAATAATACATGGTAGCATTGACAGTTGCTTCGGAAATCATATACTGTCAAAAAATATACTCAAAAAGAGAGCGCTCACAATCCGCCATTGAAATCACAAGCAATGTTGAAAACCTTGAAGTGAAAAAAAAACAACAACCACAGCAGCTGCTGATGTATTTGCACAACAAGCTGTGTTTGACAGTTTATATTTTCCTGTTGAAGAGAAAATAAGCAGTTGTCAATGCTACCATGTATTATTATACCATGTTACTGAATTAATAGCGACATGTAAAGCAAATATCAGCTTTGTTACTCCGTTGTCGTCAACGACGTATTCAAAGACAACGTCTTTGGAGACTATTTTCGCCACTGGGAATTGACTCGTATACCATCGCATGTTGATTTGAACTTCGGCTAAGCACAAGAATGATAGAAACAAGATTACGCATACCGCAACAGAGAGAGAGAGAGAGAGAGAGAGAGAGAGCATGACGTCACAAGCAATATTGTTGCAATACTTTGGAATAATTTTACTATGGGGTACACGCCTAAATATTTTTTTTCCTTATTTTTATAATATGTATATGGACCTCCTAAGCCTATTGGTGAAATGAAATTTTGTCGGCCTCAAATGGTTTAGGAGATAAAAATCTTCAAATTTTGAAAAAATTCATATTTTTCGAAAAGAAAGAATTTATTTTCAATTTTGTCAATTTTCCTAAGTGATCGCACATTTGCATACGTTTTTGTTAAGCAAAAGTACTGGGTGACGTCATTCAATCAATTGAGAAAGAGAGCATTAGACAACGGTACTGCGGAAAGCGTAATCTTGTTTCTATCATTCTTGGGTTAAGCACTGATACGAATGATACGCTTACGAACAATGAATTCAGCGCAAACACTGCAAATTAACTACATTTTAAAGTAAATTTTGCAGTATATGCGCTGATTTCATTTTTCGTAAGCTTAACAGTCGTATCATTGCAATAAACGCGGTGGTTTTGTTATGCAGTAGTTGCGCTGCTTAACTTCATTGCGTTGCTTATGAACGAACATGCTTACCACTGCTTAAAAGAAGTTTAAACGAACTTTCGTTGGTTATCAAACCAACAACTCAATGGGAAATTGAGGGGAAATACCCAGTCTACCAGCGAAAGACTACCAGTGCAAGTGGATTCAATTTCGACAGTACGTTCGACACAACAGCGCAATGCTTGCGATGTGCGTTCATACTGGGACGGCATTTGTTGTGAGTAGATTGCAAGTAGCAATAATGGTATCGCTTGCAGATCTCTGGGACAGGGTATTAAACAAGTATTATGCTTAAAACATACAAAAAAAATTATAACGATGAGGAAAACATTAAACAGAAGAATACGCATAAGTAAAAGAACGAGGATAAAAAAAAATCTATCAGGTCAAAAACATCGAGTATATTCACGATACAGCCAACTGAATTCTTTTTTTTTTTTTTGTTTTTTCTTTGAACAACAAAGAAATTATTATTTAAATAACTATTATTTCAGCCTCAGATACCAAGACTTTTCTGTTATCCAAACCTCCCCATATGGATTATTCTGGTTCCATTCCTGGTCCTTTTGTCAATAAATGTATATGAGCTATTTATATTTCTGTAATAACAGTAAGTGACAACACTTACCATCTGATGTTTTTAATGAAAACTTGACATTGACAACCATTGACAACAATTTTTTTTAAATTATTTCAATCGGAGTGAAAAAAATAACTTGAAAAATTGGTTGAAACGATTACAAAAGTGTACCTAATATAATCATGGAGAACATTTTGAAAAAGACAATAAAATAAATAAATATTTGTTTTTCCATCATAAAGCCAGAAATATAAATAGCAACAATACTAAAAAAACCTAAAGATTTTTTTTTTTGCTATACGTGACAAAATATTGTATGAATGCGTCCCACTGTGCGACATGCCGCTGATGCTCTATCATTCGGGAACAGAACATTAATATGAAAAATATTGCCTTAAAGTGGTTCGCTTTTTTTTAAAAAAAATGAAAATAAAATTAATTGTAAAAAAAGTTAAAATAAAAATACAAAATTTTATAATGAAGTTAAAATAAAAAAAGCTGCAGCAATGACACAAAAGCTTTTAAGCAAAGAAATGTCTGACTTAAAACTCTGAAAAAAATAAAAAAGAGAACAGAGCAATTTGGCTAAAATATCTCAATATATCTCGGTTAAAAGGTTTAAAAACGTTTTTATACGCTCATGTAGTTGTCAGCATGCGGCTTTTTTTAAAAAGCTCCGGTTTTATGCTTAAGCTGAGCTTAAGAGGTGTGGTGTTAGATCAGCGGTCAAATTTGGTTCGCAACAATGCGTGCATGCATTCATTTGCTAAGAATTTTATTTTTTGCGTTTTTTTAACCAACATAAATATTTGACAAAACGTTGGCTGTTTACATTTTACGATTAGCTTATTTTTTTTGCTGCACACATAAAGAGCGATAAAAGCCCGCATATCACTGAGCATGGAATACAATGGAAGCAAAACTCACGGCTTTATATTTTATTTTCGTTTTGTTTTTTTTTTTTTGTTTTTTTATCAATAATTTTTATATTTGTCCGATGGGAAGTCAATTGAATTTAACGGTTGTGTGACCTTTACAAACGTTTAAGCATAAAGTTTAAAGTAATCAAGCATAATTGTGTGCATTTATTATGAGAGAGAAACTCATGTTTTTAATAGAGCTTTTAATGCTTAAATGAAATATATAAAAAAAATATAATAATTTAATTGTACTTCTTAATATTTATGAGCAACAGTTAACTGTTGTTGCTTTTTACAGTTATTTATATGGACTGTATAGTGTTAATTATAACATTCGTTTATCTGACAAGTAAATAGAGTTAAAAAAATCACTCGTTACGTTTATTCGACTCAATTGGCTGCGTCCGACTTTGTTGAAACCTTCAGACAATAGTAACAGTATTCTTGGAAGCTAAGCACTTATTTGACCATATGGTCCATACATAACCAAACATATGTTGTCCTTTTCTTTGTGTGTTTCTTTTCATAACACGTCAAGCAACTGATTACTTAATAGCAGGCAACTTTACGATATTCCAGGCAATATGTGAGAATTTTTATTTATTTTTATTTTTTTTTTTTTTTTTTACTACAAAAGAATGTGTACCTGCTTAATTATGCTGTTACTGAAATATAAATAAGAAATATTGCCAAATTGACCAACTTCCTTTGAAACTTACTGTTAGCTAAGCACAAAAATTCAACCCAAAGAGACAACATTTTTTGAGTCAGCAGATTTGCAAATTTATGATCTAACTACTTTGTCAAATATCTGATGAAATATTTTCTTTTCCGAATAAGATGATTTCTGCTTTAAGACAGCTGCGCATCATTCACACGATTCCGAAAAATTGCTTTTTGTCTTTATCTCAATATTTTCTTATTCGAAAGGAAAACATATTTTTTCTTATTATAAAAATTATTCGCACGATAAAACAAACGACATACAAAAATAATATATTTACAAGGGTTGCTACACATATTCCGGGAATAAATAAAAAGACCGAACTTTTTTTTTTCTTATTCTTGGAAATATTGTCCTTTATGATTGATTAATACATGTTATGATGAATGTCATAACATTTATCCCATTTCGCTTGAGATACCTTCAAAACATAGTTTTTTAACGCTTGAATGGCTTCTTCTGACGTCGAACATCGTTGTCAGTTTGTGTGCGAACAAAAAGAAGTCACTGCGTGTCAAATCAGTACTGTACACAGCGGATAACCCCCTTAACCACGATGTTGTGAGTGCTCAAAAACACATTCGTTAAAACTGATGTGTGGGGGGGGGGACTCACATTGTCTTGATGAAGAATGAAACTCTTCGTTGTTTGTTTGTTCTCCTTATATTGCGGAACACTTTTGGCAAACAAATGGTTATGTATCATTCCAAATTGACCGTTTAACGCGTCTCTAAACATGGCCAAGTGACCAGTTTTTTTGAAGAAACAAACGACCATTTGCTTCGCAGTGCTTCGAGCTCGAACAACTTTTGTTGAATTTGGTTCATCTTGAAAGACCCAACAGTCGTGGGCTGTTTACTTTCAGTCTTATACGCGTACATTCATAATTTGTTATTAGTAACGACTTTACATATGTCTTTTGAGGCACCGCAATTGTATTTATTGAGCGTCTCTTTACATCAACCGAAGCGAGCCTTTTTTCAAATGTTTGTTAAATTATGCGGAATCCATGTGAATAAATCTTTTTCACGCAACTATGTATAGATGTAAAATGGTATGTATGCTGTAGGAACTAATGGCCAGGGATGCCTTAATCTCACGGTATGGCACATGACGATCAAGCATTATCAGTTCGCTCACAGCATCAATGTTTTGTGGCACAACAACATATCTTGGAGGTTCTTCACGAAATTTGTCAGTGAACGCAAGTAAGGCCCCGCTTGAATTCTGTGTACAACCGATATACAGAGGTTTTTGATGATGCTTCATCACCAAAATTCGAATTAAGTTCATCGATGCACTCTTGTTGATATAATTCAAGTCTATAGTTGTAAAAAATTATCGCACGAAAATGTTCACGTCCATTTTTTTGCTGAAATACAATTTTAAAAGCACTGTAAACAACACAATAAGCGCACATACAGCAAAACGTTTTAAGTACGTGTGAGCTAAAAAATGTCAAACTTTCCAATGGAAACGTCAATTTGATTGGAATGATATTAGCGTTGCCGGATCCTGAAATATAAGTAGCAGCCTACATAACAAATCAGTTAAATGTTGGTTGATACAAAAATATAAAGGTTTCAAAATTAGCCCGTTTATGTCGAGTGACGCTTTTGCTCAACACTTAAAAAAAAACTCTTATAAAACATACCCACTGGACCACAGCGAACATTAAGCGAAAAGTGAGAGTTTTGGCAACGTTTTCGGTTTCATAATTATTCTTTTGTAATTTTTTTTTTTTTTTTTTGAGTTTAAATAATATTTTTTTAAATAAAAAGAGACTTGTGAGTTCGTTTTTACGAGTATCATTTGTAAAGGATTAATTTTCAAATTTATCAAATTAAACGAATTCCGAAAATTCGGAAAATATTCCTTTGCTTTTCTAATCATGAAAAACTTAAATAAATTGTACAAATAAATAATAATTTGCTAGTGGTGTGTCTTTTTTATTTCGAAAGTTTTTTAGAAATTAATTACGAATTTTTACTTTTCTCTTCGTAAATGAGTTCGAAAATGAATTATATATGATATATTTTTATTTAAAATACTTTTTGGATCGAAAATGAAGTTTTAAAAATTTTATTTTTTAATAAAACTTTCATTCATATGGATTGAAATTAAGCTATTATTATTTTTTTTTTTTTTCAGAAAATTACCAAAAAACTTCATAAAACAGTCTAAAAAACGCCTGTGGTGGAAGTCATGATAGCGTCTAGGGTATATATTAACGTTCTTAAAAAAAACCAGACGCAGTCTTCTGTATCTTGGAAAGAATTCAACTTCTGTATTCAATTTTAAATTCACTTAACTTGTCTTTAGCTTACTCCTAATTTCTGTTACAAATACTCTTATTTTAATTTCTCTTATTTCTAGTTTACTATAATATTTATATATATATACTATATATATAGTTTACTAAATTGTAAATATAGAATAGTTTTCAGTTTATAGTTTATAGTTTATAGTTTATAGTTTATAGTTTATAGTTTATAGTTTATAGTTTATAGTTTATAGTTTATAGTTTATAGTTTATAGTTTATAGTTTATAGTTTATAGTTTATAGTTTATAGTTTATAGTTTATAGTTTATAGTTTATGGTTTATAGTTTATAGTTTATAGTTTATAGTTTTTAGTTTATAGTTTATAGTTTATAGTTTATAGTTTATAGTTTATAGTTTATAGTTTATAGTTTATAGTTTATAGTTTATAGTTTATAGTTTATAGTTTATAGTTTATAGTTTATAGTTTATAGTTTGTAGTTTATAGTTTATAGTTTATAGTTTATAGTTTATAGTTTATAGTTTATAGTTTATAGTTTATAGTTTATAGTTTATAGTTTATAGTTTATAGTTTATAATTTATAATTTATAGTTTATAGTTTATAATTTATAGTTTATAGTATATAGTTTATAAATATGTGTGTAAATATGTACATAGGCAACTTAAATTACTATATATGTCATCTATATATGTCATCTGCAACAAACTTTTGTTGGTTAAAGGGATATATGTGGGTATATATAAAAGTGCAAAAAAAAACATCTTAAATTTCAAACATCCTAGCTTTGAACATATTTTTCCACAGGTGCTTTAAGAATGGTCTTAACCCAGTTTGTGCAAAAAATTAAAAAAAAGAACCCAAATTCGGTAGCGAAAGTTATCGATCTTTAAACTTGGCTTTCTTCGGAAAATTCCCTTATATAAATAAATTTGTGGCCTATGAATAACAAAACAGAAAAAAAAAAAAACAAAAACGGAAAATATATATTTCTCACTCGGAATGATTTGATTAATTTAAAATAAAAATATTTTTGATTTTAGTCCATAAAAATTTTGGAATTCCGGGTTTTTCCATTCCGGATTTTTGTTAGGACGTATTTAGGTATTTTTACTAAAAAATTCCAAAAAATCATCCCCAACAGATAGCTTAAGCACAGTATAGAGCACTATGGAGTGCGAAAAATTAAAAAACCCAAAATTAGGATCAAACTTTACTTAGTTTGGAAAATCCTTAAAGTGCCATTTTCTGGCCTATCGAACAAAACACAAATTTTAAAAAATTGCATCTTGGTTTCATTTTCATTGCAGAGGCAACTGTTGTATGTTGTTTTTTTATTTGTTTTTTTTTTTTCGTTATAAAGTCAAAGAACAGATCTTTGCGATTGTAATTTAAAATTTCGCATAGCACCTCTTCTGTGCGAGTAATAATTTCATGCAACGATATGGCATTTTTGTTGCATAACTTGCTATCTCCACGACCTGATATCGCCATAATATATATATATCAGGTGTAGTAAAAAAAAATCCATTAGTTTTGCATGATATTGAAGGCTTTATTTATCATAGTTATAATGATCAGATTTAGGTCAAATATGCATCGTTTTGATCGACAACTTGTTGACATTTTGAAGGTGATTTCAAAGAACTGGGAGAGTCGACTTTCACATGTTCCCTTGAGGCGAAGTTTTAACCAGCTAAATCATTCGCCATGGAAAGGAACAGGTGGTAATCACTTGGTTCAAGGTTACGGACAATAAGTTGGATGCATAAGAACCTCCCAAACAAGCTCCCTTAGCTTCTGGCGAGTGACTATCGATGTGAGTGACCTGGCGTTGTCTTGTTGGAACATAATTCCTCTCCTTTTGTTCAAAGCTGGCTTTTCAATACAGGTCTGAATTGAAATGAAATGAAATGAAATGAAATGAATTAAGAGTTTGGCCGTAAGGAAGCAGCTCATAGTAGATGACTCCCTGCCAATACCAACAAAAACTTCCTGGCCGTCAATCCGGCCTTGGCCACCGTTTGCGACGCCCCACCGCGATTCGACCACGACCGTTTTCTCTCGACGTTGTCGTAAGTGACCCACTTTTCATCATCAGTCACCATCCGCTTTGGAAATGGGTCGATATTGTTGCGATTCAACAGCGATTCGCAGATCCAAATTCGGTCCATGAGATTTTTGCGTTAAATCGTGTGGTACTTATGCAACGAGCTTTTTTTTATCCAGCTTTACTCTAAGTACCTAAGAACCATTTTATCTAAGTGGTTCCAAACGGTTTTTTGTGCAATGTCAAGCTCCTGGGCAATCAAAACCGTGCTTACATGACGGTCGGACTCGACGATTTCCATGAGGTTATCGACATTTTCGACAATTGGCGTTTCAATGTGCATCTTTGACATCCAAATTACCGGAACGGAATCGATGAAACCAAAATTGCGCATGATTGGCTGTTACAGTATCAAGACCATAAACACTATTCACATTTTCAGCCGCCTGCCTTGTGTTTTCGCCTTTATCGAAGAAAAACTGTAAACTATGGCGTATTTTCTCTTTGCTGGTGTTCATGGTTGACGCTCGCTCAAACAAAACTGAGTTAAGAAATCACAAAACTGCCTGAGAAGTTTTTTTAGTATGAAATCTTATCTATCTAACGCCATCTAGCGTTACCCGATCGCACTTATACCAAGCGTGTTACAGATTACTAAAGCCATCTAGTGGAAAAATAATGGATTTCTTTTTACTACACCTAATATCAAGGGCGTAGCCAGGTAGGGGAAGGGAGAGGCAACTGCCCTCCCCCCTAAATCAGAGATTTTTTTTTAATCGACGGCTTTGAAAATAGTTTCTATACGTAATTCCGTTTTAATATGTGGTTTTTCCTTTTTCTTTGAAACTAGATATGGTTTAAAGATATGGTAAAGATATGAAAGATATGATAAAAAGAAATTTATAAGGTCAACAGTAAACTTTTAGTTTTATTTCATAACTTTGAACGTAGCACATATACTCATCTAGTAAAAATTGTATGCAACGCTAATTCATGACTTGTTACATTTTCTATTTTAGAGCGGCGCTCTCAAGACTTTTTACTTTTTTGTCTAATTTTGTTGTGAGAGCTAAGAACCAATCTTTACTACTTAACATGTACTATTTATTGTACCCAAGCACCTATAGTCAGCGAGTAATAATTGTATGTAACAAATTTGCAGTTTCGTTGCTTAAGCAGCTGCTTGTGCGTGCCGATGATGTCATAAAATTTTTGTTTTAATTCAGTCATGAAGACAAAACGGTCGTGCCATTACTTCTCTTTTTGTATCTTTCTCAGCGAGTGACAATTTCATGCAACGCAAGTACATTTCAGAGAAATGCATTTCTTAAATTTTTGAGTGTATAATTCGTTTCTCTAGGTATAATTCAGCAATAATAAAAATATTGTTTAACCAAAAGAGTCAGATGTATTTGAAAGGAAAGAACTAATAGAAGAGTTTTGAAAAAATAAAGTCCTGTTATATTGTAGAGATGCTTTGCAAAGAAAAGTCTCAGATGGTTATGGTTACTTTTCCCCTTGAAAGGCAAAGTAGACAAAGATGATATAGTTTTTTGATAAATCTCATAAGTAGCCCAAAAATTAGCCATTTTTCGGGACTCAATTTTGATTTTTGGTTTGAATTCAGTGTAGAAAAATACTTTCAATACGACCCCAAGTTATGGGAAATTAATTCCTTTTAGATCTGTGTTGTTCATTTTACAGCGTTCAAATTTCAAAGTTCAAAAATTTTTATAGTTTTGAAAATATATGTTATCAAAATAACATAAACTTTATTCAATTAATTAATTGTTAAAAATGTAACTACGATAGCGTGACGGACGTGACCGAATGTGTAAACGTGCGTTGGATGGCAATTTTACAAACCGCAAGTTCTGTGGTTCAAATCCTGCTAATTTTTCACTTGAAATTAATATTTCTGATCGGCTGTCACCTCTCTAAAACAAATGGCAAACCTATGATGGGAAATAGTACCATGTTAAGCTTATTGATAACATGCACATTCTCCAACATTTGTGTGCAAACAGTTAACACGCACAACGCAATTTCTCAATTCGATAAGAAGCTTAGACAAAGTCCTTTCCTTTGGATTGAAATAGAAAAATGCAGTACAGGTCGTTTTTCGTAAAACTTCTCGCATTCATGAGATAAGTATTGTTCTTGATTAACGGTAATATTAACTTTGAGCGTTTGAGATGTGGTCAATGAAAAGAATGCTTTGATTTATTAAAAGATCTATTCCAAACAGAGCAAAATGTATTACATTAAAAATAAAATACTCGAATCCATCGAGTTTTCCAGTCAGTAAGTCGTGGAAAGCGTGTTATAACACACTCAGTAAACGTTGAATGAACCTTTAACCTTTTTGCGCCAATTATTAAAATTTGTTGTAAATGGAAGCTTTAAATATATCCGGAACTTTTTGCTTGTCTCAAAAAAAAAAAAATTTTAAAAAACCCTGAAACCTGAAGTAACTCATACGACATAATTAAAAGTTATATAAAACAAAGGTTGAAGTATATCTATGTCTTCACTTTCAAGGTTTTAAAAAAGCTTAATGAGCAGCATAAAAAAGCTTTATCTGCAATTTAGGCATAAATCAGAATTGTACGTGTAAGTTACTTAGACGAAAGCGTAAATAACTTGATTTAACTCTTGTTAAATTTAATTCGACTCAAATTGATTCCTTTTAATGGCCTTTAAGTTTTTACGATAAAATGTTAAATTCATGACGTCATAAAATTGTTGCTAATAAAACAAGGTTAACCAATTTCCACTTAAGTTTTATGCACAAAATGAACATTGAATGATTGGCTTAGGTGTTGAAGATTGTGGGTGGGCCACACAATTGCAACACAAAACAACAATTTACTACCATCTATCGTTATTTTATAGTAACAACTTGCATTTTTCTTTTTTTTTTTCTTTCTTCCTTTTTTCTATTAAGGAATATCTAACCATACTGAACTATTGGGATACAATCATTGTGTTCGCTGTGCCATTTACAACGATTGCCATTCTTAATACATTCACTGGTTGCACGGTGTGGAAATTTGCAACGGTGCGCCGTACACTGACGATGCAAAAAAGGTAGGTAAAGTGGTAGTACTTTTACAAAAAAAAAAAACAAAAAAAAAACCTATAACTGACAAAGGCACTTTAGCCACGCTGAAGCCTGACAATTTGCAAAACAAACAATCAGCAAGAGACAAAAAATATAAAAAAATATATTACAAAAAAAAAAAAAACAAAAAGTTAAAAAACATAAAAACAGTCCTGCAATTTTTAACTGTACAAATATATTTAAATATTTACACCAAAAATTAAATTTAATTAATCTCTTTCTCTGTTGATTTTTCTTAAATTTTCTATTTGTTCTATTTTATTTTCATTTTACATTTGCTTCTTGTTCATTACACCACAAACTTGTGCGCTGAACAGGAAAACTCCGCTGAATAAAAATGCACTCGGAACAAACTCATCCACATCCACATCTACCATACCGACATCAACATATCGCACGGCAACACTGAAAAGACAGAACTCGAGCTGTTCACACCCGAGTGGACAAAATAATGTTTTACGTCAGAGCTGTGAGCTAAGGAAGCAGCAATCGGGTAAGTAAAGCTGAATAGTTTATTTGTCAGAAGGTAATACCAAGAATTCCAAAGTCGTTTCAAATGTGGAAGCTAACTCAAGCAAAGTCAATTTACTCTCTCTCTCTCTCGGTATACAGTGTAGCCAATTAAAAGAACAGAATGTTAAATGAAGCGTATTTGGCTAATTGAAGTTTATGAGTTACTGTTATTTTTTACTGTTAAGAACGTTTTCTTGTTCTTTTTGTTAGAGTTGAACCGAAATAGTTAATTTGTTGTTGTAGAATGTTAAATTGTTACCACTGTGCTCATGACAGCGTCAATTGGCTCGGAAAAATTGTGTTCTACTGTATTTATAGTTGGAAAAACTTATTTCGAATGCATTGAATATGTTTCAGTTACATTTGTAATGTTTGTTTTAAGCTTGAAGCGGAAACCGGAAAAGGTAGCAAAGAGTGGAAAACTTAGTTCATTTTCGTAACTACACCAACACGCACGTGTTGAATTAAGTTTGAAAACAAAAAAACAAATAAAAAAACTGTAGCATGTGCTTGTATAATTCTGTGTGTGCATGATTGAAGTTGACTTTAAACCCATCTACGAAATTAAAAATGGTGTCAATAGTCAAGAAATGATGAATAAATCAAAGGAAATCGGAGATCTTTGGCGTCAAGTAAACAGTTTGATGCATTCGAAAAATACAACATTAGCATTAAATTAAACATAACCATAACGATCAATATACATAAACATACATAGACATAGACATAAACATAAACATAAACTTAAACATAAACATAAACCTAAACATAAACCTAAACATAAACATAAACATAAACATAAACATAAACATAAACATAAACATAAACATAAACATAAACATAAACATAAACATAAACATAAACATAAACATAAACATAAACATAAACATAAACATACACATAAACATAAAGAAAAATATAAACATAAACATAAACATAAATATTAAAATTAACATTAACAATAACATTAACACTAACACTAACACTAACACTAACACTAACACTAACACTAACACTAACACTAACACTAACACTAACACTAACACTAACACTAACACTAACACTAACACTAACACTAACACTAACACTAACACTAACACTAACACTAACACTAACACTAACACTAACACTAACACTAACACTAACACTAACACTAACACTAACACTAACACTAACACTAACACTAACACTAACACTAACACTAACACTAACACTAACACTAACACTAACACTAACACTAACACTAACACTAACACTAACACTAACACTAACACTAACACTAACACTAACACTAACACTAACACTAACACTAACACTAACACTAACACTAACACTAACACTAACACTAACACTAACACTAACACTAACACTAACACTAACACTAACACTAACACCAAAACTAACACTAACACTAACACTAACATTAACATTAACATTAACATTAACATTAACATTAACATTATAATTAAGATTAACATTAAAATTAACACTAACACTAACACTAACATTAACATTAACATTAAAATTAACATTACCATTAACATTAACATTAACATTAACATTAACATTAACATTAACATTAACATTAACATTAACATTAACATTAACATTAACATTAACATTAACATTAACATTAACATTAACATTAACATTAACATTTACATTAACATTAACGTTAACATTAACATTAACATTAACATTAACATTAACATTAACACTAACACTAACACTAACACTAACACTAACACTAACACTAACACTAACACTAACACTAACACTAACACTAACACTAACACTAACACTAACACTAACACTAACACTAACATTAACATTAACATTAACATTAACATTAACATTAACATTAACATTAACATTAACATTAACATTAACACTAATACTAACACTAACACTAACATTAACATTAACATTAAAATTAACAGTAACATTAACACTAACACTAACACTAACACTAACACTAACACTAACATTAACATTAACATTAACATTAACATTAACATTAACATTAACATTAACACTAACACTAACACTAACATTAACATTAACATTAAAATTAACATTAACATTAACACTAACACTAACACTAACACTAACACTAACACTAACACTAACACTAACACTAACATTAACATTAACATTAACATTAACATTAACATTAACATTAACATTAACATTAACATTAACATTAACACTAATACTAACACTAACATTAACATTAACATTAAAATTAACAGTAACATTAACACTAACACTAACACTAACACTAACACTAACACTAACACTAACATTAACATTAACATTAACATTAACATTAACATTAACATTAACATTAACATTAACATTAACATTAACATTAACACTAATACTAACACTAACACTAACATTAACATTAACATTAACATTAACATTAACATTAACATTAACATTAACATTAACATTAACATTAACATTAACATAAACATAAACATAAACATAAACATAAACATAAACATAAACATAAACATAAACATTAACATAAACATAAACATTAACATTAACATTAGCATTAACATTAACATAAAAATTAACATTTACATTAACATTAACATTAACATTAACATTAGCATTAACATTAACATAAAAATTAACATTTACATTAACATTAACATTAACATTAACATTAAAATTAACATTAACATTAACATTAACATTAACATTAACATTAACATTAATATTAACATTAACATTAGCATTAACATTAACATTAACATTAACATTAACATTAACATTAACATTAACATTAACATTAACATTAACATTAACATTAACATTAACATTAACATTAACATAAACATAAACATTAACATAAACATAAACATAAACATAAACATAAACATAAACATAAACATTAACATAAACATAAACATTAACATTAACATTAGCATTAACATTAACATAAAAATTAACATTTACATTAACATTAACATTAACATTAACATTAAAATTAACATTAACATTAACATTAACATTAACATTAATATTAACATTAACATTAACATTAACATTAATATTAACATTAACAATAACATTAACATTAACATTACCATTAACATTAACATTACCATTAACATTAACATTAACAAAAGCATTAACATTAAAATTAACATTAACATTAACATTAACATTTACATTAACATTAACATTAACATTAACATTAACATTAACATTCACATTAACATTAACATTAACATTAACATTAACATTAACATTAACACTAACACTAACACTAACACTAACACTAACACTAACACTAACACTAACACTAACACTAACACTAACACTAACACTAACACTAACACTAACACTAACACTAACACTAACACTAACACTAACACTAACACTAACACTAACACTAACACTAACACTAACACTAACACTAACACTAACACTAACATTAACATTAACATTAACATTAACATTAACATTATAATTAACATTTACATTAAAATTAACACTAACACTAACACTAAAATTAACATTAACATTAAAATTAACATTAACACTAACACTAACACTAACACTAACACTAACACTAACACTAACACTAACACTAACATTAACATTAACATTAAAATTAACATTAACATTAACAGTAACACTAACACTAACACTAACATTAACATTAACATTAAAATTAACATTAACATTAACACTAACACTAACACTAACACTAACACTAACACTAACACTAACATTAACATTAACATTAACATTAACATTAACATTAACATTAACATTAACATTAACATTAACATTAACATTAACATTAACATTAAGATTAACATTAACATTAACATTAACACTAATACTAACACTAACACTAACATTAACATTAACATTAAAATTAACAGTAACATTAACACTAACACTAACACTAACACTAACACTAACACTAACACTAACATTAACATTAACATTAACATTAACATTAACATTAACACTAACACTAACACTAACATTAACATTAACATTAAAATTAACATTAACATTAACACTAACACTAACACTAACACTAACACTAACACTAACACTAACACTAACACTAACACTAACACTAACATTAACATTAACATTAACATTAACATTAACATTAACATTAACATTAACATTAATATTAACATTAACATTAGCATTAACATTAACATTAACATTAACATTAACATTAACATTAACATTAACATTAACATTAACATTAACATTAACATAAACATAAACATAAACATAAACATAAACATAAACATAAACATAAACATAAACATAAACATTAACATAAACATAAACATTAACATTAACATTAGCATTAACATTAACATAAAAATTAACATTAACATTAACATTAACATTAACATTAACATTAACATTAACATTAAAATTAACATTAACATTAACATTAACATTAATATTAACATTAACATTAACATTAACATTAATATTAACATTAACAATAACATTAACATTAACATTACCATTAACATTAACATTACCATTAACATTAACATTAACAAAAGCATTAACATTAAAATTAACATTAACATTAACATTTACACTAACATTAACATTAACATTAACATTAACATTAACATTAACATTAACATTAACATTAACATTACCATTAACATTAACATAAACATAAACATAAAGATAAACATAAACATAAACATAAACATAAACATAAACATAAACATAAACATAAACATTAGCATAAACATAAACATTAACATTAACATAAACATAAACATAAACATAAACATAAACATAAACATAAACATAAACTTAACATTAACATTAACATAAACATTAACATTAACATTAGCATTAACATTAACATTAACATAAAAATTAACATTAACATTAACATTAACATTAACATTAACATTAACATTAAAATTAACATTAACATTAACATTAGCATTAACATTAACATTAACATAAAAATTAACATTAACATTAACATTAACATTAACATTAACATTAAAATTAACATTAACATTAACATTAACATTAATATTAACATTAACATTAACATTAACATTAACATTAACATTAACATTAACATTAACATTAACGTTAACATTAACATTAACATTAACATTAACATTAACATTAACATTAACATTAACATTAACATTAACATTAACATTAACATTAATATTAACATTAACATTAACATTAACATTAACATTAACATTAACATTAACATTAACATTACCATTAACATTAACAACATTAACATTAACAAAAGCATTAACATTAAAATTAACATTAACATTAACATTAACATTTACATTAACATTAACATTAACATTAACATTAACATTAACATTAACATAAAAATTAACATTAACATTAACATTAACATTAACATTAACATTAACATTAAAATTAACATTAACATTAACATTAACATTAATATTAACATTAACATTAACATTAACATTAACATTAACATTAACATTAACATTACCATTAACATTAACAACATTAACATTAACAAAAGCATTAACATTAAAATTAACATTAACATTAACATTAACATTTACATTAACATTAACATTAACATTAACATTAACATTAACATTAACATTAACATTAACATTAACATTAACATTAACGTTAACATTAACATTAACATTAACATTAACATTTACATTAACATTAACACTAACATTAAGATTTACATTAACGCTTTTCTTCCATCTCATATCTCATACCACTCATATCTTTAATTCATTTCTATAACTCGTGTCTTCAATTCATATCTTTAACTCCTATCATTAAATCATGTGTCTACCTCATATCTCTAATTCGTATTCTTAACGCATACGCGTAACTCATTTCAGTAACTCGTTTCTTTAACTAATTTAACAAATTCACTTCTTTGTCTCATATTCGTATCACTTTAATATAGATTGTTTTACCTTTTAGGGTCCCAGCAATTAACATAGCAAGTAGTTTAGACTCTCGAGAAAATTTAAATTACAAAAACAAAACAAATATTTCGTCCTTTGGCAAATTCGTGTTTCCTCTCTCACCACTTGTAATCACATTAAATTCAGGATAATTAATCTACCAGATTCCATGAAGTAGAATTTACACGACAGAATTTTAGGTTATTTGAAAGTCTTGCATCTGATTATATCTGAGGGTTGGAACGAGCTCCGCTTTAAAATGAGAAAACATTGTCACTCACAAGCATTCAACTTAAATAGCTTAAAATTTCTAAGAGAGAATTTTCGATTTTTAAAGCGTTATAAAATAAAAATATTTCCATTGAAATGAGGAACGTGCTTTTTAAGCCACGAACCGAAATTCAATGGAAAACAATACTAGTACGATAACGGAACAACAATCAGAATCAGATTTGAATTTATATCTCTTACTTTGATTGTGTTAAAACACAATTTGAATTTATTCTCTATTGTTTGGCTGTCTTCAGTTAGATTTTCTACTTACTTGTTTGTAGTTGGGTAAAAATACTCGGCACATTTGTCGAATATGTAAATTATTTCAAGCTTACCTGAAACGAAGAAGGAAGGAAACTTATTTATAAATTCGTTAAATTTAAGAAGATTTAAATATAATCATGATGAGGATTTTTAAATAATATTTAAGGTTATGTAGAAAGAATTGTTTGTGCTACGCTATGGCATAAATATGTTAAATTCCTAGATCAACTAGTAGAATTTTGGTTTTAATTTAACTATTTCCGTTTGTAGGGATGCGGTTTTTTCATTTAAAGCAGTATATTTTTGGTTCTGTTTTCATGTGTAGCATTATCTAGTTTTTTATCAAATATTTTTCTAATAATGTTCTAGAAAATCTAGCCGACTTGGCCAACATGTTTTATAGATGGCAGAGTTAAGCCGATTATCAGAATAACTTTGCAAAGAGGAGCGATTAAATTTCGTCCTCTTGTGCGGAGAGCATAAATATTTTTATATTGATTTTAAAGCTTTTATATTCTAGTGTGGAACACAATGTGACAAACTTGTTGATGTATTTAACACTTGTGTGAAATCAAATATATTTTTCATGACAAAACTTTATACATCAAGCACTTAGACGGATTCAAAATTTAACACATGTTAGATTGTTTGTTATTTTTTATTTATAGTTAAACAGTTGTGAAGCCAGAGTGATACAATTCTTGAAAATGTATTTTTTTTTTTTTTTAATAAACTTATAAAAAGTTTTCTTCTCATATCGTTCTGCGCAAACCTGCACATTCCTAGATAAGTAGCAACCTCTATTCACATCATAAGACTTCACACATAAGCATGCATTTTACATGTGTAAACAATAGACATTGTATGGATGCATAGACAACAAAATATGTAAGATGCATTTATCTTACGTTTATTTTATATTTGACAGTTTACAAATTTTGACAGTCTTGACAAATTTTGCGGTCAAACCATTTTCTTTGTGTATTGAAAATAGTCAAGATAAGTTAAATCACAAGATCTTAAAGGCCTGCAATTTATATGTCCATTAAGTGAAATTAAGCGTTCATCGAATGATTGCTTCAATAAGTTGATTGTTTCGTACGCTGTATGACATGTATAAGAGAATAGCTTGAATACATTAAAATGGCGTTTCGAATGTCTCGTCAATATACGAGCTGCGAATGTGCCTTCTGCATTAAAATTAATGGATATACGAATGCCATAGAGTGCGAGCGCTCGCGATTACGAATGCTTACACAAGAATACTCGACGTAGCAACACATGAGTAACATTCACCAAAAGCAATAAAAATTTATTCTTTTATGGCCATTCGCACCAAGGAAAATAATATTAAACCAAAAGGAAACAAACAACACAAAAAGAAGCGCGCTGCTAGAGAACGGCAGAGAAGTATGAAAACAAAAAAAAATTTATGCAGCAGCGGGCACTCGAGTTTTAAGCGAAGCATTCGAATGTCTGCTTTGTCCGGATGCTGCCTTTGTATCTATTCACAATCGTGACAAACTGTGGTTAGCGTGCACTACGAATGTTATTCGAGTGGCAAACAATTACGACTGATCTTATGCAAATCTCTGATACTTAGTTTCATCCTGTTGGAACCAGATCTCTTCCACATTTGTGCGTTGCAATTGGGAAGCGAAAGAGTCATTAGTCATGGCTCCATAGCGAAAATCGTTGAACTTAACACGCAAATTAGCCTCAGCCCACCAAAATGTGAATTTTTCGGTACGTTACGGCATTTCGATAATTTCATGTGAATTATCTTCGATCCAAATGCGACAATTTTGCTAATTGACATACACATTGAGCCAAAAATTAGCCTCATCGTTGAAAAAAATAGTTTTCGATAAAACAGCAGGGCTGTCGGCTTCAATTCTAGCATGAGCTCGATTTTGTAAGTCTTCAAACCAAGATCTTTGCGTCAAATTCTTGCTTTAGTGGACGGTCAGAGTCCAAACTGTTATGAAACACTCTTCTGAACGTATGCAATGTGCACAATTGATCGAGAACTGGACCTACTAGTTTTATGCCGCCTCCGAACCGCTAATGTGCATGTTCTCAAGAAGCTTTACATGTCCTTATATACTCTCTGAGGTTTGCCATTGTTTGCAGACAGGTGATGGCCGAAAATAAAAATTAATTCAATTGAAAAAACTTTCTGTGTCAGATGGAAATTGAACCTGGGTTCTTTGGCGTATTGGTCACACACTCTACCCACTGCGCCACGGCCGAGATAAGAATGCATGGCACTAATTTCTGAGAAATTTTACCAATTTCTGTGTCTGCAGATAATGTTATCCTTTAAAAAAAATGTTGTTTAAAAAATGTTGTTGCCTTCTCATAAAAGGCTCGAAAAAACTCATAATATATGCTTCAAGATAAAATTTATTTAATTCGGTGCATTTTTTTTTTCAATCCTAAACACCGTTTAACACTATAACCCTAAGATCCGATAGAAAAGTTTAAATGGGATAGTTTTCTTTTACTGACATATGTCTGAATAATCGTATTTTGATGTGAAGAAGTTACGTTTTAACAAAACAAAAATTCAAAAAGTCATCGGGACGCGGTGGGAGCTGCTTAAGCAACGCAACTGAAAAATTGTTACATGAAATTATTACTCACTGAGAGTTAGTGTTAGCATAAAAAATATGATACACCAATAAAGGCCTGTTCTAATCCCTCACAACAAAATCAGACAAAAAATTTCTGACGTCATGCGGACACAGAGAGACCGCTCAAAGATCGACAATGCAACATTCATGCAGCAGCGTTGCATTGAATTTTTACTCGATAAGTATATAAGCTACAATAAATTTTTGAAAAGGAAAATGAAAGATTTATACTTGGCCTTACGACAAAAATAAAAAAAAAAAAAAACCGACGTCACCAGATCGTGAATATAGCAACATATGTAACAGAACTGTAATATCGTTGCATGGAATTTTTACTCACTCGGGAGACGTGCTGCGGTAAATTTTGTCTTACGACAATATAGATGTGTTATTACGCCTCACAACTAAATTACAAAAAAAATTCTTATCGTCATGATTTCAGGGCGGCAACCGCATAATGCAGTAAAAATGCTACAACCATGAAAAAACGTTGCATGGAATTTTAACTCTGTTACTACTGGCGTAATGGTAAATTTTAAGGATCGAAAATGAAGATGGTGACTTCGGGACATGGTAAAATTAACAAAACAAAATTGAGGAGAGGCCCTTCAGGGAACTACCTAATGTGATGCATATGCAACACTTTTGCTGGATTTACTGCATGCAGTTAAGGCAAAGTTAATGGAGAAGCAAATAAAAAGAAAAAGCAAAAGCACGAGCAAGAGCAACATCAACATCAACACCAACACCAACATCAACACCAACACCAACACCAACACCAACACAAGCACCAACACCAACACCAACATCAACACCAACATAAACATCAACATCAATATCAACATCAACATCAACATCAACATCAACATCAACATCAACATCAACATCAACATCAACATCAACATCAACATCAACATCAACATCAACATCAACATCAACATCAACATCAACATCAACATCAACATCAACATCATCATCAACATCATCATCAACATCAACATCATCATCAACATCAACATCAACATCAACATCAACATCAACATCAACATCAACATCATCATCAACATCAACATCAACATCAACATCAACATCAACATAAACATCAACATCAACATCAACATCAACATCAACATCAACATCAACATCAACATCATCATCAACATCAACATCAACATCAACATCAACATCAACATCAACATCAACATCAACATCAACATCAACATCAACATCAACAACAACATCAACATCAAAATCAACATCAACATCAACATCAACATCAACATCAACATCAACATCATCATCAACATCAACATCAACATCAACATCAACATCAACATCAACATCAACATCAACATCAACATCAACATCAACATCATCATCAACATCAACATCAACATCAACATCAACATCAACATCAACATCATCATCAACATCAACATCAACATCAACATCAACATCAACATCAACATCAACATCAACATCAACAACAACATCAACATCAAAATCAACATCAACATCAACATCAACATCAACATCAACATCAACATCATCGTCAACATCAACATCAACATCAACAACAACAACAACAACAACAACAACAACAACAACAACAACCACAAGAAACACCGTCACGTCAAAACCTACGGGTGTGTCCTCGATACAGCCAACTCTTTTTTTTTTTATTAGATTAGATCAAAATTTGAATTTTCCATGTTATTTTGAACTGGTCGCATATCATTAAAATTCTTAAAATATCATCCCGTCTTTCCAAGCTTTTCAGTAAGACATCTAGGATTAATTCTGATATTAGAAATTTAATAGGCGACTTCGAGAATCACTTAGAACCCTATAAGAACTAGTAGCAACTTAACCTAATTCCGCCCACTGGAAAAATCTTTGTAAAATATGAAAAGTTCTTTACACGCCAGTGATGAAAGAATAAAGTTCCATGGAATAACTATTTTCAGCATTTTTTTTTTATGGTACCTAGTTGGAAGATTTTCTAAGTCAAAAAATAAAAAAAAAAATAAATAAAATAATGTTAGAAATTAATCCAGAGCACGCATTATTTTTCTTCGAAGAAGAAAACTCATTAACTCTGTTTAACTTAATTAGACTAGCTTAGGCAGAACACGACATGCATGCTCAGCTAATCAGTCAACGTGACACTTCACAGTCAATTCATTTGAAAATATATTTTACCAAAAGTCTTAATTTAAAGAGAAAAAAGGGGTTCCATACTTAAATTAAGAAAATTTGTTAAAATACGTGAGCGGCACAATAATTTATACAATTCTTTTCAAACAACTTTCCAACTGCTCTCTATAAAGCTTTAGCGCCACGCTTTTTTCCTATTGGGTGTTTGTTTTACGGAACACATATATAAAAGTGAAACTTTATAAGTAGCGCAGATTGACATAAAAGGCGTTCACTAAAGTTTCGCAAGTAACTACTTAAATATTCTTTAACTTGTACCTAACGTATATTTTGATTTTTATAATTTTGCAGGAAGACGAAAGCTTTCCAACTCATCACAGTTGAAGGTAACGAAAATGCTGCTGATTGTTTCCACGGTATTCGTCTGCTTAAATCTCCCAAGCTGTGTGATGCGCATTAAAACTTATCTCGAGGTAAGTAATTAAAATAAAAATAAAAATAAAAGAAAATAAACGAACGTTGGCAACTCTTACACCAACGACAGGAGGAAAACAGACATATGGGACTTCTTCATCCCTGTTGTCATAGCTAAGTAGTAGAACACATTACCGTTAAGCAACTTGTTGTTGTCACTCTTGAATGTCGCACTAAAGTGCGGTGTATGTGTCGTCTGCATTAATTCATGGCATGGGAATCAATATTAAACGAACATGAATCAAAAATCCAGCTTAACATGAATAACATGAGATTTCTTGGCAGTTGTGTCGTTTCAACAGTTAATTATTTGTGTGTTTATTGTCGCGAGACTAAGTTTTAAAAGCAATGAATTAATTTAAAGTATTAAATACAATTTTGTGGCAATTTTTTTTTTTGTGTTTAGCCTTGTTGACATTAAGTTATTCACAAACTAAGTAACTTCTATACAGAAGTCACTTCATCCACACACATAACTACTCACACAAAAGCTCACACAAATTAATTAGTTATTCACAAAATGTTCCCAGTGTTTGTTTTTATGTTTTTGTAGCAAGAGCAACCAAACGAGGAAGCGGCTGCAATTTTAAATGAAACTTGGTCTGTTTGTGGGGAAAATGGGTTGGTAATAGTAAATAATTTAAGTGCCCTTCAAGTTCATTTTTGATAGTTGAGGTCAAATTAAGTGTTGAGATTGTGCAGCATTGTGTTGTGAAGGGGTTTCTGCAAATTTTATTATATTTTAATTATTGCGAGTTTGTCGCATATTTTGTGGGAGTTGTTCGATGTTTTGAAAAAGATACAACAAAAATTACTAAAAATACAATTTAGGATACAAAAGAACGTAGTTGGCACTCGCAAATGAATCATTTCTAAATCAGTTTTCGGACTCATTCGTGCGCCTCTTCACAACTCACATTTTTTTTGTTTTTTTGTTTTTTTTTTGGTAAATAGATTTCCAATTATTTTTGAAGAAATTCGACTCTTATTGAAAAGCTCATTCCAATCCCAATTTTATAAAAAATATTTTTACATTGATCCACATTTACTTTCCAATAAATTCCTTCTTACCATTCAATTCATGGTATATTAAAAATATTTTATATTTTAATTCTCGTTAAAACCCCCCTGCCTTTGAGGCCAAAAAATTAAAAAAAAATATTTTTGTGGAAAGACAACCTTTCGGTTTTACATAGATGCTAGAAAAATAAAGTAAGTTTAGAATCAAATTCTAAATATTTTGATCTTATATATTTTGCATAAAGTGGGCGTAGCCGGAAGTTGTCAAAAATTAGCGAAAATTAAACCTTAAAAGTCTGTAAAAATAGTTTTTGCCAACACTTCCGTAAGGCGCTGAACCTTTGAATGTAGGTTAATAGGTTTTTGACATGGATTGTTTCCAAAAATAAAAATAAAAGTGACACGCCCAAAATGAAATCTATATATAAATAGGCGTAGGCAGGACAGTTAAGAACCATTTTCTCCCGGGTTTTTCAACCGATTTTGATAATTCTTTTTTTAAATCAACAAGAGTAGGGAGAAGGAGTGCACCGAATAAATATAGTGGGCGTGGCCCATCCCATACAACCCAGATTCTCGATATCGAATAGCTTCAGAGTTATAGGTCACACAGCTTCGAAATGCGGTATTCGACCTCAAATAACACGTACCATTCCACAGGTTGCATTTTATGGGTGTTAAAAGAGGGGCGTGGCACTTTTCAGCAGCCCAAATTTTCGTTATAACTTTCAAACTATAAGTTACAAATCAATGAAACTTGGTGGGAACTTCCTATTTAGTCGCTTTCTTCGACTGGAAAAATTTAACGAGCATTAGATAAGGGGGCGTGGCACCATCCATATAATTCAAAGTTTTTATATCGAATAGCTTTGCAAGTAAATGCCGTATAAAAATTAAACTCAATATGGAGTTGCCACTAAGTGATATCCATCTACTTGCAAACCGAGACGGGCATTGGACAAGGGGGTGTGGCTCTGTCCATATAAACCAAATTTTTGATATCGAATAGCTTTGAAAGTAACAATCACAGAACATTGAAACTCGGAACAGAGTTATCGCTTGATGATGTCCTTCTCCAAGAAAACTAGGACAGTAATTTTACAAGGGGGTGTGGCTCCGCTCATTCAAGCACAGTTTTTAATATCGAATATCTTTAGGAGTAAAAGTCACAGAACATGGAAACTCAGAATGGAGTAACTATTTTGCGATTTCCTGCCGGTGGTGCGTATGGTGCGGTATGAGTTCGGTTACGTTTGCACATGAGTGAAAAAAGAAAAAAAAATTCCCAATAAAAATACAAAAAAAAAAAAAATCAAATTTTAAATGGTCGAATTTCGACCAAAGGCGACACTAGTTCAAATAAATGCATGTATATACGTTTGTCCTTAAATGCACTTATGAAAGTAATCTTAGTTCTTGAGCGTAAAGCTTTAGACAGAGGTTGTTCTTAATAATAAGTGTGTCTCAGACGTAGACAGTCGGAGAAAAAAAGAAATAGATAAGGATAAGGATAAGGATAAGAATAAGCATAAGCATAAGCATAAGCATAAGGATAAGGCTAAGGATAAGGATAAGGATAAGGATAAGGATAAGGATAAGGATAAGGATAAGGATAAGCATAAGCATAAGGATAAGGCTAAGGCTAAGGCTAAGGATAAGGATAAGGATAAGGATAAGGATAAGGATAAGGATAAGGATAAGGATAAGGATAAGGATAAGGATAAGGATAAGGATAAGGATAAGGATAAGGATAAGGACAAGGATAAGGATAAGGATAAGGATAAGGATAACGATAAGGATAAGGATAAGGATAAGGATAAGGATATGGATAAGGATAAGGATAAGGATAAGGATAAGGATAAGGATAAGGATAAGGATAAGGATAAGGATAAGGATAAGGATAAGGATAAGGATAAGGATAAGGATAAGGATAAGGATAAGGATAAGCATAAGGATAAGGATAAGGATAAGGATAAGGATAAGGATAAGGATAAGGATAAGCATAAGGATAAGGATAAGGATAAGGATAAGGATAAGGATAAGGATAAGGATAAGGATAAGGATAAGGATAAGAATAAGGATAAGGATAAGGATAAGGATAAGGATAAGGATAAGGATAAGGATAAGGATAAGGATAAGGATAAGGACAAGGATAATATCAATATAAATGTGTTAGGTAATGACATAAGACATAAGGCGTCCGTGGTGTAGTTGGTTAAAGTACGTGGCCTTTATGTCAACCAACCTGAAGACAGGGTTCGAACCCCAGCAGCGACAGAAAATTATTTGAATTAAAATAATTTTTCTGTACGGCCACCACCTCTCTGCAAACAATGGAAAACCTCAGAGATTAATCAAAATGTCATGTAAAGCTTCTTGAGAACAAGAACATTCCGTTCATCGCCGTTCGGAGTCGGCGTTAAACCTGTACGTCCGGTTCTCGGTCAATTGTGTACAAACTTTAATAACACGCACATCACAAATTATCATAAGAAGCTAGGTCAAAATCCTTTCAGGGACTGAAATGGCCAGTTATTTATTTTGATTTTTAATGAGTTGTTCTGTTGTAGAAAAAAGTTTAAAAACTTTTCCCTAAATATTTCCAAATATTTTTTCACTTAAATGTATTTCCACTTCCAAAATATATACTTCAAATGTCCCAATGCCTTATTTGTCCAATCACAATGACTTAGTGATCACAGTTTTCAAATTTCTGACCAAATGTAAAAAATTTTTTCTTGGTATTCATTTCTAACCCAACCTCAAAATTTTTCTGTGAAATTTTTCTTTTTGGTTTTTATTTGCAATGCGTGTCATACAGTAAGATGTGGCATATAAACAAGAATTCATGGAATTATATATATATTTTTCTTTTTATTTTTATCAAAATAATGCCAGCTCCTTTTTTAAGGAGGCATAAAAAGAAAACTGTCTTTTTATGAGCAAATGCGACGAACACGTAGTAGTCCATCGCCTATGTAACCAATGGGAAACTGTTACCTTATTATCAAGAATATGTTGTCTAGGCAAGCGACGAGATAATAAACTAACGCATTTCAGCATTTTATAATAATACTCAGCCGTCATCATTCCGTCAGAATCACTTTTTCATCAAAGTCACCATTCGGTAAACATCATCATTGTTGCTCATGAATAAACACAACAACACACGTGACAATGACAACATTTGCTTGTATTATACTTTAGTGATCCTTAGTACCAAGAACTTACCGTTACGGTCTAATTAAGAACTTGTCATAACATTCACTTTTAGAATTAAAAGTTTTGTTTGCCTAGCAACAACTACAACAAAATTTACTACAACACTATTATATATAATAAGACATGAAAAATTAAAATAAATATAATTTTATAGGTTTCATTCCGCAAATGGATAGGTTTCTAATTTGCAGCCATAAATTAATAACAACAACAAGAACACAAACAACTCACACCAAAAACTTAAGCAAAGAAAGCGGAAGTGACATTTATGTGTTGCGAGTACATGAATGCTTTTCACTTTGTGTGTGTGTTTATTTTTAAATTATTTCAGTCAGTTGCGACACAAGGAAATACACTTGACAAACAAACACCCATACATACTCATACACACGCACACATAAGCACACTCCCATAGGCAAAGAAAATTCTAATAAACAAACTTTATAATTAAGACTCATTAAGACTGTTGCATGAGGTGTCCTTGTTGGTGGTGGCGGTAGTGGTGGTTGTGTTGTTGTTATTGTTGTTGTTTGTTGTTGTTATTACTATGATGATAACTTGGAAAGACAAGATAAGTAGAAAGACTTCTGAGTATCAGTGTGTGTGTGTGTAATGTCACAACTGCTTCAACCCCGTTAATGCAGAATTTTCCATCATTACAGTTTAAGGACTTTCGTAATAAGATCAATGTTAGGAAATTATTTAACGTTTAATTTTTTATTTTAAAATTCAGAAATAAGCCATAAATAAAAACTATATAATTTCCTATATTTATTTATTCATCTGGCGCTTACAACCGTTGATCGGTTTGGGCCTCGTCTAAGAATTTGCACCAGTCATTTCTATTATTTGCTTGCTGGTGGCAGTTGGAAACACTAAGTTTCGTCAGCTTGTCCAGCACTTGGTCCTTCCAATGCAGAAGAGACCGCCCACATCTGCGTTCTCCCGCCACTTGGTACCGAATCGAAAATTTTTTCGCTGCTGTGTCGTTTTTCATTCGTTCACCATGACCAATCCAGCGGAATAGCTCGATTTTTATGCAATTAACTATGTCAATGTTGACGTTTAGCTCATACAGCTCGTGGTTCGATCAAATTCGGTACTCGCTGTAGATTAATGGACCGAAAATTTTACGAAGAATCTTTCCCTCGAAGAATCTTTCCCTCGTTCCTAAAATCTTTTCATCAGAACTGCTCAACGTCCAGGTTTGTGCTGTATATAAAAGGACGGGTATGATTAGTGACTTATAGAGCGTCAGTTTTGTTCGTCGAGAGAGGTCTCCGCTGCTTAATTTCCTACTTAGCCCAAAGTAACACATGTTGGCAAGAGTTACATATCCTTCGTTTTATCTCAATACTGACATCTTTGAAAGAGTTTATGCTGGATCCCAGGTAGACGAAGTCCTTAACGACCTCTAGGAAGATGTTGTCAACAGTGACGTGGTTACCAAGACGCTTGGACTGTTTGTTTGTTGACACTAGGTATTTCGTCTTTTCTACGTTCACTGCAAAACCCATTCGACTCGACTCTTTTCCTGTTCTCGGGCAAGCTGCCCTAGCTTCGCGCTTATTGTGGTCAATGATATCGATATCGTCAGCATATGCCAGCAGCATAATACTTTTGTAGAATATCGTGCCACTACGTCTCAAATCAGCAGCTTGGATGATCTTTTCCATCATAAGGTTGGTAAAGTCGCACGATAAGGAATCGTCTTGCTGAAACCTCGTTTGGTATCAAATGGAGGAGTGAGATCCTTCCCAATTTTAACTGTGGTGCTGGTGTTGCTCAGTGTCATTCTGCAAAGACGGGTGAGCTTTGCAGGAATACCAAATTCAGACATGGTGGAGTATGGATGATTCCTTATTAGACTGTCGAAGGCGGCTTTGTAATCGACAAAAAGATGGTGTGTGTCGATTTGTTTTTCTAGGCTCTTCTCCAAGATTTGTCATAGCGTAAATGTCAAACACTGAAAAGGTCCAATCAGCTGATTTACGATGGGCTTCAGTCCACTTCACATAATACGCTCAACAGGACATTACATGCGATATTAAGAAGTCTTATCTCACGGCAGTTGGTGGGAGCAAATGATGGGATCGTCTTTCTTGTGAATTGGGCTAAGCACACTGAAGTTGCAATCATTTGGAAGGCATTCCTTTCATCATATTCTGCATACACTGAAAAAATATGTTTTAAAATTGACGACAATTGTTATTAATTTGACGATATTTGTGTTTAAAAAATAGCTTGCAACAAATTTCGTCAAAGTAAGAGCAAATGTATTTAAAAATTTTGAAAAACATATGAAAAAAAAGTCAAATTAACAACACATTTTGTGAACACATTGTGTTTAATTTTAAGCTAACTTTTTTTTTCAGTGTAGAGGCTTATAAATATAGTTAAATATAGCTTCGCTTCCATTTCTGAAGAACGCACCATGTAGGCCATCGAATCCTGTAGCTTTGTTTTATTTAAGTCGAGTTATAATATAACTGTCAAGACTTCATTATAGTCGCGCAGCGGAACTCTGCTGTCATCCGTAATTGGGGTTTCCAGGATATCATCTCACTGACTGTTGTCAGCGTCGTTATTCAGAAGCCTTGACAAATGTTCCCTTAACATCATCAGTGTTCTTCTGGATATCTATCACTAGATTCCCATTTCCGTTTATGCAGGAAGAGGTCCCGGTTTTCAAAACTATCGAGAAGGCTGCTTATTTTTTCGAAAAATTTATCATTTCGGCATCATTTCCTGTACAGCTCCCTCAAACCGCATTTGTCACGTTACTTCAGGCGTTTGCAGATACTTAAACAAATAAAGTTCCATTCCAAAATTTTTTCCCGACATTGAATTTCCGCAAAACAAATTCTATACTCAATTGTATTCGAATGCTGTTTGTATTCTTTTATTCCTGTGTTTATATATATCAAAACCTTTTATATATTCGATTGAATTGCTTTAAACATTATCGCTTTCAATTGAATGCCTTCGGAGGGTGCTTACTTAAAATTGAGAGCAAACATTTTATTTTATTTTCTTTTTTTTCGTCCAAATTATGCCCAAAAATAAAGCCATAACAAAAGCGTCTTGATTGACAAACACTTTAGATTCGATCAAAAAAGAAAACAATGCAACAGCCTCAATAACAAACAACGTATATTACAACTCAACAACAAAAACATAACAGATGATAAAATCAGTTTCGTTACGCCTCCTTGATTTTGATTAGCTTTTTTTTGGGTATCTAACGCATAAAAAACACTTGCTTTGCTTTAGACAAAAACACTTACCTGATGTAAAAAAAGTGTTGTCGTTGTTACTTGAGGCCTAACTCAAATTGAATCTTGCCTTCATTAATAAAATGAATCAATAGCTATTGACACAAAGATGTCAGCTACATTTCAGTTATTGACCACGCTTCATTTCCTGCGTGCTCTGTAATTTTTGGTTGTCTCCAATCATTACAAAAAAAAAAAAAAAAAAAAAAAAACATAAAAAAAAATTTAAAATTGAAAGCTTAACAATTGAACAAGAAAGAAGAGAGTATAATTAATGTGACACTCTTGCCTTGGGGGAAGAGTGTGTGTTCTAAGAAATTCGAGACAAAAAATTGAGTCCTTTATGTGACATTTAACAAGATAATTATTTCGAGGAGCTATCAATGAATTAAACGATTTAATTAAATCTGACATAACAAAATGAGTTGTTTTGTTCACTTCTATATCCGTCCACTTAAAGAAGGTGAAATTACTTTACATTTACATCGGCTCTATTTTGTTGAAATATCCCATAACTCAAAGTAATTAACTCTTAATTAACACTAAACTTGAGCTTAAATCTTAAGTTTAAGATTACATAGCTAGCCATTAGTTAATGTAAATATAGTAAAACCGGTTATTTCTTAAAAACAATGTAGCTGCGAAGCCTTCAATTGGCCTGTTTCCAACGCTCTATTTCATTTGTTCGAACATGATCGCTCAAACACTGATGACATGCAGCTTACAATGTAAGCTGGAACTGGAGTAGGTTTGCTGTATATGATGCACGAAATTTAACGAAGTTGTTTTTATTTCAAAAATACAATAAAAACAATAGTGAAGATGACATCGAAACAAACAAGCGCGAGCAAATGACTTCAAAAATTTTAATCGGAATATTTTCTCTAAATTCATAAATGCTCAATCACTTTTCATTTCCCAAAAAATTAACCAAAATTATTTTTTCTTTGTGATCAAGATGATCAAGAAAGATTGTGATAAAGATGAATACAGCAAAGTATCAAATGTGGCATATTCGTTAGTTTATAATTTACTCTCTTGAAAAGTAACGATTTTCCAATTCGCAACTTCACATTTGAAACGATGATATTATTTCTTTAAATTATAAAGTGATAATGTTCACTTTGTAGCTCGATACACTTTGTCCAAGATGCACTTCTAATTTTTCTATTCCTTCCGAAAAATATGATTTCGGCAATATTTCAAAATAGGCGTCCGTATTAGAGATGACCTATCTCATCGTTAAAGTCATTGCTTCAAGTTTCGAAATAGATAAAAGTCGAAGGTGATCAAATCTTAAGAATATGGGGGATTAAAAACCATGCCGCGCAATTTATGCAATTTTTCCTTAGCAAATTCGGTTTTGTGTGCCGGTGCTTTATTCTGGTGGAATAAAACTTTTTTATTTAGGAAATTCAGCCTTTTTTTTTGTTTTTTTTTTTTTTTTGGTATCTTGTGATGGATCCATGTTTCGTTCACGGTAGCAGAACGGTGCAAAAAATCCTTCATATTGCGCTTGTACATCGCCAAACACTCTCTTGAAGCTCTCAGACAATCAGGCTTTTTGTCAACAGACAGCTTGCAAAGTGAAAGCAGAGAGCAAGCAGCACCCATTGGTCAGATAGCTTTGATCATATCGGTTGAGATACTTATAGCCTGCAGGACAATTTCTCAATTTGTGACGACCAGAACGTTCGGCTCTCTTTATGCTCACAATATCACAATGAAAATCAATAAACCACTTGTGAATTGTACCATGGTGTAATAATAATAAAGTGTTAGTGAATTTGACACTTCTCTCTCAAAATGATAAATTTTTTCGCTCCGCTCCTGTCAAAAACAGCTGATGGTGAATTGGAATAAAAATAAATCAGCTAACGTGCAGTCGGTCGAAGCTCAATGCCATGTCCACTTCTTTTGATGGATATTATCAGTTGAGGTATTGAACATTCTTTCATGGCATTCGATATTTTCTTGAAGCAGTCGATGTGAATGCAAGACAATTTGCATGCTGGCCAAAGCTGGCACCTTCCATCATGTTGGTGGCACCTTCCAGCGGACGTTTTCGATAAAATGACAAAACCATTAATTGGCGAACTTGGCAAATGGGCGAAGACAACTGCAATAACTTTTTGTCAACAAAACACGACACAATTAATTGAATTATTATAAAATTATAAAAACTATAACACATCATCATCTAGCAACTCAAACAAATAACACAATTTGACAACTATCAACGGCTCCTCTCTTTCGCTCACAATTTTTTGACAGAAAGAAAGCTATTCTTGGTGTTGTCAAAAATTCACTAACACCTTATTATTATTACACCATGAATTGTACCAATTGATAGTGATGATGGTGAGATTGTCATATTTTACAACAGTGGTGATCAACGCACGGTTCAAACAACAACAAAGAAAGCTTTCCGAGTGCCCAGCTTTACACTAAAACAAGAAGTTGTTAAAAGCTCTCAGAACATTTGATGCAAGGAAATCTTGTCGAGTGTTGGATTTTCAATATAATCATTTCTGTTTTATTTTTGTGTTTCTTTTTATCTATTTTAATATAGAAAACATCAAAAAAGGGGTAAAAGTGAAGAATAGAATGTATTTATGTTTTTCCTGATACATTGCAAAATATTTAAGTACATTCATAAATAAAACAGTGAACGACTCCCATGCTACATGAGCGCGTATGGGCACTACTACCCTTAAAGCTTCTGTGTTGTTTCTGAGTTTGTCTTTTATCATTGATTTGTTGTTGCGTTTTGTGTTGCTACATAAATCTTTGCTTTCAGTTCTTACTCTCAACATTCATAGAGCGCTCTCTGCCCATAGCTGTACATGAGCGCTCAAAGCATACTGACTTGTAATTTAAAGTACAGCAGAAAAAAACAAACTTTTACCCAGTTTACAAATACAGCGAGCCGATTGCTACTTCGTGCGCAAAAGCTCAACAACACATGATTCCCGCGGGCTATGGGAAACCACGTAATGAGCACCACTGTTTTACAAGCGATGCTTTGGTCCGCGTCATGGTTCTTCCATACAAAAAATAAAGTTTAATCAAGTCGTGAAATTCACTCTTTTCCATACTTACAAAAATCTTCAGGGTTGCTTACTTTCGATGGGTGTCAAAACAAAACTAAGTGACATATCAGCCTTTTAATGCGTTTCGGTAAAAGATGGCATTTAATTATATGCAATTGTGGCGTCAAGGAACTTTTCAACTTGCCTTCGTATTATATAAGCTGTATCAGCAAGGGATGTAGAATATGTTTTTGAAATAAAACGTACAATTGTTTGGATGTCTCTTTAAATTTTATAGGATTATAAAGAAGACAAATAGAGATTACGCATGGAATACAATATTTTTCAAGACTGCCAAGCGACTAGCTGATAAATAATAAGCCTTTGTAACATTACACCTCGGGTTGGATACGGATATTGAAATCTCCAAAAGCAACCTCCTTTTTGCTGAACGTGAACGTTTTGATGCAAATTTTATGAATCGAGGTTTGTATGATTCATATCATCGAGGTTCGGATCCCAGCTGTCACAGAAATTTTTTTTAAATTTGCTGATCGGCCGTCTCTATCTCTCTGTAGATAATGACAAGCCTCGGAGGGTAAATAATGCCATGTTAGGCTTCTTACGAACATGCACATTAGTCGTAGGTAGTGTTCTTGATCATTTGTGTACAAAATATCACGCGCAACACCATTTGATCAAAAGAACCTCGGTCAAAGTGCTTTCATGGACTAAAATGTCCAATTCGTATTTTTTATTTTTTTTTTATTTTCTTCTTGAGTGAGTTTTTGATGCAATTTTCTTTTTCCAACAAAGCCATGGGGCATTTAAATTTCTGTAAGTTTAATAAACTTTCTTTGGAGAAGACTTTTTACCGCTCACTAAAAATTCTTGGCAAAGTTCTCTAATATCTAGGCTGCAACCAGGAATACTTTTCGAACGAGCGCCCTCAGAATGTAAAGGCGAAGATGTTGAAAAAAATGTTTCAACGATATTTTTTTTCACAAAACATATTAAAAAAAAGTCCAGATTTCGAAAGTAGCAGGGGCTTCAATATCTTATTTATGTTAGAGCTTCCGGACCCAATAGAACCTTCGGAATAATTTGTTCTTTGGTCGTACAGCATAATTGTGGAACAATCTCCCTGCGAGAAGACATGCTTTGACCTATCTTTCCACCCTCCAACTAACTATATTTTCAGTTTGCTTGTGAGAATTTCCTACTGGGGTGAAAACTAAAAAGAAAACTTTAACTGTAACAATTGACTATGGGAGAAATTAAATTGGTTCAACCTTTCATGTTGATTCCAACGACTAAAATTTAGAGTTAATGGTCACAAAACACAGTTCGGGAAATAGTCTCTAAGCCTCTAAGTCAAAGTAAATTTTAATTCTTTCCTTGACATAAAAATCTATAGATGACGAAATCTTCGCCTTCTTTTTAGTTTCGCTCTCTTTGGAGTTGATCATTTGTTTAGTACTTACAGAAATATTGGTAATTTTTCACGCCCTACACATACAGATGGACATAAGCAAACACAAAATGATGACACGTCGTTGAGGGAGAAATGTAGTTATATCGTCGACTACTTGATTATATTGAACGCGGTAGCGACGATAGAAAATTTAATCAAAATGTAAGCCAACACTGAAAAAATGAGTAAATTTCATGCTGTCACTCTTCAAATTCAAAAAAAATCCAAGCCGACAACAGCAACATGTTAAAGTCATGTCCTTGTGATATTACCACGAATTGCTTTTTCATAAGAAATGCATTAAAAAAAAAATGACAGATGTCCTTATGTTGCTGTCGTCGACAATGTGTTCGGGCTATAAAGCTTAGAGCGTGCACGGTAATGGTTGGGATGTTCTCACAATAATTAAACCCAAAGGCATTTGATAGACTTGGAAACGAAAAAAATAAATAAAAAATTTGGAAAAGTAAAGGGTGCTTCTTCTGAAGAATTAGCATTGCTGAGCTCATAATTTCTACTCTTTTTTTTCAAATGTTGGCACTTTAAAATTATGAGAGCAAATTATGAAAAAAACCGTATTGTTGAAAATCAAGCATTAAAGTAGTCAATTTGTGGTCAATTTGCTAGTGTTGGGAGTTATTTTCATTGCTTTCAGGATCCTTAAATTATTGTTATCTATATCTGCACTATTACATAAAAGGCTTATCACGTATCTTCGTGTACGCTAAACTAAAAAACTACTGAACCGATTTTAATAATTCTTTTATTAATTCAAAGCGTCATTCTTGCATAAGCAACTTAAGCTATTGCATACTTTATTTTTTAAAACCTACCCTAGAAAGTTATTAAAATTTGAGATTAAATACCACACGCAAAGAAATTTTTCGTTTACCACAACTGAAAAATTCAACAACTATACTTCGTTTGCGAGCTGTATTTGCCGCAAACGAATATTCAGTTGTCACAACTTAAAAATATATCTTATATATATATACCGTAAGCTATTCGGTCATTATTATTTATTATATTAGTAATCTTTCTCATTATGTCCGTCCGTCTTCTTATGGATTGCACCTCCGTTGCTATCTCCGTCCGCGTATTAAGCAAACTACCAACTTCCTTATATAGTAACAATTAGTAACAAGGGAAAAATAAACAAAATTTTCAGTTGGGAAAAACGAAGTTTTCAATTGCTGCAATTTAAAAATCACTCGCGTTTATGACAAACGAAATTAATTTCCTGCAACTATATGACGCGTTTCTCGCAACTGAACTGTTATTATGACAACTGTCGAAACGTTTGCAAATAACGATTTCAAGCACGACAAACGAAGTTCGTTTGCGGCAAACTGGCGATAAAAGTTTTTTTTCTTTGCGTGCATCTAAAAAACTTCATAGAAAATTATTCTTAAACGCTGCATTAAGCAGTACAAAGCTTTTTCTTTCTTCTCCATTGTGTGTTTAAAAGCTCTTTTTGATTACGCCTTGCTTATAAGCGTTTTCGAAAAAATGAGCTAATGAAGCAACAACAATTTTAATTGTAATATAGACAGAATCTATTTCTTTTTAATGAAATTTCCTACAGTAAAATGCTAAAAATAATTTAATATGTTAACATAAGCATATGTAAATAAATATAATGCAGTGTCTATGACGTAGTATTCTCGCAAAACAAGTGATACTTCGTCTTTATACGAATACACGAACGAGGAAATGAGGCAAATGCTGTTACTATTTTCGACTCAGACTCAGTGCTGCCAAACATTAGCAGCGGTGCTGTCATCTCTTATCAAGTACCTGATAAAAAGCCTTTATTAGCAATGTTGCTAAGCTCACATTACAAAGGTTGAAGATTTGATAAAACACTTATCAAGATCCATTTTCGTGCCTCTTTTTTATGTGTGATGGTACCACGGCTACGACAAAATAATGGTTAAGCTAATTTGATGAAAGCAATTAATCCATATTAGCTAACCAGGAATAGCAGAATACCTTATATTGTTTATATCTGGAAAAGTATATGCGCATTAGTTTATAGTTGTAAATACAAAAAGTAGTGTACATTTTTATGTCACCACTTACTGCTGAAAAGGGTCGACCGATTTCAACCAAAATTTCAGGGTACGTTGGGAAAATTTGCACGAAATTGGCCAATTTCTTCCGGAGATATGGCATTTTAAAGATTTTCCCATATCTATATATATATGTGTATATATATATAAAAAGTCGTAATTTGTGTTTGTAATATCATAACTCAAGAACGGAGCATCCGATTTGCTTGAGGTTTTCTTTGTTGTGTTCTTATTGTCCGTAACATGGTTCATATGTGAACATTTTTCATTGCCACACCTCCCTTTACCGTCCACAAATTAATGAAAATTTTATATTTCAGACGGCTTAGGTCTTATCAGACTAAAATTTAGTACTTTAGTTCATATGGTCACTGTTGGCAACAGTACTACAAATGGGGGGAGAGCTATACAAATATGCTGGGGGTTCCCCCACTCTTGTATATGTATATCTATCTATATTCTTATCTATCTTGGTTTGTTCGATTGCTTAAAACTTAAAAACGACTGTACCAAACTGGATACTTCCTTCTGTGAATATGTGATATCGAATATTTTTGGAATTATAGGTCACACAGCACAATTATAGGTCACACAGAAATTTGATATTCGAATGAAATTTTCACGTGCCGTTCCACTGGTGAAAATGTATGGGCGTTGGACGAGGGGTGTGACACTTTTTCAGCAGCCCAAATTTAAGGTATAACTCTCGAACTATAAGTCACATATCAACTTAACCTGGTAAAAACGTACTATTTAGTTGTGTGCTTTGGCTGGCAAAATTTAGTGACCATTTGACAAGTGGGAGTGGCACTACCGATACAATTCAAATTTAGGTATCGAATAGTTTTGGAAGTAGAAGTCACATAACATTGAAACTTAGAATGGAGAATGTATTTCTATAAGAAAACTGGGACGAGGAAAAGGGGTTATGGCTTCGACCACACAAGTCAAATTTTTGATATTGAATAGCTTTGGAGAACAACGTCACAGGACAATAAAACTCAGTATGGAGTTACTTATTGCCAAAGTCTTTCTACTGGAAAACTGGTACGTGCATTAGAAAAAGGGGTGTGGCCCGATTTTCTATACAGAATAGCTATGCAAGTTAAAATCACAGGAATCTCCACCTGTAAGTGATGTTCTGCTACTGGGAAACGGTAACGGGCAGTGGAACATGAGCGTGTTGTCAGACTAAAGGACTAATAAAAGTTTTGAATTTACTTATTATTTCCAATATACTTGCCGTTTTTTTTTTAATTTTTATTTAATTTTTATTTTTTTTTTTATTTTTTTATTTTTATTTTTTTTTTTTTTTTTTATTTTTTTTTATTTTTTTTTTATTTTTTTTTTATTTTTATTTTTTTTTTTGTTTTTTTTTATTTTTTTTTTGTTTTTTTTTGTTTTTTTTTTTTCTTTATTTTTTTTATTTTTTGGGGATATGAGCTTTTTCATGGGCAATATTGACTTTTTTATAGTTTGCTATTTTTGTATCTTACCTCCGTTTATTCGAATAAAATATGGACTAATAAAAAAATTTTCTTAAGAAATGAGTTCTGGAAAAAATTTATTCTGTTTTTTTATTTTTTTTTTTTTTTTTTTATTATAATTTTATTTTTTTAATATTTGTGTACTTTTTTAATTTTGTTTTTATTTTTTTTTAATTTTTTTTTTATTTTGTTTTTATTTTTTTTTTATTTTTTTTTATTTTTTATTTTTTTATTTCTTTTTTTTATTTTTTTTATTTTTTGCGGATATAAGCTTTTCCATATGCAATAACTGACTTTTTAATATTTTGCTATCTTTGTATCTTACTTCCGTTTATTCGAATTATATAGAAAGAATAATAAAAAATTTTTCTTAAGAAATGAATTCTGAAAAAAAACTGAATTCTGAAAATATTTTCATGTTTGTTAAAAATGCCTAACTCCCAGCGGCGACTAGCCAAGATTTGCATGAAGAAAAAAATGGGAAAAATGATTTAAAAAAGAAAACATTTTTTTTATTTATTATTTTTTAAACTCGTAAATAATGTGAAAATTTCTGCGAAAGTTTTATTTTGAGTTAAATTTATTGTTTATTTAGGCCATTTGGCATTTTAGCGACTTTGTGAATTTCCCACGTAGTTACTTTAAATGCAACACTGGTTCTGTCAACTACCATCTGTTAATAGACTGAAAGAAAATGGGAAAAAAAATTAATTTCGTGCCAAGCATCTGAACAAACAGCTCAGCGTTAATAGATTCGGGTCGAATGAAGTGGTCATCACTGAAACAAACGCCTTTTTTGAAGACCTTGATAACCTATCATTACCTTTGTATTATTGGACCATTGCTTACTCATGAATTATTTGGAAGGAGTAAAAAACTTGGAAAAACGCTGGACTAACTGACTAAAAGGAAACTATTATGTTGACAAATAATATGCTTTTTTGCCTAAAGAAAAAAACACCCTTTTATTCAAAAAGTCACTGACTTATCAAAATTTGTCGCCATAAAGCTACCATAAAGCTTTTTTAAGAAAAATTGATATATTTTTCATTTCTCATTCTTTAAGAAATACCATTTTTTTATAAAAAAATAATCAAAATAGAAGAAAAAAAAAACATTTATGATGTGCTTGAAAAGGATATTAAATAAATATTTCTTTTTTTCTTTCAAAGTTTACTCGACAGCCCAATCAAACCTTTTTTCTTCTTTCGTCACACATTTACATATTTACATTACTTATTATGTTGAGTAATAATTTGTCCTCAATGATTTGATTTCATGTTCCTTTTTTTTCATATGATTTGATTTATTGAAAACCAACCGTAGGAAAAGAAAAAACAAAAACCAACGGAAGATGCCTGTCTCTGTTGACTCTATAGCGCAAAAATCAACATCCTGTCAAATACAGACTCACACACACATATTTGTCGTTTTGGAATGAATTTACGTTCGTTGCATGCTGATGAACGGATGAACGAACAAATAACGAAATGGGTGGTAAAGGATGTGCGAAAAACAATTTAATACAAATAATTTAAAAAAATTCCACTTGCTGATAAATGTCTTCGAGTCGAATGTCAAAGTGGGTGGTGGTGATATTTTGGTGGAGCAAAGTGTCGAAATATCAAAATGATTTCGACACATGACGCCACAAGTTATGCATTTGAATGAACTCATTAGCAGCTCAACAGATTTCTTCTCCCCCGCAGCAGCAAGCAAGAAAGTGACAAAAAAAAAACAAAAAAGGTCAACCCTAAGCTGCTTATGGGATCTAAAACATACGAATCGAATTGGATTTTAGCAGTATTTGGTTTCGTGCTGCGGGTGCTTCTGGGTGAACGTTAGAAAGCTCAATTTGACACCCATTTCGTTACGTTGATTAATTATTCTGGATATTAAAGTGTTGCTGTTGAATTCCTATGAATTGTGTTCGATACACAGAAAAAAAATGTTTTAAAATTGACGACAATTGTTATTAATTTGACGAATTTTGTGTTTAAAAGACAGCTTGCAACAAATTTCGTCAAAGTAAGAGCAAATGTGTTTAAAACTTTTGAAAAACATATGAAAAAAAAGTCAAATTGTGAACACATTTTTTTAACACATTGTGTTCAATTTTAAGCTAATCTTTTTTTTCAGTGTTGAAATGTGTTGCAACCAATTGGCAATGTGAAGGGAAACGTTAAAATACTTGAATTTAAAAGAGATTTGCAATGAAACAAAATTATGGAGAAAACTAAAACTAAAAAGTCGCTTGGGACTTTATGTGACATTTTCTTCTTAATAAAAGCTCAAGGCGACAATATTGAAAATATCAGCAAGGCGTGTATAGACCAGATTACTTATGATAAATATACCAATTGAAGTGATTTACAAATAATAAAATGGCAAATGTCTCCATCGCTTAAATTGCGACTCTGTTGAATGTGTTGCGGCATTATAAAAAATTTAACTGTTCAATTTTTTTTTCGTTATAGTAATTTTAACCCGCTTTCTACAATCAGAAGAAATTTTTTCATATGTACTTCCATGGGGACATTTTCAATTCATTGGGACATAAAATAAAATTTCTAAAATAGATTTTTTACATCTCGTTAATGCAAAATTTCAACACTTAGACCATTAAAAGAAAAAAAAATTATGGAATATGTGCATTCCTTCAGTTGGGACATTTTGAAATGCATTGCGATTTTTTCAAATTTTTTTAAACAAGTTTCAACATTTGACTCTTATTAAAAAAAAGGGTTAAACACTTAAAAATTTTCACTTGCTATGCTTAGTAATACATTGCGACATTTTTAAAATTTGAACGACAGAATTGTTTTTTATTTTTAATGATTTTATGAAAAGCATATCATTTAAAACCAATCTTCCCTCAGTAGATTTTGTCTCTTTTAATCTAGTTGGGACTTTTTTCAATGCTTTGCGACATTTTTAAAAATTTACCCAAAGTCATTTCTTTTTTCTGCTCTATGATTAAAGATTGCAAAATCATTTGAAATGTCTTCATCATTTCAGTTGCGACATTTTTTTAAATGTTTATACTCCACTGTGATGAACAAATTTCAATATTTTATCCTATTTAAAAATGTGGCAAGCAATAATTATGAAATTTTTTAGTGGGGACATTTTAATTCCAATGCTTACGACATTATTTAAATTTTTTAATACTGAATTTTTAGTTTTCAATATTTAGTCTAAGATAGAAAATCTTAGGAAAAGTTTATCGTTTAAACCATTTCAGAAAATTGAGACATTTGTTTCGTCCCCCAATTGGGACATTGAAATATCGGTTTGCGACATTATTAAAAATTTCAATGATGTGAGTTTTTACTGCTCTCTAATGAAAAGTTATCTCAAGGTACCGTTTTCTCTCTGAAGAAATTTCAACATTTTAATCTATTTAAAAAATTTCAGTGTCTTCATGACTTCAGACGGAAAAATTTCCAGTGCATTGCGACATTCTTAAAAAAGGTTTACACTGAAATTATTATTTTTATCGTTATCTAATCATTAACTAATCATAAAAAATATATCATTTAAAACAATGTAAAAGAAAATTTTCGAAAATGTCGCCATCACTGTTGCGATATTTATCAATGCACTGCGACATTTTTAATAATTTCAGAAACGGCAGTTTTTTACTGGTGAAAGTTTAAACACTTCAAACAATTTAAATTAAAAAAAAAAAATCAAATGTCCCAGCACTTCAAATGGGACATTTAAGAGAAAAAAAAAAATTGATCACTTGAGAGGTCACGCTATTTGGAATTTTTGTAATGTTCTCGCATGAACAAATTTAAATATTTAACCTTTTGTAAAAATTTTATCAATATCACCAAAAATGAATTGGGACATTTTTTTAATAAGCTGGGACTTTCTTTAAAACAGTTCATTCGTGAAAAATCTTCGGGGTTAAGACCATTTAACTTAAAATCATAACTTTAATTAAGAGATTTACCATTCAGTTGTAACATATATTGAAATTTCAACCATGCGACTTTTTTAAACTTCAAAAATCATTTAAAAGTATTTTATTTCAATCCATCATTTAAAATGGGACATTTTCCAAAGAGTTTGAACATTGAAGTTTAACTGAAAGGTTAAAGGTTAAAGGTTGTTAACTTAGTAACAAACACTTAACATAGATGGGTAATTAAAAAAGTGTTCAAAATATTTTGAATACTGATTTTAATAAAATAATTCCATGCGACAAGTCGCCACCTTGAATATCTTATTATTTTTCTGTTATCTATTTATTTTTTTTTAAGCAGTAAACAACTTATGTGTCTAATTGGCATGATTTCTGCAGTTGCGACATTTTGTCAACAGTGCGACTAAGTACAGAATAAAAATTATTTTAATTAAGATGGCTTAATTTTTGTAATAGCGACTTTTGAGATAGTAAAATATGCGTCACAAACGCAGATATTGGCGGGGTCACTTCGTTCTGTCCTTTGCGACTGCTTTGTGCGATTTAAGCTTTAAAATAACGACATTAAAATGTATTTCACATCAGTGTGACACACTTAAATAGCTCTCTTTATTTAGAGTTTGGAGTTTTCGCACATAACATGCAGAGCATTGAAATTAAATTTTGACTGCGACTTATTTATGAGACATACAGGAGGACGACGCCCATAGATTGAGAATAATAACGATTAAATTAATTCAAAATATTGTCATAAGAAAATTTGATTGTGGTTGACTTGTAATCTGACTTATAATGTTGGGATAATTTAAATAGGACCGCTAGGATTTAAGTCGCAAAGTAAAATATGACTGCGACTAATTTGTAAGCATTAAATGTATGCGACTCAAGCAAATAGTGACTGATGACTATAGATTCTTTAACTATGACTGTTTTGCATTAAAATTAAATTATTTAAATTATTAGTTTTAATTGCGACAACCTGAGTTTTAATGGCGACAACCTGAGATAACAACTGCGACTTTTTGTATAAAATGAGTTATACAGTGATTAAGCCGTTTCACTGCGTTAGATATGTAAGTTAAATACAAATACTACGCTGCGACAAGTCGCACGCGATGGTCGCAAGGGCTCGTCGCACATAATATATGGTACTTCTCGCAATAGTACTAGTTCCACAATTCTTTTCGGACTCATTTTAAAGTCCTTATTGTAAGAATTAGCAACCTTTATATAGAAAGAAAAACTTTTATAACACTGTGAGTTACCATGGGGACTTTTTACAAAATGTGTAGTGTACGGAATCTATATTTTGCCTGGGAATTATTTAACTTAATAGAAAAATCTGACACTTTAAGATTAAGACTAGGATCGGATGCACAATAGCTTAAAATTTTTGCGAAGAGTAATTTCATTGAGTCAATTTTAGATGCTGGAAAAAGTCGCCATACATGATGGCTAGAACTGTCGCATTTTGTGTGTATACTATTTAAATTGAATATTTTGCTGGGGACTGATTTGTCAGTTTTGAACAAGAGCCATTTTTACAGTTTGTGACTGCGTCTGGACGCAATAAAATAGAGCAATTATTTTAACTTAAGCTTGTGACAATCTTTTTTTTAATGTTCTGAGATTTTGGGTTTATAGGTTGTATCATGTCCCAATTCACTCCACCATAACTTTCGAATTTCTTTAAGTAAAAGAAAAAAACAATTACACCCCAATTAATGGCTTTAGGATTAACCGTGATGATAAAGGTAAAGGTGTTAGTGAAGTTTTTGTTGAGGAAAGAACATATTAATTAGCCGAAGTAAAGGCACGACAATGCGGCATAAAGCTGCTTTACCCTCTAGGAAATGGAAACATTCCCGGATATAAGCAGGAAACATTCCATAGAATGTAAGAGGCATTCCCTTTCGTTAGACACTCCATTTCCTTTTATACACACTATGTCATTGGATGAAAACATTCCTCTTCTCTGTCTTAAAAATGAATGTGGTCACATTCCTCTTCATTTTCTTAAAAATTAATCTGGAAACAACAACAAATAAATAACAACTAAACATGGGACCTCTGGGGTTGCAGTCAAGAACACTACCTACTCGACTATCGAGGCTGCCTTATTAGATTTTATCCTCGAGATTTTATTATTGGAAATAAATTGAAATTGAAATTGCCCCAACACAAGCAAAAGTTTCCACATGCATTCCTTAAGAAGCGGTTTGGAAACAATATCAATTTTAAACTTCCCATAAGTTTCCAAAAGATACGATGAGGAATGTTTCGCTACCACTTCTAATGCTACTGTTTCCACATACATTCTTAAGAAAGCGGTTTGGAAACAATATAAATTTCAAACTACCCATAAGTTTCCAAAGGGTACGATGAGGAATATTTCCCAATCAATTCCATATGAAAGCCTTCTAATTTTTCCAAGAGGGAAACACTACACTCTCCTTACAGTAAAATCAATAGAATCACAGTTTTTTGCTTTTTTTGACTGAACAACTTTCATTTTATTTTTTTATCTCATTAACACTGGTATATTAACTCTCCTTCCACACCAGACACATTGGATTAAGTGAGGTTAACAACTGTAAAATTAAAAAAGTTGCTCCAAGTTATCCAAGTGGTTACAAAAAGTGGTTAAAAAATGCATGACCAAATTAAGACAGCTTGTAACGTTCATGTTTATGTCCAAAGAGATAAAAGAAAACACAAAAAAAAATTTGCGTACATTTTTATATATGATATAACCACAAATTAATTGCCAGTCAAGCGAAAATAAATTTTCCAATTTTTGACCCTAAAACATAAAATCAGGTCACTAGACGTGCAACTGTCAAAATATTGGCTTAGGTATAAAATTAATGTAATTTAAAATGTGTAAATAGGACAAAAAAAAAACATGGCTAAGAGTGGCATTTGACACATTTTTGACAACTCAATTATTCTTGAATCAATAATTCTTGACTCAATTATACTTTCGTCATTCTATTTGGCAGTGGTTTTTTGTATCCACCAAATACAATTTACAATGTTGTCAAACGAAAAAAAAAAAAAAAACAATAAGGCAGGTATAACTAGAAAATATTTGACGGAAATATTTGTGGCATGCACCAAATAAGTGGCGCAAAATGTGGTTAGGCCTGTGGTTAGGCATTGATTAATTTAAATCAAATATTAGGATGGAGATAAAATACTTGTATTAACATGAAAAGTTCTATTCAAGGAATAAAGGAATGTTAAGTGGAAGGAGTAGGAACATTTTTTTGAAGAATTTCCCGAATTTCATATTCAAGTTTGATTTTGTTTTTGCCTCTTTTCCGCTCCACAAGTATAAAAGCCCGTTCTATGACGGCTTTTATATGACAAGCAATTTCTTCAATTTATGCACATCACTCTGCAAAAATAAATTTTCTGTGCATACTTTTAGGCTGAAAATTTTGAAAAGCACTGTAGTAGCAAGAAATAATTACAATTTGAGGGATATTGGGTGTGAAGCAGCACGCTTGCCTTTTATATATATATTAAGATTTTCTGTGCATACTTTCAGGCTGAAAATTTTAAAAGCACCACTCAATAGCAAGAAACCATTACAATTTGAGGGATATTAGGTGTGGAGCAGCACGTCTGCCTTTAATTTAATAAAATTTTCTGTGCATACTTTGAGGCTGCATATTTTTAAAAGCACTGTAATAGCACGAAATAATTACAATTTGAGGCATATAAGGTGTGGATCAGCATGCTTTTCCTTTTATATATTAAGATTTTCTGAGCATACTTTTGGGCTGAAAATCTTAAAAAGCCCTCTAATAGTAAGAAATAATTATAATTACACCATTATAAGTTGTTGAGCAGCATGCTTGCCTTTCATGTATTAAGGTTTTCAAACCAAGACAGAAGTTATTAAAAAGGAAAATAAATTAATAAAAATTATAATTCAAACAGTATGTTAGAAGAAAAATACTTTTGTTAAAATCTTTCTTATAAGAAAGATATATTTTATTTATATTGAAATCAAATTTGAGCTTTAGGCCAAGTATGTTGACGACAAGACAACATGAAGACAATGAAGACAACAACAAACAACAACGGCTCTGTATAGTGCAAATCACACAGTAGACTAGACAGTCTGTTTCGTTGGCCGCTACACCAACTCATCAGTAGTTTTGCATGACTTTTCACTGTGATCCACTCAAGCTACTAAGGTCCTTCTTATACTGCCAATATGCGGAAAAAGTTAACCGGAAGTTTATTTTGACAGAGAGAACGCTTTTACATTAGTAACGAAGTTCTTATTTACTTATGATGCACCCTGTGTCAAGGTTAACCGTGATCGTGTCATACTTTTAGGCATAGCCTTAACTCATATGCATCTTCGAAAATTCGATCACAATGGTTTACCGCTATCAGAGCATGTTCATGCATCGTCAAAACGAATTCTTGACAAGACATCTTTAAGAGAATTATTGTCAATTACGCCGAAATACAAAATCTGCTTTTGAAAAAAGCTCAATGATTTTGGTTGTCGGTCTAACATAAGTAGAAGATGATGAACAAATAATATGGCATTAAAAATCTGGAAACGAAAAATGACTCCGATATTTTATTCACCATCATTGCTAAGGATAATTTTGTAAAATTTTTGAGCACTAAGAATATATCTTTTTTTATAATAGAACATATAAGCTACTTTCTACATGACCTTTAGAGCAAAAAAATTGAACTCCTTGCCTTACTTTAAGACTTATTCAACGTGAAATTTTTTTGAGAAGAAGTGCAATTTATTTTTAATTTCCAACAAGGCAAATAGCTGTAAGAATTCAATGAAGTCGACACAACAAAATTCGAACACTTCAACTTTAAAAACGAATTAAAAAAAAAGTCGTGACGACATTTAGAGGTTAGACGAGGTGCGATGGACTCACAATATATAACTCCTTAAGAATTTCTCTAAAGTTTGGTTGTGCTTTTTTTTCGATTTCGTCACACTGTGCAATTTGAAGATTGTTAAAAAAAGGCTTGTGTCGATTGGTGCAAGGATATGCTGAAAAACAAAAAATACAGCGGGGGTGGTTCGAAACACGTCTACGACATCAACACAGATGACAAATCATGAATATACGCTAGCTATGAGCACGAAACAAAGCAGCAATCCATTGTTTGGGTCTTTCAAAGTAAGCAAAACCCGACAAAAAGTGGTCCGCAGATGGATACTATCGAAGCGATTCATTGACATTATCGAGGCTCGAACTCTCAATCTCACGATTATAAAGCAGTGATGTTTATGTAGTATAGTGATGTTCACGTAGTACCACACGTGGTGAGACTCGAAAGCTTTATTCGAGAATCGAAACACGTACACGATCGAATGCACGAAGTTCTCTCAATCAGTTGGCGCTGAAACTTCAAGTTGGAAAGTTCACGCCGCTCGGTCGTGTGTTTTGCACTGCACGAAAAGTTTGAGGTATATGAAAATGCGTTATTTGCAGAATAATAATAATAACTAGTATCGCCTGTGGCCGAAATTCGGCCATCCGTTTCTGTAAGGTAACGAAACTCAAGTTGTTTTTCACATAATGAATTGTTATTAATTTGCATGGAAATGCTTAATGTTTACCTTGACGCTATGAGGAAAATAGTCTTTAGCCAAATGTCCTTGTCCATCAATAACAGAAACACGAACGATCTAACTCGACTCGCGGCAACATACAGTTGACCATGCGATAAAACAGGTCGTCATAACAAAAGTTTGGCGTTCCAAATAAATTTGTGCGTGCTGAACGCACCAACCCATAGCCTGAACAGAATGAACGGCATCAGCGGCGCTCTCTGTCGCAGCGTAAACCACCAAGTATTGAACAAAACAAACAATTATCAATGGCTTGGCGTCAAGTGTTAACTGTTTTTTTACACGCTGAGAGAAATTAAGAGAAAGCACCAACAACCACCACAACAACAATAATGCTACTCACCTTTTTTAAGTGTTTGCATCACTCCCGCATTCTACTCTTGCTTATGAAAGCTACAGCAGCGATGTTCAACAGAGCTTTGTCGCTTTGTAATGTTTCTCATTGTCCCATTGGTAAAAAAAGCGTTCTACATTTGCTCAGTTTTACCTATCTTAATGACAACACATTCGAATAAAATTATACTGTGCAAATCTACTCGAAAATACCTATCCATGTAATATTAACACAATTCTGGCTTAATATCTGCACGTGTTTACACGCTTACTACTTCAATTTTCCACTTTTGTACTTGTGTTAGTAGTTCTCTCACTTTCTGCACTGACAAAAATTGCTATGCAGGTATTAAGCAAGAATTGTGTTGTAATTATCATTGTCATCATCATTATCATTATCAGTATCAATATCATTATCACTATCACTATCATTATCAATATAATTTTTATAATTCTGCAAATAACGCATTTTAATATGCCTCAAACATTTCGTGTATTGCAAAACACACGATCAAGTGGCGTGAACTTTGTGCATTCGATCATGTGCGTGTTTCGATTCTCGAGTAAAGTTTTCGAGTCTCACCACGCGTGGTACTACGTGAACATCACTGGTTTAAACAAAAGAGTTTTCAGCACTCAAAACGTTTAATTGATGGGTCATCCGCGGGTATGGGCACCACTACATTTAAAGCTTCTGTATTGTTTCTGTGTTTCTCTTTTGTCTTTGATTTTTTCTTGCCTTTTGTGTTGCTACATAAGCTTTTGCTCTCAATTCTTACGCTCAACGCTCCCGGAGCGCTCTCTGCCCATACCCGGTCATCCGCCTTACAGTCCCAACATGGCACCTAATGACTTGATGTATTTTCACATCAAGAAAAAAATGAACTTTCAAAACCCTGGTTTGAAGGTACCAACTTCAAAGTGTCAAAATTGTTTTAGAAATTGGTTCAAAGAAATGCAAAAGATCATCTTTGACAATAAACAACAAAAATATTTTCACTGATTATACACTGGCTGTTCATTGTTAGGCGAACAACTTAAAAGGCAACCCTCGCAACATCATCTTTAAATTTTTTGTCAAGTCTGACTACTTCGCATCATTTTCTACTACGATATTCCGAGAACTGCTCCAGATGAATTTTACATTTTTAAGTCTACAACATATCCTTTATTAAAAAAACGCATAAACAAAAACCGTCGCACGCCGGTAGAACTTTAATTGTATTGGTTTGCAGATGTGAAATGTACAGTAACATTTGTGAGAAACTGCTGGTTTTTTATTTTGTATTAATTTTTGTAGAATAACAGAAGTGTTTAAATTTTTTCGAAACAAAAAATAAGCTTTTTCTCAGAAGCTTTTATTTTGCACTTGAATCTCAGAAAGTAAAAGTGTTATAACTTTGACTTGAAATGAACACGTTTTGGCGCGTTATTTGAATACATCGTTTATGCAATAAAATCTCAATAAACTCAATTATTCTTCACACGCAGACATAAGCACACACATACATGTACACAAAATACTGACATAAGACGTAGGCAATAATACAAGGACGCAACATTTAAGTGAAACAGTGACAAAAATATCAAAACACAACAAGCTTAGCCCAAAATGTATTCAGCATTCTTTGTAGGAGTGTGTGCGTGTGTTTATAAGACACACGTACGAGTACGCCGGAAGTGATGTTGCATATGTGTATGTTTTGCCTAAATTAAAGCGCTTTAGCTCTTTATTGCATTTTATTCTAAATATAAAAAGAATATGAAAAATTCGTGCCGCTTTTTTATTAATCTTTGCTTTATATCTTTTTCTATATTCAACACAGACTAATACCGAGGCCAATGAGAAGACAACCGTTGTGCTACAATATATCTTTCAGCTGCTTTTCATAACCAATTTTGGCATTAATTTTGTGCTCTACTGTGTAAGTGGGCAGAATTTTCGGTAAGCAAAGTTGACAGGTGGCGGTAATTTTATGTATTGAAGCATGTGATGTAAGCTTGTCAGTGTAAATGAAAAAAAAGTGTGCGTGTGAGAGTGCTTAAGTGTGTGCCTAAAAGTATGCATTATTATATTTAGATAATTTCTTAATTTGTAAGCCATCAATGGCAGATATTGTTTTGCAAATATTGACAAATTTCACACATTAACATATTAAATGAATATAAAAAATTTCAATTTATTCTGATGTATAAATTAAAAGCGAAAAAAATCACACTTTTACTCTTTTTTTTACAGCAAAGCGGTTTTAAGTCTGTTTCGACGTGTGTCATCATCGCATCGTGAGGGAGCCACACAAGTTACAGGTACTTAAATGCTCTCGACACACAAGTTAAACACTTACAGTATTAAAAAAAATACACACAATAACTAACAACAACAAAAACAACAACAACAACAACAACAACAACAACAACAACAACAACTATTTGGATTGAGTTTATAAACAAAGAGGTACCGAATGACTCAGAACAATGGACAATTATTTATAAGGGCAAGATATAGCCAGCGCACAGACATGTCACTATCCATGCACCTAGCTACACATGATGAGGCACTCCTTCTATAAACACACAAGCTCACACACTTGCACTCACACTCATAGAAACACTGTTTGCGTAAATTGGCTGCCAAGCCACCCATATTCAAAGATAGATGTTTTGTTTGTAATTTAATCTAGCCATAAGTATGTTTAGATTTGTGTTAGTATGTGTGTGTGTGTGTGTGTATTTTTTTTTTTTTTTTTTTTTTGTTAAAGACGACAGGAGGGAATCTTTTATAGACAAATGGAAGCCCGTACTTCCAAATAGTGTCAGAGTCCCTGGTATGGTATACTGACTAAACCACTCCTTACTTTTCTCTCCTCCTGCACGACCCTACGGAACCACCAATCGAGGCATTACTTCGTAGGGCAGGATTGAGTATGTTTACTCATCTAAGATTCTACGCTTCTTCTTAACAAGGAAACGTTTTGCAGATCATGCTTGTTTATATTCCAAAGCGATGATGTGCTGTGCTTAATATGCAATGACGCGTTGTAGGCTCATCGTGATGATGATGCATCAGATGGAGACCGCCTCGGGAAATGGTCCCTAGCCGAAGACGCTGACGGTGCTAACAACTGCGGTCTCTTCTTGGAGAGGGGATTTCGGGGGGAGGCCGCTTCGGGAAATGGTCCCTTGACGAAGACGCTGACGGTGCTATCGACAGCGGCCTTTTCTTGGAATGGCATCACTTCGGGCATATGAATCCCTAGACGAAGACGCAAGGTACAATCGACTGCAATACCTTCCAAGATGAGCGCAGGGCTTCATCACCCCCTAACCTCTGATCTTCAGCAAATCTGCACGGTGCGGCCTACCAACTTTGTCTATAGCATAGAGTCTGCAGTTGATCTGCGCAGTCTTTCTACACGACGCAGTTCTTTGGTTATGGCGCATGCCATATTGCCTACTGAGATCCAGTTTTCTTCAGAGTTAAGCATAATGCCCACGAGAGTTTCCACTGTTGGTGACCTCCCTAGGTTATTGCTTAGCTCTAGTCTTTCGGCGTTAAATTTCGGACAGACGAAGAAGACATGTTCTGCGTCTTCAATAACACTTCCAGCACAGAAGCTGCAAAACGGATTTTCGTCGTGCTTGAATCTATGAAGGTACGACTTAAAGCACCCATGACCAGTTAGTATTTGGGTGAGGTAGTAATCTACCTCACCATGACGCCTGTTAAGCCACGGTTCCAAATTTGGAATTAGGCGGTGCGTCCATCGTCCGTTCTGTGATGCCTCCCAGCGCGTCTGCCACACTACTACACTGCGGTCTCGCGCTATCCTACGTTTGGAGGATTTAGGCAATTCGAGTGGAAGCGAATCGTATGTCACGTTCTCGTTCACCAGAAGGTCTATAGGGGGAGAACCCGCAATAACCAGCGCTGCATCCGAGGAGACAGTTCGAAACGCACTACATACTCTAAGTGCACAGATACGATACACCGATTCCATGCTTCGTAAGTAGGAGCTGAATCTGGTTGCCTCGGCCCATATGGGGGCTGCGTACAAAAGTATTGATCTGACGACAGTGACTATGATCTTTCTACGGGTTTGTCTAGGACCTCTGGTATTCGACAAAATTCTTGTTAGCGCTGCAGCTGCGCTTCCCGCTTTTCCACTTGCGTATAAAAGATGCTGCTTAAAGTTAAGCCTATGATCTATCATAACGCCAAGGTATTTAACGAATGGTTTCGATACAATTGTATGTTCACCAACCGATATTCTAGCGGTCTCAACGACTTTTCGGCTGCTTATTAGCACTGCCTCGGTTTTGTGCTCGGCCAAACTGAGACCCGCTGTATTCAGCCACTGCCGCACTGCTATAACCGCTTGGTTGCACTTGTCTTCAACTTCGTGCAAATGCTTTGCTACTACTATGAGGGCAATATCATCTGCGAACCCGATAATATGCGCCCTCTCTGGCAGCTGTAGACGTAGTACTCCGTCATACATTATGTTCCATAGGACTGGACCCAACACTGATCCTTGTGGGACTCCGCCAGTAACTTTATACTTTTCAGTACCCCCTTCTGTTTCGTAGTAGAGAATTCTATCCTCGAGGTAATCTCGAATGATTCTACGAAGGTAGAAGGGAACGCTAAAGCGCGCAAGAGCTTCCAGTATTCTGGTCCAATTCGCAGAATTGAATGCGTTTTTTATGTCGAGTGTTGTAACTAGACAGTACTCTTTGTCACCGTACAACCACCGAGTTCCTGAGATTGCCTGGAGTGCAATTTTTTTCACCGCTCCAATTGCATCTATTGTGGACCGAGCTTTGCGGAAACCATACTGTTGGTTGGAAAGATCTCCGGCATCTTCTATTGACGCACCCAGTCTATTGCTTATCAATCGTTCTAGGATTTTGCCGGCAGTATCGAGCATACAAAGTGGACGATAGGCCGATGGATCCTCTATGGAACTAGTATTCTTCGGGATCAACACAAGTCTTTGTCGCTTCCACATTGGTGGGAAGACGCCATCTTTTAGGCATGTGTTGTAGAGGTCAACGAAAACCTCTATTTTCTGCTCTATCGCAATCTTGAGCACCTTATTTGGGACTCCGTCAGGTCCGGGGGCTTTATTGTCTTCAACTTCTTTGGCTATTTTTAGGAGCTCCTCATTGGTTACGTTTTGAAAATTTTGTAACTCTGCTTCAACTTCTCTGTTTAGTGCTGGCGTGTCGGGTTGTTGTGGAAATAGTGTGTGGACTATGTTCCTCAACAGTATGGGACACGTAGGTGTTGGTTGCCTAAACGAAGAGAGCTTCTTCATAACGAGCTTATATGCAAAGCCCCAGGGCTGCTGTTCAGCGTCGTTGCAGATTTGGTTGAAACAATGGGATTTACTCATTTTTATTGCCTTTCTAAGTTGGGTTCTTGCGGCTTTGAAACGCCACTGGTTTGGTAGAAATTCATCTGTGCCTCTCGAGCGATAGTATGTACGTCTCGCTCTTATGCAGCACCTTCTTAGGCTTGAAATTTCATCAGTCCACCAGTAGACTGGCGCCGGGCGATTGTTGCCTCTACCTTTTCTAACCATCGCGGCGTCGCATGCTCTTATTACGGTCTTCATCACTTGCGAGGCCTTGTCTCTAGCATAGCCAGTTGCAGACATACCTGCGAGCATGACCTCTAGGACGCCGGTATCCAGAGTGCTTTCTTTGTATCTCCTCTGGTTTTTGCACACCCTTCTTATGACGGAGTCTCCCGTGCTGAATATGATTGCGTGATGATCGCTTCCAGTGTAGTGTTCGCTTACTTGCCAGGCAGTTTTTGGCAATAGGCTGCTACTCACAAAAGTAAGGTCAATTATGGAACCCATCCCAGCTCTTTCAAATGTGTTTTGCTGTCCAGAGTTCAGCGTGACGATATCTAAGATCGCAAACGCCTCCAGAAGTGCTTGACCTCTCGAATTTGATCTTGGGCAACCCCAGTCCGTTGACCATGCATTGAAGTCACCCGCGATAACTATTGGGTGTCTTCCGACAGCGTCATCTGCTATTTCTTCTAGAACATTCGTGGCTTCTTGTAGAGTAAGGCTTGGGGGTAGGTAGCAGCTATAGACATAGAGTCCACCCAGTCTAGCCCTCACGAAGTAGTTCATAGATTTTGTGTCTCTAATTTGCTGCTGTCGTTGGCCACAGTACCATATGGATGTTTTCCCAGATCTATCACTGATCTGGTTGCCGGAGTTCCTAGTACGATAGGGTTCGCTGAGGATGGCAACATCGGCGTTTACATCCCGTACGTTTTGCTTCAAGAGATCATGTGCAACTTCGCAGTGGTTGAGATTAAGCTGATAAAACCTTATCGTGCTTTAGTCTCTCGCAAAGCCTTCTGGTAAAACGGACATTTGATGCTCGTTGTCGCGTGCTTTGTGTCAGACTTCTTATGTCTTACGCAGAGTCTGCATATTGCTGCGTTTTCGCATGCTTTGGCTCGATGGCCCAAGCTGCCACACCTAAAGCAGGACTTTGAGCAGTCTTCTTCGCTCTTGCACTTTGATGCAGCATGGCCGAAGTCCATGCATTTAAAGCATCTCATGGGTTGTATTTTAGGCCTTATGCGGCACACAACCCATCCTATTCTAATTTTGCCTGCTTTAGTCAGCTTTGAGGCGCTTTCGGGTGGCAAACTAATTGTTGCTGTTTGGGTGCCTCCATATGCTCTGCGTAGGCTGAGTATGTTGGATGGTGACACCTTTATTTCAGCAAATTGGTGTTTTAGTGCCTCAAGCACTTCCTCTTTCGTTGTGACCTCATCGATATCTTTTATCTCTATTTGGATAACTTCGGTAAGGATTTTGACTTCAGCATTGGTTCCGAGCACCGTTTGTACTGCGTTTTGGAACTTTCCGGAAGCAGGGTCCGAGGTTTTCTCTAGGAGAAGTAGGAGCTCTCCCTTGGCCGTTTTTCTTACGCCGCAGACATTTTGGCTTAGCTCTTTTAATTGGGGTTCAGCCTTCACCTGTCTGAGGATATCCGCATAGGAAGCTGCGCCTGTCGTTTTTATTACGATGGCGTCCTTTCGCGGTGGCCTCCTCACTTTCCTTCGTTTTTTTCGAACTTTTGTCCACTTCCGGTTCTGGACAGTGCTCTCGTGTGGGGTAGCAATCTTTTCAGTTGCTTTCGGCAGTTGCTTCTGGCTAGCTTTGTCAACTGCACCCCGTTTCACCGCTTCCTCACGTGGTGGGTTCTTCTTTTTATGCTCACTCACGCTGGCCTTCGAATGGGCCTGGAGGATTTTGTCCCCAGCAATCTGAACCGTACCTTGACCTTGAAGAGGCGTTTTATGCTTCCTCTTCTTGGCGGATGGTGTCGGCGATTGGGGGTCACGTTGTTCTCCCCTTGCTCTCTTGGTAGAGCTAGTTCCTGACGTAGGAAGCATTGTGGACTCTGTTTGAGTCTCCACACTCTGCCTTTGTCGTGGTTGCGATGGTTTTGCTTTGGCGGCATCCTGTTGGTGCCGCTCTTTGCATGCCTTCTGGTGCAATGCTGCAATTTCGTCCACGAGGTCTCTTATAGGCTGGTGGATGCTTCGTCGAGGGGGGGCCATCATTTCCACGAGCTTCCGAATTTTGACGGAAAGAACATCATTTTCCGACGTTTCTTGCTCGTAGTTTGCTGGTGGCGTTGATAGAGCTGGTGGTGATGAGCGTGTACGCTCATGTGCTCTATCGGCCGCTTTCTGGGGAGAACGCGCAACCCTTGGAGTACCTGTGTGTGTGTGTATATTTGTGTGGGATTGTGTGTAATTGTGTGTGCGCATTGTTAGCACTACTCAAGATTTTCCTAATGCAAGGATTTATTTGCACCTATTATTAATTAAATCATTTTAATCTCTGCTCTTTGATTAGAGCAGCGTGTAGTGCTCCGCAAATTCGCCCAAATGTAACCGAAGACTCTGTAATTAAAAATTTCGAAAAATACTTACTCAGAAGTTCTGGGTATCCCAATTCAAATTATATTATAATTCATTCCATTTGAGAACTAGTCAGAATTTGAGTTAAATAACTCTTAACTCTACATTCAGAAATTCGAATGAATCTTAAAATGTTCTAAATTTAATGTGAAGATTAGAATAAAAATAAAAAAAAAGAAAACAAAAACAAAAATAATTGTAATTATTTCCAGTCATCGTTATATTGTTTCGTTATCAATAAAAAAATAAGTGATTTATGCAGAAGTTGTTACACTCAAGTAGCAGTACCCCAAAAATAATAGAAAGAAGATTACGCGTTCCGCAGTCCCGTTATCTAATGCTCTCTTTCTCAACAGAATGCATGACGTCACACAGTACTTTTGCTTGACAAAAACGTATGCAAATGTGTGATCGCTTAGGCAAATTGACGAAATTGAAAATACATTTTTTTACTTTTGAAAAAGTAAAGTAAAAATATCTACTCTTCTGTATAAAAATATGAATATTTTCGTATTCAAAAAATATGAATTTTTTAAACGTTCAAGATTTATATCTCCTAAACTATGTGAGACTGAGAAAATTTTATTGTACCAATGGGTTAAGGAGGTCCATATACATATTATAAAAATAAAAAAAAAATATTTAGGCGTGGGTTTGGGAGTAAAATTATTCCAAAGTCTAAAAATATCGCTTGTCTTGCTCTCTCTCTCTCTCTCATTTGCGGAACGCGTAATCTGGTTTCTATCATTCTTGGCAGTACCCATGAAAGCCTAGATAGAGTCGTAATGGTAATTTTTTTAATCAAGAATAATAATTTAAGTAAAAAATAATTTAAGTAAAAAAAATTGTTAATATACTAGAACATGGTAACTAAAAATACTAGAAAAGGAACTAAAAAGTATAAAAAAATTTCTGCTAGAGTGGGGCTTTTATTTCTCATAAAAACGTGGGGCGCATGCTTAACTTTTTAGTTCGTTTTAAAAACGTGCTATATTAAAAAATTTTTAAATTATTATTTTCTGGTTTTTAGTCTTATGTAAAATTTTACAATAGATTTGGAAACAAAATTTGTTTTAAAAACCGAAATGGTTCCATAAATATTAAACAAAAAACAAACTGAGAAAAAATTCATTGACATTGTCGAGGCTCGGACTCTCAACCTCACGATTATAAGCAGTGGTGTTCACACGCATACTACTTCAATTTTCAACTTATGTACTTGTGTTTGTAGCTCTCTTGCTCTCTGCACTGACAAAAATCTTTGTGCAGGTATTTAGCAAGAATTTTGTTATAATTTTCATTGCCATCATCATTATCATTATCAATATCAGTATCAATATCATTATCACTATCGTTGTCACTATCATTATCATAATTTGATTCTAATTCTGCAAATAACGCATTTTCATATGCCTCAAACATTTCGTGCAGTGCAAAACACAAGACCAAGCGGCGTGAACCAGCCAACTTGAAGTTTCAGCGCCAACTGATTGAGAGAACTTCATGCATTCGATCGTGTACGTATTTCGATTCTCGAATAAAGCCATCGAGTCTCACCTCACTTGGTACTACGTGAATATCACTGTTATAAAGCAGTGGTGTTCACACGCATACTATTATAATTTTCGACTTTTGTGCTTGTATTCTCGCTCTCTTCACTGACAAAAATTGGTGTGCAGGTATTAAGCAAGAATTGTGTTATAATTATCATTGTCATTATCATTATCATTATCAGTATCAGTATCAGTATCAGTATCAGTATCAGTATCAGTATCAGTATCAGTATCAGTATCAGTATCAGTATCAGTATCAGTATCAGTATCAGTATCAGTATCAGTATCAGTATCAGTATCAGTATCAGTATCAGTATCAGTATCAGTATCAGTATCAGTATCAGTATCAGTATCAGTATCAGTATCAGTATCAGTATCAGTATCAGTATCAGTATCAGTATCAGTATCAGTATCAGTATCAGTATCAGTATCAGTATCAGTATCAGTATCAGTATCAGTATCAGTATCAGTATCAGTATCAGTATCAGTATCAGTATCAGTATCAGTATCAGTATCAGTATCAGTATCAGTATCAGTATCAGTATCAGTATCAGTATCAGTATCAGTATCAGTATCAGTATCAGTATCAGTATCAGTATCAGTATCAGTATCAGTATCAGTATCAGTATCAGTATCAGTATCAGTATCAGTATCAGTATCAGTATCAGTATCAGTATCAGTATCAGTATCAGTATCAGTATCAGTATCAGTATCAGTATCAGTATCAGTATCAGTATCAGTATCAGTATCAGTATCAGTATCAGTATCAGTATCAGTATCAGTATCAGTATCAGTATCAGTATCAGTATCAGTATCAGTATCAGTATCAGTATCAGTATCAGTATCAGTATCAGTATCAGTATCAGTATCAGTATCAGTATCAGTATCAGTATCAGTATCAGTATCAGTATCAGTATCAGTATCATTATCATTATCATTATCACTATCATAATCATTGTCACTATCGTGTTCATTATTATTATTATAATTTTAAAAAAAAAAAAACGCAGTTTAATATGCCTGAAACATTTCGTACAGTGCAAAACACACGACCAAGAGGCGCGAACTTTATTGCTTGAAGTTTCAGCGCCAACTGATTGAGAGAATTTCGTGCATTCGATCGTGCACGTATTTCAATTCTCGAATAAAGCTTTCGAGTCTCACCACGCGTGGTACTGCGTGAACATCACTGTTATAAAGCAATCGCCGTGCGCTCTTACCCAACGGGAAGATAAAAAGTGCTACTAGAAACAGCGCATTTTATGCGCATTTTTGATGTGCTTTTCAGAGTTCAGAGTTGTGGAGCTCATATTTTTATATATATATTGTTCACAAGTAATCAAGAAAGGAAATAGCAGAGCGTTAAGACATTTGACTGTTATGCCAGTAGTCCGAGTCCACTAGTTTGTGCTTGTGGTAGTGGAGTCTCGCTCTCAGCACTGAAAAAAATTTTTTGTGCAGGTATCAATATATCGCTCATTTACTAAAAGACTGTCATAACTCAAAAAACGTAATTTTCGACTTATTGATGCAGAATTATTCGTAATGTCATGCTTTATATTGTGTAAAAATTTCACACTCATAAGTTATATACTCTCTGCGTGAGAAGATAAAGTGCCGTTGGGATGCCGTGCAAGATGGGAGTGAATTAAAAACTTCAAACGCGTTTTCTGCAAAATCGCGTTTTTTGAGTTATGACACTCTTTTAGTAAATGAGCGATATATGACGACTCGGCTCGTTTGTTTAATATTTTATTTTATGTTTAAATTTAATTTTATTTTCATGTTTGTGTTTTGATTTCAAAATTTAAATCAAAATAAATCAACTAAAATTATTAAAAAACGATTTTTTTATTAAAAAACTAAATTAATTTTTAATTCAACTCTAACAAAAACAAAGAATACAAAAAAAAACATAAATAAAACAAGTCTTCGATCCAAAAATATAATATAGAACCCAGTGTTTACTTTATTCAGTGAATTCTTATTTATGCGCCCATCTATTTTTTTTTCGGTGTATAACAATCAAGCTCAAAGTATCATGCAGCGTGGACCCCACATTATGAAGTCTCAACGCCAACTGATTGAAATAACTTTTTGTCAGTGTTCATATATGTGAGACACGAGAGAGAGTTCGAAAACGAGTCTCTAGCACGCGAGCCACAATGCGCCCTACACTGATCTATATATAAATAGGCGTAAGCAAAACAGTTAAGAATCATTTTCTCCCATGTTTCCCAACCGATTTATATATATTTATTTTTTTTTTTAATGAATTACAGTAGGAAGAAGGAGTGCAGCGAATATTTTTTATAGAAATATACCTGCTTTGAACTGGTGAAATGATGTATAATGTATTTCACCCATTGAAGGTTCATATGAACGTAAAAGATACACATAAAAAGGAGAAAAAGAAAAAAAAATACGTTTGGCATTGTTCGTTAGATTTTTTATTTCTTTACACTTTCTTTACACTTAAATGTAGTGGTGCCCATTCCCGCATAAGAACGACAAAAGAGAAAAAACAAACGAAGAATATAAACAGAGAGTCCTACTTTACACACGTCCAGAGTTGACTGTCAACTCTTGTGTTTGAGGGCGATTTACCTATTTGGCAAGGGGAAAGAACAAACTTTAACGTACCGTCAATTCTTGGACAATTCTTTTGTATTCGTTCGTTGTTCCGTTATTTTTCATATTATTTCGGTTTCATCAAAGAAAAATTGACCGTCAACTCTCAACGAGTGTTAACTGAAACGTCAAGTTTAAAAGGGAATATGAAAAAATTTCCCGTCAACACTTGACATGTGTAAACCGGGACAGACGAACGATTTTCTGTGTATATTTGAAGGCCACAGAACGAACACACAAAGAAAGTTTCATATAAACGATCCGCACAAAGTGAAAAGAAAGAAAGCCCGCCACTTGATGCCAAAATACACTCTTTTTTTATTTTGAGTTTGCCGTTCACATTGTGCTCTTCTGAGCCAGAGAAATGGTGGCGAATTCATTAGGAAAGTAAAATTGATGCCAAAATTTTGATGGAATGAATATGTTTTTCACATTCATTTTTTATGGAATATTATTTCAATAAAATTAAAATTGAAATATGTTTATTTTTACTATGCATGGATGCTAATAAATTTTTTCAATATAAAAAAAAATAAATATAAAAACAAAACAGAAATCGATTTTCATATGGTCGAATTTCGACCGCAGGCGATACTAGTTTCATTAATTAAATATACTGTATGGATAGTAACCAAAATTGGAATACAACAGCACCAATTTATGAATGCTTAATTGGATCACCATCCACATTTATTGATGGAAATCGAGACCTAATCTAATTTCTGTACACATAAAATTTCTATCAAAGACTATTCCCGTGCTAACAAATTTTGAAAACGGTTTTCAAAGGGGACCAAAGATCGGTTTTATTGACCATTCGTTCTCCTGTATTATTTTTAATTTTTTTTTTTTTTTTTTTTTGCAATTCGGTATCCTCAATAGGATAAATATTTTTATGGCATAAAATTTTCTTCTCGCGAACATCGCCTTAATAAAAATTCTTTTTTCAAAATTCCTTCTTTTAAAAAGACTTCTTTTTTGAAAAATTCTTCTTTACTTCATTTACAAAAGCATTTTCACAAAAATCCCTTTACACAACTCAACAAAAACAAATCAAAATTAAATATGTTGATACTGTGAAAAAACCAACGCTTTTTTGAAAAAAGGTGACATTTTTTATAGGGAATTTTTCCAAAATTAATTTAAAAAGGGGATTTGAATTGGGTGCATTTTGGAAAGGAGAAGAAGGTATATTACGAAGTAAAAAATATTGTAAAATAGGATTCCGAACCGTTCTCTAATCAACATACAAACTGCTGTTTGCTACGGTCAAAGATTTTAATTTAAAATTATTTTAGAAAATTGTTGCATGTGATTTTTTTTTTTTTTGTGTGTGATCAACACACGGTTCAAACAACAACAAAGCGAGCTTTCCGAGTGCACAGCTTTACACTGAAACAAGAAGTTGTTAAAAGCTCTCACAACATTTGGTGCAAGAAAATCTTGTCGAGTGTTGGATTTTAAATAGAATAATTTCTTTCTTTATTTTTGTATATGTTTTTAGCTATTTTAAAATAAAAAATATCCTAAAAAAGTAAAAGTGAAGAATATAATTTCCTGAAGCATTGCAAAATATTTACGTACATTCATAGAAAAAAAAAACAGCGTGCGACACCACTCTGCATCAAGGCTCAAAGCATACTGACTTGAAATTTAAAGCACAGTAGAAAAAACAAACTTACGCAGTGTACAAACACAGCGAGCCGATTGCTACTTCGTTTGCAAAAGCTCAACAATACACGATGCCCGCGGGCTATGGGAAACCATGTAGTGAGCACCACTGATCTATACAAATGATTCTAATTGAGATAAACATTCATTCCAATTTAACTTGCTTGGTTGATACAACATTTTAAGATGTTAAATTTTTAATGCATTTTGTCTTAAAAAGAAAACTTTTTGGAGCATCGGTTCGATTGAAAGTAAATTTATTCGAATGTATCCAATTTTTGTTTTTATTTTATTGCTAATTATGACTTGATTCAATTTCCAATATTTTCTTTCTCTTATAGCACAACGAAACAAAAAGATAAAACTATGATGTTTATACAGTGCAAAGAAATCTCTATGAAAGCTCTAAGAATAATAAGTTCGAAAAAGAAAAAAATATCAATAATATGGACAACAGATTTTCAAGAGATTCCACACACAAGAATTTCTTTGTTCACATGTATTTATTACTAAAATAAATGACAAAATAAAAAAAATAAAAAAATAGAAAAATAAAAATTCTTTTGTGAGTTCTTTCTACAGGATTATTTTGTCTCAATACAAACTCAGACAAAAGTAACTAAGCTGAGGATAAGCTAAAGACCAAAATGTACTTACATAACAGAGAGAGAGTACCTCAATTTGTACACATGACATCATAGGCTAGTAGACAGTGCAATAAGTAAATAAAGAAAAGCACTAGCCCAGAATGGCCACTGACAGCTTTATTGCAAACATATTGCATCAACATAAAATAGAACACAATAAAATAATGTTGGCACAATTATTTAAGTGCACTTGGCTTAAACGAAATCTTTTTAAAGTTCGTGCAAAGTCTCTCTCTCTCGCTCTCGTAAGGATTCTTTTTGTTGCGACAATTGCCATAATCAAACTAAATACTCTTCAAAAGTTCAACAGTTGACAGCAAGGACAACACGTTAAGCTGGTACAACTTAAAAGTGCACCAATAAGTAACATGCAAAGTCATCATCATGAGTTGCCACAAGTTGCAAAGTGTTAAGTGGGTTGAGCTTCCGCACTTCAAATACATAGTTGTTTAAATATTGTGCTTTTTATTTTTTGTATTTTTAAATCAACTCTCTAAAGAAGAAGTAAACTTTAAGCAAACAATATAAAAGTTTGCAAAAAATCAAATGAAAATTGTAGAAATAGTAGCTGGATAGTAAAAGTTTTTATGCATAGCCTTGAAGTTGATGAACTATCCAGCACAGTGGGCAGAGTCAATGACATGTTTGCAAAAGAATTCTTGTATAAAAATTCTTGTCTTATTTCCACAAGATTGACCCTCAATTGACTGACTTTGTCCAAAGACTTACATTCCGGAGATATCTTATTCAGCACTCTGAATAGGTAGTTGAAGTTTTATGTAGCTTTTGGCCTTCAATGTTGATTTAAACACATTTGTTTTACACATAGTTGGACCCTACTCTATTGCTTTCATTTCAAGCGTAAAAATGTTTGATTTTGATCAATTACTTCAAGTGTAAATATAGAAATGGTTTTAATGTTTCCACATGACAACGATTGCATAAAATATTAACTTGTTTCTTTAAATTTCTAATTTTTGTGTCGAATGATCCATATTCAAAAAAAAAAAAACAAAAAGAATTCTTAGGGTATCATTTTCCTGGGGCATTGCTATTTTTTTCCCTTAAGTACTGTTGTGTAAGAAAGATTACTTAAATAATGTTGTTGGTGGAACCACGAACATTTTATTGTTTAATAAAAATTAGTTTAATTTTTTTCTTATCTCTACATGTTTTTAAAAGTTTAAACTTTAAAGCTTTAGTCATTAAGCTTTACAAAAAAAGAAGAAACACAATTTTTCATGCCGGCATTGACTAATTTTATTTAATCGTTAAAATAGACAAAAAATAAACTTTAAATATTTGGATGTGGTCCCACTGACCAACAACAGTACTTTAAAGCAGTGGTGATCAACGCAAGGTTCAAACAACAACAAAGATAACTGTCCGAGTGCACAGCTTTACACTGAAACATGAAGTTGTTAAAAGCTCTCACAACATTTGGTGCAAGGAACTCTTGTCGAGTGTTGGATTTTCAAAATAATCATTTCTTTTTTATTTTTGTGTTTGTTTTTCGCTATTTTAACATAGAAAACATCAAGCAAAAATGAAATTATGCTTTTCCTGAAACATATGCAATATATTTACGTATATTAATAAATAAAACAGCGAGCAACAACCTCACCACATGAACGTTCAAAGCATACTGACTTGAAATTTAAAGCACAGCAGAAAAAACAAACTTTTACGCAGTGTACAAACATAGCGAGCCGATTGCTATTTCGTGTGCAAAAGCTCAACAACACACGATGCCCGTGGGCTATGGGACCATGTAGTGAGCACCACTGCTTTTTGGGAAAAAAAGTACCAACATTTGTAAGCAGTTCAGAAGTTGTTCTATGATCTGCTTGGGTTGTGCCACACGCCTACAGAAGAGATTTTCAGATGTTAGTCAAGCTTTCAATTTTTCAAAATTTTGTATTTGTGCTGTTACGAGAGCTGCCCTTTAAGTCTTGCACCTTGACAACACTTAACGTTGCCAGATGAATTTTAACAGTTTCATTTGAAAATTTGACATTTTCTAGCAAAAACGTACTCACAATGTTTTGGTGTATGTGCGCTTATTGCCTTCTTTACAGTGATTTGAAAATTATATTTCAACAAAAAAAAAAAAAAAAAAAAAAAGAAATTAACACGTGAACATTTTTGGGTGATGATTTTTTACGATTTTCAAAGTGGACTGATAAGAAAAAAAAGCATCGATCCACTTAGTTAGACTTGAGGTAATGAAACACCACACCCAGAGACTAAAACTCTGGTTCAATGAGTTCGAGTGCGGTTGTCCTTCTCTCCCAGACGAATTTCGTGGAGGTCGTACAAGAACATGACATGTGGCATACCATGACATGTGGCATACCATGAGATGAAGTCATCCTTGGGCATTAGTGGGACTAGCATACATTCGATTTTACATGAGAATTTAGGCGTCAGGAAGATTTTTTCCCGTTGTATACCCCATAATTTCTCAAAGAAACCTTGGTGCAAGGAATTACTAAAAGAATACAGCGAGGATGGTTCGAAACATGTCTACGACATCACCACATACGACGAATCACGGATATACGCTTATCAGCCCGAAACAAATCACTCTTTCAAAGTTTATTCGATCATGTTGGAGAGTACTTTGAGGAACAATGAAAGCATTTGCAATGATTAACCAATGTTTTTTCATTGTTAGGCGAAAGACTTAAGGGCCTTCGGGAGTTTTTCGAAAAAAAATACCACATACGACGAATCACGGATATACGCTTATCAGCCCGAAACAAATCACTCTTTCAAAGTTTATTCGATCATGTTGGAGAGTACTTTGAGGAACAATGAAAGCATTTGCAATGATTAACCAATGTTTTTTCATTGTTAGGCGAAAGACTTAAGGGCCTTCGGGAGTTTTTCGAAAAAAAATACATTAACAAATTGGCAGAAAAGTGCAATGCAGCGAAAGACCTTAAAAGACAACCCTATCACGTATTAAAAGAATTAACTGGTAATAACACCAGTTAATAGATCCGGATAAGTACAAATCATATTGGTTGCTTTGGCGTTACAAATTTTTTATTTTTTTTTTTTTTTTTTTTTTTTTTGCCACATAATGTATTCAGATTTTGCCATCTTTTGATGCATATGGGTCATTCTTTTAAAAACCCGGATTTTGAAAAAAAACTTGACTTCTTCAAATGTGATTTCGTATCTGTGAACAAATTAAATTTACAGGATTTTAAAGAAAAAACATGTTCTTTTCAATAATATCCACATAAAAATATTTGACAATTTGCTGATTTTTTTCTATTCTCTTATATACTCTTATCCGATTGATGACATTTTTTTTTTATTTTACGCTCTGTTGCGTAAGCTTACGGATTGTATTCAAAAAAGTTGCTTATATTAAAAAATAAGAAATAATAACAATTTTAGAAGCTAATTGCTTAGCTTAAGGCCAAGTATATTATGAAAAATCTACTATCTACTATTGATGCACCCGGTCAAGGTTAACCATGATCGTGTCATACTTTTAGGCATAGCCTTTAACTTATGCAAAGTATGTCTAAAAGTATGACACGATCAAGGTTAACCTTGACAGGGTGCATCAAAAGTATATAAGTACTTTATTAACTAATGGAAAGCTTTGTCATCTATGCCAAAAAATTTCGGGTAACTTTGTCGGCAAAATTGAGTTGGTGTAGCGGCCAACGAAACAGTCTGTCTAGTCTGCTGTATGATTTGCGCTATATGGAGTCGTTTTTTTTCTTCATAAAACACACTTGGCCTAAAGCTCAATAATAAGTTTCAATATAATTGAATGAAAAGGTCACATTAAATTGAATGCAATAACAATTTTATTTTTTAGTGTGGTTTTACATACTTTTAATCCAACTAAAATTAATTTTAATTAATACCACTTTATTCGTTAATCTTTCTTCCACAAAAATCATTTTACGAAAAAATAGCTACTCTCTTAGATTGGAAAATATTAAATACTAGTATCGCCTGTGCCCGAAATTCGGCCATATATTTCTATAAGGTAACGAAACTCAAGTTGTTTTTCACATAATGAATTGTTATTAATTTGCATGTAAATTCTTAATGCTTACCTTGACGCTATGAGGAAAATAGTGGTAAAGGACAAAAAAGGAAGCATATGCGTCAAAAACAAAAATTTATTCAACATATAATATTCATTTAAAGTAAATAAATAAATTAAAAATAAAGTAAGTAAATAACCGGTAGAAAAGTATAACAAATAAATCAAGATAAATGATAATTCTCAAGATAATAGAAGCAAGCAGCAGTTTAACTGTTTTTTTAAAGCTGAGAGAAATTAAGAGAAAGCAACAACCACAACAACAGCAATAACAATAATGCTACTCAGCTCTTTTTAAATGTTTGCGTCACTCCCGCATTCTACTCTTGCTTTTGTAAGCTACAGCAGCAATGTTTAACAGAGCTTTGTCGCTTTGTAGTTTCTCATTGTCCCATTGGTAAAAAAAGCATTTTACATTTGCTCAGTTTTACCCATCTTAATGACAGCATATTCGAATAAAAATTATATTGTGCAAATGTACTCGAAAATACCTATCCATCGATATAAGTATTATGTGAATATGTTGAAGGTAACACAGAAAAAAAGGGAACACAAACTTTTTGTTTGCCTATTAATATATAGATTTACGAGCGAAAGTCAAGCAGTGCGCTCTACGTACGTCAGAGATCTCAGACGCCCTAACCTTTTTTCACTAAATGTTCGAATCGTTGCACACTGTGCGCTTCGACTTCTTGCGCGCTGCAACCAGACAAGAAGTATAATTCCGTACAAGTACAAGTCTGCAACTAGAGAGTTACTAGAATAACGAACAAAATGGTATCAATGAAACTCTACAGCTGATTCTAAAATGTCAAGTCAAATAAATAAGGTGTGCGGTTTGTAAAAGAATGACCCATATATCTTATCTCATATATTTCTTATTCGCCCCAAGATATATTTTATATGTTTAAAAAATAAAATAATTAAAATATAAAATATTTACTCTAATTTTTTAACTCTTATTTGTAAATTTAGCAAAAATTACAATTTTTTATTTGTCAATTTTATGCCTATGATTTTTTGTGGGGAATCTTAAAAATGGACACTATAGGCCCTTAGCAAGCCTTTACTAAGAGAATATAAAATAATTTCTTTCGCTCAAAAAAACTGTTTCTGTTTTTACTGTAACTAAAACGTAAACAATAAACCACACAGATGGGGCACACATATGTCTTCCATTCTCAGGATTTTGAGGCCATTGAATAAATATGTGTTCACCTTGTTAGGTCAAAGCTCCCGTGACGGCACGTGCCAATCGAAATATGCAAGACTTTAATAAAGTACCCCACTAACTACTCTACAGCGACTTTTTGCAGCGCACTTTTGTGATGTTCTTGTAACAATCAGAAGCATTCAATGCGTCTGAAATTTATTAGCAATTCCGCGAAATGCTTGCTCTGATGGTCAATTAACTCGACCGTAATAATTAGCAAAGAGTTCTTTGAGTTTCACGTATTGAACATAATTGATTTTGAAAATAGATTTCTAAAAATTTTCAAACTATTGTTGTAGTGTTAAATGTGCATTGAATGATGATATTGTAATGGAGCGTACATATTTAGTAAAAATGTCATTTACAGCAGGTACGAGTGAGTAGGTGTAACAACACTGATGGATAATATGGCTACTCTTTGAAAATCTTTTGCTGCTTAATTAATAAAATTTACAACAAAGTTTTTGGAATTGAATGGTATGATAAACAACATTCATTGATATGATAGCAACAACATGATTGCAAAACTAGTAAGAATAATAAATACATTTTTAAAATAAATCTACAACGCACGAACTTTTTATGACTCGGGTGTAGTCCAGTAAAACCGCTATAAGTGGGACTTTTTCTACACTAGGCAGATGAACCCATATAATCTAACTTACAGGTATTTGACAAAGGTTGTACCAAATTATAGAAGTAGCACGCCCCAAATACATGAACAATAACCTGAAATGTAACTCGCAAAAGCTATTTTAGGAGATTTTGATTCGGATGATAAATCTTGATACGTAGGTTAATAGATTTTTTATAAGAATTTTTAATTTTTTTTTTTTCAATATAAGTGATAAGCTTAAGAGATCTGCAATGAGTGAAATTGGTACACTTAAATCATGAGCTATGACTATTGGTGCAAATGTGTATTCATACCAGTGATGTGATTCTGATTTAGTAAAAAATCCCGATAACATCCCGATTTAGACATGTTCATCCCACCAAAATGACACGAAAAACCCACAAAAAATCCCACCAAAATATTTATACCAATAACGATTATTTATGCAATTTTTGAAAAGAAATAGGATGTCCACCTGCTGAACAGGCCCACCTACTACTGAACACTGTGAGTTCTGACGTCTGTATGATGCGCCAATATGTAAAGTGTCGCAGTAACAACTTATTGAATGTTCACTTTTGATAAATCATTGAGATGAATGCACATGCTGCTTTAGCCCCACGGCCGTTGAGAAATAAAATATTCGAATAAAACGAAGCTGAGCAAAAATAGTTCATCTATATTTAGTGAATTTCAGAGTGTTTCTTATCGATAAAAAAAGGTGAATATGAGTAGAATTCTATATTTAATGTTTATTTTCCACAATTCGACGAGCAATCGAACAATATTGAGGAATGGGAAAAAAAATATTTCACGTCATATCATGCTGGCGTGCCTGCCCACCTACTGAACAAAACGTTGGTCCACCGACCGAACAAATTTTTCAGAAATCGTGCAAGTAAAAACTTGTAATTTAAATGATTGAAAATAGTGTTTGAAATTAGTTAAAATAGTTTTCGTGATTCTCGTCCACGTTCAGATAAAATTTTAGAATGGCGTCGCCTAAAAAAAAGTGAAAAGAAGAACGAATATAAATTCTGATGCGATGGCTGCAGCCATCAAAGAAATTCAAATCTCTATTGTTTAAAATTCAGTGAGTCATTGTGAACTATTGATAGAGTAAACTTTTTATAAACTCTCAAAAACTAGTGTTTTTACTTCATTTTCTTACTTTTTTCAACGATTTGTTTTAGGTGTTCAGTAGCTAGGCCGATTTTTTCAGCGGTCGATTTCGAGAGTTTTGCTAGATCGACTGCCAAAATTACAATTTTTGGAAATTTTAAGTTCTGATTAAAATTCTTGTTAGTTATTGAACTTATCTTCCAAATGAAACCAAGAGCTCTGAAAAATTGTGTTTTAAACCAAAGGTATAGCCTCCAAGCAAAATGTGTTTAGTAGGCGGGTATCCTCCCCTACATTTTTTTAACATTATAATAATTTTATAGTTTAATAATGTACATAATAACTTTTTTCAATAAATATAACAAATTCTCCACAAAAAAAAAACAAAAATACGAAAAGTTAAACACTGCGTTTTTTATAAAAACTCTCTTAAGTGTATGAAGTAATCATAAATTTCTTTTGTTGCATAAAAATGAAACTTAGCTTATATTTTTGTTTTTAAATGAAGATCTTATTTTCATTAATTTTAAGCCTGTTGAATATACATATCCCTTTCTTACATATTTAGAATCAATGAAACAGCAATTAAACGAACAATTTTGAAAGATTATAAAAAAGTGATACCAACCAGTTTTGCTAATTTACACTTTAAAAAGTTATGATTCAGTAGAAAATCCCAAATAAGCATCCGAAATCCCACACGTTCTCAAATAGGCCAAATATCCCAAAATGAGCCCGAAATCCCACCAAATCACATCACTGATTCATACTAACTCAACAAAATAGTATTTTGACTCATTCCCACTAAAAACAAAAAATACTCATAATACTCCTATACGCATGTGTTTCAGCAATTTATCACTTTATTGATTGTGTGTTAATAATCTGAAGCGACTCACTTGTTCATGTGAGAGGAAAATAAGTATAAGTGGGTTGAGTATTATTTTATGTTATGCCTTTGCTAATGCTTTTTGCTGATTTGTTCACTTTTTCGGGTAAGAAACCTAATGAGTTGAGTTAAGCCCGTAGCCAGGATTTTCCTTGGAGGGGGGTTTGATGTCAAAAATGTACACAAAATGTATATAAATGATACCGAAATGTATGATGCATGTATAATGATCTGATTTGCTTGGTATTTGGAAGGAGGAGGGAGGAGTTAACACAAAAATTCTCCCTTGGCTATAGGCCTGAGTTGAGTATTATTTTGTGTTATGTCTTATTTTTTTTGCAAAACAGTTATTTTTTTGTTTCAAATAAATTCAAACAAGATGAAAGCTGAACTAAAAATTACTCTAAGAACTGAAGTCATTCCACTGAACTATAAATCCATCACACAATGAATCCATCAATGAGAAAATTGAGCACTTGATTTGTTCTCTCACTTGATTTGTTTGCCGTGCGTAAACGAGTATGAATGGACGTGAGTGAAAGTTCTTCTTTGACTTAAATCCACTAGTACTCTTTCTTGTGTTAGTCAACCAACTCAAAAACGAGAATAATTGCACATCTCTGAAGCTTACTCAAGCATAATTAGGCGTAAGGTATATACAGAACATATAACTTGTTAGTTTTAGCTTTCGGACAACGGTTGAACAATGAATGAGAGGCACCAACGGAAAAGGAAGTGGGCGTGATTTATTTAAAGCTCTATGTATTGAACTGTTCATAAAATCAGTACTGTTCTTTATTTAAAATTAAGGCTCATCTATCTATATACTATTATATAAAAGGGTTCTCTCGGATTTTTATCGTTCAATCACGGGGTAACCGCTAAACCGATTTTAGTAATTCTTTCACTATTCAATTGCTATAAGAAGCGACCTTGCTACTGGGTACTAGGTTTTTGGTAAAACTTTCTATTTAATTATTTAAGAATTTATGCATTTTAATTAATGCTGCCATTGTATGTATAAGCAACACAAAATAACAGCAAACAATAGCTTAAGCTCTTTGTTAAGAGAGAGAGAGAGAAAAAAAGAGCTGAAAGTCTACAACTCACCACGCTGCCATATTAAGTGGATAGTTGCCTTAATGGTATAATAATACAAGGTAGCATTGGCAACTGCTTATTTTCTCTTCTACAAGAAAACATCTCCTAACAAAAACAGTTATTTGTGGAAATGCATCTGCAGCTGCTGTGGTTGTTGTTTTTTTTTTCACTTCAACGTTTTCAACATTGTTTGTGTTTTCGATGGCGGATTGTGAGCGCTCTCTTTTTGAGTATATTTTTTGACAGGAGATGTTTTCCCAAGCAAACTGAAATGAAACTGTTTTCATTTCAATAAGAAGCAACTCTTTATATATCAATAAGAAATATTCTTAAATAAATAAAATGAATTAACCATATTTGGTGTTTACTTAAAATATGTTTTCATATCATATTTATACTCCCAAGCAACGCTGGGAACGTGTATGCTAGTTTATTTTATAAATCAAATCAACATTAATCAGTTTCATAAGTATTCTCCGTTTATTTCGATCATCTACTCCGATCTCTGTGGAAGCTTTATTATTCTGTGCAGGTAAAAGTCTCTACTAGTTTGTTTGCCTCTCCGGACCAGTTTCCCGGACCATCTTTCTTAGACCAGTTTCTTTTCTGTTGACATTGTTGTATACAATTCACTTTTAGTCACTCATAATCAACCTTTAAATGACCATGATCGGACTTTAAATGAGCATGAACGTTTCAAACGGACAAATTTAGAGCACTCGCAATTTCTCTGACTGTCGAATACTTGTTTATCTCCACGAGGAGCATCCAGGCTTTTTTTAAGTAAAAGAGCAAAATATGGCGCATATACTCATCAAAGTTCTTCATTTTTAAAACACTCTTAAAACACGACTTCCAAAGAAAAGCAGGAAAAACTGAATTAATTGATTTGCTTTAAATATAATTGACTTAGCTGGTCAATATATGACAGATTTTAACCATAACAGTGATGACTCTCAAAAAATATGTCACTTTCTTTTTGAACAACCCAATAAAATAAAAGTAGTAATGAACGTATAATCTTGCCGAAGTTAAAATAGTATGATAACAATAAAATGTTGAGTATGATTGGTATAAGTACCTAGTAATATGACTGTGATATATGAGTATGTTTGGTAAGATGGATGTATAATACTGGAATTGGTGTAATAAGTACGGTATGATAGCTGTAGTATGGTTTGGTATGATCAGTTTTTTTTAAATGTGGGGATATGATGGTTACGGTATGAGAAGAATATGGAAGGTTGCTGCAATAGGAATATATAGGGAATTATGTGAATTGTATGGAATGATACGTCTAATATATATGGTGTGATGGGTTTGATATATTGAGTATGGTATAAGGAGAATATGAAAGGGTATTTTATGATGGCCCATGGGCTTATATGTATAGTATGATGAGTTTGGTAAGATAGGTGTTGAATGATGAATAAGGTATGATGGTAAGGGTATGATTAGTATAGCATGATGTGTAGAATTAGTATGATGGATATGTTCGATGGATGTTGTAATATTAGTACAGTATGATGGGTGTTGTATGATGGGTATGGCACGGTGGATATGATAGTATGGGTATAGTATGATGGGTATGGTATAATGGGTTTAATATGATAAGTAATAGGATAGGGTATGGTCTGATGTCTATAGTGTAATGGGTGTCATATGATGAATGTGGTATGATGGTTAGGGAATGATGAGTTTGCTATATTAAATATCGTATGATGAGCATGATATGATTAAGATATGATATGATGGATTTGGGTCGATAGGTACGGTCGATGATGTTGTAGTATGATTTTGATATCATAGCCTTAACATTACTGATATACTCGTAATATGATGAATATGGTATAATGGGTTTGGTATGAACGATATGGAATAATGCAGGGATACCAAGCATCAAACTCTTTCCACTCTACAAAAAATTTAATATTTTAATGTTTGTTGTAATTCGCCGACTTCACCCTTGCTTTCTTGTTGTATGTACGCACTATCGATCGAGGCTGTATCGCTTGTTGTTGTTTTTGTGTGTTCTCAAATTTGAACGTGTTCGCAATGGCGGTAGCTGCCACGAAGCATGTTCTTGCTTTTTATGTCCTTTTCGTTGTTGCAAATGCAGCGTTCGCCCACTATTCATATTTGTGTTGTTGGTTTTATGTGTTTTTCGTTCTTCAAAACATTTTATTGTTTCATGAATCCAACGCTTTGTTGTTGTTGTTGAATTTGTTGTTGCACTCTTCAAATATTTTTTGTGGGCATCGCTGATATAATGGATATGGCGTGATTGGTATGGTTTTATGGGTTTCTTATAATAGGTATGGTATGTTGATATGGTGTAATGGTTATGGTTAGGATATAAATAGCTATGGTATGATGGTATGGCTCGTATCGGTTTGCTTATGAATAAGTAATAGAAACTGTTTTGATTTGTTGTTCATTCTCCTGTAAAAATAGTGATTCCGTATTTAAATTTAAAGGGCAGTTAAGTATTAAAGACGTTATTTCGTGATATAAAAAATCAAATTAAAGAAAAATATATATTTTTTTGTTACCACTTATAACCTAACACTCAAGTTCTTCTAAAACGCTTCTATCAACTTTAAATTTTTCGAAATTTTTTGAGTAAAGCAATAGTTATTTTCTGCCAAACACTCTTCAGCCACTTAAAAATATTTAAACCACCTGAAATTACACACATTTTTTTTTTATTTTATTTATTGTGAACGCAACTATGACCGAAAACTTCCATATTTTTGCTGAAATTCACTGCCACGTGGCGACTATGCCAGCAACTAATAAAAAAAACTACAAAATAAAATTTTATATGGTTCTAAAAATTCAATACATTTATACTCGTATTTGTCGCTATGCTTTCAACTTGTGCTTAACATGGTCAGTGCACCATTTTCTTTTTTTTTTTTTTTGTGTCTGTCGCACATAACTCTAGCTTTGACAAAAAAATTATTTGTTTGTAACCGATGTTTTTATAAAAGCCTCACAATTAGATTCCGAAAGCTTTGTGAAGCTTGTAAAATAATGAGAGTTGTCACAACAACCAGTTTTTATTCACATTTTTTATATATGCAAAAATATTAAAAATATGCAATAATACTTCAAAGTAATGCCAAAGACATAGTTAAATAAACTTGACCCTTAATATTTAATTTATTGATGAATGAAAAAAAAAGGTCAGTGGTACTATTTTTCATGAATACGGTAAATATTTTTGGCCCAATTCGAATATAGAAAATGTAGATTTTTTTTTTTTAAGAATAGTATCCCGTTTTTAACATGGCAAACCCAACCAACACTCCCTATCCACATTAATTTATTCAAATTGCATTAAAAGTTTAAGTTGGTTTGAATTTTTTTAATAGGCTTTTTGACTTGCCTAAAATTGTTGGATATATTTGACTTATTAAGGTGTATTTTTTCTGTTTTTACTTTTACTACATAGACCTGGATAAATTTTTATGGATTTTAAAGACAGATATTACTCTTGTACAAATTTAAGTAATTTTATTTGCATATAGTTTTATATGGCTCCAAAAAGCTCTGGAGAGGTAAGACTATATCAACTTTGAAGGTTAAGACGCAGGTTAGGTTAGATTGGAAAAAGTTGTAAAAAAAACTACTTAACGATTGGAAAGTATTGATGATTGACTTTTCTTTCCCACTTAACAATCATTCCATGTTGAACCAAGGCAGACTTGACTGAATAACACCAGACAAAAATCCTTGGCTTAAAGCTAAGAAAAAATTATAGCTAATCTATATTATAAAAGAACCGTGCAATGCCGTATACATTCAAGAATTTTCAGTACATTCCGTATTTGGGCAATTTGAAAAAAAAAATTCATTAATGCAATAGAAAAGAATAGAATCTCACCAAGAGACAACTTAAGCAAAATTTTTCAATTTAAATCTATGGTTTTTTCTTTTTCTTCATTTTTTATAATTAAAAGCTTTTTAAATGTGGAAAAATTTCTTGGGTAACATACTTTCTTGGTATTTATTTTATTTCCATTAAAAATTTGTTATGGTTTCCTAAACTAAGTGAATTTTCACGATGAAATTTGGTTTATTTTATATTTAATTTGATGAAAAATATTCTTTAATCGTACGAACGAAATTCTCAAAATACTTTGCTGCAAACATTTCTAAAAATCTGAGAAAATATTTTTTAAATTTTTTTGGTAACAACCTTGTTTGGTTTGCCTTTCATGTGATTCACATCCAGGTAGCAAGGGTTCTTCGAAATCTTATTCAGCTATTTATAAAGAATTGAATAAGCACTTAATTTCAACATTGTGAATAAATTCGAAATTATATAAAATTCGAGAGTTTGAAAAATTATTCATATTAAATAAGTATCTAAATATGAATTTAAGAGTTAATATGAATATGATTATGAATATGAATATGAATATGAATACGAATATGAATATGAATAAGAATATGAAATGAATATGAATATGAAAATGAAAATTAATATGAATATGAATATGAATATGAAAATGAATATGAATATGAATATGAATGTGAATATGAATATGAATATGCATATGAATATGAATATGAATATGAATATGAATATGAATATGAATATGAATATGAATATGAATATGAATATGAATGTGAATATGAATATGAATATGAATAAGAATATGAATATGAATATGAATATGAATATGAATATGAATATGAATATGAATATGAATATGAATAAGAATATGCATATGAATATGAATGTGAATATGAATATAAATATGAATATGAATATGAATAAGAATATGCATATGAATATGAATATGAAAATGAATATGAATGTGAATATGAATATGAATATGAATAAGAATATGAATATGAATATGAATATGAATATGAATATGAACATGAATATGAATATGAATATGAATATGAATATGAATATGAATATGAATATGAATATGAATATGAATATGAATATGAATATGAATATTAATTTAAATATGAATATGAATATAAATATACATATGAATATGAATGTGAATATGAATATGAATATGCATATGAATATGAATATGAATATGAATATGAATATGAATATGAATATGAATATGAATATGAATATGAATATGAATATGAATATGAATATGAATACGAATATGAATATGAATATGAAAATGGATATGAATATGAATATGAATATGAATATGAATATGAATATGAATATGAATATGAATATGAATATGAACATGAATATAAATATCACGTGACGAGTGAACTAACCTTTTTTTAAAAAGGTTGTATCTACAAGAGATGTAGGGTTGCAAAGGCGTATAATTTAGTAACTGCATGCTTGGTAGTTGTCAAATCTTGACGTTCGTCATTATAAAATGCGGCAAATTTGTCATGAAGTGCTAAGCAGTAAAAGAAAGAACAGAATTCGTTGAATTTTGTTACGAAATATCGTGTTCAAACGCAGTTATGATGCGAAAGATTCAAGCAAATTTTCCTCATAATAATTTGCCTTCGGATTCGATGATTTCGGAGCTCATTTTCATATTGGCAGCTAAGTCAATAAGCAAAATTTCTGCATTTGGGGATACGAAAGTTATTCAGAAGATGCCAATACACTACAACAAAAGACTGTTTGGTGTGAATTGCGGCGGAGAAGCGTCATAGGGCCATACTCTTTCGAAAATGACTTCGGAAGAGCTGTTACAGTCAATGGAATGCGTTACATTGTCATGATAAAAAATTTTTTGTGGTCGGAGATAGATCTCTGCTTTCAACAGAATGGTGATATGTGCCATACAAGTAGTATAGTAAACAATAAATTTATTGCGCACGAAATTCCCTGGTCGTGTTATTTCGCTTTTTGTGGAGACGAATTGGCCTCCAAGATCTTGCGATTTAACATCCTGAAAGGTATTTCCTTGAGATAATGCTAAAACTAATATTAAGAGTCTAAGCTAACCATCCGCATATAATTCTAGCTCTCAAAGCAAACATTGAAGTCGCCATCGCCGAAATAGAGCCCCAATTATCCGAAAGAGCGATAGAAAATTTCGATAAAAGAATAACGGTCTGCAAGCTTAACCGAGCCGACCATTTGAAAGATATTTTCTTTCATTCATAATCTCCATTTGTCTACTTTGTAACCCAATAAAAGTTGAAAAGAGATTCAAATATTTTTTCGATTTAATCAAAAAACAAATTCTACACCTCTTGTTGATGCAGCTTATTGTATATGAGCTTATTAGTGATACTTTTTGAGAGTAAATCTTGATTTTTTTTCTAGTAAGTTTGAAATGCATTTAACCTGAATTTATCATCGTAGTCTATTTAACGTTTTTTATGTCTATTTAATTAGCAACATACAGAAGTTCAAGTGATTGATTTAACAAATGACCAATTTACAGTTAATATCCGCTCAATTGAAAATTTTAGATTCATAAGCCTTTCAGTAAAACTGGGTTATTTGCATTTTGTCTTATATATGTACACCACACAGTTGAGTAAACATTAATATTCAACAGCACATAAATCGTTGGTATTAAAAGAACATTGAATTGAATGATGATTTATTTGATATGTTGATTGAATTTGATTTAAACAAGACCACTTTATGCCAAACCCAGTAACAATGCAGCCACAACCAAAAATAAACTAACCTCAACCGCCCAATAGCAACTTCACCCAGTGTCAGTCAGACTGTAGCGGTAAAGATGGGCTTGTCGTCTGCTCGCTAGTGTTGCGTAACGTAATATATGATAAGTTTTACCTGATGTCATGGTATCTATCAATCACGTGACAAGTCAATTTGTCATATAATTTAATGCGAGGAATTAAATTGATTGATATTTCATGTTGATAAAATAAAATTCAAAAGATGCGTGACTGCAATTGTTGGGATTATTTCAAACACCTTGGATTATTGGTATCTCTATGATGACAGTTGAAAATTGAATTTAATTTTTTTAAATATTTTAATAAATACTTGCAAAAACAGTAATGCGAAAATTTATTAGTTTCACTTATCTTTCCCACGCAGTCATCTTCTCGTGGTTATCTTTTTCCATTAGCATAACTTATCAAATATTCCACAGTTGATTTCTTCATTTCTTCTTGACTTCTTCTCCGGACAACAACACAATGCGCCAAGAAGATATGATAATTAAATTTGCCCATCCATTGTTTGTACAGCATAAAACCAACAATAAAAGCTCAATTTACAGCGCAGCAAACAACAAATATTAACCAATTTGTTGGTTTTGTTGAAATTGTCATTTTATTTAAAAAAAAAAAAAAAACAAAACAAAACCAACATTAAAAATTATCTTGGACGGTGTTTGCCTCTATTCGGTTTGGAGCTTATATTTACTAAGAAATTTGAAACGTAGCTTTTAACCGTCGGACTAAGTTTACTCCAAATGGCATGGGATAAACAAAAATAAAAAGAAAGAAACACACACACCCTTAGAGCCTATAGCAACATTTTTCCATGTCAAGTATTTGCTGGAAGAACAGTTTTAGCCCAATTTGAAGTAAAGTCAGCTGTAATGCAGAAAATATAACCCACACACACTCATCAACATTGTAAGCCACTTAAAGCGGAAAAATTTTGATAAATAATGAGCTTCATGTTTATTTTCAGAAGAATTTCAGATTCTCAGACAAAATCAATTTCTGAATAAATTTCCATACGTCAAACCTTTGTCAAAAGACAAAACTTTATAATTTACGTGCTGCTCTATTGTAAGCACCTTAGATCGCCTTCGGATCGAACTTACAAGCAGCTTAATTTTTGATTTAATTTTTGATGAAGCGAAAGTTTAATACTTTATACTTCAGGAGAATTGTTGTATCTTTGACAAAAAAAATGTTTACGGTGAAAAGGGAAAAAGTGAATTTCGTGTCCAGCACCATAACCATTCGACACCATCACCAAAACCAAGGAAATGCTTGATAAATACAAAGGGGACTCTGCACCATTAATTTCAATGGTTAAGAAGAGGTTTACCATAGTGGTCGTACCAGCACAAGTGACGCTGAACGTTCAGGTTGCCCAAAAGAGTTCGTCATGCCAGAAATCGTCGATAAAATCTATAGAATGATATTGGACGGCAAAGACATAAAAAGAGAAGACCTCCAAAATGTTATTTTAACAGAATTTCGTGAGCGAACCTGACGGGCCATCGAGAAGTGAAACATGTTGTGTTTTTGATAAAATCGTGAAACATGCTGCGCTACTCAGAAAAACAGGTTTTCTTCTTGTTGCGAAGATCACAAATCATTTAAATTTTGTGATTGTGTTTGTAATTTCTATTTCTATCAACAAAAATAGCGAAAATTTGCAACAACGCACTTTTTCACAATTTTGTTTAATTTCTAGCAAACTGGCATTTTTTCGCAAAATGCAATTTCATTGGAAATGATTGCGGAGGCGCGGGTTCAATTCCGGCGACTGGCATTTTTTTTTTTGTAATTTCGGCTGGCATTATTTTTTTTTTTTATTTTTTCTTAAAATATACATTTTTTTATTTTTTTTTTTAATCAATTTTTAGTAAATAATTTGTAATTTTTATAAATTTCAAGCGAAGAACTTATTTGTTTTCAGTCATTTTGTTTTTGTTTTTTTTATTATTTAAGCTTAGGTAATATCGCGGAGGTGCGGGTTCAATTCCGGCGGCTGGCATGATTTTTTTTTTCAATTTCGCATTATTTATTATTTTTTTTTAAACAATTTTTTAATACATAATTATATAAAAATATTTTGAGCAGTCATTTTATTTTGTTTTATTATTTAAGCTTAGGAAGTTAATATGTATTGTATGTGCATATGTTTAGAGTACATATTATTTTAATTTTTTACCATTTCTTGCAAATAATTTAATTAATTTTATACATTTTGTCAGGTTTTTTTTTAACAATACTTACTTTTAAATGAAACAATTTTTTTTAAATAATACAACCATTTGAGAAAAAAAAATTATATTTCAATTAAACATCAATGCGAAATCATCATAATAGTTTTATTAAAATCAATCAATCATTTTATCACAATTTTTTTTTTTATCGAAATATTTTCGATCACAAATAAAAAGTATCTTTTTTATCGATATTTTTTTCAATCAGAAATAAAAGTTATTATATGATCATATTTTTTCGATCAGATTAAAAAAAATAAATTTGATCGAAACTATATCGATCCAATAAAGGAACATACATATGTATGTATTTAGATATAAATTATAATATATTATTAAAACTTAAAAAGTTACAAAATATCTCAAAAACGAAGGAAGATATAAAAAAAAATTGTGGTTTTGACTTTTCCCAGTAAAAGTGTGAATATTAAGTATCAACTTGAGTTTAAAAGTTATAAGCGAAAATTTTAAGTAATTTTCTGGTAATTTTGTAACTAATATCTTTAAATAACTCAACAAAATATTGCATCTTTTCCAAAATATCCAAAATATCCAAAATATTTTCTTGTTTCCAAAAAACTATCCAAACCCTTCTCCTAGTTCTTGTCTTAGTCCTTATTCAAATCTTTGTTCTAGTCCAATTTCAAATCCTTTTCCGATCGTTATTTGTTATTTGATATTTTTTAATGAAAAAATAACTTTTATTTCTGATTGAAAAAAATATCGATTTTTATCGACACATTTATTTGTGATCGAAAATATTTCGATAAAAAAAAAATTGTGATAAAATGATTGATTGATTGATTGATTTTAATAAAACTATTATGATGATTTCGCATTGATGTTTAATTGAATTATAATTTTTTTCCTCAAATGGTTGTATTATTTGAAAAAAATTGTTTCATTTAAAAGTAAGTATTGTTAAAAAAAACCTGACAAAATGTATAAAATTAATTAAATTATTTGCAAGAAATGGTAAAAAATTAAAATAAAATATACTCTTAACATATGCACATACAATACATGTTAACTTCCTAAGCTTAAATAATAAAACAAAATAAAATGACTGCTCAAAATTTTTTTTATATAATTATGTGTTAAAAGATTGTTTAAAAAAAATAATAAATAATGCGAAATAGAAAAAAAATCATGCCAGCCGCCGGAATTGAACCCGCGCCTCCGCGATATTACCTAAGCTTTAATAATAAAAAAACAAAAACAAAATGACTGAAAACAAATAAGTTCTTCGCTTGAAATTTATAAAAATTACAAATTATTTACTAAAAATTAATTAAAAAAAAAATAAAAATATGTATATTTTAAGAAAAAACAAAAAAAAAATAATGCCAGCCGAAATTACAAAAAAAAAAAAAATGCCAGTCGCCGGAATTGAACCCGCGCCTCCGCAATCATTTCCAATGAAATTGCATTTTGCGAAAAAATGCCAGTTTGCTACAAATTAAACAAAATTGTGAAAAAGTGCGTTGTTGCAAATTTTCGCTATTTTTGTTGATAGAAATAGCAATTACAAACACAATCACAAAATTTAAATGATTTGTGATCTTCGCAACATGAAGAAACCCTGTTTTGCTGAGTAGCGCAGCATGTTTCACGATTTTATCAAAAACACAACATGTTTCACTTCTCGTTGGCCCGTCAGGTTCGCTCACGAAATTCTGTTGAAATAACATTTTGGAGGTCTTCTCTTTTTATGTCTTTGTTGGACGGTTGGAGAATGATAGTGCGTGAGCATATTTGTAGATGCAAATTTTAAATTCGACTCGTATTTGACCATTTTCCATTTTCGATACTGTTTGAATAAAAAAAATATTGGGAACTATTAAGTTTTGGAATCTTTTTGAGTTTTTTTTTTTTTGCCCATTAAGGTCGGTTGTATTATTTGTGGACTTTAAGAATGGCAACACATGTAGGGGTGGAGCGTATTCGCAACCCGTCGGCGTTAATGGGTTAATATTTATAATTGCAAATAAATTTACGGTTAATATAATTAAAACTACTCTTAATTAAGTTGATGGCTGGAAATATAAAAATAAAAAGAACGAACTCGCAGGAAGATTCCTTCACAATCCATTGCCCCACAATCCATCCAGGGAGAGAAAAACCCAAGCATTTAATGCTTGAAACAAGCAAATAGGCTATCAGTTTACACCAGTGATGTTCACGTAGTACCACGCGTGGTGAGACTTGAAAGCTTTATTCGAGAATCGAAACACGTATACGATCGAATGCACAAAGTTCACTCAATCAGTTGGCGCTGTAACTTCAAGCTGGTAAGTTCGTGCCACTTGGTCGTGTGTTTTGCACTGCACGAAATGTTTTAGGCCTATGAAAATGCGTTATTTGTAGAATAATAATAATAATTATGATAATGATAGTGAAAATGATAATAATAGTGACAATGATAATGATAAGGATAAAGATTACGATGATGACAATGATAATTATAACACAATTCTTGCTTAATATCTGCACAACAATTTTTGTCAGTGCAGAGAGCGACAGAGCTACAAACACAAGCACAAATGTCGAAAATTGTAGTGGTATGCGTATGAACACCACTGGCACATGATACAATTACAAGGTAAGCTCATTTTAAAATGGCTGCTATATTATGAAATTTTGCAACAACAAAGCTGTAGAAGCCACAAACGTCAAACGACAAAAGCAACAACAACAACAAAGAAAAACTAAAAGCTATCAGCTGATTTTGACAACTAACGCACCCTGCTCTCGAATATGAGCCTACCTTGTAATTGTATCATGCACTGGCAGTGATGTTCACGTAGTACCACGCGTGGTGAGACTCGAAAGCTTTATTCGAGAATCGAAACACGTACACGATCGAATGCACAAAGTTCACTCAATCAGTTGGCGCTTTATAGCTGAATTACAATACTGCGTTAGGTCGGTCGGCCTTTGACCGTACTTTGGTCTCCGTTGTAAAAACTTTACGATATAAGCTGTCAAAACGGACGACCTCAAACTTTGCAAAACTAAATGTTGCGTTGACAGATCGTGCGTCTGTCATTTTGGTGATGCCAATAAAAGCAGCTATACTAAAAATCCCACAAAACGTCCCTTTTTCCGAAATCATGCAATTATAATTGTAATCAATGAAAAATTAAAAGATAGTGTCATAATAGCGTTCAATAGCGTTAAAAATCTTTTTTAAATGCTTTATAAATGAGATAATTTTAAAAATGGAGGAAACCTTCAATTAACCCTCGATAAAGCATTTTTAAATTTTATTTTGTTTTCATCTGAGCACAAATTATGTCAAAAATACATCAAATTGTTTCATAATATATAAAAAAAAAAACAGAAAATGTAAAAAAAAATTATTGAAAATGTTTGTTTATAAATGAGAGGATTTTTAAAAATGGCTGAACATCCAATAAATCCAATAAACCCCACATAAAGCATTTTTAAAATTATTTGCTCTCATTTGAGGACAAATATTGTGAAAAATAATTAAAAATACTTCAAAAATTTGGATAATATGTCAAAAAAATTCAAAATTATAAAAAAATTCAAAAGAAAAACAAAATAAAAACAAGAAAATTGGTCAAAACATTTCGAAATATTTACAAAACAAGATAATAAAATGACGATGTTTTCAGTGCAGAGAGTAGCTTCGAAAAAACAACGATGTTTAAACCATGGTATAATAATATAAGGTAGTATTGACAGTTGCTTGGGCAACGACCATCTGTCAAAAAAAATGTATAGAAAGAGAGCGTTCAATTATTTCTTATGTTTTCGCCATTGTTTATGTTTCAGCGCTTGCAAATAACCAAACATTTTCTTACAAAATATTGCCTATTTTATTTAATCAATAGTGAGTTATTATTACTAGAACGAAAATAATTTGTAAACTTAATGTTATTAAATGCAAACATAAAAAAAAATGTTGAAAACGTTTAAGTGCAGCAACCTCAGCAGCTGCAGATGCATGTGGACGAAATTGAAGAAGTTTTCAATTAAAATTAAAACACCACGGCTGGAAAACGTTAAACACATATCACACATAATTTTTTCACAACTTTCATTATTATAATTGTGTATTTAACGCACATATTTTGCGGAATTTATTTATTTTTATATTCGTTTAATTCTTGTTGCACGAACAACTGTTTTTGACAGATGGTCGTTGCCTTGTTGCTGAGAAAATCTATACTTGTCAATGCTACCTGTATAATTGTATCATGGTTTAAACATCAAAATGTTGACGAAATTGTGACAAATAAATTAAAAGTCATTGAATTTATCAAATACACAAACCATTATTGACACTCTTCCCACTTCAAATCGAAAGTGTTCCTATTTTAACTACAAAGCAGCTACAACATTTTTATGAATAACAAAATTTTAAAAGACTTTTTAGCATTAAAAAGCTTTTTAAGTATTGAACGTTTTAAAGTTATTTGAAGATATTTTTATGGATACGGCTGAAAATATATAATTTTCTTTAATTTAGTAAAATGAAAAAAATTTTCGCTATTTTGATACCACAAATACTAAAATATCTTCAATACTGCGAAAATTTTAATTACAATGAAATTTTAGAAGCAAAATTTGTTTTTATTGTAAAACTAATTTAAATTCAAATTTGCAAATTTTCAACTCTTTTTAAAAACTGTAACACTTATCAGCAAAAAATGTTTAAATTTTACGCGAAAATTAAAAACCGTGTTTTTCTATGATATAATGATTGCCCTTGTACGAAATGCTCTAAAAAATAGGGTAGATAACGATTTCTGGAACGCTACGATTCGACAGTGCATTTCAGAAGTTCTCTTCATAAAAATAAGAATGGCTGAATGTTTTCTAGTAGATGGACATTACCAAGTGGCAGCTCCATACCAAGTTTCATTATTATGTGGCATTTAACTCCAAAGCTATTTGATACCATAAGTTTGACTTATATGGGCGGTGCCATGCCCCCTTGTCCAATGCTCACTCAATTTTTCCAGTCAAAGGACAAGACTAAATAGTACATTCTTACCGAGTTTCATTGATGTGTGACTAATAGTTCGAAAGTTATACCCACAATTTGGGAAGCCGAAAAAGTGCCACACCCTTTTCCCAACGCCCATAAAATTTTGCCAGTGGAACGGCACATGTAAATCGAGGCCGAACACCTAATTCCAATGTTGTGCGACCTATAATTCCAAAGTTATTCAATATTGCAGATTCGAGCTGCCACGCCCCCTTGTACAATGCTCGCTGAATCACTTGTAATTAGTGAGTACTTGGGTACAACTTTACAAAAACAAAGTGAACGGCATTTGCCAATCTACCTTACCACAACATTCCTTTGTGTGTTATATTATTCAAACAATGATATTAAGGGTATTCGTCTTCAACCAACCTCATTAAAATATCTAATTGACCAATATATAAGTTTGCCATTTTGCATGAATACCCTTATAATATTATTTATAATATACTAAAAAATGCATAAATTTTAATATGAAATACAATTGAATAATATTAATATCATGCTAAATTCATCAAAATCATTTTTATACTACTTAAGCAGCATGTTAATTTAAAAAATTTGATCAATTTAAAAAAAACTCGCATCAAAATATAAATTCCCACGATAATCCTATGAAAATCTGAGTTTTCCATCGGAATCCAAGAATACCCACATTTTAGCATTGCTCAACGAAAATGCAACCCAGCGTTAATATGGAATGTCAAAAGCACGACCTAGCTTGAGCATGTCGCTACTCATAGCGTTGATCGTACGTCACCCCCTCAAATTCATATTTACGGGATGAGGTCGACGCAATGCCTGAAGTCATATTTTGTGTTGCTTCATAAGAACTCATTGTTTCTAGTCGAGCTGTCAAAGGCCGACCGACCTAACGCAGTATTGTAATTCAGCCATTAACTTCAAGCTGGTAAGTTTGTGCCACTTGGTCGTGTGTTTTGCACTGCACGAAATGATTTAGGCATATGAAAATGTTTTAGGCGTTATTTGTAGAATAATAATAATAATAATAATAATAATGATAATGATAGTGCCAATGATAATAATAATGACAATGATAATGACACTGATACATTATCTTTATCAGTATGATATGATAATCAGACAATGATTATGATACTGATACATTATCTTTATCCGTATCATTATCATTGTCATCACATTGTCATGATGACAATGATAATTATAACACAATTCTTGCTTAATATCTGCACAACAATTTTTGTCAGTGCAGAGAGCGAGAGAGCTACAAGCACAAGCACAAAATTTGAGAATTGTTGTGGTATGCGTGTGAACACCACTGGTTTACACTCAAGCGTAAATTTCTCAATTCAAGCATTATTTTGCTAGAATTGAACAAATACATGATATTAAGAAAAAATATTTAATTCAAGAAACATTTGCTTGAAACTCAAGAATATTTTTTTCTAGATTCAAGTCTAATATTAGCTGGAAGTGAGAAAAATTTGCTTGATTCAAGTAACAATTTGCTGAAAACTAGAATTTGCTTTATTTGAGTAATTAATTTTCCTTGAATTGAGTATGATTTGCTTGATTCAAGTAAATAATTTTCTTAATACTAGAATGTTTTGCTTGATATTAGAAACATAATTTTTTATTGATGTAGAATAACCGATCATAAAAATTACTCGAATACACTAAATATAACTTGTAGACGCCTACATATTTCCACGTAAAGTAACAGATAAGACACTGCGCCTGCGAACCATGCAATAGTTTGTCAATACGCACCATCTTAAACAGGTTTTCATGTAAACATGTTGTGAATTGTAAGCATGCTAAGATAAATTGAAGTGAGAAAATTTGCTTGATTCAAGTAAACAAATTGATGAAAACTAAAGTAATTCTCTGCAATTGCTTAAATTAAGTAAATATTTTATTGATTCAAGTCTTGTTCCAGTTTCTAGAATCAAGTATTTTATTCTTGTTTCAAGTGATAATTTATTTTACTCAATTTTAGAAATAAATGCTAATTATATATATACTTTTCTTAATTTTAGTTGTTTGTGCTTGATTTGAGCAAATGAGGCTTAATTTTAAATTTTCTAAGATCAACTAAAATATTTGCTTAATATGTATAAGAATATTATTTCTCTCCGTGTATGTGACTCTAGTCTTTCATTTGCCCCTTAACAATGGACTCTTATACATATTGTCCGATTCTGATATAACTTAAGGCAGAAATTATTTAGAGTATTTATATGGGTCTGGATTATATCTTCTGTTAGTCTGTTTTCTCCCACATTTCGTGAGAGTTAATATGAGTATCAAAAAACTTCCTTTTTTTCAATGGACCGTTCTGAAATAAATTTCACTTAAAATTCTCTCAAAAACTTGTAAATGGGACACATATTTGTTTTCTTTAGCTTGAGCTTAGCATTGTGTTGGGATGATTGGATGATTTGAAAGAGTTTACAAGTCATTAAACATTAAAAAGTTTTAAATATACACAAGTTTCAAATAAAAAGAAAATACGACCGATGTCGTGCGCGTCGAAAAACCAACTACGCTCCCTGTTCATTCGCTTTCTTCCTGTGGTCCGCGTTTCGTCCAAATTTAAATTGTCTGTCCCGCTCTTCGATAAGTTTTCAGTATTGTCGGCTCGTCGCCAAAAATAAAGGTCGTAGCAGGGTCCCCGTATTTTGTAATGTCATTTTAATAAGTCGTGAGCCACGGTTGGCGGCCGTGGCGCAGTGGGTAGAGTGCGTGACCCATGCGCCAGAGAACCCTGGTTCAATTCCATCTGACACAGAAAGTTTTTTCAATTGAAAATTTTTTCAAACCTCAGAGAGTAAATAATGCCATGTAAAGCTTCTTGAGAACATGTCCTGCTCTTGTCCTTGACACTAGTACACTAAGGGAAAAAATATTAAATTTATCCAAAAACTTTTTTAATTTATCCAATAAGCGAGTCATTTTTGCAACAATAACGCATTTGCATAAATCGACTACGTAAATATTTAAAATTTATTTGAATACTTCTTTAATTAATTTAAATATTTAAATATTTAAACAGAATTAATCAAAAATATATTAAAATTATGCACGAATTTTTTTAAAATATCTTTCAAATATTCACTATTTGAAAATAAACTATCGCATTTAAAGAAAATATATAAAAATATTGAACATAAAAAAAACATATTTAAATTGAATATGTTATTAATGGTTTTATAGCATTATTTTGTTCATATTGCGTCCATCAAATGGCATTTGCTTGTATTATTTATCTCGCTTCACGTTTTTGTTCTCTAATTTATACTATTTTTGACATTTGGTGCCCTAATATTGCACCATTAGAGGGACAAAAAATATACATACAAAATATATGTAGATAGAAGCAAAATATGTAGGTAAATGGCAACCGGTGCAAGATATTTCAGAGAAAATATCAAGTTGTCACTCCACCCTACATAATTCCTTTTCTTTGCCAAACATGCATACTATATTACCCTTGCAACAATAACTAAATGAGAACTATAAGACCTGCAAATGCAAGAAATAAACTGCAGGAACAGAGTGCGATGCTGTTGCTGCTTGTCGGAGAATGTGTGAACGTGTGCGATGCTGTTGCTGCTTGAGTATAAATAAAATTCAAATACGGGAAAAAAACGAGTTGTAAGGAAAACATTTGATTTATCCACGTAAATATTTGAATAAAATTTATACTCAGGCGTGGATAATGCTAATATGCGTTATATCCCTTAGTGTATGGTCCAGTTCTCGATCAATTGTGTTCAAACATTCAATAACACGCACAACACAATTTGATCATAAGAAGTCCGGTCAAAGTCCTTTCAAGAGCTGAAATGGCCAGTTTATTTTTTTCTATTTTAATAAGTCACTTATTAAAATAAGAAGTGGACACACTTCTAGTCATATGTCCAGTCAAATCATCGGTGTTGTCTCTAGTCCGCTTATCCCTTTGTGAGGATGTCCCTCTTGTGACAAATCCCACATATATAACACTACGTTTAATTTGTATCAGAAAATCTTCAAATAAGATCACAAACCTCCTGCCCTAAAGTTGTCCACTTTGTGATACTGCTTTCTTTCGAACTTTCCTTTCTTGAACCGAGTAAAGTAAATGAAAATGGTTTAATTTTTTGGCAAACGCTTATAGATCTTTAGTAGAGAGGGCTCTTAGGTAACTCTTCTGCCTGACACAAAGGAATTCGTTGCATTCCACACCATTTATAAGGTGGACTTTTATAACTCCCACCAAAATTTTGGTGATGGTATAGCACATGTATTTTAGAGTATTTTAAAAACTGCACTCTCCAAAATTTTTGACACGATAGACCATTTTTTGTTTTTTTGTTTTTTGTTTTTTTAACGACATCGCAATTTGTCGATAGTTTGCGGTGTCCGTGGTTTTGCTCTTCCAAGTTATTAAATGGACATAACCACCATGTTATCTAACAAAAAAACACCAAAAAAAAAACCTCGTGTCTACATTTCCACAAGTTCTTGTTCAATTAATTCCGGCAAATTTCAGCACTTCAGATGTAACTATGTAGCATACCAGTCTCAATGTTTTCATAGCTAATTAAGTAATAGAGTAATGTTTGAGTATTCGTCCTATGTGATTTTGATTATATACAAACCATGGTCAAAGTATGGAAAATTAATATAGCTGTTTCATAAGAAATTCATAATTAAAGTTATGATTATTAAACCAAAGTGGGTACTGCACCCACTTTAGGGCAAGACATCAAACTATATCCTCTTTATCCTCGCGTTCAACAAAACACAAAACAAATGAAATCGTCACTAAATCGCTCGAGGGTGGTCTGCTTTTAATTATTTTACGCAATTAACTTACACTAGCTTAAATAGGTTAAAAAGAAGCGACAAAGACCCTTAATATTGGGATAAAGACTTTAATAATTAATGTTATGCTAATTTTTCATTGTGGAATTATCAAAGGAAACACCCATGTTTCAATTACATGTTTTTTATTTACGTTGATTTAATTTTGTCAACTTTAAATGCTTTGGAGCAATTCCCGATTTAATTACATATGACCTATCGAATGGTTCTGTCATGAGATTATCACCCACTTAATTCCTTGAATCACGTTTTGTACAAATTAAGCTTTAGCATTAAACTAGTTAATAATCGCTTGTTAAATAAAGCACGCATATTTAACGAGAGCTACAAGCAGTCAAAGCTGACGATGAGAAAGAAAGCGTTATTTTAGAGAAAGAGATAAAAATCTAGAAATAAGTAGAAATAGATATAAATAGAACGAACATGACACCAAACACAAAATAAGAAAAACGGAACGAAATGCAAAACACAAAATACAAAATGCAAAATACAAAATACAAGATACAATATACAAAATACAAAATACAAAACACAAAATACAAAATACAAAATACAAAATACAAAATACAAAATACAAAATACAAAATACAAAATACAAAATACAAAATACAAATTATTAAATACAAAATACAAAATAAAAAAAAATACAAAATACAAAACACAAAATACAAAATACAAAACATAAAATATAAAATACAAAATACAAGATACAAAATACGAAATACAAAATAAAAAATACAAAATACAATATACAAAATACAAAATACAAAATACAAAATAAAAAATACAAAATACAAAATACAAAATAAAAAATAAAAAATACAAAATACAAAATACAAAATACAAAATACAAAATACAAAATACAAAATACAAAATACAAAATACAAAATACCAAATACAAAATACAAAACATAAAATATAAAATACAAAATAAAATAATATAAAAAACAAGACCAAATACAAAATACAAAAGACGAAACACAAAATACAAAATGCAAAATACAAAATACAAAATACAAAATACAAAATTCAAAATACAAAATACAAAATACAAAATACAAAATACAAAATACAAAATATAAAATACAAAATACAAGATACAAAATACAAAATACAAAATAAAAAATACAAAATACAAAATAAAAAATACAAAATACAAAATACAAAATAAAAAATAAAAAATACAAAATACAAAATACAAAATACAAAATACAACATACAAAATACAAAATACAAAATACAAAATTTCCCTTGTGTCGCTAAGTAAGTAATGCTCGTAAATATTTTATTTTCCTCAGCTTCGTAGCTCTTTACCACTTGGCATCAAAAAAGATTGTATCAATAAGAGATATAGGGTTACAAAAGCAAACTATTTAAAAGCTAATCGGTTGATAGTTGTCAATTGTTGGCATTTGTCAATCATTAATACGGCAAATTTATCATGAAGCTCTACACAGTGAAAGAAAGAACAGAATACGTTGAATTTCTTACGAAAATTCAAGTGCAATCGTAGTTACGGTGCGTAGATTGGAGAAAATTGTTCTCTTAATTTTGTGCCTTATGGGACGTGTGTGCACAATATTATCAAAAGATTCCTAGAGGCTGGCTCAGTGAAAGATGTGGTGACACCGAACGACTTCTTCCGAACTTGCCAACGAAAATATCGACGCAGAAGGAAAGTAGCGAATATATGGCAACCGATCCGGAGCTGTGATGAGCTCAACTGGTAGTAGCTTGCTACGAAGTCCGACCAAAGACTTAAAAACTGGTACCAGGGATAGTCAGCGGCCCCTGACTTAGGTCAAGCCGACTGTTTGAGTTGGACCTTCGGGGAGTATCGTGATGGTAGTTTACCACCTATATCGCGGGTACAGCAATTCTGCTCAATGTGGAGTTGTATTCTCAACTCAGGCGCTGTACCCCTAAGTACGGAAGAGGTGTTAGATAGCCCTCCACACAAACCAAGGGTTGTGAAATCGCAACATGGAGCTAATTTGGTACCTTTGAACACTCAAAGGGGCGTAGGCCGACGCAATGATTCGGTCTCTTACTATGGAGCGACGTGGAATTAAGTCTATACGGCAGGTGTCCACGTAAAACACTTTAGGAATTTCTGTAACGAATAGTGACGGAAAATTTGGTTCTGTATGCATACAAGATTCAATTTAGCTAAAAACTGCAAACGGAGGATCACCGTACGTTCTCTGAATGTGTCTTGAAAAACTTGAATGGTAATTTTTGTTTTCAGCGAAGCACTTTTTCAGATTGACCGCTACGTTAATAAGCAAAATTACCGCATTTGAGAATCCCAACCCCCGCGAGTAAATTCAGGTGATGCCAATGAACTCACAACTAGTGAGTGTTTGTTGCGGATTGTGGGCCGGAGACGTCATAGGGCCATACTTTTTAGAAAATAACATCGGTAGATTCGTTATAGTCAATGGAGTGCATTGCAGAGACATGATAAATAATTTTTTGTAGTTAGAGATGTCTTCCGTAGCGTAGTTAGTTAAAGTGCGTGGCCTCTATGTCAACAAGCCTGGAGACCCGGGTTCGAATCCCAGCAGCGACAGAAAATTATTTGAATTTAAATGATTTTTCTGTACGGCCGCCACCTCTCTGCAGACAATGACAAACCTCAGAGAGTAATCTCAGAGAGTTCAGAGTCGGCGTTAAATCTGTAGGTCCGGTTCTCGGTCAATTGTGTACAAACTTTAATAACACGCACAACACAATTGATCATAAGAAGCTAGGTCAAAGTCCTTTCAAGGGCTGAAATGGCCAGTTATTTATGTTTTTTTTTTTATTTATTTTAGTTAGAGATGGAGTGTGCGGACACAGATGACCTCTACTTTTAGCAGGATGGTGCTATGTGCTATGTATACAATTTACAAAATAGTCGAGTTATTTAACTGGAAGTTCCCTGCTCGCGTAATTTCGCATTTTGTAGGCACTATTTCGTCAGCCAGATCTTGCGATTCAACACCGTTAGACTTCTTCCTTTGAGGTTATGTCAAGAGTAAGAGTAAACTATCGATCCTCAGAAAATTCCTACTTTCAAAGTGAACATTGAAGTTGCCAACGCCGAATTAGAGTCCCAATTATGCGAAAAAGTAATCGAAAATTTCAAAAATAGGATTTAGGTCTGCAAGTAGCCTAAGACCAGGTGGCCATTTGAAAGATACTGCATTCCATACATAATCTCGAGGTGTCTGCTTTTTAATACAATTAAAATTTTAAGAAACATCCAAACAATTGTTCATTTTATTCAAAAAACAAATTCTATACCTCTTGTTGAAACACCCATTAGTACGCGAAAAGTTGACCCAGTCATATCACACGGCTTTGATGAACTAGCGAGTAGGCCCAACCAACTCACAGGACATCGAAACTTTAGATAGAACATACCAAATACCAAATGTAGGGTGCAACACTTGAAACACAAGCTCCAACTTATAATCATTGAATTAACGTTTTATTTACACATCAATGGCTACATTGGCCAAAGTTATATTTGTTCTAGTAAATTTTTGCAATAAACTAATGGTTGTTTTTTTTACATTTTTTTTTTTTTGTCTATTTTTAGTTTCCGAGTTTTGCCGCAACAGTGCCGGTACCGGTACCTCAACACGTAGGCGCCTGATAACACAACATTTTTGGAACGAAGTTCATGAGTTGCATGCTATTAAATAAGGACAACGAACTGCACAGCATCTATGAATATTGAATAAATTGAAATTTGTAAATAATATATATTTATGAAGGTGGTTCACGTGTAAGAAAAAACAAATAAGACCAAAAAGTGTTTGTACTGTACGTTGGCGATAAAATATCAAAATATATGTAGACGTTATCGATTTTAATTAGCTATTAAGTGCAAATATGTAAAATTTTATTATATGCAATAAATATTTAAGGATAATTTTGTATTTTACTGGATTGATATAAATTTTGCTGGAAATGTGAACATTTAAATTTTGTCGCCACGGGCTAGAAATTCAATGGATTTTAATTTCAAATTCAAAGCAATTAAAACAAAATTTCATTTTTAGTTAAATTTGACTTATCATGCATAAAAATAACTAAACATTTTAAGCAGCAGACAAATTTTTGCGGACTCTGCACAAAAGAAGGAAGATCTGCTGCCATGGCAACAGTGTTGCTTTTAATGAAGACCGAGTTTAAATTTCACCAACAATTTTAAGCTTTTGTTTATTTTTCTTTATTTAAATGGAACCATTTGCATAGCGTCAAGATTTATTTCTCACTTAGATTTTATAATTCAAACATCATCATCATCATCATCATCATCATCATCATCATCATCATCATCATCATCATCATGATTAGACAAACATCAATTATACGCCTATTTGAAATAAAGCTTAGTACAAACAAATTATTTTCAGTGTTTTCTGCAAAATGTTATTCAACGCTATATTCGCTACTAGCAACCCTCCGCAGCTTTGCCCGCGATGTATCTTGAAATAAATTAACGCATTTTTTGTAAAAAATTTGTCTTATCGTTTTAATAGGTTTATTTTTTTCATGACATATTAATTGCAATCATGTAATAATTTCTGTATAAACAATGTTTTTTATGTGTTTGTGTTATTCGTAAGAATAAATTGATTTGAGGGATTTCCTATCCTAGAAATAACAACATATAACTGCCCGTGGGAAAAGCACCTTTCTCGTAAAAAAATAAAATTCATTCATAATCTTTACATTTGTGTCGATCTCACATCAAGTTATTTGATTTCCAACTGATTTTCTGTGGTGGGTTTTTTAAGTAAAAAAATAAGGTTTTAGGCAATAGTTCATAATTTGTTTGCATGTAACTAAATCGATAGGGTCTCTTTGAGGAAAAGTAAGCTTAAATAATTTACTTTCGTTTGGCATAACAACCATGGAAAAATATTAAGCACAGACAATTTTATGCCGATTTAGGGAAACATGGCTCTTAACCGAAGACATTCTCCTAACTTATTTTAATGGTATGAAAATGCATTTTATGCAATGCACTTCGGCTAATTAACACAATTTGTAGCTCATTAATATAAAACTCGTATTCGATAACGTGAATTTTTTTGGAAAGATATTGGTTTTAATAAGTTCTTACCTTTTCAAATGTAAATTTATGTTTATGGAATGATTTAAAAATACTTTTTTTTCACTTTCAATAAATAAAATCATATTAAGTTAAAATATTTTCCTAGGTCTTATTTCAGTGACGAAATTATATACTAACGCTATAACGCTAAAAAGGTAAGGACTTATTTTTATTTTTTAACGCTAAAAACATGCTAAAAAAGCCATCCAACCCATACCAATACGCAGCTTCAAAGCGATGTAATTTGCATCGCACGGCGTTTCAATTTAAGCTTAAATTGTTACCATAAATTTCATGCACTTCTATTTTGCAGCTTAAGAATTCTGCACGCAGCTATTCAACGTTTTGAATAGAAACACTCTCTCTGAATAATGAAACATTGAAGCAGCAGCAACAAACGACGTGCTTGGAGAAAATTCTTCAAATTTTGCATTCTGCTGTTCGCGAACAAAAAGCTATCTCTCTCTGCTCCCATGCAGAGAATCTATTTTCTACGCATTGAGAAGCATTTTGTAGCGAAACCAAAGCAACATTCTGTTAGCTGGAGGCAATGATAGCGTCGAAGCCAATGAACAAATCAATGCTTGCAAGAAAATTATTTAATTTTTCAATAAAATATGAATTTTACGACCAAACTATTGATCTTAGATGCACGTCACCATCGACTTTTTTGTTGGAATCGGCAAGATCATTCATTTGTTCATATATCATATTCACTTATCTTTTACGGTTTAAGCAGAAAATGGAAAAAAGCGCCAAATTTTTCCAAAAATACCGAATTTTGCCAGTTTCTTAGCCAATAACTTCTAAGCTTTGAAATATTTTAAAATTTTAAGTATACGGTGTTAATCTACAATTAATTACGATTTGAATAGTGAAAATTTCATTTAAATCCGTTCAGCCGTTCTTGAGTTTACTTTCATCAACGCCAAAAAGGCAACATTTCAAGTTTCATTTTTATATAATAGTAAGATATTCAAAACTATTGATTGTCTATTTTTAGGCGGAATTGATTATATTTCGAAACACATTAAAATAAATCACACCAGTGCCAACGAATTTTGCCAGACCAATTTGCATTCTTTCGTTTAAATTGTTAAAATGTTTATTTTGCTTTTTTTTTATTTTTTAATTCCACCAAAAATTTTCACGTGCATGTTTGCCTTCAACATTTTTGGCGCCAATTTGGTATTTTCTCCATAATTTTATATGAGAAAAGTTTATAAATTCAAAACATTTTTTATTCCAATATATTTAACAATAAATGTTATTTTTTTTTTTTTTTTTTTATTTAATTCTTCAGTAACAGAGAAATTCTGTTGCGATTTGCTTTTATATACACCCTATAAACTCTAGCTATAGGAACATACCTTTTTCATTGTCTGTATGCAGTGGACCAACACTGCCAAAGAAACGTTTATCTAATATCTGTAATAACTGTAGAGCTGTTGAGTGCACTTCGACGCGTGGACAGCCGGTCATTAGCAGCGTCACATTGATGACAGAGGTGTAGTGGTCACAGGGATACTCTCTGAAATTGAAAGAACGAGAATTTGAAGGAGTTTATTTTATTTAAGTGGTCTTAAAACCATTTTTCAACAAATGTAAGAGGAGAAAATTAATAAAAATCAATTAAGCAAAAATAAAAAAATAGGGGTATTCTCAATGTGGTGTATTCGTTACAAAATTTCTCAACGAATTCAGTTTAAAGTTCAGTATAGTTATCGTATATTTCTTAAAAAAATACATCACTAAGACCGAATTTATAGGGCGGGCTGGTGCTGGTGCTGGCTTGCATTTGCAGATGGAAGCAAGTTTATTGAGCTGGAAGTGATTATAGTGCGCGCTTCTTGCTTGTAGATGGGACCAGCATTATTCAGCTAGTGGTGCTTATAGTCCTTACTTGCTGCTTGTGGCTGGTTTACGTTGCAAGTTTCCAAAATAGTTCAGAAAAACATTTTTTGCAAAATGCATCGGCGTTGTATGGAATTGTTACTCACTAAGTATATGAAGGTGTTATGATAAAAGTAATGACACCATGAAGGTGAAGGTTAATATTTTTAACTTGACAAATAACACTGAACAACAAAATCAATTTTTTTCCAAAATAACAAGGTTCCGACAATGGGTTCTGGTAGATGGGAAAAAAACACAATATTCGTGTATCGGCGTTTTTAAAGTTTACGTATGAGTCTTATTTTAGGGGGGATTTAATTTTCCCCCTTTTTTAACATTCTTATAATGAATAACATTCTTATAATGAATTCTTATAATGAAACTACAAGGAATATTTTTATAGAACATTTTAACCCCCTAACTTCCCAATTTATGGGTCTTTTTTGATCTTTTTGTGATAAAAGGCGAAAAAGACCCATAAAACAAGGATATAATGGGTTAAAATGTTCCACAAAATATTCCTCGTAGTATTTAACATAAATCCTCAGAACACATCTTATACCCAAAAGGTAAGGATAACATTGCATGTTTATTTAGTTTTTACGAAAGCGAAAACTGCTTCTTTGATCTCATAACGAAAATAAAAAAAAAAAAAGAAAAAGAATACATTTTGTAGCTACGATACCATGGAGGCAACGGCTTAATGCAGTAAAAATGCAACAACAATGAAAAAACGTTGCATGGAATTATAACTCCGCAACTATCGGCGCTACGTTAAATTTTATGGAACGACAGTAAAGCTGAGGTTGTCAGTCACATGATAAAAATAAAAAAATAATAATAAAAATGGCGTCATGAGGCCTCTCAGTAAACTTTTAAAGTAACCAAAAGGCGCCAAATGAAAAAGTAAGAATAAAAAGTAAAAACAAAATAAAAAAAATAAACAAAAAAAAAAATAAAAAAGAATAAAAATAAAATAAAAAAGAATAAAAAGAAAATAAAAATAAAATAAAATAAAAAAAAATTAACAAAATAAATAAAAAAATTATATTAAAAAAAAAATAAAAATAAAATTAAAATAACAAGCATTGGGACCAGGATTTGAATAAGGGTTAGGAAAAAATAAGAAAAAGGCATGAACGTAAGGTTTTGGATAAAGATTAAGATCAGAAATAAGAAAAGGAATAGGACAAACTTTGGTCAAATGGTCAAATGGTCAAAGATTGGAGCATGGTATTGAATAAGAATTAGGACAAGAATTGGAAAAAGAACTACGACCAGGATTGAGACAGTGATAAGGTCAAAGATTTAGACACACCTAAAACAAGTAGGATTTGGACACACTAATATGAAGATTTAGGACAAAATTTAAGGAAAAATGAAGTGTGGAACAAGGATTAAGAAAGAGATTCGAATCAGGATATGGTCAGCAATTCGGGCATGGATTAAATCAAGAGTTTGGACACGAAGTTTTTTAAACTTTGAATCAAAGATTTCGGCTGTAATACTCGTAGCTATTCAGTCAAGTCTGAGTTAGTTCGAAATGGGGTGATAGATTAGTGGAAAGGAAAGAGCAATAAAGTGAAACATGTGTAGGATGGTGAAAAGCGTGGTGTTAAGCCGCACAAACATGTGTGGCAGGCAATTTAAGTTGTAATGCAATTTCGTCCACAAGCTTTTCTACCACAAGCTAAAAATTTGTCGGTAGTATTAAAAATATTGATATTTTTTTAAATACCATAAATAAATAAAAATATTGATAAATTTATAATCTTAATATTTGAATACGGCCTTTCTTAGGTGTACCATCAGTTAAACTAACTGAACCCTTAACTTAACTTTTTTTATTTTATAATTAGCTTGAGTGGATCACAGTGAAAAGTCATACAAGACTACTGATGAGTTGGTCTAGCGGCCAACGAAACAGACTGTATAGTCAAGCTGTGTGATTTGCTCTATACAGAGCCATTGTTGTTGTTGTTGGTTGCTGCCTGCTTTGTCTTCATGTTGTCTTGTTGGCAACATGCTTGGCCTAAAGCTCAAATTTGTCTTCAATATAAATATTGATAAATATATAAATATCAATAAAATATTGATACTTTTTTAATTTTTGTTGATAAGAAATGAGAATAGAAAATGCAGAAAGGTTAAAGCGTAGGACATGGCATGACCGGGGTTCGAACCCGGAATCTTAAGGGGGGCTAAATTTTAACATATTTAAAAAAAAGTAAGAATTTTGTTTACAGAAAAATAAGCTTACTAAAGTACCATGATAAGCAGAAAAATATTTTAAATTTATATTTTTTTTTTTTAACCCTTAGCGGCCCTTAGCAACTCATTACCCCACGCTGAAAAACCTAGTTGTACAAGACATATGTTTTAAGACTTCTAGCAAATTTTTTCATGTTTGTTGAGGAGCTCTTCAACATTTGTAATGATTTTTATCGGTCAATTTATAGATATATAATAAAGGGTGTTTTTTTAAGAGCTTGAGAACTTTTAATAATAATACAAGAAAAATTGTTGGAATGAATTTTTTATTATTATAATCTGGTAGATAATTTCATAGCATTTATTTTTTAAATATGATTTCCGGCATATATCCGCCGCAACTACGAGTTACATAGTCTATTCGATCAGTCCATTTATTAACTACTTTTTCCAATAACTCTGGCCGTATGGCATCAATGGTGGCTTGAATATTGGCTTCCAATGCTTCAAGAGTTGCTGGTTTGTCGGCATAAGCCAATGACAACATAGCCCCATAAAAAGTAAACGGTAGGCGTTAAGTCGCACGAACGAGGGAGCCAGTTAACATGAGCACATCTAGAAATAAAGTTGTCACCAAATTGATTTTGCAATAAATTGATGGAACGAAATGGCGTCGATGTTTACCTTATTCATTTTTGGAAACAAAAAATCAGTCAGCATGGATCGATAGCGCTCGCCATTCACCGTAACGGCAGCTCCTTCCTCATTTCGAAAGAAATAAGGACCGATAATGCCGCCAGCGTGTAAACCGCACCGAACAGTCAATTTTAATGAATGTTATGGTGATTCGTTAATGGCTTGAGGATTGTCTTCCCTCCATATACGGCAATTTTGCTTATTGACGAAGCCATTTAACCAGAAATGAGCTTCATCACTAAACATAATTCTTTAGTAAAAATGCTCATCTTCGGCCATTTTCAAATTAGCTCAATCAGCAAAATTGCGACGTTAACGATGGTCATTTGGCTTTAATTCTTGCACGTGCTATATTTTATAGGCACGTAAGCCGAGATCCTTACGTAAAAATTTCCACGTAGTCAAAGGACAAAGTCCAACAAGTTGAAAACGGCGAAGAATCGACATTTCGGCGTCTTCTTCAACACTTCGCGCTACTGTAGCAATATTCTCTTTGGTACGCACATTTCCTTGTCTTGTTGATGGTATTGAATCGAGAAGAGTAAAATTATTGCGAAAAAAATCTGAAAGACCGTAAAATGGACGAAGTGCTCTATGAACTTCGCGAATAGATTTATTTTTTCCAAAGTATACTTTCACAATTTGGAAGCGTTGTTCTGGCGTTCAACGATTTATGATGAATTGCCAAACCTTACTGGACAGAAATGTCAACACAGTTTGACATTTACAACTGTCAAACCATAGACAACAACCATCGAAACTTCTCATGCAGCTAAAGAAAACACCCCGTTTTTTTTTTCAATATTTTTTCAACACCTATTTTTTAATATTAAGAGCTCAAATTTTAGGATTTTATGTAGAACATATACCACTACCATAAAAAAAAAACGTATTTACCGATCATTCACAAAATCTACATATTTATTCTACAAAATTACTGGAGGGAAAGGTTAAAAAAATTAAAATCATAAAATTTGCTTTTTTTGTGTGTTATTAGCTTCGAAATACATATTTACGTACAGATTTACGTGATATTTGAACAAAAAAAAATTTCTTTTGGATCCTATTTTATTGACCAGCACACGTCATGCACAAAAGGAACCGATGTTCCTCGCAAGCCGGTCTTCTACAGGCCGAATATTCTGTATTCGTTCATTCGAAAGAGAAAGTATACTATCCCCGTGGACACGGAAAAATTCTTACGCAGAAATAGATGACAACATAGCCAACACGCAGTAATCAAACGAAAAAAAGATTTATTTCTCTTCTCACGAAACTTTGTTAGTCAAAAAATTGTTTGGAAAGTATCTTGTCGTGATTGCAAATTTTTTTTTTACTCGAATATCAAAAACTTACCTTTATTTTGTCTATTGACGTTTGTGTTGTCACAGTCGATTTGAAAAAAAAAAGATGCGTGCACAGCAACGGTTGCGGCCACACTTGGGTAATAAGTAAATCCACGCCGAGAAAACGAAAACGAACGCGCGCCGCACAGTGGTTAAGCCCCATACCAAAAATGACAAAAAATAAAAGTACCCGTCGTAAATCAATAAAATTAGGCACATTAGTTCAGTTTGACTTTATCAAGATGAAAACAAAAAATTTTTCATACCCGCCCACAACCACGCCTACCTTCCATATAACATAAAAATTAAAAACGCTATATTTTTTATATGACTTATCCTATGATGAAACCGCATTGTCAGAAGTCTTAAATTTAAGTGTTTAATAAAAAAACCATTCTTTCCGCCATGCCCACATCCCCCAAAAAACTTTTCACTCCACTTGTTTTCCAAATTTTAAACAAGAAGATGCACATGATTAAGGCTATGCCTAAAAGTATGATACGATCTAGGTTAACCGTGGTACAGTATGCATCAAAAAGTAGATAAGAACTCAGTTACAAACATTCAAGCGTTCTCCGCCAAAAATAAATTCCGGGTAACTTTCTCGGCATATTGGCAGTATATGTAGAACCTAAGTAGCTTGCGTGGATCACAGTGTAAAGTCATACAAAGGCTACTGATGAGTTGGTGTAGCGGCCAATGAAACAGTCTGTATAGTCAAGCTGTGTGATTTGCTCTATACAGAGCCGTTGTTGTTGTTGTTGGTTGTTGTCTTCTTTGTTCTTCATGTTGTCTTGTTGTCAACATGCTTCGCCTAGAGCTCGAAAAATTTGTTTTCAATACAAATAATGAAAAAGGCCGTATACAAATATTAAGAGTAAGATATTATTTTAAAATTATTTTTTAAGACAATGAAAAAAAATTTTCAAAATAAAGCTGCCCGTTTCACTATTATTTAAAAAAATTTGAATGAACCTTTTGCATTCTGCAGCAAATTAATAATTATTGCATAAGCGATGATAGCAACTTTCAAAATTTACTTGAGTATACTTTTAGGGATAATTTTAAGCCTTCTACCAATCTTCATATCCGTAGTTCATGTTGTAGCTTTGTATGCGGATAAACACATGCTAATCTTTCATGTGGCGTCCGTGGCGTAGTTGGTTAAAGTGCGTGGCCGCTATGTCAACGAACTTTGGAGACCCAGGTTCGACCCCAGCAGTGACAGAAAATTATTTGAATTAAAATAATTTTTCTGTACGGCCGCCACCTCTCTGCAGACAATGGCAAACCTCAGAGAGTAATCAATAATGCCATGTAAAGCTTCTTGAGAATAAGAACATTCCGTTCATCGCCGTTCGGAGTCGGCGTTAAGCCTGTAGGTCCATTTCTCGGTCAATTGTGTACAAACTTAATAACACGCACAACACAATTGATCATAAGAAGCTAGGTCAAAGTCCTTTCAAGGGCTGAAATGGCCAGTAATATATATATATATAATCTTTCAGAAAAATTTTCATCTTTTTTTAGAGTTTTTTATAGTCGCAAAAAATATAAAAATTCGTTTGTGAGCTTTAAACGATCAATAAGACAGTGAAATATTGCTGGTACCATAATAAACAGGATAAAGAATGCTACAATTTTTAATGAAGAGTTTGGCTTAACAAGCCAAGCCTGAAAGTATACTAAGGATAATTGCTAAAGAACTAAGCCTTGAGACTGAGCAACTCTATATTTTTCTTGAAACGGATTTAGTTATTGTCATATCTTGTGAGAAAAAGCTCAAAAGAGCTCACTTTTATTTTTTGAAACATTTACATAAAATATCAATAAATACATTTCGTTGAAAGATTTTTTGGCGCAACTTGGAGCTCTCAAAGTAACATTCTGCTAAAAAATAAATTTACGGTTTTGTTTCATATCCATGTTAAATTTGAGTTTTTTAAAAAATAGAGGTAAACAATATATTTCAAATACGCAGAACTATTTTTTAACATTTTCTTAAATAAATAAAAAAACAGGAGGGGCATTTTTCTTTCCGTTTTTTTTGTAGTAACTCCATATATGTAATACTTCTATATTGGCAGTACACTCAAGGTACATTCGCCAACATTAGAGTGCAGATATATGGTAATATGAGCGAGAAAATATATAAACGATTGTACCCGAAATTAAATTTGAAAATAAAAAAAGTCAGGAGCGGTGCTTCCATTGTCAAAAATTTCAGTTTAAATTTATATTGTTTGAATTTTTATGGTTAAAATTTTGCTTGCTTAAATTTTTCTTGTTTAAATCTTATTATATTTCACGCGTTTTTGTTATAATTGTTTTATAATGGTGCGTACCTGTGATTTATGTGGAACAGATGTGATTTATTTTGTTTTTCATATCAACCGCCTCTGTGACGATTTGATGTTGTCTTGTATGTAGTAATTTTCATTTATTCAAATATACTGATGCAAACAACAAAACCTCATGTAGGCTGTCTCTCTTTGATTCGTAGTTGAAATTCATTGAAGATGTTGGTTGCTGCCAATATAGAAGAAAAGGGTCCGCTAAATAACTTTTTTTTTTTTTGAAAATCCTATAAAAAAACTACTGAATATTTTCTCAAATTTTTTTTTATTTGAATACACAATCCGTCCGGTTAATAATGGAAAATAATTTTATTCAAATGGGTGCCTCGGCTGGCCATGCAGTAGCCTACATGATCGGTCCAATTTTTAAGCACATTATCGATTGTGTGCAGCTGTATTTCACCAATGGCTTCACGAATATTGTCCTTTAAAGCGTCAATTGTCTCTGGCTTGTCGGCGTAACACTTATCTTTGAGGGCACCCCACAAATAATAGTCCAACGGTGTCAAATCGCAGCTCCGAGGTGGCCAAACGACATCAGCTCTGCGGCTGATAATGCGATCTTCAAAAACAGGGCGCAAAACATCGAGTGTAGCTTCAGCTGTGTGGCACGTAGCACCGTCCTGTTGAAACCAAATGTTGCCAATATCCTCCTCTTCAATTTTTTTGAACAAAAATCGTTCAACATGGCCCGATAACGATGGCCATTGACTGTAACGGCCACTCCTTGCTCATTTTCGAAGAAAAATGGCCCAATTATGCCTCTGGACCAAAATCCGCACCAAACAGTGACTCGTTTCGGGTGCATCGGCTTTTCAATGTATGCGTGCGGGTTTTCTGTGCCCCAAATGCGACAATTTTGCTTGTTTACATACCCGCCAAGATCAAAATGAGCTTCATCTGAAAAGATGATTTTTTTGGCAAATGATTACCATGATTTTCAAAGTAATGTCGCAATATTTGCCAGCGTTGTTTAAGCGTATACACAACCATATTCGTTCAGCGGAAGATAAAACTAATTATCTGTCAAATCAGACATGTGCTAAGTGTTACCATTCACGAAATAAGCACTAAAAAAAAAATAAATAACTGGCCATTTCAGCCCTTGAAAGGACTTTGACCTAGCTTCTTATGATCAATTGTGTTGTGCGTGTTCTTAAGTTTTTACACAATTGACCGAGAAACGGTCCTACAGGTTTAACGCCGACTCCGAACGGCGATGAACGTAATGTTCTTATTCTCCAGAAGCTTTACATGGCATTTTAATTACTCTCTGAGGTTTGCCATTGTCTGCAGAGAGGTGGCGGCCGTACAGAAAAATTATTTTAATTCAAATAATTTTCTGTCTCTGCTGGGGTTCGAACCCGGGTCTCCGAGTTCGTTGACATAGCGGCCACGCACTTTAACCAACTACGCCACGGACGCGTCCGGACGCCACGAAATAAGCACTAGTTGAAAAAAAAAAAGTTAGATGGCGGACCCTTTATTACATATATGAGTAACTCTGTAAAAATATCAACTTTTACATCATTTTTCCAGTTTTTTTGCATTGTTCGAGTTTGAGGGCCTCTAGACAAAAAACCAATGAATATTATTCAAAAATATTTTGGATTTATGCTAATTGAACAGTTCCTAAACGATGTAAATTAAAAAAATGTTAAAAAGATAACATGAATTTTGGTATTTATTTCCACCTTTCAACCACTGTGCGCCGCCACGCGTTTTTTCGGCTTCCTATCTAATGAAGTCTCACATCTTACACTTGTCTACTACCGGCAGATGTCGTTACTTGTGTCAGTTTCAAAGATTTTAGATCTCTCATTTCACTTTTTCTGCGCCTGGGGTAACTACTTACCCTGTGTGGCCGTTAAGGGTTAATACAAATAAAATAATTTAAGAATATATTTCGTTTTAAGTTTTTGATATAATTAACTGAGAAAAACGAACATATACTCACAAAATTTTGTCACGAGATTAACGTTTTTTTAAAGTAACCACAGAGCCCAATGATGGCTCAAAGCTTGCAAGGCATAACAGCTTAAATAAAGATGATATTTCAATTATTCAAACAATCCTTATTGATTTTGTACCTTAATGCGGCTTAATGATAACTGACATCAAAAAATATTTTCAAGGACACCAAAAAAAACTGTCATTCTTTTCTTACATCGTAGTATGCAAAAACGACAAGCCTGTTAAATCTCAGTTTCTAAAACGACTTTATCAATAGTAGACGTTATTGTAAGAAAATCACGTAAGTGCAAAAAAAAAAAAAAAAACAAAAAAAAAACTCAAACTCAAACCCAATTTTATTTATCTCTGTGTGTAGAGTGCGGAAAACTTCTTGTTGCGTACTTTTTATTTTTTTTATTTTTCAATTTGCAGACTAAGATGAGCTGCACGTACACGCATTGGGCTTTTATTTGTTCGTTACACTAGGGAACACGCACAATGTTTTACATATGAGCGTTGAAGCAAACATGATCAAGGACAACATGCTCGCACGCAATTGATTAAACCAGGCAGTTTAACGATAGTCCTCATCTCTCTTGCATCCAATCAGTTTGATGTATGTCGATTAAATATGTATTAAAAAAAAAATTGGAAAAAATGTCTTCTGTTCGGCAGAGAAACACTTGAGTGACATATTCAGGGGAAAAGAAAAAAAACAGGAGTAATGTCAGGCGCTCTGCCTTAACTTTAATGGAACACACAGGCACACACTGATGTGATTTTAAGACAATTCTGGGAGTGCAAGTAACGGTAGTTCAAGTAGAACATAGTTGGAATATAATGCGTCTAAGATAATTGATAGAAGTGGCGTCCGTGGCGTAGTTGGTTAAAGTGCGTGGCCGCTATGTCAAAGAACTTGGAGACCCAGGTTCGAACCCCAGCAGCGACAGAAAATTATTTGAATGAAAATAATTTTTCTGTACGGCCGCCACCTCTCTGCAGACAATGGCAAACCTCAGAGAGTAATAAAAATGCCATGTAAAGCTTCTTGAGAATAAGAACATTACGTTCATCGCCGTTCGGAGTCGGCGTTAAGCATGTAGGTCCGGTTCTCGGTCAATTGTGTACAAACTTAATAACACGCACAACAAAATTGATCATAAGAAGCTAGGTCAAAGTCCTTTCAAGGGCTGAAATGGCCAGTTATGTATTTATTTTTTTTTATTTAAGATAATTGATGGTAAGTCCATTCCAACATTTCTGTCACGTGAATTCAACTTTGGCGTGATTAGATTTTGAAGTGAAACTTCTTAAGGATTGGGAGTAGATTCGAAAAACGTGACGGAAATTAACTTAAAGGGGCAGAAGATTACCACTAGAATGATGAAAACCTAGAACAATAGATGCCTTAGGAAGATAGAAGCCACAAATATGATTTTGATGATGATGTTGTTTTATTTATTGTAGCTTATGTTGATGATCTTCTCCAGGAAGGCGTATCCACACAAATGCCTATATTTAATGGTTCCCCTCAACAGTTGGTTTCAAAATGCCGGCAACCAGATGGCGTGTGACTAGTGGACACATCCTTACTAAACTACAAATTAACGCTTCTAACAGTTATCGCGCCACCCGAACGATTAGCAGACACGTGCAGATGGTATAACGTGGAGGCGGACGGTATGCGACAGTCAACCTTTATATGGATTTGAGCAATTTACATGCTCTTCTCCAAATTGATAAGCTCGTTAATGCCATCGTACATCTGCTTGACGGCATCGAATTCGGTCAAAATCATGCGAGGCTTGTTGGAGATATCGTAGACACTACCCTTAGCTTCAGTGTGTTCACCACGGGTGCCACGCACTTCCAAGTTATACTTGCTGACAACTTTTTTCAAGTTGGCTTTGTTGGCAGCCAATTTGGGTACCTTGATGTGCACAGAAGCACGAATGGTGGTGCCCAAGTTGGTGGGGCAGAAGGTCAAGAAGCCCAAACGATCATCGTGTCTGAATGGCAAACGCTTCTCAATGTCATTGACGGCGTTAGTCAGGCGTTGGTAGACCTTGCCCAAATCAACACCTAACTGCATGGAGATGATACCCAAATGATCTTCCTTATTGAACCTTCCTTCCTCCTCCTTCCACCAGACCAAGAAAGTCTTGTTGTCATTGTGGTAGATACCACGACCAGATGGCCAGTAACGGCACGCATTAGCGGCTTGCAAGAAGCGATCGCCCTCCTTGAACAGGAAATGTTCATCGATCAATTGTTGTTGAACGGATTTCTCCATGCCAGTCAATGGGTAAAATTTACCCTTAAGCTCACCCTCCATGCCGGAAACGGTGGTGGTGACCTTCTGTTTCATCTCCTTGTATTGGGCCTCGGTCAAGCAGGGGTTGAATGGATAACCCTACAGTGAGCGACGGCAACACATACGTGTCGAGATCACGTACTCATTGTTAGGATCAACATTCGAGAAGCAGTTGATATCTCCGAAATCCTTGGCTGGATGCTTGTCAGTCTTCTTGAAGCCACCATTGTAGTCTTCATCCCACCATGGTAATGATGGGATCATAGGAGTGGGATCAAATAGAAGTGACACGCCCGCTCAAGCAAAAGTGGGTGGGAGATATTTGAAACTATATGATTTCGGCTTAATATGCAGAAGGATGCTTTATATATATATTCTTTATATGCAAAATGTATCCAATAATGAGCGTGACACGCCCAATAACAAAAATATGGGCGCAATGTTTTAATTAACCGGTCAACGAGTCACCGGAGTGACTATTTCACCTTTTTCACACAAAAAAAAATATGTTTTCAAACAATTTTGTTAACCTAACCTATCCGTGACATCTAAAACTCATGAATATTAAGTACATAATTCTTCTAGAACGAAGAATTTTTTCATCCATCTTTTATGCACAGTCACCGGGGTGACTCGTCCACCCTTTAATGAGTATAAATTACGTCGGTCGAACTAAGATTAAAATCGATAGAGAAATGCTTTGTTGAATTAATAAAAGAAGTAAAATTAAAAAGATTTATCAAGATTATGAGAAAACTTGATTATCTCAATCTATCTACCAAATAATAAAGATCAGTAAAAAAGCCAAAAGTTTTAATCCATTAAGTAAGGCCGATGAAGGCAATAAAGTGTTAAGCTAATTATTCTTCGGTCTAACAAGTTTTCCTTACCGCGCAATTGTTTTTGTTTGTTTTTTTTTTTTTTTTTGTTCTGCTCTGGTTTTCTTCCGGCGACCGTAAAAAGTTTTCTCTTTTTGTATGGGTTTTGCGAACTTTGTTGTTGTTACTTCATGGCAATGCTTAAGCATAAGAATGCTTAATAAAATGAGATTTAAGGAAGCAGTCGTTAATTTAGGTAGCAGTCCTTAAATTCTTGTTCATGTTAAACACAAATGCTTTCCCAGGTGTGATTTTTTAATGACTCTCTTTTTTTTACCAAATAATTAAGGTTCACAGCCTCATGGTTAACATATTTTGCAAGACAAAACACGCTATCATCTTTCTTAAGCTTAAAGCTTTTGCCTCTGAAAAGCTGTTAATTGCTTGGATTACATATTACCTTGAAAATCGTGAATGTAATGTCATCTTTAGAATTTTCAAAACTCGAGTTTCCAGCCACTTGTGGTATACCTCAAGGTTGAAGATCTTGGTACTTTATTGTTCGTCTTGACAAATAACGATGTAGATGGCATCATCAATTACTCAAATCTTTCTGTCTATCCTAAGGATATGATAATCTATCGAATACAAACTATTGTTGACTCTAACCGTCCTACTAGATGATTTACAGAGTTTTTTTTAACGTCAAAAAATGTCAAGTTATCAAAAAATATTCTCGAAAGAGACTGCAATATTCTTCAAAAAAGTTTTAAAGGATTTTTTAAAAAAGCGGATTCCAGTTTGACGCTTTTTTGTGAAAAATTTGTTACAAATTCATTTTTGAAAGTATTTCCATTTTAGTGCCAATTTTCGGATACCATCTTGAAAAAACTACACGTCTTTTGATGCGTTCCACAAATCGATCCAATTTTGGAGTTTTTCAAAAGAGCAAAAGTGCTAATCCTCAAGAGGATGTGTCATCGACGAAAACAAATAGTAGTCGGAACGGGCAATGTCTGCGCTGTACGGCGGATGAGGTAGAACTTAGTCGGCTCAAACGCATCAATTGAGTTCGGTAAGCTGCCCTGTGGTGGTTTCATCCGGTTGTATCAGGTCATAGCACACCACGCCCAATTGGTCCCACCAAATACAGAGCATGACCTTGCCATTTGGAATATTTGGCTTTGGTCTCGATTTTGACGTATAGCCGGGCGACCCGAATGATTTTTTGCGCTTGGGGTTATCTTAATCAGGCATGTCGTGGAATCCGATTGTTGTCGGAATCGGATTTGAAACCGACTGAAATTTTATCGGTTTCATGTTCGAATCGGATTTGATCTCGGTTTTAGGTGTCGTAGAAACCGGTTTATCGGTTTTTTATCGAAAACAAACCGGCCAGCTGATTGCTAACGCTTTTGTTTCGCTTGTGTTTTTTGTCAAAAAGTAAATTTGCACTATTTTTGGAAGAAAATTTGTTTTGTTTTGTATTCCAATATTTATTTTCAGGGGAAAACGTAAGAATAAGGCACAAATTGAAATTTTGGTCCAATTTATGGAAATCTACCCGGACACTGCCAAAGGGTTTACCAAAAAATACACGCCAGGTTTATCTACTGGCGGCAAATAAATCGTTCCAAAACTGGTATCAATTGTGTTAGCACCTCTGATACTTTGCTTCTTCCCATGCTTATGCTGGCATCGTTGCCAATTGAACGCTGATACGAACCTCCTGCTAAAAATCGAAGCGTTCCAGCTAGTTGCAGCACTGGGCGAATCGACGACGGATGCAACTGTGCTTCTACTGTGTCCAACACTGTTACAAAAGCTTCTTTGCTTAACCGGTATTGGCCAACAAATCTGCAAAGGAACAATAGAGTTAACAAATGTTCAATCTTGTATCTGTGAGGTGGGTTGGCCTTACGATGCATCCGGTAGATCCAAGGGATTGCTGTGATCTCTTAGAATTCGGTGTTTTACTCTTTCAGGAATTTCTTTTTGCAGTAATAAAAAAGCCAAAACGACAGAGCTCAGTTTTCTAAAACTTTTTAATACTTTTAAGAAAATTTTTATAATTTGACGCAAAATTCACTTTCAGAATTTTTGTTTATCTTTGTAACAGCTGATTCGACAATCGGTTTTGTTTATGTTCGAAAGGCGCTTAAATTGATCGAAATGTACGACACCATTTTAGATCGGAATCAGTTTTGCAATTCCAATTCAAGCAAAAACGAGTCGGATTCCACGACATGCCTGAATGAACTAATTTTTCATCACCAGTCACAATACGATGCAAAAATCCCTTTCTTTTTGCCGTTGGAGCAGTCAAAAAACGGCGTTGGACGTCTCTCGGCTTCAATTCATACGGCACCCAATATCCTACCTTTTGGATCATTGCAATATTTGGCTTTTAAACGAACACATATGGTTTGTTGAGTCACTCCTAATGTTTTTGCGAGTTCTTCTTGCGTTTGGCACGAGTCTTCATCAACTATAGCCTCCAATTTAACCTCCAATATAGCCATCCTCAAACTTTTCTGATCGTCATTCGTGCTCTTTGTTATCGGCATTAAAATCACCACTTCTACAGCGTCTCTCCCTGTAAGCTTCTTGAAGCTTGGTGGTTTTCAGCTGCATTTTTCTCCAAATGAAAGCAGAAAAGTAAATTTTCTTAAAAAATTGTGTTTTGTTGGCACAAAAATTAACATATTCGGAGCACACAAAAACTATGTTGTTTACACTTTATCTCAACAACACATACTGAAAAAGGAAGCCTAATGATGAGGCTTCAAAATAAAGTTGGTTGCAACATTGTCCGATTCGATTTAATACTAGTGATGCTATCTCAAAAAAATCCTTTAAAACTTTTTTGTACACCTGATATTACAGATTGGGTAAGTCAGCTCCCTCAGAAAATTCCTTGCGTGACTGGGTTGTTATGGGCTTAAAGGAACTCATTCGCAGAGTATGAGCAACCCCACCGCTTGGTTTTGTAAAACATTGGTGCAGAGTATTCTCCAACCTATACGTTACAGAATCTCTCTACCACACTTTTCTTACATCCATCTCTGAATATACGAGCCACGTCTAGTCCCCTTTTTCTTACTCCTATGCGTTGCATATCGCAGCCGGAAATATATTCGTTTCGCCTTACGTGGTTTTCCGATTCTGACAATTCCAATATATTTACTAATGCTGATCGGTTGATATTGATTAACATGCAAACTCTTGAAAAACACAGGGTCGCTAATGTAACTTTTCTCCGTCAACTTCGAAACGGAGATACTTATTTTGTCCTGATTGGCTCCAACTGATACCCGTTTACACCAACCCACGCAATTTTAGGTTTGTACCTCTCTTCCACCTCAACTTTATCGCACCCACTATGGCTGCCATGAACCTATATCTAAATTGCTTCGTATGACTAATATGATCTAAAATGATCGCCGAATTCAATTTTCATCCTAACAAATCTTATCTTCGAAATATTCTTCTACGTTGTAAAACAACTTCTTCACCCTCCACACTTGTTCTTTTTTAAAATTAAGCTATATTGATTGTCGATAACCAACGGTGGCTGCATCAAAACGTCCCAGCAAAAATCTCTTGGTTTTTGCAGGGTCGACAAAGATGTATGTTGTGTAGCGTTATCATGATGAATTGCAAAACCTTTCCTGATGATCAATTCCGGGTTCTTTTTTTTCAATTTCTTGCTTTAACCGCATTAATTGCGGTCTCGGTAGTCAGTAGTCGAGTAGGAAGAGTGCTCAACTGCCACCTTAGAGGTCACAGTCAGGCCATAGTCCAAGATTTAACCTTTCTGCTTTTTCTATCCTCATTTCTTACCAACTGAAATTGAAAATGCATCAATATTGACGACTTGAAGTTGCAGTTGGTGGTAGAGAAGTTTGTGGATGAGATTGCCTTACAACTTGAATTGATTGAGGTAAAGGCATAACACTTGCCTAGATTCAAACCCGCATGTTTCTGCGGTTTTCCACCACGCTTAGAATATTCTACACATTTTTCCTTTCCTCTAATCTATCACCCCATTTCAAACTAAGGCAGACTTTATTGAATAGCTACGAGTATTACACCCGAAATCCTTTGTTCAAAGCTAAAAAAAGTACACAGTAGCCCTTCTTTATAGTCAATCCCGGCTTTAACATCGTTTTTGGGGTTTCACCTTTTTTCGACCATAACTGTTTTCGAACTACATTATAATATGCGATCCACTTAAAAAATGGCTCGTTTCAACAGCGAATCGCAGATGTAAATTTGGTCCATTACATTTATTGCTCTAAGTTCATAGGGCACCCAAACAACGAACCAATTTATGTAAATATTTTTTTCTGAAAGAAAGCAACTATATGCAAATGGTTTAAAACTGTTTTGTGGGCGAGCTTCAGTTCCTTAGCAATGTCGTGACTGCTCACTTAATAGTTTTCATGAACCTTATCCATGACATCACTGACTTTTTTGGTGATATGTCGACCAGAGCAAGCAGCATCTTTCACTTCAAAACATCCAGAACGAAAGCGAGCGAACCATTTTCTGGCAGTTGGCAGCTCATTGAGATAGAATACTTTCACATAAACAACACAAATTTTTGTTACACACCTGTGATACATTTTTCCTTTTGTAAAATATAACGTATTTTTTCTGATATTTAACTCACTTTTTTTTTAATATTTAAAAAAAAAGAGTTGCCAGATGCAGAAATCAATTCATTTCCTGTTAAAAATAATTAATAATAATTTTCATTTCCTGTAAAATTTTAGTTCTTAAGTATAAACTGCTTGTGTTAAGATTACATAAGTAAATAAATAAATAAATATGTCGCTGTAACCCTTTGTCCCTATATGTTGCTGTATATACCAAAGGGTTAAAAGATGTGAATTTGTCCGTCTCTTGGGTTAAAATTGAAAAAGCAAATATCTTTGTCACTGGCATTGAAGCGGTTAAACCTCATCCAATCGTTTTCAGAAATACTGTAACGCCTATATTTCAAAAAATGAATGACAACGCAGGTTGAAAATTTTTGAGTTTGAAAATTTAATGATGTGGTTGCTTAAGGGAAAAATGTCTCAGTCCAATGGTTAAAGATTTAAAAACGAGACCAGTAAATAACAGCATCTCGCAAGGCAATATATTGCAAATATGCAAATATTTTTATGACTACATCTAATCAATCAAGCTGAGTTTAGGAGTGAGAGTGAGCAAGTGATTGTGCGTTTAAGTAAAACTAAGCAAACCAGCTGCATAGATTTTTTTTTCCCTCTCCATCATTACTGAACAGCATTTTTTGAAAGAAATTTGTGCTCGCCTCATAGGTTTGCCTTTGTCTACAGTTAAAAAAAAACAAAAACATAAAATTTTTACTGATTCTAATGGGACTTAATCATGCAGACTTACACACTTACACACTTAAGAGCATAAAAACGCACACACACGAATACAAACATGCAATCTTAAATCCCCACAAAGACAGGCAGGCTGTAGGTTTGTTGAATTAAAATTTTGCTTTTGTTTTTGTTTTTGTTTTTAACAGTTACTGAAAACTTTTTCATGCCACACTTAAGATAACAAAAATGTGTTAAGTACAAAAAAACAAAAAACACGTACAAGCCACTAGTGGCAATAATTGTTGGGTTTGGGGGGAGGGGGGTGTGCCGGAAATTTGAAATTTTTGAATATTCCCACCGAGGGTTACTTAATCTGAAATCTTAAAAAGTTTTGAAGTTGGTAGCTGAATTTTTCATTTTTAATCGTAAAGTGATGACATACAAAGGTGATTCGGGGAGAAGAATTCTTGTAAATAAGTAGTGGCTTTTATCACATCAATGATTAAAGTGAGGCACTTAGATTGAAGCATGCATAAATTTATATGCATAAATTTTACATTAAGAAGCAACATGCTATGCATTTTATCTGAATATGAACTAGTTTAACCCATTAACATCCAAGGAGACGCAACCTCGAGAGCTTGTTGAGCTTCATTCTGGCATATTGAAAAATATTTCAATTAAAACCAGATGAAATATTAATAGTTGTGGATGAGTTTTTTTGGTTTCCGCGTTGAAAATTTTTATTTCAATACTAATTAGAAAAAATATGGAGTAGTTTAGGAGCAGTGAAAAAAGGCAATTTTTTTTAATTTATTAATGGAGTCCAAAAGTATTAGCATTCATCTTAAAACATGGATAAAATTGTTTTTTCTCCGCTTCAAATTACTTTTTCCTTTCCTTTCACAAAATGATGAAAATGGACAGTTTATACACTTTTGTCATTTCTTAGACATAATTCTCACAAGGTTTATACATGTTGACGCTGCCGGAAAATAAATTTACGAGGTCGATGATTGCGAATCTAAAGTTGAAATATTCAAAATCAAAATGGCGAACACAAATGTTGCTCATTTAAATGATTTTTTGGTACTTTTTAGATATTTTGCTTCAAAACCGATGTGCACCCATAAAGAAAGCGCATGTAAGATACCTAAAAAAAATTTCACTGATAAAAATCAACTTTCTCGAAAGCATCTTTTCGTAAGACGTGCCTCGACGTAAACGTTCATGAAGTGACAAGTCTAAGTATTTGTTTTATTTCCTTAGTTTTTAGAAGTTTTTGATTTAATTTTTTTTTTTTGTTTTTTTTCGAATTGGAGATATGTTTTTTTTTTGTTTTATTTTAATGATTTTTTTTAATTATTAAAAAAAATTTGACTTAGTAATCATAACAAATTAATTATTGTTAAATCAATTTTCCAACCAATTGCGTTGTATGCGTGCCCTATATGGGGTGTTTGTGCAACAAGCCACATCAAAAAAATTCAAATATGTCAAAACAAATTATTAAAAATGGTTTTAAAGCTTCCTTGGCATTATTCCACTAAACATCTACATAAATTAAGTAATGTTGACTATATACATAATCGTATTATAAAAATAACAGAACGCTTTATACTTCTTTGCAATATGTCAGATAATGATTTGATTTCTAGTCTTTATTTTGGCAATTGAACTTTTGAATTGTATAATTTAGTTTCTTGAAAATTTTGAGATTTTTATGTACATTAATTAATTTCATTAATTTTCATATTATTTTTGTTATATTCAAGGTTTTTTGTAGTAGATTTTTTGCCTTAAACGAATATGTTTTCTAAAACAAAAATTATTTTTTTTTTAACCCACTATGAGCTTTTATTTTTGTAAGGTATTTAACCAAATCTCCGTAAGTTGTGCAATAACTTTAAGTTTTATAATGATTTTCTTCTACTTAAAAACAAACAAATAAATAAATAAAAAAAAAATTTGTTTACATATTTATTTAAATTTTTATTTTTTTTTTTTTTTTGTTTTTATAAATTTTTTTTTTATTTATAATTTTCCTTGTTTTTATTTTAAGTACATATTCTAAATTAATGTTTGTTATTTTTAATAGGAGAAAGAATTATTCTGGTTTTTTTTAATTAAAAAAATATTGTGTTTATAAATTTTATTTAATTTAAGGTTTTTTTTTTTTATTCCAAATATTTATTTTTTTAACATTCATGAGGTGGACGGTGAAGTGTCTAAGTTTTTTTTTATTTCCTTAAAAAATAATAAAATAAAATATTGTTTTCAGTAGTTTTTGATTTAAAAGTTATTTTTTATTTTTCGAATTGGAGAAAAAATTTTTAATTTTTTTTTTTTTTTTTTTTGTATATTTTATTTATTTATTTTTTTTATTTATTAAAATAATTCTTTTGTTTTATTTAAAACAATTTTTTGATTTATTAAAATAATTCTTTTGTTTTATTTAAAACAATTTTTTGTTTTATTTGTAATTTTTGTTTTTATTTCTAATTTTTAATTATTTTTATTTTAAGTACATTCTAAATTAATGTTTGTTTTTTTTGTATTTGGTTTTTTTTTATTTTTATTTTTTTTTTAATTTTAAATCGATTATATGATTCAATTTTTTTTTTTGTATTTAATTAGTAAAAACAAAAACTAAACAAACAAGTTTCAAATAAAAAATATCTTGTAGTATTTTTTTAACTTAAGGATTTTGTTTTTATTTTCAAATTTTAATTTTTTTTTTTTTTTTGTTAATTTAATTTTTTTTCTATTTTTACTTTTTTTCTTGTTTTAATAGATCTTAATTAGTTTTATTTAGTTTAAATTTTTAAGTTACAAATTTTTTTAATTTTTCAAATTGCAAAAAAATGCGTTTTTTTTTCTTTTTTTTTTCTTCATTTAAACTAAAACAGCTGTTCATTTAAACAGCTCTAAGTATTACGAGTAGTCAAATAAATTATAATTTAAAAAAATTTATTTTTTCAAACATTCGTAAGCATCAACGTCGAAAAAGTATTTTCTGGCATTTCCATCAAAATGTATAAACCTTGTAAGAATTATGTCAAAAAAAAAAGCGAAATGAGTAAAAAATGCAAATTTTCGACATTTTAAGCATTTTTCAGAGAACAAAGTTATTTGGGGTGTGAAAAAACAAAAAGAAATGATTCTGAAAGCAAAACCTTTTTCCACGTTTTTCACGATTTGGAATGGATCCTTTGGAATGGAGCCGTTTTGATTATTTTTGTACCACTACCGCCACTGCCTCTTATTTTTGTATGGTGTACTGGACTTATGCCCTTAAGAACCCATCCAGTGCGAAAGATTAGAAAAAAAAAAGAAAAATAAGCAGGGTTTTAAAGATGAAAGTTTTTATTTTTAAACTCGAAATGAAATTTTGATCAAAATTTTATTTTGATATAAATCGCATTAACACGAATGACAGACACATAATTCATATTTCTCCAGTGATGGATTTCTTCATCACTTCAGGATATTAACAAAATCGCGGTTCAAGTTGTAATGATTCTCCAAAAAAAAAACCAGCTTGAAACTAATGGCGGTTTTGCGATAAGAAACCTGTACTTTAAAAGAACTGTTGTCAGTTTCTTACTTAAATTTTAGCTGTTGTTTAGCTTACTCAATTTATGTTTATTTAATTCTCAACAACCGTTGCATTCTCAATTACAAAAAAAAACCTCATACTAATAGTTCCCAATAACAAAAGAAAACTAAGAAAATATTTCACACATTTCACGCAGCAAAAACAACAATTTCCAGTTAACCAAACTTTACACTTCAGAGCTTTTAGTTTGAAGTAGCAGTGGACAGTGGGCATACTTAGTTAAGTATGTATAAGTATAAGTATTCTACCTAGAAGTTGAAGCGTCGTATTTTTCAATTTTGTGACAATATTTTTGAATACACAACTCAATTTTTCTTATATTTTAAAAACAAAAATGACTTATTTTAAAAAATTTAACTTTAAACAATTTGTAAAGAAAAAGCAGTGAAATATTTGTGTGAGTTTGTTTGATCTTCGTGTTTTCCTTCCTAGATTTAACTCATTTTTTGAGCATGCTTTGCATTGTGCCAATGTTTACAATTTGCATCCACCGTGCAGTTATGTGCTAAGCATCACTTAAAAGCCATGTGCTGATAACATGTGTAGCTAACTTGGAAATTGCCTAATATTGTTGGATTTTGTTCTTCTTTTTGTAAAAGTTTCAAAACATTTTCCTTAAATTGCAATAGTTTTGGAACAAGAATGAAACATCTTTCCTGTTATTTGCAAATAAATGCAGAAGAAGACAAATACAATTTTAATTAATATGCACCAACTGTAAATGTTGCAGAAACTTAGCAGCAGCTGTTGGCAAAACTTACTATTGAACATGCAAAATAATAAAATATTCACTGCAAGCTCGTAAAGTCAGGAAAAAGATTGGAAGTCATTTGACTCAAAAATGACACAACTCAAAATTTTTAAATTTTCAGGAGAGCCAAAAAACTATTTTCTTTTGCAAGCAACTTCATACAAAAGATGGATACACAATGATTTTTTAAAAATTGAAGAGCAATCAGATTAAAACAAAATTTTGGCAGACGATGTAGATGTGCATTACAAATTGATTTATATTAAAAAGTTAAAATTGAAAAATTTAGAGTTGTGCCACTTTTGAAGAGGGTGTGCGATATTTCTCCTCTGGTTTTAGAAATGATATTTTTTTTTTTTAATTTTTGAAAAAAATTTAAGATTAAATTTGAATTTAATCTTTTAATCGAGATTAAAAACAAAAAACTTGTAGTAAGTTTAGGGATATAAGGAAATTCAGAAAAAAATAAAGAAAAGAAAATTGAAAAAATAATAAGAAAATAAAACAAAAATCAAAAAGTCAAAATACTAAAAAAATAACAAAACAAGACACTTAAGAAAAAAAACAACAAAATCAATAGTGTGTTTAGGGATTAAGGAAATTCAGAAAAAATAAAGAAAATAAAACAAAAATTTAAAAGTCAAAATAACAAATAAATAAAAAACAAAATAACAGTAAAAATATAAATAAATATATGAAAATTTAAAATCAAAATTAAACTGAAATGAAAAAGAAAATGAAGATGAAAATTAAAATAAAAATGACAGAGAAAACGGAAATAAAAATGAAAATGAAAACGAAAGAAAAAATATTTATTAATATTTATAATAAAAATAGAAATAAGAATGAAATGAAAAATATAATAACAATAAAAATGGAACAAAAGAATAAAAATTAAAATAAAAAATATTTACTACATAAAAATAAAAAAAATAAATCAATAAAAAAAACTAGAAAAAATAAAAATCCACCAAAGGCATAAAATAACATGCATATATAACAACCATGAAAATAAAATTACAATAATTAAAATTTAAATAAATAACAAAAAAATGTAAAAGTAAAGAGATGAGAATATGTAAAAACAAATAAAAATAACTTAAGAAAACAATTAAAAAAAAATCCACAAATTCAAAACTAAGTATAGAAAAAAAGAGGAACAAGCAAAAAAAAACTGAGATAAAAATAAAAATAAATAATAAAAACCAGAAATTAAAATAACAAACCAAAATCAAATTAATATGAAATCGAAATGGAAATGAAACTGAAAATGAACACGAACATGATAATGAAATTAAAAAAAAGAAATAAAAATAACATGAAAATAAAACTAAAATTAAAATACAAATAATAGTTAAAATAATAATAATTAAATTAATATTTAAATAATAAAAAATAATTAATATTAAAATAAACATAAAAATGTAAATAAAAATAAAAATAAAAATAAGACTAAAAATAAAACTAAAAATAAAACTAAAAATAAAAATTAAATAAAATAAAATAAAAAATAAAAATAAAATAAAAAATAAAAATAAAATGAAAACAACATAAAAATGAAAATAAAATAAAACAAAAATCAAAATAGAATAAAAATAAAAATAAAAACAAAAACAAAATAAAAAAACAAAAACCAAAACAAAAACAAAATAAAAAACAAAAACCAAAACCAAAACAAAAACAAAAACAAAAACAAAAACAAAACCAAAAAAAAAAACGAAAATGAAAACAAAACAAAAAAAAAATAAAGACAAAAATAACAAAAACAAAAACAAAAACAGAAATAAAGCAGAAACAAAAACAAAAACAAAAACAAAAACAAAACCAAAACCAAAACCAAAAAAACAAGAACAAAAATAAAAACAAAAATCGAAATAAAAACTAAAATGAAAATCTAAATTCAAATGGAAATGAAAATGATGAAACTAAAAATGAAAATAAAAATTTAATATAAATAGAAATGAAAATGATGAAGCTGAAAATTAAATGAAAGCAAAGAAATAAAATTACAATAAAGTTCAAATTGAATAAGAAATAAATATAAAAATAATAAAACAAAAAACAAAAGAAGAAAACTAAAATAGAAACGAAAATAAAAATAAAAATATACAAAATATAATATTAAAAAAAGTAAACACAAAATAAATAAAATAGATAAAAATATACAATATCATTAATAAAAATAATAAAGAAAAAATAAAAAACAAAATCAGCAAAATAAAAAAAACATTAAGTAAAACTTACAAAAAAATTTGAAGTACAAATAAAAAACCCCGATTCAAAATAAAAACAAATAAAAGACTAAGAATAAGGACAAGTACGTAGAATACTACGTATATTTCGGGAATAATTATAAAGACCAAATTTTTCGTTATGGTTTTTCGAAATATTCTGTTTATGATTAATACATTTTTGCAAGCGATCCAACCGTTTGTCATAACATTTATCCCATTTCGCTTGAGACACTCTCAAAACATAGTTTTTTAACGCATAAACTGGCGTCGATGATCGTTGCTTACGTAGTTTTTCCTTGATGTACTGGAACAAAAAGAGGTAATTGGGTGCCAAATCATAACTCTACGGTGGATAACCCATTAACTCGATGTTTGGAGTGCTCAAAAACCCCTCGAACTCGCATTGTCTTGATGAAAATAATTCTTCGGCGCTTGTTTATTTTCCGTACTTCACGGAATATTTATTCTTTTCGCGTGTCTCAATTTGGTTGTTAAGCATTATTTCAGTTCGAAGTTTAAAAACCAAGATTTTTAAACTTCAAATTGAGAATTAACTGAGTATTTCGCTAGAGTTGAAATTCACACAGCAGCTCTTTTTTGCAGCTATTTATTTTCACTGCACCTATTCTAGTGAAACAGGGTGGATACTGATAAGCAACATTCTACGAGTACAGCAACAATATTTACAAACAATGTTGCATAGCAATTGCTGGCAATATATTCGAGGGTGCTTTGAAGCAGTTGGCCAGAGAAAAAGGAGGCAGGGATTTTAATTAATGCATAAAGAACAAGCCACCCACTGAGTTCGCCAAGTTTAAATCACCGCTCCCTTGGGCATGGTCATTATGTTCGTACTCAGTTATCAGCGCACTAAGCACTATATATGCAAAATCAAGCACAAAAGTGCAATAAAGCGAGAAACTCAGCGCTTATAGCTATAAGTACGCTTCTGGTAAGATTTTAGCGGGCAATATTGAGCTAAAATTGCCAGAGTACTGGATTGATTTCCAGCTAATATCAAAATTAATTATTTCGAAAGCGACAGATATTTGAATGCACTCAACGACTTTAAGGAACAGAAAAGCAATAGAAATAATCTGCTTCTGGCTACCATTTCAACTTTAAGCATACATAGATTTTCTTAATAAGTACTTCATATAAACTGCTCATGTTTGTGGAAACTAAATCTTAAACTTATACGTTCAATAAAATAAATAAAAGAGCAAACTGCAGTAAGTTCAAATAAATGCATTATTAAAGCAGACATGACCGAGCACAATTTCTCTGCACTCTACTCAACTGGAAGTGATTAAGAGAAAAAATAAAATAACTGTCAGCGAGAAGATATGTGGTTGCCATTTTTAACGATAGGTGCAGCTGCTGAAAACACATTTCAGCCAGCACAAACAAATGCGCCCGAGTCACGAAAATCTAATTTGAACTTTGAAAATAAATTCCAATTAAGTTGGGTTGAAAGCGTATTTCACTACTCAACAAAGATTAGTTTTGACAAACTGCACAAGCGATACGCAGCTGTTAAAAGAAAAAACAAATAGAAATAAGAAAAAACAAAAAAACTTCGAACGACCTAATTGTGAGAGTAATTTGTAAAAAGTGTGCTGTGCGAAAAATGCAGAGCCATTAAGAAGAGAGGCATAAAATACACAAAACTTACTTGGCACTAAATATGGCAGCCAATGCCAGAAAGCAGGCATCAGCTTCTCGCGGTGTTGAGGTATAACAACGGTCGATAACCCACTCGAGCAGTTGACCCATGTCAGGATTCGATTCGAGTAATAGAACGACAGTATCACGAGCCAGCTGGTAAATCTTTGAGAAAGAATAATAAAGAAAAAAAAATAAAATGAGCACGTTTCAAATCAAGAATTTTAACCACAGGAAATGCTTACCTTTTCATCTTTTGATGTCAGCAGCAGGTCAAGCCATTTATAAAGCAGACCATCGTCCGAGAGGTATGGCGTATAGAATATGTGACCACAACAAAGTAGTGCCGACATGGCCTGCAAGAGAAAAAAATCGGATAAAATAAAATAAAAATTTGCATCAGAACTTTGACAGAGGAAAAATTTGCAAAAAATGCCTAACGAGGGAATAGTTGAGAGAATTTAACGAAAAAAAAAATAAGAGAGTCTGCCATTTTTTATTTAAAATTAAAATTGCGACATGTGCTGTGATCTGCCCGGTGTGTGCTATCATCTGGCGCTTTAAACAAAAACTTTGCTCCCCCAATAATCAGAAAATGGTTCTGACAATAATTTTTTTTTTCAAAAATATTAAAATTGTGGTGTAATGAGAACGAGTTGTACTGCAATGTTTCGCAGAGTTAAGAAAAATTTACGCAGTTGCTAGTTCTTGGGACATAGGTAATTTTTAAGATGCTTCCACTACTTTCTTCAGACACAAAAATGTCAGTCGTGCCGCCCCAGTGTGGCATACGAATCTGTATCGAATTTGACCTGAACTTGGGTCTTCGTATATTTTATCCGAACCGAGCTGCATTTCAGATCCAAAACTGATAAGTTTTCATATGAAATTCCTCTCAAAAATGCAAATTGCTTTTTCCACTAGTTTTGACGGATTTGTTATGGTTCGGTCGAAACATAAAAGAACGAATTCTAGGCTGACTGTCTCGCAACAGGTTTGAAACGGATCCGCATCCGTTTTTGTATCATTTCTAAAAATCATACTTGATTTGATAGCGCACATCGGCCATTTTTGTCACATATTTTTTTATGCCATAAAACACGTGTTAAGCAGACTGTAAATTTATTTTACCTGTAGAGCGCTGAACTGCAGTTTTTCCTCCTCCGGCGTCTGGCCTATTTGTGAAGTTATGCCAAGTGGCTTTGAAAAATTACCACACCAAGTGGCAAATAAATTGAAGAGACTGCGTTTGAGATCGCGTGTCAGCAGAGTGGCACAGGATTCCACTGTAGGCAAAACAGGAAATTAGAGAAATAAAAATTACAAAAGAAAAAATTAATTTAAACGATTAAGCGATTAGATAGGAGCAAATATTTCAAAAGTATGCCTTGAATTATAAAAAAATATTTGGCCACTTAATATGACCCACCTAACCCACCGCCACTTACATGAGAAATTCTTGATCATTTTGCGTATGAAATTGCAAAAGTGAGCCTTGACTTCACGTATACTAATGTTATCCTTGTCTGTCTCCGCTACCAAATATAGCATCGCACCCTCGATATACTCTACAAAAGTGGGATGCAGCGACATGGTGTCACGTTCCAGAACACATGTACTGGATATACCAACAAATAAATCACAAGCAGCCATTAAATCAGAGAAATAGAGTGAGGTAAAGTGTGGAAGAAAAATAAAAACGGAAATGAAAATAAAAGTTATTAAAACATATAGGTTAACATTTTCATAGCTTAGTGGTGATGCTGCTTCTTACCTAACGCCGAAGGTGCCATTTTCTGCAATTTTCTCCAGCACACGCACCAGCTGTAGTCGCAAAGCATCACGTCGACGACGACGTCGCATGTTCTCCTGCTTTCTGTCGACTGCCTCACGTATGTAGACGACAAGTTCCTCCATTAAATCTCTGTACCAATAAAAAACGACGTATTCACAAGTGTGAATATTTTCGCAATGGAAATAAGTTCAAATTAAAATCAACAAAAATTGGTCGGAAAGTGGGTGGATGGTTAATAAACTTACTTGAGTGCATCATGATTAATCATGCCCAAAGCATTGACAGCAGCGTCACGCACATCGACAACTTCGCAGCGCAGCAGCGGAACCACCAATTTGTAGAGCGCCTGTGGTGAAGCGGTTCCAAATGCTGACTTGTCACTTCGATCGGCATTAAGGGAGTCGGGTGAGGAGCTGTAAGAATGGCAGGTGGAAATGTTTTGCTATGTTATCAATTCGTTATGCAAATAATTTTCAACTGGCTTGAAACCCACTTGAAGTTGCAACTTTTTGCGTGTTAGTTCTAATGGCTTTCAGTTCCGAAAAGTTTTATCTTTTCTACATCCAATGACAACAAAAAGTTACATCTTCAGCAGGAACAATTTAGGAATCTTGAACTTATACCAATTATTGAGGGTAGAATAAAATAAAATATTTAAAAATAAAATTATTGCATTCTATGCTAAGAAGCATTTTCTTAAAGTAAATATTTAAAGCTTAAGCTTACGGGCCCCTAAAAAAGCTACTAAGAATTTGGATTTTGTTTTTTTTTTATTTTTTATTTTTCATCAATAAAATTTAAAATACTTGACGCATTTGCTCAACTTTTGCTAGCAAATAAGCAAGGCTTCATTAAATTGACTTACATAGAAATATTAAAATAAAAATTTAGAAATAATGAAAACAAAAATTAATCATTGACTTTTCTAGTAAGTACACCACTATCAAGCGCCTTTTGATATTGGGCGCTTATATGATTTTTAATTTAATTAAAACGCGCTGCTTATCAATGAAGCATAAGGCAAATTAAAAGGTCACCCACTTGGTACATTTAAAATATGGAGCGTTTTTTAAAACTGCTGCTTACGAGACTGAAAAGAGAATTGAAAAGAAAACGTAGAAGAGAAAAGGAATGCAACGATGGTTTGCTCTTACATATTTGTGGATAACACACCTTTTTTTTCAATATTAATCAATAAGGGTATTCACGATGTGATGTTTTGGTAATATATTCATCAAAAATATAGGTAGATTGCTACTAATATTTCGGGAGGTGGCAACGCTAAACTGATTCCAGTCAAACTAACATTTCCTTTGGCAAGTTTGAAATTTTTTAGCTTCTATATACACACAAAGTTGTTTGCCACAAGTGTTCCGTGAAATAAAAACAAAGAAACCCTGAAGCATTATTCTTTATCAAGACAATGCGAGCTCCCACACATCAGCTCAAACAAAGGCGTTTTTGAACATTTAAAATATCGAATTAATGGGTCATCCGCCGTACAGTCCTGATTTGACACCCAATGATTTATTTTTGTTCCCGCACAGCAAGGGCAAACTGCGTGGACAACGACCTTCGATGCCAGAAAGCTATGTTTTGGAGGTGTCTTATGCGGAGTGGTATAAATGTTATGACAATTGGTTGGAACAAATGAAAAAAATGTATAAATCAAAAAGGAGAATATTTCGAAAACAATAAAACTATTTGCAATGAAGACAAATTTCGTCCTTAGATTTATTCCCGAAATATATGTAGCAACTTGCGAACATATAAAAAAAAAAACAAAAGAATTGTTCATTTCAAAAGGACTTCGACCGATCTTCTTAGGATCAAATGTGAACATAATAGTTTTATGCCGACTCCTAACGGCTAATCTGCATGTTCTCAAGAAGTTTTACATGGCGTTATTTACTGTCTGAGGTTTGTCATTTTCTGCACAGAGGTGAAGGACGATCATAAAAATGCATTTCAATTGAAAAAGTTTTCTGTGTCATCATCTGGGGTTTGAACCTCGCAGCTCGTCAAATTGGATCACAAAGATCTACGCACTTTAATGTGTTTGACGACGGCCGTCAGACGGCGATCATATATTTCGTGAACTGGCACCACTAATGTCAAAAGCTAAAATCTGGCATCACCATAATAAAGTTTGACATTTGTTAGCATAAATGTACTCACAACGTTTTGATGTACAATGCTATTTGTTTTGTTTACAGTGAGTTAAAAAAATCAATTTGTTCAAAAAATGGAAATTTCAAGAGAAGGTTTTCGTTGGATTGTTGTTCACAACTTTCGACGTGGATTATCTCAAAAAGAATGTGTCGATGAACTCAGTTCTTTGTACGACGATGAAGCACCATTAAAAACCACAGTATATCGCTGCCTTAGTGAATTCAATCGTGGTCGTAGTTTGGTCGCCGACGAATTCCGTGAAGGTCGTCCAAAATCGGTTGTTGTGCCACAAAACATCGATGCAGTACATGAACTAATAATGCAAGATCGTCATGTGACATATCGTGAGATAAAAGCATCCTTGCACATTAGTTCCACTTCAATACATTCGATTTTGCAAGAACACTTATCTGTAAAAAATCTGTTTATCAATCGCTCAAAAAAAGTCTCGTGTCGATTGGTGTACGGAAATGATTAAAAAGTTCAATCGTGGTGCTTCAAAAGACGTGTATAAAATTGTGACGGAAACAAAACAGCAATCGACCGTGTGGGTATTCCAAGACGAGGCAAATCCAACCAAAGTTGTTCGCGCACGAAGCACTGCGAAGCAAATGGTCGCCAGTTTCTTCCACCGCATGGGTCATGTGGCCACTGTTCCGCTTGAGCAACGTAGGACGGTCAATTCTGAATGGTATACGACCATTTGTCTGCCGGAAGTCTTCGGATGAGTTCGCAAAACCAACCGCTAAAGACAAATCGTTCTCCATCATGACAATGCGAGATCTCACACATCTCGTCAAACATATGCCTTTTTGAGCAGTCAAAACGTCAAATTGATGACTCATCCTCCATACAGTCCTGTTTTGGCACCCAATGACTTCTCCTTGTTCCGGAATATCAAAGGCAAACTGCGTGGTCAACAATTTACGAGCCCCGCAGAAGCAGTTGAAGCGTTCAAAAACCATGTTTTGGAGGTGTCTCAAGAGAAATGGAAAAACTGCTATGACAAATGGTTTCAACGAATGTAAAAGTATATTGATCATCAAGGGGAATATTTTGAAAAACAATAAAGCCATTTTCTTTTAAAAATGTTAGTTATTATTTGCTATTCCCGAAATCGTTAGTATATATATTTCAAACTTATTTTATATCGAGATTTTCAACTTAAAATTCAACCTTTAACATTAGGGGTATTCACACCGAGCTCGTTAGTTTGTTAGTTGTTACTTGTTATTTTTTTACATGGATTTTGTTTTTGTAAAAGTATCGAACTATCGAACTACCGAGTAACAAAGTAACAACTTAGCAACCCTGAAGATTTTTTCGTTATTTGGCAAAATACGAGCAGCTTCCATATTTTTAACCTCCATGGAATTTTAGCGCCTTAAAAAGAATAATCTGAACACAAATTAAATTGAAAATTAATTAATCCACTTTTAAATTTATTAAAACACTAATTAATCCACTTTTTATTTATAAATTTTCAGCAATTGCAATTTATGAAAAGCAAAATCAGCTGTTATTCCACAACTACCAGGCTAAAGAGATTAAACGAAAGGGGTGTTCACACTTCACAAAGTTAACGAAGTAACAACTAACCAAATAACAAACTAACGAGTTCGGTGTGAATACCCCTATTATTAATACAACTTTTCCCGATCAAATTCAGCCTTTTGCATTTCCAATTCAAATATTTTATACTTAAGATTAACTTTAAAAAAATGGATTTGAAGCGTCATAAGTTGAAATCTATGAGTTTTATGAATATTTGAATTTGATTTGTCAAAAATTGCATTTGAAGTGTAAAAATTTTAATTTGAAATGAAAACCTTTTGTTTTATTATTTTTATATTTCATATTTTATATTTTAATAAATCTATATATATAAAAAAATGTTGTCAAATCTGTTTGTGACGAGTGTTTGAGAGTTCGGCTGGGTAAAAAAAAAATCTGCCGATACCATTTTGTAGGGTACGTTCTCTAGATGGTTTTAAAAAAAAAATTGTTTGAAAATGACAAGGGGGCGTGGCAGCTCCCATACAACCCAAATCTACGGTAGCGAATAGCTCTGAAGTTATAGTTCGCATAGCATCGGAATTCGGTGTTCTACCTTAATTTACAAGAGCCGTTCCACAGGTAAAATTTTATGGGCGTTGAATGTGGGGCGTGGCACTTTTTCAGCAGACCAAATTTTCGGTATAACTTTCAAGCTATAAGTCAGACATCAATGAAACTTGGTAGGAGCGTACTATTTAGTCGCGTCCTTCGACTAGCAAAATTTATCAAGTATAGGCCAAAGGGGTGTGGCACCGCCCATACAATTCAAATTTATGATATCGAATAGCTTTGGAACTAAATGCCGTATAATAATGAAATTCAGTATGGAGTTTTCACTTGGTGATATATTTATACTATAAAACTGGGATGGGCTTTGGAAAAGTGGGTGTGGCTACGCCCATACACTTAAAATTTTTGATATCAGATAGCTTTGGAACTAAACGTCGTTTAACAACGAAATTCAGTATGGAATTACTATTGGGTGATATTCTTCTACTAGAAAACTGAGACGTCATTGAACAAGGGGGTGTGGCTTCGCCCATACAAGCTACATTTGCGATATCGAATAACTTTGGAATTATAAGTAGCATAGCCTCGAAATTTGGTTATCAATTTACACGAGTCGTTCCACTTAGAGATAGAGATAGAGATAGAGTTAGAGGATAGAGATAGAGATAGAGGTAGAGATAGAGATAGAGATAGAGATAGAGATAGAGATAGAGATAGAGATAGAGATAGAGATAGAGATAGAGATAGAGATAGAGATAGAGATAGAGATAGAGATAGAGATAGAGATAGAGAAAGAGATAGAGATAGAGATAGATATAGAGATAGAGATAGATATAGAGATAGAGATAGAGATAGAGATAGATATAGATATAGATATAGAGATAGAGATAGAGATAGAGATAGAGATAGAGATAGAGATAGAGATAGAGATAGAGATAGAGATAGAGATAGAGATAGAGATAGAGATAGAGATAGAGATAGAGATAGAGATAGAGATAGAGATAGAGATAGAGATAGAGATAGAGATAGAGATAGAGATAGAGATAGATATAGATATAGAGATAGAGATAGAGATAGAGATAGAGATAGAGATAGAGATAGAGATAGAGATAGAGATAGATATAGAGATAGAGATAGAGATAGAGATAGAGATAGAGATAGAGATAGAGATAGAGATAGAGATAGAGATAGAGATAGAGATAGAGATAGAGATAGAGATAGAGATAGAGATAGAGATAGATATAGAGATAGAGATAGAGATAGAGATAGAGATAGAGATAGAGATAGAGATAGAGATAGAGATAGAGATAGAGATAGAGATAGAGATAGAGATAGAGATAGAGATAGAGATAGAGATAGAGATAGAAATCATTTCCACTACGACAGCAATGCGTCGGGTATCAGCTAGTATGTTTATATTTTTTTTAAATTTTGTTGAAAAGAAAGACTGAAACTTCAAACACAAGTAATATTTTTCCACTGAACAAAAAGGGAAGGTTTTGGCAAAAAGAGAGAATTCGCAAACGTTTCGGACTAATATTTATTTCAATCTTAAATAAAATTTCCTTTTCGCACTTGAAGTTTCGTTGCATTGTGTCAATTTCCAAAAAACAAAAAAGCATGAACTTTTTGAGTTTTTGAAGTATAACCTTGATTTTTTTCTCATAAATAAGTTCAAAAAGTAATCATAAATATTATCTTCACATTGTATTTTAATAGTTTAATTTAATTTTTTTAGTTTGTAAGAGTTTTGTAAGAGTTTGTAATGGAATCATAAATGATTATTTTTTTAATAAAAAATACACTGGAAAATAAATCATAAACGATACTCTTTCTTGTTCGTAAATGGTTCATAAATGATACTTGATATTAATTAATTTTATTTTATCTGCTTTTACTGCTTCTTATTTGAAATAACAGTTTTTTATATTTTGTAGGTTTATTTTTTGAGTTTTCAAGAGTTTATATATTTTTACTTTTGGAAGTTTTTTTTTACAGTTTTTCAAGTTTTTATGGCTATTGTAAATGTTTTAAAGTCACATTTAAGAAAAAGGCAGTCCTTGTTAACTATTTTTAATTCAGTTGTGAACAAGAATATGTTCGTTTTTGAAGAAATAAGGGGGAAGTATTGTTATATGTACTTTAAGAAAAATTATTTACGAACAAAAAAGGATTCGTGTATCCGAGGCATTTAAGTACGGCGTATGATTATAAAATAAGAACACTTTTTTAACACAAAAAAGAATTAACTCAAAAAGGAACAGGTAAATTCAAAAACGATACTTTCGGACTAATTTTTAATGGAGAACATAACAGCAAAAAAAGATATCTATAATAAAAAAGAGCGAGGATAATAGTGGCAAATTGAAATCAATGTTACTCTACATAGCACAATACACTTCGTAATGTTACTAAATAGTTTCACACAAGACCTTTTAATGATCAGGATTAAAACATCTCATCGAAAAAACAATATGTAACTGAAGAAAGGGCCACCAGTTTTAAAGGATTTATAATGGATATAGTTTAGTTGTTGAGAAAATGGAATACTTAGGGGAAATAATTACTTTTTGGTGAGCATATGACATTAATCAGTAAAAAACGTCAGTTCAAACAACATGAGAATTTGGAGTATTGGGTCTTTTGTAGAATTCTTTTAAATTAAGTTCATTTTCTGGGTAGTTTTGGCCAGAGATGATGCCATTTTATTATTTATTTATAGAATCGAAGAACATAATATGTAGGGTAGTTTTAGCCAGAGATAATACCATTTTTTTTTTTTTATTTATTTATAGAATCAAAGAACATAATGTGCTGGGTAGTTTTAGCCAGAAATGGAACCTTTTCTTTACTTATTTATAGAATCGAACAACATAAGAAACGAATTTTTAAAACGTTTACATTTTTTTACACCTGTAGATCCAAATCAACAAATTAATAAACACTTCAAATAAGACCATTTAATACAAACATTAAGGAACAATCACATTTTAAAAATTTGAAAAATGCAGTTAGTTTGTTCTTAGTCTTAGGCCGCAGTAATGGTGCGCGCTGATGCTGAAAATGGCAACTGTTGCAAAATCTCGCACCAGCTTCAGCACGCACTATAAATGCGGCCTAACACATTGAGAAAGTTCATCACAGAGGTATTTAAAAAACACTTGCGCCAAAGAATAACATTCCAAAAAAATTCAATAATTAATCGGGCGGTAAAAATGTTTTCATATGATACGATAAAATAAAAATACCTTAAAAAAACTAAATAAAATAAAGATAAGCTTAAAAAATAAAACTGCACAAAATATTATAAAGAACTAATAAATTAATTTCTCGTTAAGCTTTAGAATTGGTACAACAAAGTACCGTTAGTATTATTGTTTTTTTTTTTAAATATTAACCATTGTTAAATCTGATCTACTGTTAAAACTCAACTTTAAAGTGACAATTACAATATAACAACAACAGCAGCAACAATTACAAAAACATACATAGACATACATATACATAAAAACCATTTGACTTAAGAAACTAAATCAAAACTACTTCATAGCTAGTGGCTAACTAGTGTTAAAGCATTATTTTAACTGTTTACCCGAGACGTTTTTGTCGCGCCTCTTTTCGCCCATACGATAGCGGCAGCGTGAAGCGTGTAACAATTCCCTCTGGGCCAAAGACATTCGACGGTATGTTATCCAGGGAATCGGATAACGAACGTGAGTCCGACTGGTCTTGTAAACTAAAAGTGGTATTGGTAGTTGGTGTGTGTGTGTGTGAATTGGTGTTTTAGCATCGGTAAAGGTTTTGAGAAGACGTGGCAATATATATATATATATATATATATGCATATATAAATAATATATATATATATATATATATATATATTTATATTTTATAATGCGTGGTCAAAGTGGTGAGTTAAAAACGGAAAAAAAATATGTTTAGACAATTTAAAAATATATTTATTTATAAAAACAAACAGACATGTGATGAATATCGATGAGAGTGCATTACTTGTTCTATCTTTAGAACCGGTTTTTGTTTTTTTTTTCGAAATGTGTTGCTGGTTAAGAGGAAATGTCACAGAAAACAGGCGTGTGGTTAATGGAGTTTGTGAGTGACATTCAGCGTTTGAAAGCAAAACAAAGAAATGCAAATTTTTACAAAAAAGTAATGTTAAGAAACAAGTATGAAAGTTGTATGCGCATATTTTTGAGTTGGTATAAAAAACAATGCTATTTCCAATTTTGCCTAACAGTATAAAATTCGAAATTTTTACACACTAAGTACATAAATAGGCTCATACTTATATCCATGTTTTTGCTACTTAAAGATTTTCCTTGTCGTTAATTACGATTCCGTTAATTTCGAAAGCTGATTCCGAAAAGTTGTTTCCAAAATTTTTTAGAAAGTTGGATTGAGAAAATGATGAAATATCTGGGAGTTTTTGGAAATTTACACCTTTTCAATTTTATCTTGTGTCTTTTTATAGGGTACACTAATTAATCTAACTCACAAGTGTTAAAAAATGGAAAAAAGGGACCAACATGTTTTCTTCTGAGAAATTATGATAGCGGGAAGACGAATATGTTGGCTGTTTGTCATTTCGTTTGACAGTTGAGCGGAAGTTATTTAAGGTATAATACACGTGTAAATTTTTCGAATAAAAATGTTTGTGTAATGTGTTCTTTATAGTTCTAAGAATATACATACACATTTTTAAAACGATATTTAAAAAAAAACAGAAGTTATAATGGTTTTCGTTAACCTATGTCTAAGCTCCATACAACAAATAAAAAACTTTAAACGCGATTTTCTCGAAACTAGTTTTTTAAAACGGTTCGATAAATAACTCGAAATCTATTGGTTCAATTTCAATGATTTTTTTTTTTGCATTTTGTTCGTTATTTTGTCCCTTAAGCATCCCTCCTAAATTTAAGTATCTATTTTTTTTTTTGTTTTTTTTTTTTATAAATATAAACAAAAAAGTGCGCGAAAATGTCTCTATTTTTCGAACTTTTTACTTCAACTTCCGCCATAATTAAAAAAAAACCCCCGGGGGTCTTGCGTAGGGGGGATGCTTAATATAAGGTCTATGCTTTAAAATGTCATTTGATTTGCTTGTTTCCGATACATGGAAAGGCCATATCCATCGAACCGTTTTGCATGTCTTTTTCTCAATGCCATTTTCAGCGCCCTTTATATAAAAGTCAGAACTGTATTTAAAAAAAAAACAATATTTATTTGTTTTTTATTTTTCATGTACAATAACCTGTATAAATTTAAAAAAAAAACAATAAGAACTTCTTATATCTAAAAAAATTTTTTGAAAACAGCTCCCGTTTTTGGTTGCTACACGTATATTATACCTTAAGAAATTTTAAAAATAAAAATTTCGGTGCAACTTTTCCAACATTCTAAATTTGTTATTAAAAAAAAAAAGGAATTGGACTGAAATTTGCTTTGTAGTTGTAGTAGCCGCTTTGTAGTTATAAAATAGGAACACTTTCGATTTGAAGTGGGAAGAGTGTAAATAATGGTTTGTGTATTAGATAAATTCATTGACTTTTTATTTATTTGTCACAATTTCGTCCACATTTTGACATTTGATACACTGAAAAAAATGTTCTTTTATTATCTTTTTTGTGCATAATTTTAAATGTTTTCACAAATTTTCTTGTATTTATTTTTATTTTTTTGTTTGTTTTTTTAATTGTTTTTTTATTATTTTGAATTTTATAAACAAAATTTTTTTTATTGTGGATAGAAAAGATCATACAAATCAGGTCTTTAGGACCTTTGCTCCAGTGCACAAACATTTTACACTTTTCAAGTGTTCACTTTAAAACTGGTTAAAAAAGTTTAAAAATATTCCTAATGGAACTAGTTCAAATATGGGGTAAAAGGAGTATTAATGGGGACAATTGTCTTTTCCTATGACATCAACACGCAAAATGCGTCAGTTCGTTCAATGTTAAAGGGCACTGTAATGGAACTAGTACTGGCCCTTTTTGGAACTACTTCAGAACTATTTCAAATTTGGTCCACTTTTCTGCTGGGACGTTTCAGCCATTTTAAAAATCCTCTCATTTGTAAACAAACCTTTTCAAACATTTTTTGACATTTTGTTTGTTTTTAATATATTTTGAAATAATTTGATATATTTTTAACAAAATTTGTGTGAAGATGAGAACAAAAAAAATTTTTAATTCTTTATCGAGGGTTTATTGAAGGTTTCAACAATTTTTAAAATTCTCTCATTTATGAAACATTTAAAAAGAGATTTTTAGCGCTATTGAACGCTTATGAATAATTTTTTTTAATTTGTTTTTTTTTTTTGAGTTTTTTCTTATGAAGGCTTTATAGGAGGTTAATAATTTTTCATGAATACAGCCGTGAGTCTATTTCCATAGAAATTCCTAATCAATAGCACAGACTATGCTAGTCCCAATTTTGACTTCACGAAGATATTCACTAGTAATTTCCCTACCAGATCGGATTGGTAAAATGGATGTCCTGACGTCGTCTTCAAAATTGCCTTCAAAACTGATGGGTCCAATATGAGTTGTTGAGTGGAAGCTGATATATTTTCAGAAAAACTGGGCATTGCTAATTTCTGCTGTCTACCCGGACTCAGCCAACATTTTCAGGTAGAAGTTCTACCAACGACCAACAAATTTTCAAAATCGCACTAATCGGATCGGTCTAAAGATACTATTCTAGGTCACCACGTCAACTTACAGCAATAAGAGGTAGTGGCATTAAAACTCATGTGAGCTAATTGGGTACTGCCTGTTGCGGTATCACCATCCAAACCAAATGTAGCAACTCTCGTACTACCGACCAACTCGAACTGTATTTTTCATAAGTGTTCGGAGCCTTAACTTTTAAATTTTTTTTCATCTCTTCAAGAGGTACATATCGATACTTTTAGTCAAATTCCTACTTTAAGGCCTTCTAAGCACCTTGGGAAAAATTTTTAGGGAAAATGTTACTGTTTTTTTATCCCTTTGTATAGCTCTACTTTGAATTTGCTGAGAAATTTCAACCATTTTTGGGGATTTTTCTTTATATTTTTATCTATTATATTTTCTAATATTTCTTTATTTTAATAAATTTAACATTTAAGAAATCATTTACAATTTAATTCAAATTTATCAACCTCTGTATATTCATCACATTTATAAATTTCAGTTTAGATCTTTTGAGTGGATCGAAATTTAAAATACATATTTTTTATATACATATTTTATAAATTCAAAAATAAAATATGCCACATACATATATTAAAGGCAGGCCAATCCGAATAAGAAATTTATTACAAATGCAGTCGCATTTTTTTTAGAAAAATTATTTAATATTTTTTTTTTATTTTTTTTTTTTTTTTGTATTTAAAAATGAACCTTAATTATTTCTTTTTTATTTTTATGGGTTAAAGTCGAGCTGTTAGTCGAAACACATTTCCTTGATCTCTTAACATTCTTCACACACACTAAAATTTTTGTTCGATAGAGACGATTTAAGCTATTATAGAAAGCACACACACCACTATTAAACCCAACTAAGACAAACATTAAACATTGTATAATAGTTTTAACAATTTTACAAGCTAGTTACAAGAAAGCTAGTGAATATTAGATAGATACCTCCTATTAAATAGATATTATATATTAAAAATTTTCAATACACAGATACGAGTTTTATGTGCAACATTATGAGTGATTAGTATGCAACGCAGCTATGAACACGAGAGTATTATTTTTTTTTACATTAAATACATGTTAAATAAGTTTAAATCCAAAAATTATAAGAATAAAATAAATAAGATGTGTATAAAAACTATGTGAAATTAAAGAGAAGAAAAACTAAAAACGTTAACACAATAGATGAAACCACGTTAGAGAGAGAGAGAGAGTGAGAGCTTTAAATTGAGACGAACTCACCTCAAACTGAGATCGGGCGAAGCGCAACGAACTGCAACGCTGGGTATTTGCGGCACAAGACGCATGGCATAAGCGACTTGATTGCGCCACAAACGCAGATAGTAGTCTTTTTGGCTCTCGGTGGGCACCTTTTTGGTGGGCGCAGAGCTGCGCAGCAGAGAGGCGCGATTGTCGCTGACAGGTCTGTGAAGGAGAGAGATTTGGTGTTAGGTAATAATTCTCACTCTTTGTAGTAATTGATACTTACGTGGGGTCAACAACGCTGTATAGCGTGGTCACACGCGCATAGCAAATTGGCCAGGCTTGAGCCACAGCTGAAGGACACTGCTGCAAGACACGGTGACGCTCCAGAAAACCACTCAAACACACGGACCAAGGATCAAATTGTTGCTGATGCTGCGTAGCACTGGTCTGCGATAGATTCAAAGTCGATGTGGAGGATTTAGATGAATCTATTTGCGAGAGGAACATTTTAAAGAGTTGTTAAAGGCAACAAGTAGAGTTTTAACAAACCATCTGTGTGACCAGCTAGCCAAACGCCACTTGTGCGCTCTGCTATCCACTGTAGATCAATAACATTGGCATTCAAAATCGCCGTTTTCTCTGTCTGTGGCAAGTGAGGCAGGCATTTCTCCAAGATCTTTAAAATAAATGAAAAAATAGTGGTAAAAAAAAATTATTCCAACTAAATCTAAGAAAATTCGTAAAAAATAAAAAATCTTACCTGAGGACAGCACTTGTCTATCACATCGATTACGGGCGGTTCGGTTTCTGGTATTCCCAGCGCCTTCATCAGATTTTTGACCTCTTTCAATATCATGGCCGCCAATTTACGCAAAAACGGGCGATAGTTACACAACAGCACCAGCGCAAAGCCCTCCACAAAGTGCAGCGTTGTAGTTAGCGGCACTTCGTTCTTTTTGGCCGCAGCTGCAGCATCTGACAAATTAATCACCGTAGTCTGAGTAATGCTGGAGACACCGCTAGAGGTTATGCTGGAGGTGCCGCTCGAATGCGTATTGATGCTTTTGATATTTGTGCTAACGCTGGAAAGCAAACTGGTGGCCGTGTCCTTGCCAATGCCGGTAGCGGTAGCTGCATTACCAACACCCGCTACGGTTGCCGTCGAATTGATGGTTACAACTGTGGTAGTTGTTTTTGTCAGATTTAAAACACCACCTGGCACACAGCCCCCTACACCTCCACCACCATTAGTGCCACCATTAACATTAATGGCACAACGCCAGATATTGAGAAATACAAACAGCATCCTGGTGCAGTTCTCCAGCAATTGCGGATAGGTGTCGGTGACATCGCGCACTAGAAACTGCGTATACCCGTGCACGACATCCTGACGCCAATCCGGAAAATCAATCACTAGTGTTTGCAACGACTGATGTGTCAACATGCGCAGCTCCTCGTCCATGTGCACAGTCAGACGCGATAGCAGATCAACCAATTCCTGTGCCGTCATGGTGTCCGGTATAAGACGTGGCACAGCGGCCACACAGGTGCGAAAGAGATCAATGCGTGGCTTACGTTCGCCTGAGAGCATCTCATCGGGTTCTTTATTTTGATTCTGCGTGCTGGTCATCATAAGCGGACGTCCATAGTGTACGTCCAGGGCGCGCAGTATATCAACAAATACACGCCGCACATGCGGAAAATACGTGGACATGCCAATGCTGCGCGCCGTGTCGTCGGTGAGCATTTTATTGATGTAAGTTTTCTTGACGCGCAGTGTATTGCCCGAGGGTAGCACAGGAACGGTGCGTGGCATAGGCGGCTCACCATCCTTCTGTTGCAGCGAATCGGCAACTACGAGAAAGGCGCGCAGGCCGATGCTCATGCGTTCAGGATTCAGGATAAGCTATGAGTAGACGATAAGCAAAAGTAAAATTACACAAATTGAAAATTATTGAATGATCAAAGCTTCTAGAGCAAATTATTCAAGGGCAGACATAAACCAACCTTAATGGAACGTCCTACACACAGCAGATCATAGACGATTTCCCGCATTGCAAAGTCCAAACGCTCTTGCGCAATAAACTGAATAATTTTCACGAATATATTAAGCGGAGTATCGCGTGGTATTACGCCCTTGGAACCCCTGCGGAACAATGGAAGATAAGCATTAAGAAAAAACTGGAGTATTTTTTTTGTAGTAGAATAAAAAAACTCACTTTGGAAACAATGAATTCACAATACTTTGAAGACGTGAGTGCGTAGCCGAGTTGGATTCGCACTTGATGCGTATCATATAGACCCAAAGCAAACGATACAGTGACTCTAAAGCCACGCGACTCATCTTCGAATCACGATTCTTAAGATTGCTCAAGCACATGGCCAGAAAATAGTGCCAATTGGAGAGAAAGAAAGTCTTCTGTGACACACAAAGCAGGCAGGTGACAAGCGGAAAAAGAGCCAAACGATGTTTGGATTTTGTTGAAGCATCCAGCGTTTGCATATAGAGCAATTCAACAAAGTTTTTGACACACGGCACGTTCACCTCATTTTTGACGGCCTACAAAGAGATTTTAGAAAATGAGAAAAAGATGAGACAGACTTAGTAAATGTGGTAGCTTACCGCTGCAACAGGCACCAAGATCTCTACAAAAAGACCCGCAAGCGCATGTTTGATATCCTTGTCCTTAACTTCCAAAAAGTATTGCCCACATTCGTGCATAAATTGAAACGAAGCCTCAAACTCTTCAATGGGCACCATCTAGAAAAAGAAAAATTATTAAAATTTTTGTATTTTTTCCAACTCTACTGCTGCTCCTCCTACCTTCACACGAAAGAATTTCATGCCCATCAGCAAACTAATGATGCTCTGCGTCGTATTGGGTGAGGGTTCTTTGGCACGCAGCTCTTTTAATTCGCTCATAAAACGCTTGCGCACCGACGCAAAACGACTCTGTGCCAATACGCCAATCACCTCCGCATACAGATCGGCAATCATGTGTATATTGTGCGCATTGGGATTATTCTGCAGACCTTCCTTGTATTTGAAGTGTTTGAAAGCCAAATTTTCCATGCTGCGTATGAGATCCTCGTGACCAGGATGAAAAGGCAGCTGTTTGAGTATCTCGATGAGTGCTAGACAAAATATAAATTCCACAGCTGCCTCGCGACGCTGCAGCTGAAACTCCAAATCATTGGCAATAACGGGTAGTGGCTTGGTAGCTGCCGATGAGGACGACGATGAGGTGCCCGTCGAAGCTGCATTGTTTTTCTCCAAGCGCTTGAGATCATTTTTTATCTCAACATCCGCCAATTGACGACGTTGCCACGCCAGCAGCGTATGCAGCAGCGAGGGCAGACAGTGTTCGGCCACTGAACCTAGCGCGGACATAAGCTGATCGAACTGCTGATCCTCGCCGCGTTGCAGCAACTTAGAGAGATTCTTATCGGCACTCTCCAACATGACCAGCTCGATTTTCTTCTCCGCCTGCACCGTAAAATCGCTGAAGAGATTGCGCATTACGATTTCGCCGGGACGCATTGCCATCTCGTTGGCACTCTGTTGAGCTTGGCTATCGTTTTGATGATATGGAATGGTGTTGATGATGGAGGTGCGCGAATTGCTACCCCAGGGTAGCAGAGCCTGACGAGGTGCCACCAAAACAACAACGGGCGCTGCTGTCGTCGCGGGTGTCGTTGGTGCTGTCGTCACAACCACGGCACTAGATGATGCTGCTGCAGCAGTTGTAGGTGTTGTTGCTCTATTGTTGGCACAATTTAGAGTCTGATCTAAGCTGGTGGCACTGCTGGCCGCGTTGAGTTGTGTCTCGTAATCTATGCTAAAATGTTGCGGACTCTCAGTGTTGACCAGTGCGCCAAGTGAAGTGTTTATGGGTGAATTTGTGTCTCCACCAGCGATGCCGCTTCTGGATGATTTCGGTGTGGAGGTGTATTCATTGGAGTTTGTGGAATTTCGCTGTGCGGGCGAATTATTATTGCTGCTGCTGCTGCCGCCGCCAATCGATTGATTATTGTTATCGTTTGTTGACGTTTGCTGTGTCTGATAAGCAACATCTTCAAATAATTTACTAGCTGCAGCTGTTGGACTGCCCGAGGGAGACGCGACACTACATCCAGTCGCAATCGCACCGGCTACATTATCATTTGGATTCGGATTCGAGCCTGCATTGGGTAGGGAAGAAAGGGAAGAGAGTCATAAAGATTAGTGATCAAAAATGTAGTTATCAACTAGGTAAATGAGTCATCAAAGTTTGCAAAGACCATAACAGAGTTCTAAAAATAGCGCGTCTGAAGAATGCAGCGCTTAAGAATGAGCATGTTTTTCAAGATTGTATCGAAGATGGTGAAGCTTCAACGATTTTAAAATTATTGACTGATTTAAGAATGTGTCTAATGTTTAAGCCGATAAGTGTTTAATTCCACAAAGCGTTGAACTATTCGAATCGCTAAGTAGTTAAATACACAATAATGAAGTGAGGGTTGATTGATAAAATGAGCGGATAGTAAAGGTTCTTGTTCAGGAAGCCAGTTATTTTTTCATTTTAAACTACTTTTTAGAGTTATCAGTTTCCTCACTCAGTGGCGTATATTTTGAAGTTTAGACTGTTCTTAGTATTCACTGAATATGCTTCAAATTCAATAGAATCAATTAAAGGCTGCTTAAATCTATCTAAATTTCTATGAATCTATTCTTGATTTCTGTTGAGAATATTTTAAAAATTTTCTTAAATTTACAATATTTTATCTTTACTGCAAACATAAATTTTCACCAATTTATATATATTTGCTTCTACAAAGAGAAGATTCAGAAAAACTTTTAGTTTGTTTATTTTTTTACTATATAATTTTATGATTGTTTTTTTAATAATTGCAATTTATTGTTTCATTATTTATTGTTCATTGGAAAAGTTCAATGTTTCCATATCTTAAGATGATAAAGCAATATATTTTTTATTATTCCTGGAACTAATCAGCGGGTTTTATTTTTTTATAAATAAGTGTTTATGTTACGACCCACTGAACGATAAGCGAGGGTTAACTGAGAATTTTGCGAACGTTTTTGATTTTTCGAACTTTGAGTTTTTGGGTTGTGTGAAAAGATTACATTTTAAAAATAAATTCAATTTGCTTGACCTTTTGTTAACATAATTTAATTTATTTTTAATTACTGATTTATTCCATTCACTAAATTTTGTCAATGTTAACTTTACCTCATATCAAATGTACTTATTGTCTACTGACAGATTGTATATAAATATTGAAAAAAAAAAAAAAAAAAAAAATATATAAATTTTTTAAATCAAAAAGTTCAACTTGCCAAGATTTTTTTTTTTTAGATTTTAATTTAAAAATGAAAATAACTAGTTTACCAAAGGATCAAAAATAGTTCAATTTATTTTTTCAAAAAAAAAAATGAGTACGTATATGTATTTTTATGTGCTCGAAAATGGCTCATAAAATATACTTTTCTTGTTCATAAATGAGTTCGAAAATGAGTAAATTGTAAATGAAACTGTTTGTAGTGGTTTTTTTTTTATTCAATTTAATCAAAAATCAAGATTCTATGATAAATTTTTACAATTGAAATAGTGGAGTGGTAGTGTAATCGGACTTGTATCATAGAGGACACAAGTTCAATCCACATAGACAGATAATTCTTTTTCTTTTATTTTTTTTTTCAGCAATTAAGCTGTATTTTCACTCAATGTTTTATATTAAGGTGCTTCATGCCACTTCGTAAGTTTAAGTTTACGAAAAACTCGTATTTCATATCAAATTACGAAAGGTCAAAACTATTTCATATTAACATCGAGATACGAAAATGTTTAAGCTATACGCAATATATTCGATGCTTATATCGTATATATATAAATATGCGTAAGCTTTTGTAATTTTTCAATATTAAAAAAAAAAAAATAATAAATATTTTAAAAAATTTTGTCAATTAGTGAATTCTTTCAGCAGAAGATAAAAGCATTTTCAAAAATAGTGTCTTCGAATTTACGGGCCTTGGTCGATTTCACGAACGCCTGCCAGAAAAGCCTTTGAAGAGTGTTCAGAAGACAGCTCGCAAAGTTTTTTATCCGTGCAAATTTCAGCTACCAAAAGAGTTGCTGCGATTTCATCATAGATGCTTCTGCCATTTGGGCATATCAACTGCTCTTCAATAGAAATCAGGAGTCCGTCATCCGACTCATTTGAAAAAGGGGTTCTTTTCGAGAATATTGGCCTGCTAACCTTTTCATTTATGGGCTTCCGCCAGCAAGCAATTTATTCGCAAGACGCGCGCCATCGCATCGGATCATGCTGTTTTGCTTATTATTGTCATGAGAGAGAATGAAAATATCGTTATGCTTACTTCCATGGCAACTTTCTCAATAGTTTTGAACAAAGGCGTCTAAAGAGGGGTGCAGAAGGGGCACTTACCCCCCCCCCTGGACTGGAAAGTTTTTATATATTTTTATTTCCTACGTGTATCTGTTACATTTTCATATCATCATTTTTATATTCGTGCACACCAATGCATTTCCACCCCTCCCACCTTTAAAAATTCTTGCGGACACCTATGGTTTTGAATGAAGACGCCATCTTCACGTAAGCTTACTTTTTCTTTAGTTTCCTTAACTTTTATTGACATTTGGATAAATCCTTCTCTTTGCTCCGAACAGGCAGCTGCTCCCACAGGTGCTCTCAGACCACAGAGAGCAGTAGTTACCCAGCAGTTATTTTGGAGTCAATTGAAGTAGTAAACTAGTTCATTTTTATCGCAGTTCGAATTAGCTCTGAAAAGGTACAAAAGGCGGTCAGTGCAGAACAGTTCACTTTGCTTTTATTTTTAAAAGTATCACTGAAAAAATAAACGCGTTCCGGCTATTTTTTTAAATTTTTAGTTCAATAAATTTTTGAATTTTGAAATGTTCCCTTTAAAACTAGTTAAAAAAGAACCACTTTCAGGCTATTGTGAAAGCAACCAGTTTAAAAATGTTCCTAATGCAATTAGTTCAATATGGAGAAAATGAGTGTTTATGGGGACTATTGTCTCTTCCTATGACATCAACCCGCAAAAATCGTCAGTTCGTTCAATGTTAAAGGGTATTGTAGTGGAACTAGTACTGGTCCTTTTTTTAACTAGTTCAGAACTATTTCAAAGTTTGTAAGCTTTTCTGCTGTATATCTTTGTAGCTGTAGTTTAAAATCACTACAGTTTGCTAGACGAGACGCCGGCATTCACAGGGGCTACCTGGACTCCCCAAGCGCTACATGGTCTGCTCTACTATGATCCTGTTTTTGTCTTGGGGTTGTAAATATCCCACTGAATTAAACTCTTGAGTGATAGTTAACCTTAACATCCGATCACATAACGTCATTCGTAACTGATCGTGTAGGTACTTCAGAAGAGTCTCAATCCTGAGCACCAATGTCATGAGGAGATCGGTGTTTTGAACCTTAACATTGGATACACAAGCCACAAGGGTTCAATTACACTGTGCGACAATTTAAGGGTCAATTGGAATAACCTCAAATATCTAAATGGTTTCTAATAGTGGATGGTCTATATATTATGCCCTCATACTCAGTTTTATCGGATTAGGTCAAATAAGAGAGAAATTCAAGGTCAAACTTCACCTTTAAGTCACAAATTTTTTCTTATAACTCTTAAACTAAATTCAAATTCTATGTAGTAACTGCATCTAAATATTTGCAATGGATGATTCTTTACATTTTAAGACCATTTTTTGCTCAAAAAGTTACGTAAGGGGTTTAATATTTTCTTCGAAAACAGGACTTTTTTAAAAAAAAATAAAATTTTCAATAGTTCATTTACTTTGTATTTGTCTTCAAAAACAATCAGATTTTACTGAATTTTTGCATACACCTTAAGTAAAACAAAATAACCCACCTGTGAAAAGATCACAACAATTACATGTGTGCATCCAAAGATATTCGGATTCAAAGATTACCAACGGTGGTAACTTCGTTAATGTAAGCCCTAACGCAAAATCATTCAAATGAAACTTATAGACCCAACAATTTTCTTTAAAACTGTCCTTTACATTTTAACCGAAAGAGTTACCATTTTAAAGATATGCGCGTAAATGTGTAATTACAACATATATGAAAAATTAAAACGGTTAAAATAAAAATTTTTTTTATTTCTATTTCTTCTCAAGTTCATATATATTTCATATATGTTGTAATTACACATTTACGCGCATATCTTTAAAACGGTAACTCTTTCGGTTAAAATGTAAAGGACAGTTTTAAAGAAAATTGTTGGGTCTATAAGTTTCATTTGAATGATTTTGCGTTAGGGCTTACATTAACGAAGTTACCACCGTTGGTAATCTTTGAATCCGAATATCTTTGGATGCACACATATAATTGTTGTGATCTTTTCACAGGTGGGTTATTTTGTTTTACTTAAGGTGTATGCAAAAATTCAGTAAAATCTGATTGTTTTTGAAGACAAATACATAGTAAATGAACTATTGAAAATTTTATTTTTTTTTTTAAAAGTCCTGTTTTCGAAGAAAATATTAAACCCCTTACGTAACTTTTTGAGCAAAAAATGGTCTTAAAATGTAAAGAATCATCCATTGCAAATATTTAGATGCAGTTACTACATAGAATTTGAATTTAGTTTAAGAGTTATAAGAAAAAATTTGTGACTTAAAGGTGAAGTTTGACCTTGAATTTCTCTCTTATTTGACCTAATCCGATAAAACTGAGTACGAGGGTATAATATATAGACCATCCACTATTATAAACCATTGAGATATTTGAAGTTATTTTTTCGTGTCGCACTGTGTTATAGGAGAGACAGCTGGGGGTTACACTGCTTTACTCATCTTGAAGCTTATTCTTAAGGAAAGGCCATGGCCAATGGGTTACCAATTTTTCCGCATCACCAAATTTCATCGAAATAGGTCCAGCTGTTTAGGAGGAGTTCAGTGACAAGGCCATGTACAGAAGAGTTTTATATGTAAATATATGAAATTTTCAGTAAAAAAGTAAGAAATCTTTTGTAGAAATTTTTTTAAAAATTCTTTGAAAATAGCAATTGTTGGAATCCCAAGCTAAAATTTTGTATAAGCCTTAAGAATTGATGTATTATAACGACACTATGTTCAAAAGGTGAAAAATTTACTGCGATCACCATGAAAAATGTAACACAAAACTTCAGGCTAAGCAAATTAAAAAAAATTCATAAAAAGAGTCCAAAAAAGTACATCACCAGAACGACTCATTCAAGGTCTTTAAGTTATAATTCGCATTTTTAACTGTACGACTTACGGTTTCGAAGTTACAGCTGTACATGCACTTATAGTATTTTTCAAGATATTTTCAAATTTTTTACAGTGTATATCTTTTAAAAAAAAATAAAAAGTAAATAAAACAAGTATGTAGATATAAAACGTTTTAGGAGAACTATCAACCCAGAGAGTTTAAAAATTTTCAAAAATAGTGATGTCAGAAACGTGGGTGTTTTGACATGGAATCACAGATATTTGTTTGAAGTAAGAAAAATTTGTTTGATTCAATTAACAATTTGCTGAAAACTAGAATAATTACTTGATTTAAGAAATTTGTTTTTCTTTAATCGAGAACAAGTTTATTGATTCAAGTACAGAATTTACTGAAAACTGGAATAATTTGTTTGATTCAATTATATTGGCATGCTTATAATTCACAACATGTTTACAGGAAAACATGTTTAAGATGGTGCGGAATGACAAACTGTGAGATGGTGAATTGGACTTCTATGTTTCTAAGTAAAGTAACAGATAAGATACTGCGCCTTCGAACGATGCCATAGTTTGTTAATCCGCACCATCTTAAACACGTTTTCATGTAAACGTGTTGTGAATTATAGGCATGCCAATATAAATTGTAGTGACAAAAATTTGCTTGATTCAAGTCTTGTTTATTCTTGTTTCAAGCAATCATTTATTTTACTGAATTTAAGAAATAAATGCTCATTATAATTTTTTCTTAATTTTAGTTTTTTTGTGCTTGATTTGAGCAAATAAAGCTTAATTTTAAATTTTCTTAGATCAAGCGAAATATACACTTAATATAAGAATATTATTTCTCTCCGTGAAGGTTATATCCTTTATATGTGAAATTGCTCCTCCTGTAAAGCTTTTTAAGTTATGACGTTATTAAAGAAAACGAGGGTATTTAGAAGCAAAATTCTACTTAGGGACTAACGTTTACTTGAATTACGAGTATGTAATGATACTACTACTTAATAAGGCAAGGAACCAACGCAGAACGTAGATTGAACAGCTGATGGATGAAACAAAACAACGACAGACAAGCCGATTTAGTGAACTATGGCTACAATTGATGGAACTACTTAACTTCGAAAAATATTATTACTTTTACGCAAAACTTTTTTTTTATTTTTTATGCAAAACTAAGACTAGCAGTAAGAGAATTTGAAATATGTTAAGAGAGTCACCTGTTCAGCAGTGTTTTTTCCAAAATTTTATAATTCTATAGCGTTGAGAACTTGGAGATTTTCAGCTTTTTAGCAAGCAGCTTAAAGACTTTTAAAAATTTATTTTAATACAATCAAGTGTAAATTATAAAAATTACTATTTATAAAGGTAAATATTTAAATTGACATTATCACGAAATTGCTATTTATCAAGTCAAAATGAATTAACAAACAAATGAATGAAAAAAAAATTAACTGTTTGCTTTTATTTGGTTTTAAGCAAAGTTGTTTGAACTCAACGAGTATCTTACTTTTCACACCGTTGCGTTGCTTATCATTTAATTAGACGGGTGGTGTTTTTAATTTTTTTTTTTTTAATTGTCATTGAATAAGACTTCATTTATTAAAAAAAGTGTCAAAACGTGGTGTTAATTATTATATTTTTTTTTCTTTGGGTATCAAGACTTGCGATTGCTTGGCATTCAAATTTTATTCTAAACATTCTAATTAAAGACAATCAATCAATATATTGTTAACTTTCTCATGTTATTGTTGTTATGACTTTTATTGCACTATCTCCACCTATGTCTAAGCTTTGCTTTTGCTTTCTTCGAATGCTTCTTTCTGGCTACGTGTGCGACACAGCAACGAGCCGCACGTTTTGCCATGAACTTGACAAGGTTTTTCTCCCTTGCAACTATTGCTGGCATGTTTAATTATTGATAAGTGAGTGAGGTGGCAGCAGATTGCTGGAAACTGAACTGAGTTCAAGTGGGAAGGCGAGCGAGTTCAAGTGGGTTGCATACCTTTTTATTTTACTATTTTTTTTTTATTTTTTTCGTTTTCATTGGTTACGTTTGAACGTGTTGGCCTTGAAGAAAGTTTTATGGATTATATTCTGCTGTTCCGATAACTCGAATTTGTGTTTTAGAACTTTTCGATGGGCGCTGATATTGATTGAAAAGTGAAAATACAAGGAGTTCCATGATGACAAACATTAACTTTTTCACCTCAATTTAGGCTTTTACGCCTTTAGAACCACACTTTAGAAATTTCTATTTCTTTTTTTTTCCCTTAAATGTGTGTGAAATCATCTATCCTTCTAACACTAACGGTTCTTAATACTGTCATTTTAACACTTTTGATGTTGTCATTTCATGTGGTCAGCATTTTCCAGATATTGCCAGTTTTTATGGCGTTAAGCTTTAAGGCGCAGTTAGCTGAGTAAAACGACATTTAAAGTTGATATCATCGAATACAAAAGACGTTTTATAGCGCAGTTTTCCAAAGAATTTTTTTGAAAATACAACTGCGTTGAATGGAATTATAACTCAATGTGTATAGACGCTATGATAAAAGTAACGGCACCACGACAGTACAGGTTAATACTTTGATTTTATGACAAAAAAATAAAATAAAAAAAAATTAAAAATATAAATACAAAATTAAAAAAAAAATAAAAAAAATAAAAAAAAAATATTCAAAAAACAAAATAAAAAAAAATAAAAAATTAAAAAAAAATTCAAAAAAAATAAAAACTTCAAGGCAAAGGCGGCTGCATAAGCAACGAAACTTCAAATTTGTTGCATGAAATTATAACGCGCCATGTATAGTAAAAAATATTACACGCCAGTAAAAGCTGGTTTTTGGCACTGATGACGAAAGAAGACAAAAAATCCACGATGCCACGAGGTCACGGTAAGAGCCGCTGCAAGATCAAAAATACAATAAACATACAACGCCGTTGCATGAAATTATTACTCGGTGGCTATATGCGGCACGGTAAATATTACAATACAGAAATGTGCAACTTATACTTGACCTTACGACAAAAATAAAAAATAAATTCTGGTGTCGTCATATCGCGTAGGAAGCAGAGCTTATGCAACAAAAATGCATCATTGTTGCATGGAATTATTACTCACCCCGAAGAGGCGCAACGAAAATTTTATTTCACGAAAGGTAAACATTGGTTTTTGACCTCATAACAAAAACGGAAAGAAAAATTTTCGAACCATGACACCACGTAAGAAACCTGTGAATGTGGAAAAATGCAACGGCAATGAAAAACGTTACGTGGAATTATAACTCCCTGAACTATTACAACACCGAGAAAAAAAGCAATAGTAAAATCACCAAAGCCGGCTTGGGTAAAGAAAATTGTATGGAAATTAGAAACTTATGGTTATTCACCAAAGTAATATATTGTTTAATACATTGCTTTGAAAGCGCATACTTCGATACCCTGCCAATAAAAATATGTTTGATTCACCCAAGCCAAGTATATAACATTTTAACCAATAGTGAGGTAAACCACTGAAAACTTTAAAACTTTATCAAAATGGTATGAGCAAAATTTGTCGCTGAATACTCCTTGCTTGTTATAGTTCTCGATTAGTTTTTGTAATGAAAATTATATAGTGTAGATGTTTAGCCAAGGTGCAATGCTTTATGAGTGCATTTTGTTGGCATTAAATTAGATAAATTTATAAGCGATCTAAATGCATAATTTTTTTACTTTGTAAATGTATGTTCTAAACTTTGTAAATGTATGTCTATTTACATAAAATAGAACAGGTTTTCCTTAATAAAAATGAAAATTTTTGGTTAATTTTGTTTAGAAGTTTCACCTAAGTGCTTGGGTAATTTTGCACAACAGCAATATACAAAATTTTACCCAAGTATTATGTGTACATTTCATACTTGTCTTTGCAAATTTTTTACAAAAACAACATACAGTAACTTACCTAAGTAGTTGTATATTTTATACTTCTCCTTGTATATTTATTTATCTATTTAACTTTGACAGTTCAACAAAGTTTTTTGTTGAAAATTTGAACACTATGTTCGGCAGAATAAGCAAGCAGGCTTCATATAAATTGTCGAAGCTTATGTGTAAATTATAAAATACTTCGCTAATTTATCATCTAAATACATATCGGTAAGTTAACATGTAAAACTTAGGAGTTTTGACCAAAAACTTAGGAGGCTGAAAACTGCCATCGTGTAAATTATACTAGGTTTTTATTAATTTTGCATAAGTTTTTTTCTCGGTGTAGGCAAGTATAAGCGGCATGTAATAAAACAGAGATGTGGGATTTGTATTTGGCCTCACGACAAAAAAAAAATAAATATAACGTCGTCAGGTCTGGAAAGTAGCAGAGTTCAAACAACCAAAAATTTAGTTTTGGATTGGTTTTTTGACCTCATATCGAAAATAAAGAAAAAAATGTTGGAGCGACGACACCACATAAGCAACCGCTAAATGTAGTAAAAATGCAACGACCATGAAAAAACGTTGCATGGAATTTTAACTCCGTGACTATTGGCGCTACGGTAAATTTATTTTAAACAAAAATCAATAGCTTCATGAGGCCACTCAGGGAACCACTTAACCCTAGAAAGATAATCATATTTTCAATACATAATATCTTTCTAGGGTTAAAGTCACCTAAATGCATCAAGTGCAACAGCAAAAGGAAATAAAAATAAAAATAAAAATGAAAATAAAATAAAAATAAAATAAAATAAAAATAAAAATAAAAATAAAAATAAAATAAAAATAAAAATAAAAATAAAAATCAAAATCAAAATCAAAATCAAAATCAAAATCAAAATCAAAATCAAAACCAAAACCAAAACCAAAACCAAAACCAAAATCAAAATCAAAATCAAAATCAAAATCAAAATCAAAATCAAAATCAAAATCAAAATCAAAATCAAAATCAAAATCAAAATCAAAATCAAAATGGAAATGAAAATGAAAATGAAAATGAAAATGAAAATGAAAATGAAAATGAAAATGAAAATGAAAATGAAAATGAAAATAAAAATAAATTAAAATCAAAAACAAGACAAGGGCTTAGATACGGATTTGGATAAGGATCAGAGAAAAGATGAGGAATAAAATAAAGAGTAGGCCAAGGAGTTTGACGAAGATAAGATGGAATAGGACAAGAATGAGAACAAGAATTTAGACAAGGACAGGGTATAGGACAACGACAAGAATTGAGACAAAGTTAAGGACAAAGATTGAACAAACCTAAAACAATATTCAGGATAAGATTGGGAAAAGGATAAGGCAAGAAATGGGACAAGGAATAAAACAATCATTTGGTAACACTAGAGACAAGATATAGGACAAAGATTGGGGAAAAAGTGAGAGTAAGTGTAAAGAAAGAGATTCGAGCAAGGATAAGGTCATTAACTTGAGCATGGAAAAAATATGTGAAGGTACATAAAATAAAAGAATTGGTCGAAAATAACAAAAATCAAAATAAATCAAGAGTGTAGACAATAAGTAGGACAATTATTAGGTCAAATATGAGAACTTTAAGGATGCGGACAAATTTGGGAACTAAGAAAAAGATAGGGACAAGTATAAGGCCAAGGATATATATATGTTTTGGTTTGTCTACGATACAGCCAACTTGTTTTTTTATAATTAACATTTTGAGTGGGTTTTTTTCGAAACATTGCAGCTGTTAACAACGCCACTGTTATGCTACTGATTACCAACTGTTTCGTTGTAAAATTTACAATGAACAGCTAGAAGAAAAAAAGAAAAACAAAGAGTTATTTGCAAATAGCTTCACACAAACAATGCAATCAATGAGCATTGTTGTTGTCGCTAGGGGACATAGCACAGAGAGGGTGTTGGTAACAGTCAAAATTAGAAAGCAAAGCAATAGATAAATCGCAATGGAAATAAACAAAAACGCCAAGAACATAGAAGAAATCATTGCCCAGATAACAGAAATAAAAAAATAAAAAACAGCAAAAAAATGACGACGATGATTTAAAGAAATAAACGAAACGCAATGTAATTCAATTTGTGTGTGGATTTTTTTTTCGCTGCTTTTTTTTCTAAACAATCAATGAAAGATTTAAACAGCTATTAATAATTATTTTTATTTGCGAAGAAAACAATTATTATCATGAACTGGCGATATGCTGATAGAAAAAAAAATAAAAACACATTTAGATACAAATCAACACAAAGATACTTTTAGATATTTAATTTGCGTTGATTTGCTAACTGTACGAGTATCTTTGAGTAGTTGCACAAGAGCAGAGATATATAAACATTAATCAATTATAATTAAATTGAAACTTCCAATAAAGTCAAAAAACATATTTTAAACAGCAGCTTTAGCTTGTTGTTTATGCCATAAATTCACTTGAAATAAAAAATGTTGCGTTAAAATTTTAAGTGGATGAAATGCTCAGGCCACACACTAACAACATTTAGAACATCTTGTGTTTGATCAAGCTTCTTTTATGCGGTTAACCCAGTTATTGCTAAATGAATTTTTGGCTTTTTGTAGCTATAACTAGTTCCTTTTTATCTGGTGGGTGTCATGGGTGGAAGTTAAAAAACGCGTCGCTTTTATGGTTGGTAATTTTTACTATCGCTTGCAAAATTGTGGTTTATGTTTTTATTTATTCAGAAACGATTTTTTCTTTTATATATTTTACTTAAACAAACAAATATATAAATGTTTGCTTTTGCGTGGGAAAGAAAAAATAAATAAACATAAAAATTTAAAGTTTCAAATTTTACAGAAACTGACATACAGTGTTGCGCAAAACAATAGGAACAAAATCAGTGCGCTGTTACAAAATCGTGTATCTTTTTTAATATTGGGAGCACACTAAAATTATTATAGGAACCAAAGCACATATTCATACATCATATAAAAAACAAATCATATTCAAATTTGGTTTTGTTTTTTTTATTAAATTTAATATTAATGTGACTACATTCAATTTGTTTGAGTGCAAAACAAAAGCAACAAAACTTAAAAAATGTAAAAAGAGAACAGAAGTTCCAAAAAACAACGGTAAAAGTTATTTTATTGTAAAGCCCATGTTGCTTGTGAGTCATAAACATTTAAGCTTAGATTTGTTTTTGCCCTAATTGTGCTATTGACTGTTCCATTTATAATGGCAAGTGATAAATACTGTAAAACTCTAAAATAACAAATTATTTCCGAATATAAAATGGGAAAATCGCAAATATCTGTCGCGAAGCATTTTAATATTAATCGGTCAATAGTTTGTAGATTAATACAAAAGTATAACATCACAAAAGACGTAACAACGGTATATTCAGGAGGGCGCCCGCGGAAAACATCGCTGCGTGATGACAGTAACATTTGTGGCGTGTTTAAGCGAAATCCATTTGCCACCTCCAAAGAGGTTGTTCGGACACTTGATTTAGATATACATCACAGCACTATTCGCAGAAGAGCCGTTAAGGAAAATTTAAGGAGTTACAGACCAGCAAAGAAACCTTTGCTTGCAGCTCAACTTAACAAACAAGTTGAGGTGTTATAATTTAAACAATTTTGTCTGAAATTTTGACAAAGAGTTGCAATTTATTGTTTTTTATACTCAGTTTTGCAAAAGATAACCTAAATTGGACCGTTAAAAAATGGAAAACCGTTTTGTTTAGCGATGAATCAAAGTTCAACTTGATTAATTCAAATGTGATGTCCACGGTATTGCGCCGCCCAAGTACACGACTTGAAGCCCGAAACTGCAAAATAAATTTTAAGCATGGAGCCGGTGGTATTATGGTCTGGACTTGTTTTTCCTATGATGGAGTCGGATCATTTCATAAAATCGATGGTATTATGGATCAATTTGTATATAAAGACATTTTAGAAAGCAAGATGCTACCATATGCAAAGTGGAATATGCCGCTTCAGTGTACGTTTTAGTACGTCAACGCCCCGAAGCACACTTCAAAGCTCATCAAAAATTACATTAGAGACAATGGGATTCAAGTCCTGGATTGGTCGGCACAATCACCAGACTTGAATCCCATATAAAATCTTTTTGGGATTTTGAAGAAAAGGGTTTCTGGTCGAAGGTTTTCCAATAAAACTGCACTGTGTGAAGCCTTGAAACTTGAGTGGGAACAAATACCTAATACCACTATATCTAATTTAATAGAGTCGATGCCGCGCAAATGTGCAGCGTTATTCAAGAATAACGGGTCTTACACCAAATATTAATTATGTTGCTATTGTTTTGCACTCAGACAAATTGAATATAGTCACATTAATTTTAAATTTAATAAAGAAAACAAAACCAAATTTGAATATGATTTGTTTCTTATATGATGTATGAATATATGCTTTGGTTCCTTTAATAATTTTTGTGTATCCCCAATATTAAAAAAGATACAAGATTTTGTAGCAGCGCACTGATTTTGTTGCTATTGTTTTGCGCAACACTGTATGTTACCTATCTAAAGTAGTACTCTTAGATAAAAAAGGAGTTGGCTATATCATGAACACTCCTGCAGGTTTTGACGTGACAGTGTACCCTTATACATGTCCGTATTCTTATCCTTATATTTTCACTTGTTCTTAAACTGGTCCTCATCCTTATCTTTATATCTATCCTTATACTTGGCTTCTTATAATACTTGTCAATATTCTTGTTCTTATTCTTGTTTGAATATCTTTTTTAATTCTTTCACACTTCTTGTCGCAGTCTTTTGTCCAAACTTTGACATAAAATTACCCGCACGATCCTTATGGGAAGTGGCCCTTGGTGAAATGTTCTGATTTTGATGTATGTTATTCTATTCGAGCTCCTGGTGGCAGAAAAGTCTCCATTGGCACAAAGTCGAATAATGAACAGATTTCGAGATATCGGAGGTAGAACGTGACCTATGCCGGACCTCCACTGTACAAATCGTTGGCTCTATAATGACTCCTGTCTTTATGTTTTTGACTGATAGGACGTTTTCGTGACTTCCAAATTCTAACCCAATGTCGGATATGACAATTGTCACATCATAAATGATATCCGACTTTTTAAATGCTTCAAAATCACTTGCTCGTAGTTTTCGGATTTGTACTGGTAGTTTTCGGTAGTTTTCTATCTCTCCATCTCTTGTTCTGTGTGAGTGTGTGTGTGTTATTTCTTTTTGTTTTAAGCCTTTTCCAAATCCTTGTCTGAATCCTTGTCCTTATCCTTGTCAAACACATGTTCTAACCTTTGTCCAAGCCTTTGTCCTACTCCTTATCTAACTCCTGATCCTAAAATTTGTCCAAAATTCTTCCATTTTATTTTTATTTATTTTTTAAATTTTTTTGTTTTTTAATTTTTTTTTTTTGTTTTTTTTTTGTTTTTTTTTTGTTTTTTTTTTGTTTTTTTTATGTTTTTTTTTTTTGTTCTTTTTGCTTTTTTTCTTTTTTGATGTTTATTTTAATTATTTTTTGTTTTTGCATTTATTTATACTTTTACTTTTGCTTTTGCTTTTGCTTTCAGTTTTACTTTTACTTTTACTTTTGCTTTTGCTTTTGACTTTGATTTTGGTTTTGATTTCGATTTTGATTTTGATTTTGAGTTTGAGTTTGAGTTTGAGTTTGAGTTTGAGTTTGAGTTTGAGTTTGCGTTTGAGTTTGAGTTTGCGTTTGAGTTTGAGTTTGAGTTTGAGTTTAAGCTTGAGTTTGAGTTTGAGTTTGAGTTTGAGTTTGAGTTTGAGTTTGTGTTTGAGTTTGAGTTTGAGTTTGAGTTTGAGTTTGAATTTGAGTTTGAGTTTGAGTTTGAGTTTGAGTTTCAGTTTGAGTTTGAGTTTGAGTTTGAGTTTGAGTTTAAGTTAGAGTTTAAGTTTGATTTTGATTTTGATTTTGATTTTGATTTTGATTTTGATTTTGATTTTGATTTTCATTTTCATTTTGATTTTGATTGATTTTGATTTTGATTTTGATTTCTATTTTGAGTTTGAGTTTGAGTTTGAGTTTGAGTTTGAGTTTGAGTTTGAGTTTGAGTTTGAGTTTGAGTTTAAGTTAGAGTTTAAGTTTGATTTTGATTTTGAGTTGGAGTTGGAGTTGGAGTTGGAGTTGGAGTTTGAGTTTGATTTTGATTTTGATTATTTTTATAATATGTATAACCATAGGGTCCATAGCCAATGAGTAATTATTCCGTGCAGCGTTTTTTCATTGTTGTTGCATTTCACTGCATTAAGCGGTGGTCCCCGTGGTGTCATGACCAAATTTTTTTTTTTAATTTTCCTTATGAGGTCAAAAAAGTAATCAGCTGATTACTGACTGATTAATAATTCCATGCAACGATATTGCTTTTTTGTTGCATAAACTGCTACCTCCAAAACCTGACTACGTCAAATTTTTTGATTTTTGTCGTAAGACCCAGTATGGCTTTGCATAAGTGTTGCATTTTCGATCTTGTAGCCGTTTTCTCCGTGGCTTTTTATTTTATTTTTGTGGTGAGATTCAGTATAAATCTTTAATTTCTGTTTTATAACTTTTACCGTGCCGCAACTACTCACGGAGTAATCCCATGCAACAGCATTGCATGATTGTTACATTTTCGGTCTTGTAGCGGCTTTTTCCGTGACTTTATAACATCTTGAATTTTTTGTCTATTTTTATTATGACGGCTAAGGACCAGCCTCTACTGGCGTGTAATATTTTGAGGCGTATTACATTTATTTAACAAGTAATAATTCCATGCAACAAATTTGGAGCTTCATTGCTTAAGCAGCAACGTCCCTATACTCAACTAGAAATAATTCCATGCAATGCCAATACATTTTAGAAAAATATTTTTTTCAACTTTTTTGGAAACCTACGAGGTTGAAACTAACGTTATCACGTCAAAATGTGGAAAATTTTTTCCAACATTATTAGTTTTTCTAACCATTCTTCTCGAATTTTGAAAAGTAAGGGCATTAAAGCCTTTTTTAAAGGGGAGATATTATACATAGAAAGAAGAAATTTTCGAGACAAAAGTGGCCAAAAAGTGGAATTTTCGACTTCGAGCCCAGATTGTGGGAGAAATAGATGTAATGAAGAGAAATAAACTTTGTATTTGTGATTAGTTTCGCTAAATTATAGTCAAGAAGTTGCAACTTAAAAATACTAAAATTATTGTTGGACTGTATTATATAAATTAAAAAAAAAATAAAAAACGCGTGCTTTTTGTCAGTCAACAATTATACTCAGCTGCTAAGCTTTATTAATTATTTAATTGTTGCACTTAAAGTGAAATTTCAAGTATTTGTATCCATTTGTAATTACATACCTACATACAAACATATATTAAAGTTTATTGAAAATTGATTACTTTTCAAATTAAAAGCTTACAATTTCAAAATTAAGCTCTTCATTAAGTAGACTGTTAAGAATAGTGAATAAACTGTTGGTAGCTGAGGCGAAAGCTTTGCAATTTCACGCTTGACTTTCTTTCATTGGTAAAAATAATATATTTTTGAAATGTTGCTTATGATGAGACTTAACCCTTTGGCAGCCATAGTGCTGGCTAAGGCACACCAAGAAATTAAGACAGATTTTTGACTTAATTTAGTTAAATAGATAAAATATAAAAACATGTTTAGTGGATGTGAGAAATTTTTTGTTATTTTTTGGTTGAAAGGTTGAAACAAACCTTTTAACTTTTTTTGTGTCCACTGAAAATTCCATAACATTAAAGAGCAGCATAAATTTCGCAAATGAACACACGAACTACAATCAATTGCACGTCACGTTAAAACAAAAACAAAAACCAAAATGAATGAGCGCGATGAGCACGTTATAAGCGGTATGGGTGATTTATTTATTTATTTTTTTTTTTGTTTTTCCTATTGTATTTAGCACAATTTTACAAAAGGCGAGAAGACGTTTAAAGACCTTGTATCACTTTGTGTTAATGTTTTATTTATAATTATAAGAAAGAAACACTTTTGAATGGTTTTATTTGAATAACAGCATAAAAAAAGCTTATCAGCAACGTCACAGTGAATTTTATTTTCTCTGTTTTTATTTTGCGATTTTTTTTTTTGTTTTATTTCTTAGATGGCGATCGTATGACCTGCTTGAGGCTAGTTTGTTTTTTTTTAATGTGAATTAATTAAATATTTTTTATGTGGTTTTTTTTTTTTCTTTTGCTATTGTTGCGTGTTTTTTGTTTTTGTTTTTATTAACTTTTTGATAACAACTACAAGTAGGCAATAAAAAGACGAAATCAGTTAATTTTTAACTTAAGCACATTAATTATAGTGGTTTTCTTTTTCACCAGATTCACACTTGATTCATAAACAAACGCAGGTGCTGTTGTTGTTGTCAATGATTATTGGGTTAAGTTTGCAGAGAGTTGGCAAAAAACAAATTTTACTTTATTTTTATTATTATTTGCATAGGAAACAGTAGCCCCGCAAAAAGCGGCTGAAAGAAAGAGCGAGCGTCAGCGACTCAAAACATTTAGTACTAAAGTGTTAATTAAAGCTCTGCCAGCCGTTGCGCTCTCTGCACTAAGCTTCGCTTCTGTGCGCTCCTCTGCTCTGCTCTGCTTTCCTTAGCTCTTCACAATTATTACGCGCCAAATGAGCGCACGTCAGAGCAATGTTGTTACATGCGAAAAAAAAAATTCAAACAAATTAAATTTTTACAGAAAACAGCTTTCTTCAAACGTTTCGTCACAACGTATAGCGTCACTCGCGTTACTCGCGCCAGCAGTCAACGATCACAACGCGCACGATATGCCTCAATGACAAACAGACAAGCTGACGATTGTTATTAGCTTTGGCTACTGGCGAAATATTTAAAAAAGTCTGCTGATTTAACACCACAACAAAGCAATAAAAATTTCAAAAACCTAAAAAATAAACCGAAATAACGTAATCAATAGGAATTTTGAGAATAGCTACGAAAAATAGATTTTCAAAATTTCGAATTTCGTTACAATAACGCACGCTTTGGCCACAACAACGGCTAATCACAAACTGTTGCGGCAAAATAAATTTAAAGCTTCAGCCATATGTGCGAGAATAAAAAATAAAAATACAAAAATAAAGAAATAAAAAAAACACAAATGAAAATGAAATGAAATGAAATACACAACAACAAAACAACTAAAAACAACAAAATTAGCTTAAGCTATAGTAGAAGCAGCAGCAGTGAGCAGCAAAACCAAAACCAAAAACAAAAACAAAATTTGTCTATTTAGAATAATTATTAACACCCGAAAGCAAAGAGTTTTATTTAGCGCGCGCTTTGGCTATAGAGATCGGGCGCAAAACACTAGAGAGAGCAAGCAATGTCAAAGCGAAATAAACCCACCACACCAGCACTAGAGCAGCAGCAGCAACACCACCACTACTACTACTACCCTTTCGAAGCTCTGCAGCGAAAGCCATAAAAAAAACAAATAAAACTAAAAACAAAAGCAAAAACAATGTAAAGAAATTTTCAGTCAGTATTTGAATGACTCTTGGCAGCTTTGGGGGTAGTAAAATTAGGCACGCAACACAGTGTAATCATGGCGGTCAAAACTGAAAACAAAATTTTCTCAAATTTTAAAGAAGTGTACCCTTAGATCGACAAAATTGATCATCAACCATGAGAAGTTAGTGAGTATTTTGTAAAATATATGAAAATTTTGATTTACAGATTTTTTTTTTTTTTAAGTGAAACTTCTTTAGCGGGGAGTGAAATTTCAAGGTCTCTAATTCGTGACGATGTGTAACTTTTTCAATTTATATGAACATTTTCAAGGCCGCTTTATTCGTGAAGCTTATAATAATGTCAAAAGCAAATATTTATATAAACATTTTTGCCACAAACACGCACTGAACCCTTGGACTGTCGCAACCATCGAATAAGAGTCGGACGTTCTAGCGTTATGCTATATTGATGTTTTCAAATGGGTAAACAAAGTGCTAATAATATTGCACGCGTCCGTCCTGCTCCATTTCTAGTATATCACAGACACAAACCAGCGCCTTTCAAATATTTAATTTTCATCCTAAAAGCATGCTTGAAAAATTTCTTTGTAACTTTTGAAAGAGCATATCATAAGGTCTGTTTCCATATTCGTTTCAAATAACTTGAAGTTATTTGAAAGCGTCTACGTTCACATTTTTTAAATAAAATAACAAAACGACAACAAGAAAGTCGAGCAGTAAAAAACGTCCCGAAGCTAAGAAAAATAACGAAAACAGGAGCAGAGCGCGTTCGTGTACATAGACAGCGAATTAGAGCTCTTAAGAATAGATCTGCAACTAATGGTAATTGTATGACGATTGGAACATCACCTCATCGAATTTTTTTTCACGAAGCCCTCACTCAACGTAGCAGTTATGATGATCAGGAAGCAGGAGACAATATTCAAACAGAATTGCCTTCGCTTTCGGAAGCTCCGTCTACCAGTACTGTGCAAATGCAACCCAATATTCAAAAAGTGACCAAGTTGAGGAGGCATTTGAAAACTGATAAATCACCCGCTAAACGTTTTAGCGCTAATAAAAAACAGAGTGGAGACAATCATGGACAATTTGTCGCTCAAGTTAATGCACATCATTGCGTGGCAGTTGAAACAGCATCTCAAGAAAATATGGGCAACCATATTAAATAAGCGTTAAAATAAATATTCGCTGCTTTACGAGGCCCTCACTCAACAAAGCACCTATGATGATCAGGAATCAACAAGATTTGTCTCTGCTTTCGGAGGCTCCGTCAAGGAGTACTATACAAATGCAATCTAGCATTAACAAAGTGACACGGTTGAGGAGACATTCGAAAACTACTAAAACACCAGCTGAACGTTCTCACGCTTATAGAAAACGAAAAAAACACTTAATTTATTCCATTTTGTATTGCATTTCTTTTTAAATACTTCCTCTCTCTATTTTACACTAAAATCTCTCGTATTCTTAATTTTTAAGAAGTTTCACTTCTGTCACGCGTACGTTGCTACACGCGATTTTTTTTTTTTTTTTTTTTTTGTTAGTGGTCATGGAGCTCAACATTTGAGACTTTTAGTATATATTCGCATCAGCCCATATTTCAAAACACTTACATAACCCACACAAATATCCCGCGCCTATCCTCTTTTAAAAAAAATGTATTCATCCAAGTTGTAATTTTCACATTCGAGGTGTGTTCAAAAAGTAAGGGGAATTTTTAAATTTCGCGGGCTGTTACTTCGATTTGCGCGATTTGTTTTTTGTTGTGTTGGCAAACATGTCTAGAAAGCATCCATTATTAATTTTCAGCCGTATTTGTAGTTTACTTTTTTGACAGCTGTTGAAAGTAGAACACGCATTTTGATTGTATTGGCGATTTTTCATATTCCGAGTTGTCCATTTCACATACTCGTAATTATGTCCCAAATTTCCTTCTCTTATACTATGACTACGCAGAGAATTTAGTTTGAGTTTAGTTTGAGTTCAACCGAAGATGAGTTCTGTGTGAACTGTCCAAAGCGTCGGCAGAGTTGAGTTTAGTGTGACTTTTCTTTGTTTACTTATGTGGTCTCATATTAACACATGGTTGAAATAAGTCCCGAGACTAAGTAATAAAAAAACTTTTTTCTGCAAATATTCTTCTTTATTCATCAACATAGGTTCCTTCAAGAGCAATACATTCATTCCACCACTTTTCTAACTTTTCAATACCGGTTTTGTAGAACAATTTGTGCTTCGCCTCAAAATAAGCTTCAGTTTCAGCCATCACCTCTTCATTGGAGCCAAATCTCTTGCCCGCAAGCATTTTTTTGAGGTTAACAAAGAGCCAGTAATCGCTGGGGGCGCAATCTGGCGAATACGGTGGATGAGGAAGCAATTCGAAGCCCAATTCGTGGATTTTCGCCATCATTTTCATCGATTTGTGACACGGTGCATTGTCTTGGTGAAAAATAATTTTTTTTCTTCTTCAAACAGGGCCGATTTCATCCTTTAAACGCTCCAACAACGCTTTATAATAATCGCTGTTGATTGTTTTTCCCCTTTCCATACGCATCCCAAAATACAGATGACATAACCTTTCCAGCTGACTGTTGTGTTTTTTGTCGTTTTGGTCTGCTTTCATCGGTTGCTCTCCACTCAGCTGAAGACAGTTTTGATTCCGGTGTGTAATGGTGGATCCATGTTTCATCCATTGTCACATACCGACGAAAAAATTGATGTTTATTCTTTGTAAACAGTGCCAAACAGCTCTCCGAATCATCGGCACGTTGTTGTTTTTGGTCCAGTGTGAGAAAACGCGGCATCCATTTTGAAAGCAGCTTTCTCATCGACAAATGTTCCTGTAATATTGTTCCCACACTGCCTTTCGATATCTTCAGAGCCTCAGCTACCTCGCGCACCTTCACTTTACGGTCGGCCAATACCATTTTGTGTATGTTTTGTGGAACAACTGCCTCAATTGGGCATCCTGAACGTTCAGCATCATTTGTGTCTGTACGACCAAGTTTAAACTCAGCATACCATCGGCAAATTTTTGATTTTGACGGAGCAGAGTCCGAATAACACTTTCGAAGCCATTGTTCAGCTTGGACGGTATCTTCAAAAAACAGTGATAAATCAACACACGGAATCCATTATTTTGAAAATATCAACAGTAGTGTCACTTAAATCAGTGCAACTTTTGAACTAAACGTTAGATTGTCATGAAATTTTTACACTTATTGTTTGAAGGTTTGAACTATCAAAATATTATATCGATAATTCGTTAGAGGTGCCATAAGTATTTAGTCTCAGGATTTATTGGACCATGAGTTATTTGTACCTCCACTGCCGTGACATTAATTTCACTTGAGGGCAAGGCTGAGGACATCTCTGCGTACAATTGCGAGCTCTTCCTTGCGCTGCGCAAATCAGAATTTTTATCGGCCTACACTAATATGAAGACCTCATCTTCTACAATTGTCCAAGTTGTTTTCTTAGCTTTTTGGCCATTTTTTGCAAATAGTACCTAAATAACACAATTTTAGAACAGCTGTTTTTGACATTTCTCACCACAAAATTTTCAACATACCCTTATCGTCAAAAAAGTTTCATCTGAACATGACTTTTTATATGAATATTAGCATACTTTTAGGCATTACTCAAATTAAGTTTTGATAAGTCTGAAAAGAAAATGAGTTTAATTGTGCTTCAGCCTGCATAATTGTACTGGGAACTCAAGAGTTTATTTTGCGTTCAATGGCAAAACTTGATTTTTTACTGGAAACTCAAACTAAACTCTTGTGTAGACATATGGCGAGCTAAAATTTTTTTTTTTAATATGGCGTTTAAGGATATAAAGACGATGTGATCTGGTTAACGTGCGTTGACTTTTCAATGCCAAATTTTTCGAATTGCGATTTCCGTTGCTGAAATATATTAAGCAGTAATTTTTATTGAAAATTGTATAGGTTTTCTAGTAGCAACTGAGAATTAAAAATACATTTTTTTTACTAAAAAAACAATCTTAACATTAGGTTTTAAGTTTTTGAATAAAGCAGAGAGCTCAACAACAAATCTTAACAAAGTTAATGAGGCCAGTTTTTCCGTCTTGCAAAACATAGAAAAACTCAGGTTTGAAGCGAAAGAAACATATAATTCCTCGTTGGTTTTGTAAAAGTTGTGGCTTTTTTTCTTTTTAAAGTGAGTGGATGGCAGAAGCTATAGAAAACTACATATAACTAAAAGACATATAAAAATTTCAAGTGAAATTAAAAAACGCTACAACATATTTACAAAATTTTTTAACTTGGGCCATTTTCACTTTATTGATTTAATTTTTTAAAATTGTTAAAATATATTGAAAAAGATTACGAAGATGAAGAAGGGGATCTGGTGTAATCTAGAAGGTATACATTTTAAGAACTTAATTTAACCTCAATTCGCGTAAAACTGTCGTTGTAAATCATAAGAAGGTTTATGTTTTAAACAGAAATTATGAAAAGCCATTTATTTTCAGTATATTCGACGGTAGCTTTAAGAACTTCTTCGATTATTTTGGGTTTGTATGATTGTAAGTAATATCAACTGTTTGCTTTTATTTCTTATAAAGATGTTTGAAAATTTGTTGAAAATTTTAGCTTTATGTATGCAGTTTTCCTTTGGAACTTGCAGTCTTACATCACTTTGAAGGTTCTGAATTGAACTGAAATATTTTGATTCTCTTTTCCACCCAATAGTCTATACTCAACTCTTTTCTTCTCAATAGTCTTCAGACTCTTTTCTTTATACTGTCCGCCAACTAATTTTTTGCGAACACTTTGGAGTATTTTTCTCCCAAAATAGTTAAAGTTGACCCTTGACAATAATTACAAAAATAACTGTTCTACGCATTTTAGCCGCAGTTTATATGAAAACAATGCACTGTCCACAAGCCAATAATCTACAAAAGTTGACAGTGAAAAGGTTACAAAACTAAAAAAAAAAAAAAAATAAACATAAAACTAAAAAAAAAGCAAAAACTATGAAAAAGCAATAAATTTGCAAAGCAAAGCATTCCAAGAAATTTATTAAACGAAAGCATTAGGGCGCAAACTAGCGGTAAAGAAAGAGAGTGAGAGAGAGAGCGAAAAAGCGTTAGAGAGTGCGAGCAAAAATAAAGAATATTATAAATGCAAGAATTAATTCAAATAAAAAATATACTATTTATAAAAGGTCGCTCGATATCGTCAGCATGCTCTTCACCTCTCACTCTCGCTCTCTGGCAAGCACACCCACACAAACACACGCTGCCACACTTCCACTCTAGTGCTCGCGCTCTTGGTAGCACCATGTCTGATAAATTCTAAACAATCACAAGTCATAATCATGCCGCCGCACAGCAAAAACAACTATAGAAACAACAACAGCAACAACAACAGCAACAATCATAGCATAGAAGCAGTGAAGCAGTGATGGCAGTGGCAGCAGCAGCGTAGCACACTTAAATGTTGATATTAGCGTTAAACAAAGTAACTGACAAATATAAGAACATAGAAATGACGAAAACAACAACAAAAACACAACAAACACAACAACAAAATTCACCTAACTATAAATACGTTAACGTTTCATATTCGATTGTATATGGCTAATTATTTTTTTTCTTTTCCTTTTTTTGTTTTCCTCCCACGACGAGATTTATTAAACGGAACGGGATAAAATGTGGATAAACAAAAAGTATAGCAATTTTCTTTGTATATGGAACAATGAAGAAAGCAATACAAAAAGGAAAACTTTTGTCAAATCGAGCATTTAAGTGCACATGGCGTATACGCAACTTTTAATTCATACTGCGGCGTATACGCAACATGCAATTCAGTAAAATATCGAGGTTGGCCATTTTGTCAGCTGTTCAACCAACCGAAAGGAAAGGAAAATGCTGTCAAAAAAAGCTAAGGTCAAATTGTTCAGAATACAAATTAGAGCATAACAGCTGCTTGAAAATACATGTGGTAAGAATGGCATGAGTAATAAAAAAGAAAAAAGGTGAGCTTTTCTTACTCAAGGTTCAAGGTCAAGTGGCACAATACAAACTAGGACAATTTCAAGACGATCAAAGAACAATGGTTGAGAACTCACAAAATCAATCTTAAATCTTTAATCTTTAATCTTAAATCTTAAATCTTAAATCTTAAATCTTAAATCTTAAATCTTAAATCTTAAATCTTAAATCTTAAATCTTAAATCTTAAATTTTAAATCTTAAATCTTAAATCTTAAATCTTAAATCTTAAATCTTAAATCTTAAATCTTAAATCTTAAATCTTAAATCTTAAATCTTAAATCTTAAATCTTAAATCTTAAATCTTATATCTTAAATCTTAAATCTTAAATCTTAAATCTTAAATCTTAAATCTTAAATCTTAAATCTTAAATCTTAAATCTTAAATCTTAAATCTTAAATCTTAAATCTTAAATCTTAAATCTTAAGTCTTAAATCTTAAATCTTAAATTTTAAATCTTAAATCTTAAATCTTAAATCTTAAATCTTAAATCTTAAATCTTAAATCTTAAGTCTTAAATCTTAAATCTTAAATCTTAAATCTTAAATCTTAAATCTTAAATCTTAAATCTTAAATCTTAAATCTTAAATCTTAAATCTTAAATCTTAAATCTTAAATCTTAAATCTTAAATCTTAAATCTTAAATCTTAAATCTTAAATCTTAAATCTTAAATCTTAAATCTTAAATCTTAAATCTTAAATCTTAAATCTTAAATCTTAAATCTTAAATCTTAAATCTTAAATCTTAAATCTTAAATCTTAAATCTTAAATCTTAAATCTTAAATCTTAAATCTTAAATCTTAAATCTTAAATCTTAAATCTTAAATCTTAAATCTTGAATCTAAAATCTTAAATCTTGAATCTAAAATCTTAAATCTTAAATCTTAAATCTTAAATCTTAAATCTTAATGGCAGTATAAGTAGAACCTAAGCAGCTTGAGTGGATCACAGTGTAAAGTCATACAAAGGCTACTGATGAGTTGGTGTAGCGGCCAATGAAACAGTCTGTATAGTCAAGCTTTATGATTTGCTCTATATAGAGCCGTTGTTGTTGTTGTTGGTTGTTGCCTTTGTTCTTCAAATATTAAGATTAAATCTTAAATCGTCTTAAATCGTCTTAAATCTTAAATCTTTTAAACACATGTTACAATCAAGTTGCAAATATATACAAATATAATTTACTGCATTATATTTTGAGCAACAGACCAGACAAACACTTAAAATCTCTCTCTGCCTTGGAATTCAAAAATCTGTTAGAAGTTTTGTTTTAAATGTGTGTGGAATATAAATTTATTAATGCTGGAAGCAAAAAAAAAACAAAATTAAAATTAATATGCATACAAAACAAACAGAAGCGAGTAAAGAAAAATATAAATAGCAATAAATAAAAAAGAAATTTTCCTATCATGAAGAGAAATAGATATTTACACTTTTGCATGTTGGCATCCATAATGACCGACCAGACGACGTTAGCACATGAATCATTTGCAATTTGTTTTTAATGCACACATGTAAATGTGTGCCACAATTAATGACAGCAGCTGAAGAAAAATTAAATGTCTTCCTAAGACGTGCCAAGTTCATTGCAACATCTTCTCACCTCAATAATATTAGTTTTTTATTTCAAGAACACGCCCACCCACCAACTACGTGGAAAGTTCAACTCTTTTCTAGCTCAACGCTATATAAATTATCATGCTCGCTGAGCCAAAAATAAATAAGAGCCAACAAGAATTACATCATAATTTAGAAGCTCACTTAAGTTCAGGGTTGCCAAATCGCAACGATCTTAATAGTTTTACTACATTTGTAGTCGTAATGCTTCGAACGAAAATCGAGTCGAATTTGACTCCGATTCTATTTGACTTAAAAGTGTATGAAGCAGTTGAGCTGGTCATATTCTTCATAAACTACCACTACCTCCATTACTACTGCTACTAATACTTTTTTAAGTGCAAAAATAAAGCTGTGAACCCTACCATTTTTCACACAACTGTAATAATTAGCATGATGGGAGCAGCTGATGCGACAGCTAGATGATGGACGACTAGCACAAGCTCATCATCATTTTCATCAGTGAAGAATAAAGCCGTCTAAGCAGGTGTAGCCACAAAGCTTGACGCGTTTCTAAATTAGTTGCACATAATTTACAAAAACAAACACTTCATTCGTAAAAAAAGATTAAAAAAAAGAAAAACACAAAAAAGCGCTTTCAACAGCATTGAATTAGGCACTTTGTGTGTGGAAATTTTTGTCACTGCGGCGTTGAGTAGGAAGCTTTTGCAGATTTTCTTTATTTTTGTAGTTTGCTTCGTTGCGGCATTCATTACCTGGTATTTTTTGTTTTTTTGTCTTCGCAGTCATTGGCTAAAACGGCAAAATTCAATGCCACTATCAAGGTGTTTATGTTGGTTGACATTTAGGTGCTTTTATGTGTGTGTGTGAATGTGTTTTATTCTGTTCTAATGAATGAATATTAAATTTTTTAATATCGACTTGTTTGTAAACATATTTTTGGCACATATTTTGGCTGAATTTCAAAAAAATTTGCTCGATTTATGACTTCTATTGAACTATTGATATGCGGTCAATTAAAAACTACGAATGGAAACTCAAAAAATTGGTAAAAAAAATGGAAAATTTTACAAGAAAGTGAGGGTGAGATTTTTAGAAGCCTTTCTCTAAATGCTAAATCTAGAGAGATGAAGAGTTTCGAATTGTATGGAAATTAGCTGTATACAAGGGCTGCCTTTTAAGTCTTGCGCCTTGGCAGTACTAAGCATTGTCAGATAAATTTTGACAGTTCCATTTGAAAATTTCACATCTTTTAGTATAAACTTACTTACAACGCTTTGGTGGATGAGCACTTATTGTGTTGTGTACATTGGTTTAAAAATGTATTTCAGCAAAAAAAAAAGGAATTAACATGTGAACATTTTCGGGTGACGATTTTTTACAATTATAAACGTAGATTGTCAAGAAAAGAATTCATCGATTAACTTAGTTCGACATTTTGTGATGAAGCACCAAATCAAGCGACTGTAAAACGCTAGTTCAATAAGTTTGAGCGTGATCGTCGTTTTCTCCAAGACGAATTTCGTGAAGATTGTTTAAGAACGACTTTTTTGGCAGAAAACATCTATGCTGTGCGTGAACTGTTGGAAGCAGACCGGCATGTGACTCTGAGATGGAGTCATCTTTGGGCATTAGTGGATCTAACATGCATTCGATTTAACATCAGCATTTAGGAGTCAGAAAGATTGTCTCCCATTGCTCAAAAAAAGGCTCGTGTCGGTTGGTGCAAGGAAATGCTAAAAAAAAAGTGGGGTTGGTTCTTAATCGGTCTACGCTTATAAGTCTTAAACAAAGCAGCAATCCACTGTTTGGTTCTTTCAAAGTGAGCAATAAACTGACAAAAGTTGTGCCGGACGAGGCACATCCAAGCAAATGGTTCCCAGATTTTTCAGAAAAACCAGTCAGGTCGCTAATGTGCCATTTGAGCAACGGAGAATTGCTTTACAGAAGTCTTCGGAGAATTGAGGAAAACCAGCCACTGAAGGAATATTATCGTCCATCAAGAAAATACGCATCAAACGAAGGAGTTTTTTAACATTAACCCGCAAGATTTAAAATAACCCTCTTACGATGTGTGTTCTAAAGACAACGGATATTTTTATTTTTTACAAAGAATTTAATTTATTCATCTATATTAATGCTGATTACATTCAAAGTAGTCCCCAGTAGTTATTATGAACTTACGCCAGCGCTTCTACAGATCCCCAAAACACTTCTGGAATTCGCCATTTGGGATAGTCTTGAGCTCTTTCAGCGATTTACTTTTAATCTCATCTTTGCTTGCAAAACGACGGTTCTTTCTTATTTTTGGAAATAGAGAAAAGTCACACAGGCCATATCTTGTAAAGATGGAGGCTGGGCATGATAGTAGTGTTTTGTTTTTTTTCTAAAAATTCAAAATGTTTTTAAATCGAAATTTAACACTTTTGGCCTCAATTGATGTGTCAACATCATCTGCAACATCTGCAATTGCGAATCGGTTATCATCAATAGCTTTTTTTACGTTTTCATTGGTTGTGCTAGAACGACACATGCGACTGTCATTTGAACATCTTTACGGACATCTTGAAAACGCTACAGTTGATCAAAAAGTAAGCAGCCAATATGGCCGAATATTTATAAATATTTTCCCAGATATACTTGCCAACAAAACAAAAAAAAAATCCTGACAATTAAACCAATACAGCCCACGAAATTACAAAATTCCCGTTACTTTTCAACATACTTCGTATGACGAGTTGTCAACACTCTTTTTTTCGATTCAGATAATTTTTTATTATTCTGTTTGCCCATAATAGAATGTACACTCGGCTTTTCTCTCTATCTTCAAATTCTCTGAAATTGCGTTTGGAAAAGTAAAGCAGCTCTATTCGCAAATTTTAATTTATAAGTCAAGTTAAATTCTTAAAGTGTCTTATAATTATGAAATGCACCTTATTTCCAATATTTCTATTATTACTCAAGTACAATAACAAACTGAAACTTTAAAATGACATCCCTCACACTTTCTGGAATGTTTAAACTATAACTTTTTAACAAGATAAGGAGATAAAGGATAAGCGCTTATTCAAACAAAATCATTTATAACAACTAAATAGCGAGAGTTAGGTTGGAGTTGCATGATAATTTAATCAAACTTAACCAAAAAATTGTTTGAGTTTTAATAATTTAATAATTGCCTTTTCATATAGACACAGAATGTCAGATTTTATTCAATGCTGCTAATCATGATACAATTATACAGGTAGGTTTGACAACAGGCTATTTTCTCACGAGATCGTTCATGGATTGTCAAACTCGTCTGTTTTTTGTTTTTTTTTTTTTTTTGTTTGCTTTGTCTTGTACGATTTTTGACAATTCATGTTCGCTGGAAAACTGTCACACCTACCTGATTAATTATACCATGGCTGCTAATTTATTTCTGTGAGAAATCATGAATTGGATGAATTGAGCTCTGAAAAAAAATATAAATTCATTTCTATATAATACATAAATTTAACTTTCTGACCAATATTTCCTTGATTAAAAATTTTTTGGGTTTTTGTGTATCCGAATTTTAGAATCAAAGGATAGTCACCATAAGTAACACTCTACGGCGAATAGTCTTTGTTGAATGACGTCAATAAAAAATATTATTAATTTTATTTATAAAAGGTCACTTCTCATTTATGTTTCATTAATTGAATTAATTTCGGTCGCTAGATAAAAAATAAAATAAATAACTGGCCATTTCAGCCCTTGAAAGGACTTTGACCTAGCTTCTTATGATCAATTGTGTTGTGCGTGTTGTTAAGTTTGTACACAATTGACCGAGAACCGGACCTACATGCTTAACGCCGACTCCGAACGGCGATGAACAGAAAATTCTCGTTCTCAAGAAGCTTTACATGGCATTTTTGAATACTCTCTGAGGTTTGCCATTGTCTGCAGAGAGGTGGCGGCCGTACAGAAAAATTATTTTAATTCAAATAATTTTCTGTCGCTGCTGGGGTTCGAACCTGGGTTTCCAAAGTTCTTTGACATAGCGGCCACGCACTTTAACCAACTACGCCACGGACGCCACCGGTCGCTAGATACTAGCCTTTAAAAAATAAAAATTCATAAAATAAATAATATAATTTTTTTAATTATCCCTGACTAGACTGTGGTCATATAACACTTACTGATTTCATTCAATTCTGATTACAATAACACTGAAGTAAAAAAAAACTGAATTTGATACATATTCCAAATAGAAAGTTTTAAAAGCCTAACAATATTAAGAATGGTCAAATTTCTAAAACAAATAGTTTTCCATAGATTCCATAAAATTATGTAAACAAATTCAATAACTCATCAAACAGTCCATATATAAAAGCCACCCATTGAAAACACTTTTCATTTGATTGCAATTCAATTAGAGCAACAAATTGAAATCCATAAAGAGCATTTATAAAAAATGCAGCGTTACTCAGCGCTGGACAGCAAGACAGAACACAGCTTGCAGAAGTCATTAAAAAATGAATGGACGTCAATTGTGTAAATCGAAGCAATGAAAAAAACTAGAGCGACGGAGAAAAAAGACCACAAGCAATGTAATGAATCATCACATGCAGCACCGACTGAGACGCAATATGTAAGCAATAAAAGCGGCGGCCAAGCCTATCGCTGCTATTTCCCAATATAAAATGCATCAGCGGTCACCAGCACAGAGTGACTGGATTATTGCAATAACAATAGCAATAAATAAAAAAGTGGCATTGGCACCAGATGCCTGAACATGCGCCCACCAAAATATGGGCTACACAAAAAGAAAGAACTCCATAAAAACGATACCATAGCAAAACAAAAAGAGAATTAAAACAAAACCACTTTAGAATTGTAAGAAAAAACAAATATGAAACCTAAGATAATCGGAGAAAAGCATGCATACTGCGTTGCAATCAATTTAAATTGGGGTCATCCAGCGCAGACGAGGCAGCAGAATTTGGCTTTACAAACCAAGCGGCCAAACCAAAAACTGCGCTCGTTCCAAACAAATGGGCGGAATCGATGTCTTCCATAATTTGTAGAGCATTTAAATATATTGAGCAGTTTTTTGACACGAAATTTATTTGCAAAATTGATTAGTTCGACTTGGAGTGCTCCACTTACCAGTCTTTTCATCCACCTGCACATCATCCAGACACTGTTCTGTGTTTTCCATTCTTTAACGCTTCCTAAAAGCGTTTCGCATGCAATAAATTGTTTTTCAATGTCTTTAAACTTCTTTTATTGTAAAGTTAAAATTTTCTTTAACACTTTTTCCACAAGATTTGTTGTTTTACTTTGGATTCGGTAAATTTTCAGTAAATTCTGTGAAAGTTAATCTAAAATGTAGCCATCTTTACTTTTTTGCAATTTGACGTTTACTTGATATTTCGTTGAGTACTGTCAGATTTTTTTTGTTGTCATAGTTTTTTTCGGTTTTGTTTTTTTCTTGAATTATTCGTGCCACAACAAAAGCGATGAAGTAAACAAAATAAAGTGAGCGTCAAGCAACAGCTGAGCGACAACAAATCTAAATATATGCGATAAATTAAATAATTCGCTATATTTTCCGTTTTTTCTTGTTCTAATAAAACGAACTTATAAAAGCATCAACGATTTTCTATAATTTTAGTATTAAAACAATTTAAGTTAATATATTATTGCAAAAATCATTAGGCACACATAACACCGCTTTTGTTTTTTTTTTTTTAAAACAACCACCTGTTGTTTGTAAACAAAACACTGCGCTTGCTTCGGAATGTCAGCTGAAAGCTAAGGCCTGTTCGATTGAGTACTTTTCTGTAGGTGTTGCTTTTTTACCTTTGTTATCGCAATCTAAATGATATTCTTCAGCATTTTTTGGTTTTTACGCATACATTTCTTTAATATGAAAGGGGTATTCACGATGCGGAACTCCTTGTTGTGCCTCTGCGCAAACGATTAAATATGTACAACAAACTGTGAACCCAATACACAGACCAAACAGTTGAAGTTCAGTCAGCTGTGCTCTATTCATTCAATTGGTTTAGGATGATAGCTGTGGACTTTTGGCAAAACAACCAAAGCCTATCTGAAATTCATAGACAAAACCCTTTAAGTTGATGTGAAATTCATATAGACTAAAGTTGTTTTGTCAGAAGTTGAAAGATATTATGTTTGACAAGCAAAACATTAGATTGGCATATTGTGTTTTTCATAAAACAAAACGTTTTTGTATATATAGTTTTACATCTTTACTTTATTTTTATTTTTATGAGAGAAGTATTGCTTGATATGAACATTATTCATGAAAATGTTTTATTTATGATGTGGGTAAACTGCTTCAATTTAACAAAAAAATAAAAAATCTTTATAAATAATAATTTTAATACTAAATCTTTATAAAAATAAATTTTTTATAAATACCCATTGCTTTCATTGCACGAACAAAAATTAAACCTTCTTGTAAAAACTAAATAATGTTTAAACCACAGTTTGACACAAATTAACATATGGAATACATTGATTTATAACAATTGATATAAAAATTTGCTTATGTCTTACTGAACCATTTCCAATAATCGAGATACACAAGAGTGACGATATATTATAAAACAAGAATGAATCAAATCAACCAAACATTTTTTGCATCAATAAAAGACCATGATCAATAAAAGACTTACTCATCACCTCTTAAAACAACTTTTAATATATTTAATTAATTGTTAAATTTTTGCAGGGAGATCATAACTTACATCACGGGAATAAATATGAAGACAAGATTTTTTTCTTTACTGCTTCTTGAAATGTTCGCCGTTATGATTAATACATTATTGCATGCGTTCGAACCATTTGTCATAATATTTATCCCATTCCACTTGAGACACCTCCAAAACATGGTTTTTTAAATAACAACGGCTTCATCTGGCGTCGAAAATCGTTGTGCAGGCAGTTTGTCCATGATGTGCGGGGGAATAAAAATAAGATTTGGGTGCTAAATCTGGAATGACCTATTAGTTCAATGTTTTCAGTGCTCAAAAACGCCTCAAGCTCGCATTGTCTTATATTTATACGCGAAATATATGTTGCAACCCTCGTATTTTATCATTGTGTTAAATTTGATTTGCCATTTTTTATGTATCAAATTTCATTTTAATCCAATTTATAAATTTAAACTTCACGTTTTGAACTTTATAAGAAATAAACACTTACTGCTGTATTCATAAAAAGTTACCAACCTCGAAACTTTATTCAATAACGATAGAAAAGTCTTCTAATGCGGTATTCTAGTCTAGAAATTTAAAAAATCTTTAATTTTTTCCATATTTTGATATTTAATATTTAAAATAATAATTTAAAAAAAAAATATTTAGATATTCAAGAATATGTCCCTAAAAGGATTCTTCAAAATTCGAATTATTTTTAAAGTTATACGAGTAGTAATTTTCGTGACGCAGCACCCAGACCGGTTTGGCCGAACATACAACTTTAAACGCGTATTCCTCGAAACTACTTTTTTCGATGCGACTGACATAATACGAGTATCTCAAGTTCTGGTCGACAGATTTCATTGAAATTTGGCGTGAATATTCATTATATATTCCTCTATCTCCTAATTTTTTCCTTTTTAATATTTTTAAAAAATTCAGGTAATAAAAAAATCAGTGTGAAAATCGACTTAAATTTTTGAGGAGCCACCATTTTCCGAAAAAATTTATTTTTTCACTTTTTCGGGTTCATACGATACATTTATACTAATAAAAAAGTATCCATAATATTATTTTTCAAGTGGCCAGGAGGGCAAATATCATGACAACCGGGACACGGCTTTTTTCCTAACCCTCTACTTCGACGACGCAAAACTTGATGAAATTTTAATATATTTTTTTATGGTTTTTTTTTAAAACTTAATATTGATTTTTTTTTTTAATTTTTGTGTACTCTTGATATATGCATAAATAAGCCAAAAAAATGGATAGTAAAAATATCAATTGCTTTTTTTTCATGAATCCTCAAAAACTCTCGAAAATATTGCTTCAAGACTAGAGTACTGCCTTAAGGGGTTTATAAATGAGAAAAATTCTATAAAATTTGAAACGTTCTTGATAACAAATACAAATATTGCCAAACATATTTCAAAAACAAATACAATGTCAAAAATTGTTCACAAATCTTTTTTATAAAGGCTTAATAAATTAGTAAATGACATAATATCTGAAACGTGTAACAAGCCTTTGATAAAGCAATTTTTACGCTCAACTGTACATTTATATTATTGTTGGCGAGTTGTCACATTATCTTATGTTTAAAGAAATTAAATTCATTTATATATAGAAAGACAGGAACGGAATGAATCAGAAAGAAATCTCAAAATTGTTGCTACTTTTTACTTCTTATTCGATAAAATTAAAAAATCATCAAATGTCGTATTTTATAAGAGCCAATGTATAGCCTGGAATTAATTTTACATACCTTCCAATGTTAAAATTAATTTTTAACTCAATGTCTAAAAAATTGTGCATTATGATCTGGTATTGGCATCGGTCTATATTTTTTTTTATACGATTAATAAGCAACTGTTACAGTTCTCAATAAGCAACTATTACAATTCTTAGCACTATGGTCGTATGTTTAACGACTTTTTTTTACCTATATTGAAGACACGGATCTGAACGATATGTGGTGTCAATAAGATGGGGCCACAAACCACACAACACCGATTAGAGATTTGAAGATGTCATTTGGCCTCCGTGATCGTGCGATTTTACGTTTTTGGATTTTTTTTGTGGGTCTACGCAAAAGATTGTGCTTACCTGAATAAACCTCAAACTCTTGAGCAATTAAAGCCAACATTCGTGAAGTCATGGCAGAGTTAGTGCCCGAATTGTTAATAAAAATCATCTAAAATTACCTCAAAAGGATTGCGTCCTGCAAAAACTTCCGAAAAGGATATTTGAATGTTATTGTATTCTACGTATAATGGCTAAACGAATAAAGTTTAAAAATTATATGAAAATTAAAAGTTTATCGAAATCTGTATTTTTTTAGTGTGTTTTTGAAACTTTACTTTCCGAAGGATAAAATGCAGGGACAATTCAAAAAGTCAGGCGGAAAAAATGGGTCTTTTCGATATTTGAATAAAGTAGTGCGATGCTTGTTAGCTAAAGAATAATAATCTTAAAAGCTTTTTATTTATTTGACTTTTTAAAAAAAAAATAAAAAATAATAGTTATTTTTGACCGAGTTTTTTATGGTCAAAAATAAAAGTTGAAATTTTACTTTTATTTTTTCGGTCAAAAATAAAAGTTGACATGTGACTTTTATTTTTTCGGTCAAAAATAACAGTTAAAATTTGACTTTTATTTTTGAGTCAAATTCTCTGATTCGACAAGCAACAGTGACAGGGAATGCAATGTGTAGTGATATGCAAAACGAAAGTAAGGCAGAGTAGAATGAATACAATTTATACTTTTGTTAAGATTTTCACTCTTAGCAGAAAAATAAAAGTCAAATTTTCACTGTTATTTCTGGCCGAAAAAAAAGTCAAATTTTAACTTATATATATGACCGGAAAAATAAAAGTAATTTTTTAACTTTTATTTTTGACCAAAAAAAAAATCGGTCAAAAAATAACTATTATGAATTGACTTTTTTGAAAAAAGTCATAACAGTTACGGTCCCTGATAAAATGGATAACCACTGAACAAAATTTGACTCATGACTCCATGATTGTCGATTGATTTCGTTTATTTGCGACGAAAAATGTCGAGTTGGCATCTTTATGTGTGAACCTGACATTCCGCAGTCGGCTCCGACGTCATCGATTGTTGACAAATTGTTTTGTTGGAATGTGCAATAAAAGACTGGTTTGATGAATAATGCAAGCCGTGCAAAATACATTTTGTAAAAATACAAAATAAATCCAATAATAAAATATGTGTTAAAAACTGAAAGTTGTTAGTTATTGATGGAGTAGAAATTAAAGTGAAGCTATTAAGGTCACTAAAACTGATTGCATCACAAGATTCATTCATTGCCTACATGTAAATTTGTATGATTGCAATACGCAGTTCTAGTTAAAAGTGGTCAATAAACCTTTCAAGCGCCTTAAAACTCTTTCAACTGTAATTAAAACTGACACCTTATTTATATATCTAATATGGAGATTCCAATCCATCCTTTAACACATGATCCAACAGCAGCTTGGAAGGAGATATCAAAAACACAACGCGTGATAAAAGTTACCATGAAACCGCCACAAACGAGTGTTCCATTCAATAAGGCGCGCGTTGTATGCATGAGTGACACGCACTCGCTAACGCCGTACATCAAATTCGATGTACCCGATGGCGATATCTTTATACATGCCGGTGATTTCACAAAATGCGGTCAACTTGAAGAAGTACAGGGTTTTAACACTTGGATTGGAACACTACCGCACAAACACAAAATAGTCATTGCCGGTAATCATGAGTTGAGCTTCGATCCGACTTTTACACATCCTTTTAAGCAGCACAGCCCCAACGAGCGGTATGTCTTAAGCATTTTTAGAAAAATATTTTTTATATATAATTTTTATTGTTTTTACTGTGCACAGAACTAAACATACTGGCCTCTCGATAATAGACGATCTTCCCAGGCTAGGCAATGATAAGCTGCACATCGAGCGCGCTATACAGACGCAAAATATACGCGATGTACTCACCAACTGCACCTACATTGAGGACGAACTTATTGAAATCTACGGCATACGCATCTATGGTAGTCCTTGGCAGCCGGAATTCTGCAAATGGGCTTTCAATGTACCACGCGGTCAACAGTGTCTGGAAAAATGGCAACACATTCCGGCGGACATAGACATCTTAGTAACACACACACCACCAGTGGGGCATGGTGATCTTTGTTGCTCAGGTGTACGTGCTGGTTGTGTGGAATTATTGACAACGGTGCAGCAGCGTGTCAAGCCCAAGTATCATGTATTCGGTCATGTGCATGAAGGCTATGGCATCACTTCCGATGGACGTGTCATCTATGTAAATGCATCGACTTGTGACATCAATTATTTACCCAATAATCCACCAATTGCTTTCGATATAACATTACCGGAAGGTATGCGCAAGGAGTAGGCGAACTAGACTTGACATTAAATTTAGGTCAGAACGTTTAGGACAAAAGTTGTCAATAATTTTAAATAATCACATTCAGCCCTATTATGAATAAAATTTCCCTCGGAATTAAAAAAGGAAATTTTAATTTTTAGACAGGGGATGCTTTTAAACTTTTTTTTTCTGGTCATCCTACAAAATGACGAATGCAAACATTTGTGTTAAAATTTTTCAAAAGTTCAGTGAACATTGCTATTAATACGAAAATTCCATTTTTTTAAATCCGGGCGAAATTTTATTCACAATAGGGCTGATTGAAATGATGTGAATGAATGTGTGGACATCATCAGTGTCAGTAAGAGAAACTCGACTCAAATTAATTTATACATGTTATCGACTTTAGTTTAATGAATTTACTTATGCTCATGTTTTATGTCTTTTGTAGCGCAGTATTAGAAAAAGAGCATTTTAAACGCTACAAAAAGTATAAAAAGTTATATGCTAAAAAGTGTTTAAGAATAATCAATACACCTTAAAATGGTATTATTATTTAAATCATTCAGTTCAATTGATATTAAAACTGAGGCTTTTGTTTATATATTTATTATTTGTAGTTTGACACTAATGCTAGCTCAATTTTAGTTAAATTATTTAACTTTAACTTTTTTTTTTGCTTATTTTTTAAAATTTTTTTTTTAAATATTTTCATCTTTTTCGCACTTTTATAAAGACTCAATTGTGACAATCACAATTGAGTCTATAAATACCAAAATATTGCTAAACAAATAATTCAAAATGTTTCCTATCTTAATAGCTTCGTTATTAAAACCTGATAGTCGTGTCCAATTTCAAGCCAAATAGTTCGTAAAGATATATAAAATTTATAGATAAGTCCATCCATAAAAATACTTTTTGTGAATTAATTCGAGTCGTATAAACGACGACTTGTGTAATACTAGTATTAATAGCAAGATCAATTATAAATCTTTGTTTGTAGATTATTTTTCTTTTATTGATTTTTTGTATAAATTTAAAAATTTGCAGTAATTGCTTTTGTTGTTTTTATTCTTAGAAGCCTTCTTACATATAAGCTTTATAGTTTATAATTACATTAATTTAATCTCATGCATTTCCTTTTCCACTTTTTCTTTAGCATCTTGAAGCATCATAGTAAAGTCAATCATACTATTACATATACCTATTCAATTGTATATGCCATAAGATCGATTATTTTATAAAATACATAAAACAAGTTAAAACAAATAAAATTGCGTTTTAATTCTATAATTTCACCAATAGTTTAAGTGCTTCCAAGAAAAAATTAATTTTGTTTCAAAAAATTTCAATTTTTTTTTTATTGCATTATCGGTTTCGTTGGTTGTTATTTTTTCATTGGACACTGTCATCAAACTTATCGCTCTTTCGGCGGAGTCGTTTACGATGTTTATTTTGTTCAGCGCGTAAGTACTTTTCATTGCTTGTCCAAGTACTTGGATCGGCTAACAAAAAGCAACTATTAGTCTTTTCGTTTCATCAACATCAACAGATCGATCAAAAAATGCTAATCCCATAAGCGTTTCCGACAGATACCACAGGCGACGAAAAAATACTGTCAGAACATGTTGCGCGCTATGTCCTCGTTTGTTTATCGATATTGAATAATTTTTAAAACCATTTCAATATCATTTTTTGGTGCAGAACTTGGTTTACCACCTACATTGGAACCAATACCGTATATAAACGAGAACAATAAAAACACTCAGGTCCCGAAGACTCGCTAGTCTTATGTTAGAAAAAAATCAAAGTTTATCAAATAATGGATTTTGTATTATAAAAGAACCTGTTAAATTAAATTTATATCTAAATAGATAAATTTTGAGGCTATAAGTTGCTGGGCCCATGAATCGCGCTCTCGAAAAGGACCTGGTACCTTGATTTTGCGAAACTTTTTCTTAGAGTTTACAGGCATTTCTCCAAGATAAAGAAGAAAAATATGTGCAAAATCGTTGTAATCAGTCTGCGGTTAATATAAATCCATTTGTTGGTAAGCAAATTGTACCAGAAAGAAAAGTGAAAAATAAATCAAAGTGATTTTTGTAAAAAACAAAAATATTTTGAAAATTAAATAAAATATAAAAAAAAAATGGCATGAAAAAAATATTTGATTTTTTAATTTTGGTTTTACAGAAAAGTAATGAAATTGTTTTAAATGTGAATTATTTTTTTATGTACATATATGATAGTGTCACTTACCATGACGTGGCAGACGATTGAATCCAAGAAAATTTTAAAAAATTTATCCTTTTCCCCTAATAAATCCCTCATCCCTTAATAAAAAGGATGGTACTAAAATTTTTGTTATATTGTCCTTGTCCTAGTTCCAAGTTTCTGTTTTTTTTTTTTTGTATTTAAATTTTTGTTTACTTTTAATTTGTATTCAAATTTTTATTTTTGTTTTTTTTTTTAATTTTGCTTTTACTTTTGTGTAAACATTAATCTTAGAGTCATGTATAAATGCAGTGATGTTGCATTTAGGTTATATTAAGCGGTTCCCTAAGGAACCTCATGTTAGATCATCAGGGGAATCCAAATTATATTTCACCATAGGGCAGAGTTTTATTTCACTTGTTTTTATGATTTTACATACATATCGCTCTTTTTCTGCAATAACGTTACAACTCAAAAAACTAGATTTTTCAGTAGAAGCATTTTAAGTTTTGAACAGACAAAGGAAATTAAATCACCATTTTCAAAATATGGACAAAACATCAAATCTACAAGTACTACTGTAATGTACATGGTTTAATCCATACAATGTGACAAAAAAACTGGAGATTATCGATATATAATACGATCTAATCGGAAATATATTGAGGTGAATGAATCACAAATTCTACTCTCCTGCAAAAATTAAAGAAGATATCGTTACCAAAATTTTACACAGCATAGATCAAGGTAACAGGAATGTTGCTGTGTAATTAACTCAATTTTTATGTTTTTTGGATTGTAACGTTATTGAAGAAAACGAGCGATATATCATCACTCACATATCTGAATCTTAACATGTGATGACTTTCCACATATGAAAGCTGTAGACTTCAAATTGTGAACGATGGTTGATATTTTCTGATAAAATCGCGAGAAAAATAGATGAGATTGGAAAATGGGACCAACATCACCCTTGCAATCTAGAAAGCTCAAACTCCTAAGGAGCTTTCACACAAAAACTTAATTCTTAATGTTAGGAAAGGAATGAATGTGATATAAAATTACCACATACATATCTGGAAAAATTAGGGCGAAACATGACAAGGGATCCTCGATTCCAAATACCTTTGAGATTTCCAGCATGGGTTCTCCAGCTGATATGTTTGGAAATTGTTTCTTCTTGTATTATGTAGGGTGTCCCACAAGAATGATGGAAACAAGATTACGCGTTACGCAATTGAGAGAGAGAGAGAGAGCATGACGTCACACATCACTTTTATTTACATTAACTGCATGCATTTATGTTCTATATATGGTATATATATATACTAAATATTTGTTTTCTTACAATATGTACACTGAAAATAAAGATTAGCTTAAAATTGAACACAATGCCTTTTTTCATATGTTTTTCAAAAGTTTTTAACATTTGCTTTTACTTTGACGAAATTTGTTGCAAGCTATTTTTTAAACACAAAATTCGTCAAATTAATAGCAAATGTCGTCAATTTTAAAACATTTTTTTTCTGTGAATATGGATCTCCTAAACCTATTGATGCAATAAAATTTTGTCGGTCTTGAATGGCTTAGGAGATAAAAATCGTGAAAGTTTAAAAAATTTATATTTTTTCATATATGAAAATATCCATATTTTTATACAGAAGAGTAGTTATTTTTACTTTTCTTTTCCGCAAGAATTTTCTTTTAAATTTTCTCAATTTACCTAAGCGATTGCACATTTGCATTAGTTTTTCTTAAGCAGAAGCGCTGCGTGACTTCATACAGTCAATTGCGAAAGAGAGCTTTAGATAACGACACTGCGGAACGCGTTATCTTGTTTCTATCATTCTTGGGTGTCCTGACATTTTTTTTTTTTAATAAAATGCATGGCTTTGTTGAAACGTCTGTAAGTTTTTATTGGATTTTAAAGTAGAGACATGGAGATTATTAATTAAATATAATATCGCTGAAATGGCCGCTTCGACCTTGCTTGCACACGCGAATCCTTTTCATGAAATTTTCCGAAATATTCTGGAATAATTTTAGATCATATGCGGCAATGGCAGTGATTTTAGCTCTAGACTCGTTCGGCTTTTATTGGCATAGACATTCCCTTTGAGAAAACCACAAAGGAAAAAGTCCCACGGTGTGAAATCGCATGATCTCGATGGCCAATAATAAAATTGAGCACAATGTTGCAAGACGGTGCGTTATAATGAAGGGTTGCGCGGGTTTTATGAACCGTCTCCCCAAAATTTTTACTATTTTTGTGGTGAATTTTCACAATTTTATTATGACTAAGCCTCCATGCTTGCTGGTGACAGCTGTCACGCATAATGCGTTGCTATTGTGACTATTGAAAAAAAAAAAAAAAGTCTTAGGGCCGTTTTCTCAATGTCCGGTTAGTGTAGCTCTTAACCAGGAGATAGCTAACCATACGATAGCTAGAAAACAATTTCGGTTTCACCAAGTTCTGATTAAGTAACCTTCGGTTAAATGATTAATTGTGAATTTTTCAATTGTGAACACGCGAAAACTGTATGTCATCTGTCTTGTGTTTACGTTTTTTTTGTAATTTTGTACCGCGGAATGAAATAAAAGTGAAAAACTCAACAAATTGGCAAATTTAACTCCATATGAAGAAACATTTCTTGTTTTTGAATAATTGTGTAAAATATATATAAAATTATTTACTCTACTAGCTGTTCTTCCGATTAGCTGCTAATCGGAACCACAACTTGCCGTTAACTTAATCCGAACTTAACCGACAGTTAAGCACCAACCGAACATTGAGAAATCGATTTTTTGCTAACCGCTGATTAAAGTTCTGGTTAGTGCTTAACCGGACATTGAGAAAACGGCCTTTAAAGGTAGAATGTGAACGTGTGAATAGGGCACCCCAAACGATACTACATGTCGGATGGACCTGTCATGTCGTCGCACATGTAGTATCGTTCGTGTGCTAAAAATGAAGTTGGATGGACATGTCCGATGAAAGACGAAAATTTTTGACGTTTTGCTCGGTCCATCCGACATGTGCGATCGTTTGTGTGCGTGTCCATCCAACTTAGTGCATTTTCTCATTCGATAAAAGTTTTTGAGTGAGAAACATCGAGCGGCAAAATGACAAATGTAATAAAAGTAGATTTTTAGAATGAATTTTTTCAGTTGTATAGAAGGCTTACAGTGACTTTGAAAAATAAAAGAGGAATTCATAAAAATAAAATTTGTAAATATATCGAGCACTGCAAAAGTGCTCGATGTTTACTTGCTGGCAACTTTAAAATAATTAAGTCCATCCAACATGTGCGACCGTTTGAGACCAACGAAAAATAGTGCCGTTATTTTGTCGAACTACATGTCCATCCGACATATAGTATCGTTTGGGGTGCCCTAATAATATGATAAGGAATACTCCTTGCATAGTATACATGCAACACTGCCTACATAAGTGATAATTACTATGTTTCCATGGCGAGTTAACTCGGGGTTAGGGTTTTCGTCGAGTTAAGAAAATGGCGTCGCTAACTCGATAGTGTTTCCATGCACAGCATTGAGTTGAGTCGAACTTGTCAATTTCATTTGCATTTTTGTTATTGTTTTACTAGCGAAATGGATACTAAATGGCAGCATGCACTTTGACAGATAGAACCCAGTTAAATCTTACAAGTTTCGTGGAGTTTCGTGGAGTTTCGTGGATTTAACGAAACTCAACTCAACTCGCGTTTCCATAGCGAGTTAACCCCGAGTAAACCCCGAGTTAACTCGCCATGGAAACATAGTAAATGTTATCGACTTAATTGTCATCGCAAGTGTTTTTAGCGGCGTGATATTTTTTAATGTATTCAACGAGCATGCAGCTTGCAGCCAAATAAAACGAATGGAGCGCTATTTTCAGGTTCAATATTTAAATGACGTTTTTTTTTATTGAAATGACGTGTTTTAAATCTGAAAATGACGATTTTGAATCACAATTTTTTTGTCAACACTGCACGCATTAGTATCAGTACTCTACACTTTTCACAAAAAAAAAGAATGTCCGAATCAAAATATCAGTAACTTTTGGGACACAATACTATACACAACTTTTCTATACGTACATCGTAGTTGGACAATATAAAAAGTAGCAGAAAACTACTCATTATGCTTCATTTGTTGATTACTATTTGTCTTTTTAAATCCCTTATTTGTTCATAGTTGAATAAAGATAGATTTTTTAAAAATCATTTTAAACATTTTGTAAGACGATTTCAATTTTAGCTTTGGTTGTACCTGATGTATTCGAAATTTTCTTAAACTTTCGTTAGCACTAATTTTTGTAATAGATGATTTTTTACAAAAATGAGCAAATTATTGTTGTTGGCTTGCTCCTCTATAACGATGTAACGGTTCCGTTCCCAGCAGCATTTTGATATCTTCTTTCCATTGTCAAACGAATATCCAGTGCAAACATCGTAGGTCATCGTAGTAAGTTGTCGCTGCCATCTGCTTGTTCGTGTGTGTTATTGCCGCTGCCCATAGTCGTTGCCCAAAGGAATATTAAAAAAATCTTTTAAAAATAATTATATTCTTGTTATTTGCAAAGAGTTGAAAAATTTAAAATGGTGAGTATTTTGGATACACGAGTATAAATGTGAATAAGACTGAAAAAAAAATGAGATCTAATCCGCTAAACCAGTAAGATCTTGGAAGTAGGAAAAATCAAAATGAGGTTATAAACTTAAGCCACCGAAATGTTTTTGAACAAACTCTTACTTTGACGTAGAAACACAAATACTATATTTCATGACGACTTGAGAAGACTTATTTCATGACCTCTTCAATGAAGAGTCTTCATGCCTTTAAACATTGAAGTGTTTAAATTTATTTCTAAGTAAATATATTTCTTTTCCTATTTTCTTTTTAACAAAAGAAAAAGACGTTCCGAAAAAGTTTATCTAGACCTCTCTCAGTGGTACTCGCTCAATGCTCTCCCTCAACATCTCACTTTGCAGTGCAAGCTATAAGTTTTTGTCTTTGTCTAAAAAAAAAACAAACCGTTAGAGTTTTTCATTTAAAAGTTTGTTTTTCTTTTTGCAGCGTGAAGTCATCTCTATTCAAATCGGTCAGGGCGGCATTCAAATTGGCAACTCATGCTGGGAGCTTTATCTATTGGAGCATGGCATCAATGCCGATGGTTCGAACAAATCACAAGAGGATCTCATTGCTAGCAATTGTAGTGCCGGCGCTCAAGGTGTCAATTCGAACTCCAACGATGCAAACACCTTCTTTTCCGAAACAGGACTGGGCAAGCAAGTGCCGCGCTCTATATTCGTTGATCTCGAGCCAACGGTCATAGATGATGTACGCAACGGACCGCTGCGCAGTTTGTATCATCCGGAGCAGCTGATCTCGGGCAAAGAGGATGCAGCCAATAATTACGCACGTGGTCACTATTCCATTGGCAAGGAAGTCATCGATAACGTGACGACACGCATACAAAAGATGGCCGAACAGTGCGATGGGTTGCAAGGTTTTTTGATTTTTCACAGTCTTGGCGGAGGCACAGGCTCCGGCTTCACATCGCTGCTGATGGCACGTCTATCGATGGACTACAGCAAGAAATGCAAGCTGGACTTTGCCGTGTATCCATCGCCAAGAGTGTCTACCGCTGTAGTTGAGCCCTACAACGCATTGCTGACCACACACTCTACGCTGGAGCATTCCGATTGCGTGTTCATGGTGGACAATGAGGCCATTTATGAGATTTGTAAAAATAATCTGAGTGTAGATCGTCCAGACTATCGCAATTTGAATCGTCTAATTGCGCAGATTGTGTCCTCCACAACGGCTTCACTGCGTTTTAGCGGCTCCATGAATGTTGATCTCAATGAATTCCAAACCAACTTAGTGCCCTTCCCGCGCATACACTTTCCGCTTGTGGCATATGCGCCTTTGGTGTCTGCAGCACGTGCCTCTCACGAGCAGCACGGCATCACAACGCTCACAAATGCCTGTTTTGAGTCGGGCAACATGATGGTTAAATGCGATCCACGCGCTGGCAAATATATGGCCTGCTGCATGTTGTACCGCGGCGATGTAGTACCCAAAGATGTCAACGCTGCCGTCTCAGCCATCAAGTCAAAGCAACATATACAATTTGTGGATTGGTGTCCAACAGGCTTTAAGATCGGTATCAACTATGAGAAACCGGCCTTTGTCCCAGATGGTGATTTGGCTCAGACTTCACGTGCTGTCTGCATGCTTTCCAATACAACAGCAATTGCGGTTGCGTTTCGCAATCTTAGCTATAAGTTCGATCTGATGTACAAGAAGCGTGCCTTTGTGCACTGGTACGTGGGCGAGGGTATGGAAGAGGGTGAATTCTCAGAGGCGCGCGAGGATTTGGCTACGTTAGAAAAGGATTTCGAAGAGGTGGGCACAGACGATACGGAGCAGGGCGATGATGGCGACTATGAATATTAAATTTTTTAAATGGCGCTGGATTTAATCTCAATTAAAATTTTTTAGCCTTAAAAAAAATTAATTTCTTTTATTTATATACTAGAAAAAAATTATGCTTAAGTTGAAAATGTTACTTTAATAAAATATATTGAATCGGGGTAATATTTTCGATGGATTCTTGTTGCTTATTTTGATTCAAAACAAAGTTAATTATTTTAATTTGATGAACTTTAAAAGTTGGTGACATTTAAAGAGTATTTTTTTTTTATAAAAGAAAAATAATGAAAGTTTTTAAAATTTTACATATTTTTTAAATTTTACAAAGCAAAATACTTAAGGGCTCACATACTCCAGCGTGCCCAAAAAACTGAGTTTTGTCGCCATTCATTTTTATTTTTTTTTTTATTTTTATTTTTATCATGTGAATAGAAACCCCGCTTTACTGTCGTTTCATAAAATTTTTCGTAGCGCCAATAGTCACGGAATAATTCCATGCAACGTTTTTTCATTGTTGTTGCATTTTTACTGCATTAAACGACTGGCTCGTGGTATGGCTCGAAAAATTTTGTCGTAAAATACAGATTTTTTAACACTTTTACTCGGCGAGTAAAAAATTCCATGCAACAATATTGCATTTTTGTTGCATAAGCGGTTACCCACGTGATTTTCTTAATTTTTGTCATAAGGCCAGGTATAAATGCTTCATTTTGGTTTTTTTTTTATAGTATTTATGGTGCCTCATATACTCACCGAGTAATAATAATTTAACGAGGCGCGAGGTTGGAATCCCCTTTGACACATACAATTTTTTAATTGAAATTAGTTTTTCATATTGACCGTGGTTGTCTCTCTGCAGACAATTCATTTCATTTCATTATTTCATTTATTTATTTTATTTCATCAAATTTTTTAAAAATAAAAAATAAATAAATAAATAGTCAAATAAACAATGACAAGCCTCAGAGAGTAAGAAGCTCGGTCAAAGCATGGTAGAATTATAAGGTAGGGCCGGGTCGCTCAGTGCCCTCACGCGTCAACGAACAGTGGATAGTGAAAAGGTCGGGTAGTTGTCAAAATGACGAAGTTGGTGGAAATGTCAAATGAAAAAAGAAATATCATGTTTTCAATTTGTAAATAGTGCGGACACGTGTGTTAAGTTTGTGTTAATTTGAGTGGAAATATTGTAAAAACATTGTAAATAAATCTATAAAATGCTGCGGAAGTGTTAAATTTGAAAAAAAGCTTGTAAAAAGTTTAACCTAAAATCAACTGCGAAACATGAACATAAAGAAACTCGATATGAACAGCTGATTTTGACAACTAGCCCCCTTTTTCGCTGCTTTCCACTCCATTCTTCTCCGAGTCGGCCCTACCTTATAATTCTACCATGGGTCAAAGTCCTTTCAAGTGCTGAAATAGCTAATTGTTTTTTTTTTTGTGTTTGGTACTAGGAATGTTTTATTTTTGTGTATTATTATGGAGAATTGAGGGAGGCCTGATGAGTTTTTGGACCCCATTGCTTTAAAATAGTTGGGAGGAATAGAAGTTCCAAATTTTTGGCAGTAGATGTTTTGGAAAGGTTGGACAGAAAATGGTTGTATGGTGGTGAAGACCTTTTCTTTGCTTACCATAATGCTTCATTTCGGTTTATTTATAGTATTTATCGTACCTCATATACTCACTGATGAGTTTTTGAGCACCATTCCTTTGAAATAGGTGGGAGGAATTAAAGTACCAAATTTTTGGCAGTAGATGTTTTGGAAAGGTTAGACAGAAAATGGTTGTTTGGTGGTGAAGACCTTTTGTTTGCATACCACTTCAAAATCGGCGGGTGGAGAAGAACGTTTAATGTTTTTTTTTTCCTGAAATCATGATGTTTCGTACAACGTGTTTTTTTTATTTTTTACCAATTAAGCCCTATTGTAGAGCGGTGAAAGTTTATTCATCTTTGGACTCGGACTGATGCAGCCATGGTAGAATAACAAGGCATATTCGAGGCTGAGAGCCAAGAGTCAGTATTGTCAAAAAAAAAAAAAAAAACACCGAACAACGAAAAACCGAAAGGAGCATAAAATTATATGTATTGATTTTGATAGTTTCGACTCAGAGCTAGATAGTATTTCAGCCACGAACCTATCTTAATATAAATAAAAAAAAGTAAACTGGCCATTTCAGCCCTTAAAAAGACTTTGACCGAACTACTTATGATCAAACTGTGTTGAGCGTGTTATTAAATGTTTAAACACAATTGATCGAGAACTGGAACTACTAGTATTATGCCGACTCCGAACGGCTAATGTGCATGTTCTCAAGATGCTTTACATGGCATTATTTACTCTCTGAGGTTTGTCATTGTCTGCAGAGAGGTGACGGCCGAACAGAAAAATTAATTCAATTTAAAAAACTTTCTGTGTCAGATGGAATTGAACAAGGCGTATGGGACAAGCACTCTACTGCGACACGGCTGCCCACGGCGAACCTATATTTCATGGTATAATAATTACAAGATAGCATTGACAGTTGCTTGGGAAACCATCTCTTGTCAAAAAAATATACTCAAAAAGAGAGCGCTCACAATCTGCCATTGAAAACACAAAAAATCTTGAAAAATTTTAACTGAAAAAAAACAACTTCAGGAGCTGCAGATGCATTTTCACAAACAGCTGTTTTTGACAGGAGATGTTTGCTTGTAAAGAGTGATTTTTTAAGTGCCTGATAACTTTTTTTTTAAAAAAAACGCATAAAATTTGCAAAATCTCATCGGTTCTTTATTTGAAACGTTAGATTGGTCCATGACATTTACTTTTTGAAGATAATTTCATTTAAATGTTGACCGCGGCTGCGTCTTAGGTGGTCCATTCGGAAAGTCCAATTTTGGGCAACTTTTTCGAGCATTTCGGCCGGAATAGCCCGAATTTCTTCGGAAATGTTGTCTTCCAAAGCTGGAATAGTTGCTGGCTTATTTCTGTAGACTTTAGACTTGACGTAGCCCCACAAAAAATAGTCTAAAGGCGTCAAATCGCATGATCTTGGTGGCCAACTTACCGGTCCATTTCTTGAGATTAATTGTTCTCCGAAGTTTTCCCTCAAAATGGCCATAGAATCGCGAGATGTGTGGCATGTAGCGCCATCTTGTTGAAACCACATGTCAACCAAGTTCAGTTCTTCCATTTTTGGCAACAAAAAGTTTGTTAGCATCGAACGATAGCGATCACCATTCACCGTAACGTTGCGTCCAACAGCATCTTTGAAAAAATACGGTCCAATGATTCCACCAGCGTACAAACCACACCAAACAGTGCATTTTTCGGGATGCATGGCCAGTTCTTGAACGGCTTCTGGTTGCTCTTCACTCCAAATGCGGCAATTTTGCTTATTTACGTAGCCATTCAACCAGAAATGAGCCTCATCGCTGAACAAAATTTGTCGATAAAACACATTTCGAACCGAACACTGATTTTGGTAATAAAGTTCAATGATTTGCAAGCGTTGCTCGTTAGTAAGTCTATTCATGATGAAATGTCAAAGCATACTGAGCATCTTTCTCTTTGACACCATGTCTGAAATCCCACGTGATCTGTCAAATACTAATGCATGAAAATCATAACCTCAAAAAAATCACCCTTTAGAAGAGAAAATAAGCAGTTGTCAATGCTACCTTCTATTATTATGCCATGGAATAAACGGCGCAGTAAATAACTCCCAATGAAATAACTCCCAAATGAAAAAATGAAATAACTCCCAATGAAATAACACCCAAGAGAAATGAAATAAGTCCCAAATCCAAAAAAATGAAATAACTCCCAATGAAATAACTCCCAAGAGAAATGAAATAAGTCCCAAATCCAAAAAAATGAAATAACTCCCAATGAAAATTAAATAACTCCCAAACCAAAAATGAAATAAGTCCCAATTAAATAACTTCCAATGAAATAACTCCCAATAAAAATAGTATAAATGAAATAACTCCCAAGAGAAATGAAATAACTCCCAAGAAAAATGCAATAACTCCCAAGATAAATGAAATAACTCCCAAGAAAAATTAAATCACTCCCAAGAAAAATTAAATAACTCCCAAGAAAAATGAAATAACTCCCACGAAAAATGAAATAACTCCCAAGAAAAATTATGTAAGTGTTTGACCTCCCTCGCGAGGCTATGGGATGACAAGCACTGATTTATAGGGAAAAAAGCGCGATTTTAAATAACAATTTTTAATTTTATTTCAAAACTATTTTCGTTAGCTTTATATGGGGGGGGGGGGGGGGGTTAAGCGCCGAAAAAAAATACATTTTTTATAACAATTTTTCGCCTGCGTCGCTTTTTTCCCCTATAAAGTTACCGAAAATAGTTTTGAAATATAATTAAAAAAATTAAAAAATGTTATTAAAAATCGCGCTATTTTTTATAACAATTTTTCGCATGCGGTGCTTTTTTCCCCATATAAAGCTATCGAAAATACTTTTGAATACATATAAAAAAAAAAATCGGCTGAGGTGATTTTTTTCCCTATTAAGCTATCGAAAATAGTTTTGAAATAAAATTAAAGCGAAAATTACTTTTATTGTAACACGCTGGGCAGCACTGGTTGCATTTTTAACCCTGAATGTAAGTTAACATTCTTTGAAGGAAGCACTCAAGGCAAGTGAAATCGCACCCAACTTAAATGAAATAACTCTCAAGAGAAATGAAATAACTCCCAAGAGAAATGAAATAACTCCCAAGATAAATGAAATAACTCCCAAGACAAATGAAATAACTCCCAAGTAAAATTTAATAACTCCCAACCAAATATTTTGGGACTTTTTTCATTTTAAAATCTTTTTGGGAGTTATTACATAATTGGCAGTTGTTTCATAAAAAAATTAAATAACTTCCAATAAAAATGAAATAATTCCCAATTTTTTTGGGAGTTATTGAAAATTAAATAACTCCCAAAAATGTATGAAAAATTTTCGGGAGTTATTTATTTATTATTAGTTATGCAAGATGTTCATTAATTAAAATGCATTTACCTTTTGGTTTTTCATTTGATTTTTATATTTTTTATTTAGATTTTGTTTTTTTTTCCTTTTTTTCATAGTTTTGTGTTTCTTGCTATTTCTTGCTTATAATTTTTATTAATATTTTACTTTAACTTTATTTATTTATTAGCCTAACAAATTGTTTTTTGTGTTACATTGAAACATATGGTTTTTTTTTCTTCTTATTGTATATCTGATAACTGCTTTATATCATAAAATATAAACATTGATATTGATAGAATTTAATGGTGTATTTTACTTTACTAAATGTTGAAATTCACAATTATTATTTTTTTTGTTTCAAATATTTATTTATTATTTTGTGTACTTTGCATGATGAAAAAAAAAATACATTTCTTTTTTAAGCAACTCCAAACTTAACAAGTAATTTTGCAATATCAGCTAATTTGAAAGTATTTATTAAAAATTTGTAAAATTGTTGGTGCCATTCTTGCTACTTTGAAATGTGTTTTGCTTAACAAGTTATTTGTTTTCTTTTGTTTTTGTTTTTTGTTTTTGTTTGTTTGTTTTGTTTCTATAAAATGGAAATATTTCTTTGATGATATTTTTTATTTAGTTACGAATAAGTTTAAAAATGTTGCAAAAAGAAAAACACAGAGCAAAATAAAAATTTAGTTCAGTGTAAGAGAAATAGAAAAATAAAGTCAAATGAATGAGCAAAATTTAAAGTGAAAAATAATAATTAAAAAAAATATTATATATATTATGTATAAGTATGTATTTCATAGATACAGTAAAGATGGCAAACTTAATATGGAACATTTGAGAACAGATAAGAGACACTCTCGCCATTGTGTGTTCTTCTAACAGCTTCAGCGAACATCATCGAAACATCAATGCACTGCAAGAATAGAGGAGGAATGTTACAAATAAAATAAGTTTAATCTATAATAGGCTATGGTGCTCACCTGTATTTTGGGACAATCCCGCATGTGTCCATCCTGTGGTATAGTATTTGTGACAACAACAGCTTCAAAACAGGCATTATTAATACGTGAAATAGCCGGTCCCGAAAAAATACCATGCGTCAAAATTGCATAAACCTGAAATGAGTGAAACATTTTTAGTTGAAATTGTGCCACTTTTGTAGAGGAAACGCTTGAGACAAACCTTTGTAGCACCAGCTTCCACAAGCCGATCGGCAGCATGCACTATTGTGCCACAAGTATCGGCCATGTCATCGACCAAAATGGCAATCTTATCCTTAACATCACCGACCAGCACCATCGAAGCTACTTCATTTGCCTTTTTTCGCTCCTTGTGGATCAGAGCAAACTCCACATTCAGACGATCAGCAATCGAGGTAACACTGGAATGAAAGAAAAAATATATCAATATTTTATAAATGTACTAAGATGTGAACCTTTGAATAAAATTATATAATGCTGTGGAACTTGATCGAGGAACTGCTCAAAAATTGGACTGTCCCTTGACTAGCCTAATAGTGGTCATACGCAGAGTTATTGGACAGTAAGTACATACATTAAACTCTACATGAGCCCAGAGTTTGATACAGTTTTTGACGAATCGAGAGTTTGAACCCATAATAAGGGGTCTACAGATTCTGAAACTATTATTGAAGCAATGTTAAGAACAAAAGATGCCTAGAATGAAGACTGAAATAAGAGTCGCCGTTCAATTCAAGCTAAAAAAACTATCTGCTAAAACGAAATGGCCAACAATTAGCTGAACTTCATGAGTATCCACACCTATTCTTTCAAAATATGGGAGTAGAAAAATGCTGAAGATATGTAGGGACAGTTAGGGATCTAAATGACTAGAAGGTATAATATTTAAGAGAACATATTTTTTTTTTATTTTTTAATTTTTTATTTTTTTTTTTTTTGTTTTTTTTTTATAATACCTCGTCTCATTTGGATAAAAAGAGCATTATAAGGGACTTTTAATCCATTTAAGAGAAAATGTACTGTATCCTAAAAACAAAATACGAATCTGATTATATCATTTCAATTATGTCGTAGAAAAGGAATATTTAATGATTTGAGCGTTATCCACTTGGGAATTGCTGTTATCAATAAATGGTAGGACTTCTTTTATTAAGAAAATAGGGAATGTTGGAGATGGATTAAGAAAGTATGACATCTTACTACTGCATGGAAGAAAGTATTCGATTATAAATGCTATGACTGGAGAGATGTATAGAACTATCTGAGAAATTATACCTGATACAGTAAGAGGCCTTATATAGAAAATACTCAAAGGGGCGACACTTTTTCCTTTAAAAAAGTAGTGCTTGACAGAAAATAGCTTTAGGATTTTAGAATCCTTCAACTATGAGAAATTCCAATTTGATGTTTAGAAAGCACAATGGAAGGTTGTCTCAAAGAAAGTTCCAATTAATTGTCGGAGCTCTTTAACGATTTAAGAGAAATTTTTTACTTTCTTTGCTGAGCAAGTCTGTTGAGAATGACATTAGATGCCAAAAGGGATGTCATATAGATTAAAAAGAAAGTGGAGAAAATCAGAAGCAAGATGATAGTGGTTAAAGATACTTTCACTTCAGAGAGTGATCTTAATTGGGAGTTTGGCGAAATTTCAGGGCACATTCCCTGAATTTTAGTTGTAAATAAAGTCAGCGCTGTTCGCCGAATTAAAAGAAGCTCAGCTTTGTTAGTTAGAATTAATATCGGAAAAGTAAATTGAGGAAAATGAGTACTATAGACTGGAGGCCAGAATAGTAGATTGACCCGCAGATTTTGGGTTCTTACCATTTGTTCTGTAGTAAATACATCTGCAAGAGGAAATTGTGGGGTGTGTGTGTTTTTTTTTTTATAAGGATTTATTTAAGACACCTACTGACGTAGTTTTTCGGTCCTGTACTAAGAGCATATTATAATGAAGACAACTTAGATAATAGGTGGGTGCCTACACGCAAAGAAATTTTTCGTTTTCCGCAACTGAAAAATTCACCAACTACACTTCGTTTGCGAGTTGTACTTGCCGCAAACGAATATTCAGTTGTCATCAACTTAAAAATATGTATTATATGTATACCGCAAGCTATTTCGGGCATTATTATTTACTAGTATCGCCTGTGGCCGAAATCGGCCATCTCTTTCTGTAAGGTTACGAAACTTAAGTTGTTTTTCACATAATGAATTATGAATTGTTATTAATTTGCATGGAAATTCTTAATGCTTACCTTGACGCTATGAGGAACACTATTTTCACAAAGGACAAAAAAGGAAGCATATATGCGTCAATAACAAAAATTTATTCAACATGTTATACTCATTTAAAGTAAATAAATAAATTAAAAGTAAAGTAAATAAAGTAAAAGTAAATAAAGGGTAGAAAAGTATAACAAATAAATCAAGATAAATGATAATTTTCAAGGTAATAGAAGCAAGCAGCAGTTTTTTGTTTTTTTAACGCTGAGAGATATTAAGAGAAAGCAACAACCACAACAACAACAACAACAACAACAACAATAATTCTACCCAGCTCTTTTTAAGTGTTTGCGTCAGACCCGCATTCTACTCTTGCTTTTGTAAGCAACAGCAGTGATGTTCAACAGAGTTTTGTCGCTTTGTAGTTTCTGCTTGTCCCATTGGTTGTTAAGTTTTACTTATCTTAATGACGTCCGTGGCGTAGTTGGTTAAAGTGCGTGGCCGCTATGTAAAAGAACTTTGGAAACCCAGGTTCGAACCCCAGCAGCGACAGAAAATTATTTGAATTAAAATAATTTTTCTGTACGGCCGCCACCTCTCTGCAGACAATGGCAAACCTCAGAGAGTAATCAAAATGCCATGTAAAGCTTCTTGAGAACGAGAACTTTCCGTTCATCGCCGTTCGGAGTCGGCGTTAAGCATGTAGGTCCGGTTCTCGGTCAATTGTGTACAAACTTAATAACACGCACAACACAATTGATCATAAGAAGCTAGGTCAAAGTCCTTTCAAGGGCTGAAATGGCCAGTTATTTATTTTTTTTTTTTTTAATGACAACATATTCGAATAAAAATTATATTGTGCAAATCTACTCGAAAATACCTATCCATCGATTTAAGTATTATGTAAATATATTGAAGGTAACACAGGAAAATAGGGAACACAAACTTTTTTGTTTGCCTATTAATATATAGATTATATTAATTATCTTTCTCCCTAAGTCCGTCCGTCTTCTTATGGATTGCACTTATCGCACTTCTCTTGCTATCTCCGTCCGCGTATCAATTTTTTATATAGTAACAGTTTGTCCAAAAAGTAAGTCTGAACTATAAGCGTTGTATTTATACAACGATGGGAAAAACAAACGAAGTTTTCAGTTGGGAAAAACAAATTTTTCAATTGCTGCAATTTAAAAATCGCTCGCGTTTATGACAAACGAAATTAATTTCCAGCAACTATACGATGCGTTTCTCGCAACTGGCTATTATTATGCTTCAAATGTGCTTCGAACTTACCCCAAATTGAAAATTATGAAACTTAATTTGGTTCTGACTATTAAATGTTTTAATGAATTACACATAATTTTTATCAAATAATATGAAATTTTCATTATAACTTATAAAACATACCTACTCATAAGCACACGTATTCATAAAATTGAAAACAGCCCTCTTCAAATTTCGGTTTTTTTATGACAGATTCGTTACCTGAGTCCTCAAAAACCCCGGTATATATATATTTTTATCCAATTATGAGGTTTTTTCTAACCACTGTCCGCCATATTGGATTCATAAACTTGAATTTCAAAATTATAATGACAGATTAGTGATCACTGACTCCAAAAACCCCTATGAAATGAATTTATGAAAATTCATAGTATGAATTTTTATGAAAATTTCATGGCCAACAAAAATGTATGCCTCAAAGAGTTAACATATTATTATAATTTATGTGCAGTATACGTTTAGCGGTAAACCAAAAAAAATGGTATCCTAAAATTTTGTTTCTTTTTGGATATTCTACACCAGTATAAGACCCATACTTGTTTTGGGTCCAAAAATTTTAACTAAAATTTTAATTCGGTCCGATGCCCAGTAAACAAATAGTGAGCTCTCGGGAAAATCCAATTGTTCAGGTGGTCTGCTTCAAGTGAAATGGCCCATATAGTATATAATAATATTTTGGGCAACCCTTGCTGCAAAAGGTTACTGAGCATGATTGCCGTAAAGTTATCAATGCTGCTTCAAGCACTCGATGTGCTTGCTCTGATTTACCGCTGCTTTACTTCATTGTTGCTCTATGCTCTGATATTTTAATTCACAACAGAACACAAGCACTGCTGCGGCAGTAACGAAAAGCTTTAAAATTTTGTAGTATTTTCTTTGTTTGCTTCGCTTCATACAGAACATTTATATTCCATATTTGGGCGGCACTGTAAAACAGAGCATGGAAGTGCGGTACATTAGTGTTGTACAGTATTGAAGTCTGATGAATTGAAGATTCTTAAGTAAAAAACAATAATTATTTTCATTCCATTTCTGGTCTTGAATTGATTTTCATTTAAAGTCTAATTTTTTATAATGTATTCCACGTGAGAAAGTTTCTAGTTTCCCGATTTAAAAATAAGTGTCGAAGTAATCCAGAATTTAATTTTGTGCCCAGTTATGCGAATCGATTGATCTTTAAATATTATAACCAAAAAGAGGCAACTTTCCAATAAGTGTTCATCATTCACAATTAAAAGTATGTCAATTCCAACGAAATAAACACTCCCGAGAAGCTTATAAAAAAACATTTTATTTCATTTCTTCCAAACAACTTACCGCTTAGCACCGCCAGCATCTGGAGATACAATAATCGAATTCTTCCATTCTGGAATGTTCTCTTTGATCCATTTCAGCACCGCTGGCTCGGCATACAGATTGTCGACTGGTATATCAAAGAAACCCTGCAACAAGTAAGAAAAAAATTTCAAAAATTTTCAATGAAAAATATATCAAAGTTATCATTTGGAATGTAATCAATCATTAGAAAAAATATATTTCGTAGTTAAACATTTTTAAAATCAAAAATTTCTGCCTCTCACAAATCTATTTTTTAGAAATAATTTTATTAACTTTGGATAACATTTCGATATAAATTTCTGACCACTTTTTATTTAAACGCTTGAGCTACAACCATGCCAAAAAGATTGAGCGACGACGAACTGAACGAGGTACGACGTTGGCTAATTGATCAACAGATCAATCCCAATAAAATACATCGCGAGTTTTCTGATGGAGTTGCCGTGGCACAGCTGATCAAGAAATTCTTTCCAAAATTAATCGATTTACACAATTATCCGCCGCGCAATAATACACAGCTAAAGCTCAATAATTGGGAGACGCTGAACAGCAAGGCGCTCAGCAGGTTGGGTCTGCATCTCAGCAAAGCTATGCTCGAGAAGTTGGCCAAAGCCACGCCGGGTGCCATCGAGTCGCTGCTTTGCGACATCATGTTGTTGGAGAAATCTGGGCGCTCCAAAGAAGAAAAGGAAGACAATTACCAAGAACAACTATGGACTGAGAACGATGAAGTCATGATGGTAACGGTGAACAAAAAAGTAGGCGATGCCATAGTTCAAGTGCCACAAAAGATGATCTTGTATTCCATCTACGAGGAGACGTTGCGCGATGCCACTAGCAAGGAATCACTGCTCAATTCAGCACAACAGAAGATCTCTCATCTGGAGAATATCTTGAAGCTCAAGGCGGAACGCATTGACGAGCTGTGTGCACAGCTGGCCAAGTTATCGGTGAGAAGTTTATTGAAGCAACATAACCTAGAAAACTCAAGTCCGAACTCGGGCTTGGTTTTGGATCACATCGAAAATGAATGCAGCAAGAGTATTGATTTTTGATTTGATTACATTACTTTACTCATTTGATTGGATTCGACTTTTCCATTACTCACTTCTTAGTACTTTTTTTTTCTCTTTAATAACTACTTATTTCTTAAAATCAATTAAAAACAAAATTAAAGAATTTTAAAAAATTTTAACTAAATCAAAAAATGCATTTTCTTTTAGCGGACGGATACTCCCAAGAAGATTAGTAGTATTGCAAAAATATGATCGAAAGCGACGTGACGGGAATTCTTAACTCATCGTTAAAAATTTAAAAAAAAATTGCAAAATTTTTTAAAAAATTCCTAATTTGTATAATATTTTAAGTTTGATGAATAAATTTGATGTATTGGAAATTTTAATATGTAAATATTTGTGTAACAAAATAAACAAAACATTTGAAAAAAAAAACAAAACCAAACAAAAACGAAACAATTTTTTAACTTCCTATCAAGCAAAGAGTATCCAGCACAAGCAAAGTAAATATTTACAAAAAGGGTTTTTGCACAAATACAAAGCTTGCGAAGCGCTCTAGCCAAAGTGTACAGATTGTTTGAATAATAAATTTACTACTTTCACAACCCAACTCATCGCGTGATAAGTGCGATTCCCAAATAAATCATGATTGGTAGGCTTGAAAGAAACTGAGTGTTTGTGTGTTTCAACCTTTTGGATAAATCGGGGTGGGGCTTCGATTATGAAGTGTGTTTTCGAAATTAAGACTAATTGATTTTTGATGCCCCTCGATTAGTTCCAAAATATTTGACTTTTGCCATAAACACTTAACCTTGAGAGCATGGTTTATTGAGACCTGTAATCAACATAGAAATGTTCGATGTACTGTCAATGTCAAAAGAAAGCTTACACCTTGGCAGTTTATATTTCAATTTTTTTTCTTTATAATGTTGTAATGTTATCTAAAGATTACTTAGTTGTAATTACACAGTAGTTCATTATTAAAAAAAAAAGAAAAACAAATTTGGCTAAATACAAAGCCAATGTCTACAAATTTTACGCTTCAAAAGAATGTGTACGGCTTGTAAAGCACCCTGTACTATCCACAATAGAACTGTTTCTTTTTCTCTTCTTGCTTTTATTTGGTTAGATCACATGATCTCAATCATAGGCGTGCGCAGGAATTTTTCAAGGAGGGAAAAGGTATGTATTAGTGTGCTTGTATATGAAAGTTATGATATGAAAATGTAACATATATACATAGGAAATAAAAATATATAAATTTTTCCAGTCTAGTGGACGCCCTTGATCTCCATTGCCTTTTAATTATTTTGTTACATTCTTTAAGAAAACAAGTCAAGTGTTTGTGGGCTTTCATTTTTTCTCAAATGGGAAAACAAACGACTCTGGACCCACGAAAACTCAGGTTAAAATTTAATTAAGAGGTAAAATCGTTGAGAGAAATATCTTAAATAATTGACCGAAGTTGCAACACAGTAAGAGAAATTATTGATATCTATAAAATTTTAACAATATTAGACGATCCTCCATGTGTCTGTAGACCAAAGTGACTTTCGGGAGTGGATATAAGGTAGTTGAAAATAATCCGACAGCAAGTGTGGCCAAAACATAAGAAGATATTAAAATGACTTTAGGAGTACCCCTAAGTACAGGTAATATTCGAAAAACGTTGCATACATAGGGTGCTACTTATATTTTGGGACCCGGTAACACTAATGTCAATAGTCATTAATGTCAAACCGACATTTCTATTGGACTCACTCACCAAGTTTTGATGCATGTGCACTAGAGTGTGTCGAAAAGAAAAGTTTGAAAAAACCACCCCCTATTTCAAAGCTGACCTCGAATGGATTTCATAATAAAAGAATCGGAATGTTGGCACGCTGCCACAGTTCATGAAGAATTTTTCAACTTTTCGATACTATAATTATTTAGTTCATAATTTTTTTGGGAAATATATTCAATTCTCACGATTCGTGGGAAATTTTGTTTGAATAACGTTATTAACTCGTTTTTATACCTAAATATCTTAAGAAAAATATTTTATTTTAATTTCATTACTTAAGTTTTACAAATAATTAAGTTAATTTTCAATTTTGTTTGAATTAAAAAAAGTAATTCATAAATAATGCAAAAAACATTGTACCAAATATTTGAACCATTACAACTTCTTTGTTTTTAAAGTTATTTAATAATTTTTTTGGACGAAATGCAAACAAATTGTTAGGACTTTAATTTTATGAGAAAAAAAAAACAATTTTAGGGGAGGGGGTAAATCGGGCTAACGAGGTTTACTAGTCAAATATAACCTTGGAAGTAAAAATGTTTTGAAGAGAAAATGTAGTACTCGTAAAGCACTTTTAAGCGACATATTATTTTTTAAGATCGGATAAAAAGAAAAAGGACCATTTCGGCTGTTTTTCCGATGGTCCAAAAAAAAATTTTTTTTACTTTGGAATCCATTCGAGGTCAGCTTTGAAATAGGGGGTGGTTTTTTCTAACTTTTTTTTTTGTATGGAGGCCGACCCACTCTAATGTGCACTTATTGTGTCTTTTACAGTGCTTTTCAAATTGTATTTCGACGTAAATTAGCTCAACAAGAGTGCATCGATGCACTCAATTCAATTTTTGGCGATGAAGCACCATTAAAAAATATTTGTCGATCGATAATACATGGAATAGAAGCTGGCCGTACTTCACTCTCTAACGAATTTCGTGAAGGGCGTCCAAAATAAGTTGTGGTGACAAAAAGCATTGATATTGTTCATAAACTGATAATGTTTGGTCATCATGTGGCATACCGAGAGAATTAGACATCCCTGGACATTACTTTCTTCACCATTCACTTCCTGCACATTACCAGCATACATATTTTATCATTTTGTATGAACACATAGTTGTGAAAAAGATTTGTTTGTTTTTTTAGCTTTGAACTAAGAATTTCAGGTGTAATACCTATTCAGTCAAGTGATGGAAATGGGGTGATAGATTATTGGGAGAGAAGTGGTAATCAAGTGAAACATGTGTATAATATTCTAAGCATGGCGGAAAGCAGTAGAAAAATGTGAATTCGAATCAGAGGTAAGTATTATGCCTTTACCTCAGTCAATTCAAGTCATAAAACAATCTTATCCACAAATTTTCTACCACCAACTACAACTCAAGTCGTAAATATTGATGAGTTTTCAATTTCAGTTGATTAGAAATGAGGATAGAAAATTGTAAATGCGAAAGGCTAAAGCGTATGACCATGGCCTGGCTGGGATTCGAACCTGGGACCTATGGGGTGACAGTCGAACAAGCTACCTACTCGATTACCGAGATTGCGGTCCTTCAAAAGACGCAAATAAAAAACCGTGACCGAAGACGAATCATGGGTCTATTCGTTAGAGTCTGAAAGTAGACATCAATCGACTGTATGGGTCTTTTAAGATGAACTAATTCCAACAAAAGTTGTTCGAGCTCTAAGCTCTGCAAAGCAAATGGTCACCTGTTTCTTCCAAAAAACTGTTCGTTTGGTCGCGGCACCACTTGAGACATGTAGAAAGGTCAATTCAAAATGGTACACAAGTATTTCGTGAAATAAGTCAAAGAAACAAGCGCCGAAGAATTATTATTCATCAAGACAATGCGAGCTCCCACACATCAGCTCAAACAAAGTCGTTTTTGAGCACTAAAAATATCAAATTAATAATCCGCCGTACAGTCTTAACTTGTTGGCACCCAATGATTTCTTTTTGTTCCCGCATATCAAAGGCAAATTGCCTCGACAACGATTGTCGACGCCAGAGGAAGCCGTTGATGCGTTTAAAACCCATGTTGTTGAGGTGTCCCGAGCGAAATGGGATAAATTTTATGACAAATGTTAGAACACATGCAAAGAATATTTTGAAAGACAATAAAGCTATATTCAAAGAAATAAAAATCGTTCTTTATATTTATTAAATTTAAAATTATGTAGAGAAGTATGTAGCAAAAATCGTAATAATGGTCTGCAAATGCAATAAAAAAATATATAAAAATGAGGATATTTATTTTTATAAAAATTTTTTAATTAGTAACGAAATAAATTTGAAGTTTTTTTCATATTTGTTTTAAGATTACTTTATAAAATTAACAGAACGTAGTTCTTATATGAATGGTAAGGTGTACACTTTTTGTGACGCTCACTGTATGTAATTGAGAATGAAAGAAATAATGTTTAATTTGTCAATCAATTAACAAACGCCTCTTAAATGTCAATTTATTAAATTTCGAAAAATTACAATTAATATATTTTTCCACTACATACTGTTTCATACTCATTTTTCCCAACTTGAAAAAGTTCAGTCAGCAATATCTTCAAAATTTCCTGTTGGACAAATTGTTTATGTCTTTGCCGACATTAAAATTTGTATAAGCTACAAAGATTCTAAAAGACTTGCAGTAGATATTTGGAAAATTTTTTTCTTTTCCAAATTTTTTTTACTCTTTCGAGTTTATTGGGTCAATCACCTATATAGTGAGAGTTTGACAAAGAAACTTAGAGACTACTATCTAATTAGATAAATTGACCAGAGAAATAAAAATCTGACCATGAAATAATTTGAGTTTGTATATAAAAAAAAAAAAAATATTTTTACCCAAGAATTTGTTCGGGAGGGATTTATGCTAATTAAAATTTAACTTTTGTTATAGTTAAATCAACAGTTGCAAATAAGCAGTCAAGACGAATGTATCGTGGCACTGTTATAAACACAAAAATTCAATGTTTGGAGCGCTTTATGGGCAGGTGGATTTATTGGTGTTTACTTCCTCAAAAATGTAGAGTCAGGATTGCTTTAGAGCCTTAATTGCCGATTATTTCGTGCCCCAATTTAATGGGATGTTAATTGAAGACATATTTTTCCAATAGGATGACGTCTGAAGCTATACAACGCGCCAAAAAATCGACCTACTAAAAGAAAAATTTGGTAAATGTGTTATTTCTCGAAATGGACCAGTTGGCTACCAAAATCTTTTCTTTCACATTGGCTAAAACTTGAGAACAAACGCATCGCAACTTTTGATGTCATTTAATAATAAATAAAATTATAATTTCGAGTTTAAAATACGCCTCTTAATTCCAACCATTGACAGAACACTAAATATATGTCGTACTATACCCCTTACCTAGCACTTTAGTAGGACATGTGTGGTATTTTCAAATCGTACCCGTCATACCATATCCACAAATACTTCTTAACCCTTGATTCATTATACCAAATATACCCAACGAATCAAAACTCAATTAAAACTATTAAAAATTATTACTTTAGTATTTTTGAAGTTCATGCGAAATTCTTATATAAACTCGTATAATAACACTATACTATGCAATATGAACATTTTATTAAGTATTTTTATTTCGTTGAAGTTATGAAATTCAAAGTTTTTCGTGTAAAGCTTAGCGAGATTGAGTAACACTTGCGTGCAGTCACGAGATATCTCGTCGAAACGAAGTTATGATCAATGCATTTTCTTATATAAATAACTTTTGAGATATTTACATTTATGACGCTTCAAGTCTTGCAAATGAAAGCGTTCCGATGTATCTTTCACATAAATGAGACCAAAATTTTAAATATTTTTATAATCTTTTTTAGTTTTTATGTGAAGAATTTGAATGAAGATGAAGTTGCAGGGTTCTTACAATTTTTCAGTAGTATTCGTCTGAATAAACTCGAAAAGATGCTATAGAAACTGAAAATTTAAATTTTTATAGATTTTCTTATTTAGTTATTTCAGCTGTATACATTCAAATTCAGCTCATATTATTTTAAGACCCCCACTAAAGTTTTATTTTTAAGTAAAGTTTTATTTTAGGTAATTTTTATTTTTTTTTTAATTATAATTATAAAACTTTTGAAAAATATTTTGTGAATCTTTGGATAACAAATAAAAGTCAATATAGCTGGAATTAGAGAGTTTAGTGAAGCACCTGAAATATGCGGTGACCACGATTTTTCGGAACTAGTTACAATTTCTCGGAAAAAAATTAAATAATTAGGTTGTGCTAATATTTTTGAGATTTGCAGACATAAAAGTCAATGTTAAACAATAAAAGGAGAGTTAAACACCCACCAGTCTTTTGAGAAGATTGCTGAGGTCCCTAAATCCAAAATTGGTCAGTGTTTTCACTGTACCAACAAGGAATAAAAGGTTGCAACAGCGCAATATACAACAGCTGGTCACTTGTTTATTGTCAAATGTTGACATTTGTTATTTACCCGGCGGCCACACGTGACAATTTTGTCATGATAGTAACAATACACTCACACTTTTTCACCAATACAAGCAAGCTTTGGCAAATACTACCCAGCAAATATTATGACTCTTAAAGGAGTCTTTTAAGACTCATATAAATGAGCTTTTATCGTCATTATGCGCTCAAAAAAGACTCTTTTATGAGTACATTTTCGTAGGTTTTGGGCCTCAAAATATGATTCATAATAATGACTGCTTTAGGCCTCATTTAAGACTCAAAATTTAAACTCTTTTAAGCCTCATATTTAATACTTTTTTAAGACTCATAATAAAGACTCTTTTAGAACTCATATAAATTAGTGTTTTTGGACTCAAAATTAAGACTCATTTAAGACTCATATTTAATACTCTTTTAAGACTCATAATAAAGACTCTTTAAAGACTCATTATAAAGACTCTTTTATAACTCATATAAATGATAATTTTAAATATTTTTTTATGATTCATAATAAAGACTTTAAATAAATACTTTTTTAGAACTCATATATGTAAATGTCTTTTGGACTCAAAATTAAGACACTTTTGATAGTCATATTTAAGAATCATGGAATGGAATTTTTAAAGACTCATACTGAGGACTCTTTCAGAACTCATCGAAGTAATTATGATCCGTTTAGGCTGAAATATAATTTTAGATTCAAATTTATTTAAAATATTTGATAGTTGAAGAATAAAAAAGAAATGACAACAATATCTTTTTTTAAACATTTCAAATAAAAAGTTATAGTAGAAAAATTTAAAGCCATTTTACAATCATATAAAAGACTTCTTTATGAGTCTTTTTATTGCGTACTCATAAAACACGCATAAAAAGTACTTTTTTTAGAGTCAGATTTCTGAGCAATCATTTTACAATCATATCAAAGACTCCTTTTAGAATCTTTTTATTGCGTACTCATAAAACACGCATAAAAAGTACTCTTTTTAGAGTCTGATTTCTGAGCAATCATTTTACAATCATATCAAAGACTCTTTTAGAATCTTTTTATTGCGTACGCATAAAAAATACCCTTTTTTAGTCTTATTTTTGAGCAATCATTTTAGAATCATATCAAAGACTTCTTTATGAGTCTTTTTATTGCGTACTCATAAAACACGCATAAGAAATATTCTTTTTAGAGTCATTTTTTTTAGGTACTCAGAAAATGTTTGCAGGGTAATCTATTGCCAGGCAGTTGTCAGCATGACAATATGAAATGTCATTCGTTGTCATGCTATTGCCATGCTTTTGTAAGGCCACCTACGTCACAATCGACAATTGCTTGGCTGCCGACAATGATTTGACAGAATATACGTGTTCTCAATTGTCATGGCAATACTACCTCGTGTGGCCGCAGCGTTATAAATGCAGACAATTTACCATCCAATACTATAGTGATACTATTCACTACAAATATAGTAAAAGAAAGAACAGAATTCGTTGAATTTTATCGCTGAAATAGAGCCTCAATTATGCGCAAGAGTGATTGAAAATTTCGAAATAAGGATTAAGACCTACGAGCAAAGCCATGGCGGCCATTTGAAAAATATTGTATTGCATAAATAATCTCCACGTGTTTACTTTACAATTCAATAAAAATTTAAGAGACATCAAAGCGATTGCTCGATTTAGTTAAAAAACAAGCTTTGCACCTCTTGTTGATACAACCGATATTTTGGTTATTTCATTTCGATTTGGGCATTATTTCATTTTTTGGGCCTTATTTAATTTTTAATTTTGGGCATTAATTCCCCGAATCTTTTGACGTAGAATACGTCATTCTCGGAGGTAAGTAGGGTGGTTGATAGTGATCAGGTGTCGGTATTTATATCACTTTTTGAGCCTTTGGTGGGCCTAAAGTACTGATCGTACAATGTTGATGTTAGCACTTGTTGGTCTGCTTGATCCTCAATGCGACAAAAATTCATGCTAGAACTCTCTAACTTATATAAATTTTACACAATTACATGAAATATAAAGCCAACATTTGATGTTTTTGTTTGCTTAAACTTGCTACCTATTTATCGACAGTTTCCGGTTTTATCGACAAAACCATAAAATTTGTATGGGAGCCCCCCTAAGGAGTGGTCGGAGGGAATAGGTGTCAAAGGCAAAAATGTTCCCTTTGCAAAAATAATGGGGGTCGGTAAGACATATTAACCCTCTCCGGTACTCTCTTAAAGGTCATATGCTCAGGTGTATGGCATAAATATACAAAAACCATAAAATTTGTATGGGAGCCCCCCTAAGGAGTGGTCGGAGGGAATAGGTGTCAAAGGCAAAAATGTTCCCTTAGCAAAAATAATGGAGGTCGGTAATACATATTAACCCTCTCCGGCACTCTCTTAAAGGTCATATGCTCAGGTGTATGGCATAAATATACAAAAACCATAAAACTTGTATAGAAGCCCCCTAAGGAGTGGTCGGATGGAATAGGTGTCAAAGGCAAAAATGCTCCTTTTGCAAAAGTAATTGGTGTCGGCAATACATATTAACCCTTTCCGTTACAAAAACCATAAAATTTGTATGGGAGCCCCCCTAAGGAGTGGTCGGAGAGAATAGGTGTCAAAAGCAAAAATGTTCCTTTTGAAAAAGTAATGGGGGTCAGTGATACATATTAACTCTCTCCTGCACTCTTTTAAAGGTCATATGCTCAGGTGTATGGAATTAATATTTTGCTAAATATTTTTTAAAAAATATGTCATCAAAAGCGAATTGAATAATTCTACGTCTTGTGTTACGACATAGTCGAAACAACTGTATCTTTTTTTTTTTTTCGTGCGACCATTTCCGTTAAACTCACCTGGATTTGAGATGCATGCAAGTCCATTGTTATGATGTGATCAGCACCGGCCACTGATAGCATATTTGCAACCAATTTCGCCGAGATCGGAGCACGACTCTATGAAAATGTAAAAAAGAAAAAAAAAGGATTTTATTAATTATTTATTAGAGATGTATATAAAAAAAAATTATAAAAACCACTCTTAAACAACAAAAAATTATGTACGCTTGATGGAACCCATTGATTTACTTGCTGAAATTGGACAAAATATGTGAAGTGATGTTGTGCAGTGAGTGAATGGGAGATTTAACCAGTGCCTTGATAATGATGGTGATGATGATGATGATGATGATGAACAGGTAATAATGAGAATACAAGGTTATACGAGACAAAACGCACTTTTGGAACCAAACCAAAAATTTTGTTAAAATCTAAGCCACTAAGTTTTATGGTCAGAGTATTAAAAGAATTATAAAAGCTGTTGCTTATAAGATTGTATTTAAAGGGAGCGTTAAAGGGAAAGTAAAATTAGAAAAAATTATTAAGAAACAAAAAAAAAAAACTAGAAACAATTGAGTAGAGCTTTAAAGCTTTTTGAAACGAACGAAAAAAACCCTTAACTATATCGTCAAAACTAAACATAAATAACTTGAAGAGTTAAGAGTCAAGCCTACAGAAAATTTTTAAAAGTTTTTATAAAATTTACCGTTATGAGAACAAGAAAAGTTCTAAAGATATAAAAAATGAAAAAAGTAAATAGTAATTTAAATGCTCAGCTTTAAGACTTATCTTTATAAAAAAGAGCGTCCATACATTTTATATCGATAGAATGCTTTATAATGGAATTGAGTGGAGTTAATTGGGGTCAATCCACTTTAGTTAAAATTAAATTTATTAAAAAAAAAAAATAACTATCATTCACATGCAAAAGAGATGTATATGGATAAAGCGCTTGGAGGCTGCCAAGGTTGAAGGTCAAGATGTAAAAACTAAGGGGTTGTTTGGGACTGTGTGGGTTTTGGTGAAAGCAATAATGTACAAAAAACAATATAATTGAAATTTAACTAAGGAATTTGTATTTGTTTAAAAATATATAACAAAGTGTTTCAAAACTTTTCCGAAAGCTTTCACTAGCTTTCGCAAGCTCGCATTTGTGGTAAAAAACAAAACAATATTTTCTTATTTGGGAAAGCTTTTCAAAAATACCAGAAACAATAGCGCACGCTCAAAGCAGACAAAGACTACTCACAGTATATTGTTTAGCTGAAAAATCCTAAAAAGATATCAAAAGAAAACAAAAAGAGGTTGAAAAGAAACATAAGAGATTGAGAGATACTTATAAAAACTTAATCAAATAAAAGTTTAAAGCAAAATCATAAAAAAGAAATGAAAAATAAAATCATCATGGATCAGCAAGGAGGCAGGATTTATGAATTGGTTGACGTAAAGAGTTTTTGAAGAGAAGTTTGTGAAGCGATTGAAAAAATATCAGAGCAAGATGTGTACTTTCAAAAAACTGATACCCTACGACTCTCAGAAAAGCTTGTGCAGCTTTCTCAATTTTTATTTGAATCTTCAAAACTTTTTTCTCGATCCATAGAGTAAGTAGCCCTGCAAATGCAGTTATCAATAAAAACGCCAAAAAAAATTCCAATTTTTGTTTTTAATAAAATAAGTGCTGATTGTGAGCAAATTTAAAAACAAGATTTATTCAATAACCGATTGGCATTTGTTACAAATGAAATTTATTTAAATATTTCCATCTTATCTCTATGGTTATGACCTCAGAAGTTAAAAGAAATGAACTGATGTTATTGAGTTCGAGATTGCATTGACGTTAAATAATATTTTTCCGATAATTGTTTTTATTTAAAATCAACAACAATAACATCAACAAAATATTATATATGTATATAAAAAAAACATTGTGTATCATTTAATAATAAGGAAATAAATTAAGTAGAAGAGGAAGAAAATAACCAACAAACAACAGCACCAATAACTTCATGGAACACAACAGCCGTTTTGCGCTCAAACTCAATACAATGAACTACAAAATCCTATAAATCAATAAAGGAAATAGAATGCGACGTTTTCATAGATTTACACGTCTTTTCAGCGTTATGAAGGAATGAACATTTAGTACTCTTACAATTACGTTTGATTTACATGGCAAACAATAATAAAGCTGTTGGCAACCATTTCTCAAGTTTTCAGTCAACGTCAAGACAAGTGCTCAAGCTAGAAACATGTTTTTGCTATGGAAACGATTTTACGTTCAAACGATTTTACGATAAGGTTTGAGAGCAAAGAATATAAAGATGGGATTTTGATACACAAAAGCTAGCAGCAAGATTTGTATTAAAAAAAAAATAAAGATTTAAATTTTGATTTTACATGATATTTTGACAGAAATTGAAATATTAGGTCTGCTCCAGTACTCTAAATTTTTAGTTGAATTTATCAGTTTTGCAGGTTTTAGTCCGATAAGCTTTCATGTACTCGTAAAAATGGCGTGCAAGTTTTAGTTCAAGAAATTTCTTGTGGCAAAAGTGTCAAACTGCTTAAAATCTTAAAAGCTGCTTAAAAGCTGTTTACAACTTAACAAAGAAATTACAGAACTTCAAAATTTCTTTGAAATAAATCACAACTATTCGAGTAGACCCCAGAAATATGGTAAATTGTGTAAAAACTAAATATAAATATTAATTTGAGAATTGATTTCAATATTGTTAAAAATCTTAAGCATGTCGTCTACACTGCCGATGGTCCACACTAAACAAATGTTGTGAACAAACAATTTACACCATTTGAGTCCAAAAAGCGTTCCCGTATTTTTTTGTGCCTTTCTCTATTTTTGAGAGATTTTTCCCTTACTCTTCCGCTTTTGACAGTTTTACCATTTATAGTCTAGTCCAAAAAGTACGAGAACCTATTATTAATTCTCCTAGTTTACCACAAACCCAACATTTGTTCGAACGAGCTTTTTCGACCATAAACCGAATTTGGATGAAAGAATAAACACACCTTCAAAGAAGTACTTTGTTCAGCATCATATTTGGGAAATGTGAACTCAGTTGTATGCAATTTTTTTGACTTGCTTAAAAAAAAAGGCCGAAATGGTGAAAAAGGTTGCTGGCAACGGTAGTGAACAATTGAACGAAGAAAAAGCAGATCTTAGCCGATCATTTTTATTTTAAAGGATTTTAACTCGGATAATAAAATCAATGTTTTATATTGTTTCTTTATATACAAAAAAAAAAAAAAAATAAACTTCATCTATTTCTACGTAAATTTTTGCGATTTTTTGTTTTAGTTATTTCCGAAACGTCGCCGTTTTCACTGAAGAGTGCCTCCAAATTTGAGCCAATGTCCCCGAAATTTTGAAGGAATGTATCCGAATGCCACGAAAGTGAGATAGTCACACTATGTATGCAGGATGAATAATCGGATGAATGTCTTCTTTAAGCGGTCACAAAAGAGAAAACTAGAAGTGAGGATATACACCGACAAAAAAACTTCTGCAAAAGTAACAAAAAACCTAGTATAATTTATAAGACATCAAAACATCTAAATTTTACATGTATAACAAACCAATATTCAATTGGATAAATTAACTAAGTATTTTGTAACTGTAAATTATGGCTTCGACAGTTTATATTAGCGTGCTTGCTTAATCTGACGAAAATAGTGTTCAAATCCATACCATTTTGATAAAGTGTCAAAGTTTTCGATGGCTTACCTATACTATTGATTAATATGTTGTATACTTGGCTTGGGTAAATCAAACATTTTTGTTTTGGCAGGGTATCAAAGTATGTGCTCTCAAAGCAATGTATAAAACAATATATTACTTTGGTGAATAAGTATAAGTTTTAATTTCCATACAACTTGGTGCCACCCAAGCCGGCTTAGGTGATTTTACTATTGTTTTTTTCTCGGTGCAAGAGGTAAAGTGGTCCAAGACACTCTCACGAACGTCCCAGATAAACTGATTTGGAAATTAAAAAAAAAAAAATTATCGCAACCATTGAAAAAACTTATTTAAACCAATATTTTCGAAAATTTGTCAAAACTGTTGAACCAGTAGAACCAGAAGAAGAAGTAGAAGTAGAAGTAGAAGAAGAAGTAGAAGTAGAAGTAGAAGTAGAAGTAGAAGTAGAAGTAGAAATAGAAGTAGAAGTAGAAGTAGAAGTAGAAGTAGAAGCAGAAGTAGAAGTAGAAGTAGAAGTAGAAGTAGAAGTAGAAGTAGAAGTAGAAGTAGAAGTAGGAGTAGAAGTAGAAGTAGAAGTAGAAGTAGAAGTTGAAGTTGAAGTAGAAGTAGAAGTAGAAGTAGAAGTAGAAGTAGATGAAGATGTAGATGTAGATGTAGATGTAGAAGTGGAAGTTGAAGTAGAAAAAGAGAAACAGACATTAGCAGAACTAGACGTAGAGGATGTGCCTGGAGAGTTTTATAAAAGAAGTTTGTTTTTGAAGAACTGTTTTTTCTTGAAAAAATTTAATTGGCTGAAGTTAGGAAATTAAATTTGTCTCCAATTCAAATTAACATCTTTCTACAATTAATTTATGTTCCACATTATTTCCTTTTTTTTACCACAAATTATTCATTTAATTTTACCAAGGCATACGTGACCGATTAGGTCTTACTCCTGAGGAAGAAGTATCGAAAAATATATTCATGAAATTTACCGATCCACTTAATATGATTGCGATAGAGGTCGCAACGATAGAGATAGAAACAGGAGAGTAGAGTGTTGATGTCCCAATTAACGTATTTCCTAATTAACGTTATCTAGTAAATATGTTAAAGTCAGAAAAGAGAAAAAAGAGGAAATATTACCTTCTTTGCCAGTGTCTATTAACAAGGGACAAATTCTCAATTTCTAAATTCCGATGTGTGATGTTGTGTTTTTTGCACAAACCTTTCTACACTAAGGGAAAAAAATATTAAATTTATCCAAAAACTTTTTTAATTTATCCAAAAAGCGAGTCATTTTTGCACCAATAACGCATTTGAATAAATCGACTACGTAAATATTTAAAATTTATTTGAATACTTTTTTAATGAAAATAAATATTTAAATATTTAATCAGAATTAATAAAAAATATATTAAAATTATACACGAATTCTTTTAAAATATCTTTCAAATATTTACTATCTGAAAATAAACTATCGCATTTAAAGAAAATTTATATAAAAATATTGAATTTAAAAAAAACATATTTGCACCAACCAATATTTGCCCTAATATTGCACCAACTGTCAAACATAGTATAAAACAGAGAACGAAAAAGTAATCTACAAAATAAATCTAGGTAGAAGCAAATTATGCAGGTAAATGACAACCGGTCCAAGATGTTCGGGAGAAAACACCGAGTTGTCACTCCACCCTACATAATTTCATTTCGATGCCAAACATGCATACTATATTACTCCTGAAACAATAACTAAATGAGAACTATGAGAACTATAAGAACTGCAAATGCAAAAAAATAAACTGCAGAAACAGAGTGCGATGCTGTTGCTGCTTGTCGGAGTATGTGTGTACGTGTGCGATGCTGTTGCTGCTTGCTTGTATGGAATATGTGTGTACGTGTGTGGTATAAATAAAATTCAAATACGGGAAAAAAAACGAGTTGTAAGGAAAACATTGGATTTATCCACGTAAATATTTGAATAAAATTTATACTCAGGCGTGAATAATGCTAATATGCGTTATTTCCCTTAGTGTAGGACAGGCCCGTAGACAAGGTGGGGGTTTTTAGGGTTAAAACCCCCCCTTATGGTCCAAAAAGTATAAAAAAAATAATATATTAGCATTAATATAACTTTGCCAATTTGCGAATACTTGCTGCACGTGCGTCTTTTTTCTCTTACAGTGCAAACTGCAAGTGTAAACAGCAACAGCCAAAACATCAACATGCTTAAGTATCGAAAAAAGTTCGATACATTCAATTGAACTTTGTCTACCACCAGCAATTTAAGAATTTATTACGTTAACAGGTGTTACGTGAAAGTGGTGAAATTTTGATTGAGTTTCGTTAGATAAGTTTAAGTGTTTCTATTGTTAATTTTACTGTGCCAAAACTACAAAAGTGATTCTACTTAATTGGCTGCAGAAACCAGAAGTAAAAAAGGCTAGAACGGTGGAAAGTAAGTGCTAGATTTAAATGCTTTTTTTCCTTTATCAATGCGTAAATAAGTTAAAAAGTTGCCGAATATTTCTGAATGTTTAAAAGCTGTGTTTTTTTTTTTTTTTTGTTTATAGCGTATTTTCATTGATTGAATATTAATGGATTAACTTTTTGTTTGATGCAGAACCGACAAAATCCGAATAATATTATATTTCATCTGTATTGCAGAAAACGTTCAAGAAACTTTGGAATCTGAAAAGTCTTCAGAACTTCCTTTGTAACCTGCAGTTGAAGAAAGCTTTAATGTTGACAGCTATGTGGAAAGCGGTAGTACAAGTTGTGGTATTAATATATTATTTTTAATGTTTATAACTCTAAGTTTGTGTATATGATTGTAGAAATTGATCCAGAAATATCATTTGATTCATCGGAACTGCCTTCGACTTCGAGAGTATATCAATGTTCAAATAACGATATTTCCAAGTTGATGAGCAATATTTCCGATTCGAACCGCTTTGAAAGTTTTCAAAGCATTTATATGCCTCCCCAAATTTTAATTTTCTTGCCAGCGGTTCTCGCAAACTCCGATTTAAGCATTCTTGGTTGAACCGTTGGCATTGGTTGGTTTACTCCAAATTGGAAAATGCAGCTTATTGCAAGTTTTGCGTATTTTTTAGCACTGGTTTTGGAAGTGCAGGATCACAACCTCTTGGTAATTTTACCGAATGATAATTAAAACTTTTTAAATAAAATTTTCTAACCTTTTCATTGTGGCCTTTACAAAAGTCAGGAAATACAAGAAAATGTCGTTATTCTAATCGTGGTTATTTTTATATAGAATTTTAAACCGATATAAGTGTGCAAGTAAATTATTTAAATAATAATATAAGATGCTTAATTATCGTCATTTAAGAAGTTTGTCTTGAAAATTTTATTTTTTTAGCGTCTTTCTGTATTCCAAAATGACAGTGCAACGATAAGCAAGATATATAGCCGAAACACATTGAGCTCAACAAACGACAGTTTTGAAATTATAGAACACACGTTTTTTATGTTAAATGGGTGTGCATCCTTAAGCATACATACACTAAGGGAAACAAATATTAAATTTTTCCAAAATCTTTTTTAATTTATCCAAAAAGCGAGTCATTTTTGCACCAATAACGCATTTGCATAAATCGACTACGTAAATATTTAAAATTAATTTAAAAACTTTTTTAATTAAATAAAATATTTAAACAGAAATAATAAAAAAATATATTAAAATTATGCACGAATTTTTTAAATATCTTTTAAAAATTTACTATTTGAAAATAAAACTATCACATCTAAAGGAAATTTATATAAAAAAGATTGAAATTAAAAAACAATATATTCAAATATTTCTCACAAGCTGCGCCCATTAATGCCATTAGCATGGTTACTTTATTTTCTTTTTTCGTTCCTTAATATTATATTATTTTTGACAGTCGGTGCAATATTATGACACCATATGTCAAAAATAGTATAAAACTAAAGAACAAAAAAAGAAGATAAAGTAACCATGCTAATGGCAATAATAAAGCAAACTAATAAAGCAAAATATGCAGGCAAATGACAATCGGTGCGACACATTCGTGGGAAAATGTCGAGTTGTCACTCCACCCTACATATAATTGCATTATTTCAGCACGCAATCGCTCATACGTACGGCCAAATATCCCTGTTATACTACCCTTGCAACAAAAACGAAATGAGAATTATAAGAACTAAGGTTGCAACTGCAAGAGAACAGAGTGCGATGCTGTTGCTGCTTGCTTGTATGGAATAAGTGTGTACGTGTGTGGTATAAATAAAATTCAAATACGGGAAAAAAACGAGTTGTAGGGAAAATATTTGATTTATCCACGTAAATATTTAAACAAAATTGATACTCAGGCGTGGATAATGTTAATATGCATTATTTCCCTTAGTGTAGATCTCCAAATATCTCTTTTGTATTTGCGTTTGGTTTGAAACATTTAAATACAGCTGTAACTATATTGTGCATCTTTCATGGTCATGGGCATCTATATTGGGCATCATTCATTGTACATGGTCGTTGAAAGCAAAATTTGCCTGAATTTCTAACGCAAAGTTTGAAAACTTTCTAGATCAATAAAGGATATAAATGATAAGAGCAACATTCACTTCATATGACAAAAAACAATCTAAAATGCCCATTATATTCGAAATATCAACATATCAACATTAATAGTAAGGGACTTCTTATCAAAGACAAAAACCAGTTCCAAAATGCCCATTTGTTTTCGACCGAAATTCAAAACTACAAGCAAATTTATATTCAGATTCTTTTAAAATATATACATTGAAAGTAAGGGACTTCTTAAAAAATTCGGGTAAAGCATATTGGTAAATACCAATAACCAAAAACCAATACATACTTGAAGAACTTAAAAAATTGGTTTTTAATTGTGATTGCTTATCCAAAGAAAAAGAAAATCTAACTTATATTTTAATAGCTATATTAAAATATCTAATTTCCTAAAAAAAAATTATTATTCCTCTTTTTTTTTTTGTAATTTTTAATTCAACCTTCAATGTCAACTTTTTTCACAACATCAGTACTTTTTGATGGCCAATACCAGAATATATTAAACATCTTGCAATTATAAACTATTTCAGTTTATCTCTCATACAACCTGATAAATTCAATATAATAACAGTATAACAGTAGTTGACGAAGAAAAGAATATGCATCAAAAAGTAGTCGAAGACTCCGGAGATTAAAGGGAGTTTTAAAGGGAGATAATTAACTTTATGCTTGCATTTTATAGAAAGAATTGCTCTTGCTTTCTTACAAAACTATTCTTAAATCCTTAAACATGCCATATTGAAAAAACTTCCTTACATAACCCAATGGAAGGATCCAGAATCAGTTTACCCAGAACTAGTTAATTTTTATTTCAATTCTTGGTACTATGGATAGTAACATGCATGTTAACTTAATCACATAATTTTCTTAAATATAAATACACCGTTACACAACACCAAAATTCATTATAGAGGTAAACCACTTAACAAAATATTTGAAAACTTAGCCTTCAAAACTTAAGGAAACATTCGAAGATGATGATTTTTAAATGAAATTATTTATTTTCTCTCTTTTTTGTCAAGAGAGCTTTGTAATAATTCTTTGAACCACCGAAATAGCGATTTTTAGATGAATAAAGTTTGTGAGTTTTACCTCTATAGTGATGAAAAAAAAAAAACACAATGTGCTATAAGGATACATAAAAACATGATGTTGTTGTGATGATATCAGTAACAAAATTTGCTGCAATTACGCGGCAAAAATGTGGAAGGAATCGCGTCACTGTCTCTGATGGAAAGAAATACCAACGCGGAAAACTCGAAAAATAACAGATTGATTTAAAAAAAACTTTAGAATTTTGTACAAAATTTCACAAAAAAAGTGGATCATGACATTGATATAATTATAATTATTGGCCATTTATGAACACTTATGACGTTTGCAAATAAAAAAATAAAAAATAAATTCAAACCCATTAATAAAAATATCACTTAAGATAATTATCACTTAGTAAAATGAGTAAAAATATAAACATAGACAAAAAATAGTCCTGAAAACTAAAAATAAAAAAAAAATAATCATTACATGTAAAACAATCAATATTTAGTTACAACAACAAAGGACAAAACGAAATAATTATATTTTAAGTATAGTACTTGCGGAACTTTTTACTTTTGTATGACATGCAAGGACAACTACGTACTGACAGTTATATTTATCTTGTCTATTTAACTTAAGCTTAATTAACAAACTTTTGAGAATATCCATAAATAAAAGGTTTGCTTTTTTTAATACATGTTTTATCGATTGAACGAGGTAGATAGATAATTTGTCATTTCGGTTTGTTTTCTTACGTGATGACGCGCCAATTGCAGTTAGTTTTTTGAAATTTTGTACAAAATGCCAAAGATGAAAAATACAAAAATAAAAAAAAAAAAAAACAAAAAAAATATCGTAAACGGTATAAAGTAAATAGTTATAGTTATACAAATAAAATTTTGCCCTTTCGTTAGTTGTTGCAGTATGCAAACATACAGACAAACAGACATACATACAGACATACATACATACATACGTGTCATATTTATCGTTAGACTTTATTTTGAACTTATGTGTAGTAGTATATAACAAGTAGTAGATTAACGTAGTAGTTGTGGTACAAAGTAGTGGTAGTAGTAGTAGCTGTAGTAGATAGTACTATAGTAGTGTGGCTGTAAATACCCTAAATTTCCAATCGTAGTTTTTCTTGGCAAGTTTCTTGCTATCAGCGGACTCGTCACCACCTGACAACTAAATATGTATAGAAAAGTAAGAAATTATTGTAGGTATTGCAATATTTTAAATTTGAATTTTGAAATTGAAACTGAAAATTTTACTATTATTCCGTATCAATTCCACATTTAAGACGTTGATTGTAGAAAATTTTGTTGTTTTTCTTTTTGTTTTTTAATTGTGTGCCGTATGCTTTTTTTTTTTTTTGTTTTTGCTTTTAATTCAATTACCAATACCAATATACACATCTATTTCAATATTACACAAAAAAGCATAAAAAAAATCGTAGAGTACCTTATTTACCTTGTCTTTTTTGTCTTGGCGGGCATAAGGGAAGCAAGGAATCACAGCGGTTACACGAGATGCTGATGCAATTTTGCAGGCATTTATCATGATTAACAATTCCATTAGATTGTCATTAATCTCCCCCGAACCGGACTGTATAATGTAGACATCTTCGCCACGTACAGATTCGCCAATTTCAACACTATAAAGGAATTAGAATAAATTTAATTAATTGAATGCTAGAAGCATTTAATTTAAATGTAAATTTATAATAGTAAGGTGTGCAATTAAATTGAAGTATACATAACAGCTGATCCTATCTAACTATAATCTATGCATTGGCTTCAAGGTAAATTAAATTTAAACAATATATTAATTCACTCTACTAATTTTGTCATAAGAACCAATTTATCGAAATATTTCGAAGTAGCACTGAAAATAACCCCTGATTCCTAATAAGAACAGCTACAATGCTCAAATCTCAAAGAAAGTCAAGCATTTACGAGGGAGATGTATTCAAAAAGTAATGGGAAAAATGAAAAAATCGCAAACAATATCAAAACACGCGTTATTCTGTTAGCAGCTGACAAAAAAGAGTAAACAACCAATATGACTGAAAATGTATAGATGCTTTCAAGGCATGCTTGTCAACACAACAGCAAAATAAAATCGTGCCAATCGGACCAACGTAGTCCGCGAAATTTCAATATTCCCATTACATTTTGAACAGAGTTCAATTACAAATTATTGAAGAAACAAGAACCTTAAATGTCTAGAAATTACAGTTCAATACAGTGTAACGAAGAAAAAGTGAAAACTAGAATTTTTGGTGACTTTTATAAAAATCTTTATGTCCTATTTATTTAGGTCCTATTAGGTCCTATTTATATCCACACAAAACGCCCGCGGTCGTAAAGTTAAAAAACAAAATTGGGTTTTGAATTTAATTTAAATTCAATTAAAAATTTATTTTTTCTTTTTTTTTTAGTTTTCAATAAATTGACATCCCCTGAAGATGTAGGAAAGTGATCTGTGGACTCTTATGAAAAATATCGCCGACTCTACGGTCAAAAAGTTCCACCGAGATAATTTATTCTATTATATAAAATTAAAGTGAACATTTTTTGTTACCGCCAAACTCTAAAAGTACTGGTTCAATTTTTATGAAATAAGTTTTAAAATATCACATTTGTGCTATAAAAGGATATAGGGGTATTTTCTTTACAAAATTTTAAAAATTAATATCTTTAATTGTAAAGTGTAAAGTTCTTAAAAAAATCATCCACAAAGCCAAGCATTGTTTGATCGTTAGCTTTTCATGCGTTTGTGCTGCGAGAGCTTCCAAAAACTCCATATTGCTCTCTACTCTATATTCTCTCTTTGTTCTCAGCAACCAAACACAACAAAATTAATAAACCAGTGTTGCCAGATTGAGGTAAATTTACCTAATTGAGGTCATTTTTGACTCATTTTTTGGGCAGAGGTAAAAAAGGTAATTTTTGACCAAAAGTGGTAAATTTTACGGAAATAATAATTTTTTTATACTTGTTCATTTTTCGAGCTATTGGCAGTACTGTTACCTCACTGAACATTCTCACAAGTAGTTTCATATTCTTGTGAATCATCCAATGTAACAAAAAAAAAATCTGAATTATCCACCTTTAGTTGCATTCTTCGAGTTTGTAGGCTAATTGCGGCGAATTGGCTGAGAAGGGGAAAAAATTGACGGTACGCTTGTGTTGTATCGTCAATTTTTTGGGTTGAAAAGAGAACCAATGTAAAAGGGGTAAAAGCAACAAGTGAATTAAATTCAAAAAAAGCGAAACAAAATAGCTTGTTGATGAAAGATAAATATATGTATACTAACAAAAAAATTATACCGGTTGTTAATCATTTAAAAATTTTTTATTCTATTTTTTATTTTATTTTTTATTTTGGGAAAAGGTAAATTTCCTCCGAAAGTGGTAAATTTTTTTCAAATAGTGGTAAATTCCAGTTCGTCTCTCTGGCAACACTGTAATAAACAATGACACATGCATACATACTTTTCTGCTCTTAAAAGAAAGGAACAAAGACTTCACCACATCAATTGTCAATTGGATCCAAATAGATTCTAATATGTTGAAATTAATTTTTATGTGGTGAATTAATTTAACACAGTTTTGTTAAGAGGGGATTCACTGACCACCTTCACCATGTTCAGGAATTTATTTTTTTATATGGAGTTTTTCCGATCTATCTCTCTACACTTTCAATGAGACTCAATTTGACTTGATGAATAGTAATATGTATCTGTTAAAGAATTACTGTATTTTGTGCAAGAAGTCCGCAAAACCCGAAATAGTTCAAAAGAAACATGGGAGATGCAAATTTTTTGTTTTTACTATTCAATGCTTTGAACTGTCTCAAGAGCTTCAATATCTCATTTGTATTCAAGTGCGGGGGTACGTATATATTCAAAATGATAAAGAGATATAAGATTTTTATAAATTTAATCGAAAATCTTTTTGTAGATTTTCTTATTTTTTCGAAATTTTACCTCAAGATATACTTAGTACTCTCATATGTTTCGGCAGTGGCGGATACGGGCTGAAAGGGCTCTTCCCCCCCTCCCCCCCCCCTTGGAGAATTTTTTGTATGGAAAAAAATGAAAAAAGTCCAAAAATACTTTTCAGGCCCCCCTTTGGCATACATAAGTGTAGTTTCAGCTCCCCTCCTTTGGCGAATCCTAGATCCGCCACTGCGTTTCGGTATTGGATTGAACGTGCTCAGTGTGAGTGAACTACTGAACGCGCTCGCTTTATTCAGACGCCTATTTGACATTAAGCATTTGACATTTAGCCCATTTGACATTTAGCTTCTTTTTCGCGAAAAAAGTTTTCGACGACAGTTGCTTATAATCATGAAATGGGGCTCGCTCGGAAATCGTGTTGTTATAGTTGGTCTAAAAAAATGTGGCATGGAAAGAGGCGATATCTTTTGGAACTTGCGACCACTCGGAGTTTGAGGATACTGGTGGATTAATCGACCGTCAAAAATCTGGCCACGTGGATGTATTTTAAGAACACCACGATCCACTTCACCACCTTGAAGTCTCGAATCAAGCTAAAACCGCTGCGAAGCAGAAAATATTGTCACGGGAGATGAAAAACTCGGTACAATTGATCTCTCGCATACAAAAGACACACCGGGCGGCTTCTCACGGTAGCGTTAAAGGAATAACGTAAACGAAAATTGAAAGCGTTACTTCTCAGCGTTACACGGATAATGCCCACAAACGAATTCTGTTTACTGACGAACAAATTTTCACAGGTGAGAAATCGTTCAATAAACAGAATAAAAGAGTGTATGCTCTGTTATCACGATATGCAACAGAACTCGTTTCGAAAGTTCAGAGAGGTCACCACCCAGCTTCTGTGATGGTTTTATGGGGTTACGAAGCTCCCTTTTTGTGAAAAAGGAATCAAAAATTCGGTGTATGAATCTGATGTTTTGGAATTGCTTGTGAAGCCTCTTAACACGATATTATTCCAAAACAAGCCGTGGACCTTTCAACAAGATTCTACTCCGGCCCATAAAGCTAAATTGACTTAAGAGTCGCTCAAAAAAAATGTACCGGACTTCATTTCCTCGGATCAGTGGCCCAGTGGTAGCCCAGACCTGAACCCATTGGATTACAACTTGTGGTCCGTGTTAGAGGGTATGGCGAGATTTAGAGACTCGACACTCAAAAATCGAGTCTTTAAAGCTCGCTCTTGGCCGAGCAGTGGAGACATTTCCTAAGCATCTCATGCGTATTGCGATCGATGACCGACCGGATCATGGTAGAATTATAAGGTAGGGCCGACTTGGAGAAGAATGGAGTAGAAAGCAGAGAAAAGCGCGCTAGTTGTCAAAATCAGCTGATCATCTCGAGTTTCTTTATGTTAATTTTTCGCAGTTGATTTTAGGTTAAATTTTTTACAAGCTTTTCAGCAAATTGAACACTTCCTCGGCATTTTATAGATTTATTTAAAACGTTTTTACAATATTTTCTCTCAAATTAACACAATTAACACACATGTCCGCACTATTTACAACTTGAAAACATAATATTTTTATTTCATTTGAGATTTCTACGAACTTCGCCATTTTGACAATTAGCCAACCTTTTCATTATCCACTCTTCGTTGAGTGCACTAAGGGCACTAAGCGACTCGGCCCTACCTTGTAATTCTACCATGGGCCGGATCGACTTCGCTCGTGCTGGAAAGCAAATGGTGGTCATTTCGAATAAGTTATTCTACAACATGTAGCTATTGAGTGAATCAATAAATAACAAAAATAGTTCTGAAAAAAATCTTTGAAAAATTGAGACGTTTAATTTGGAAAAATTTCAAAATTTTCAGAAGAAGCGAAAAATAGGCTTGGGTAGTTCATGAACGAACTAGTTCAATTGAACGATTCCCACTCATGAACTATGTGAACTAGTTCAGTGTATCTCGTTCTTTTAGTTCTTTTAGTTCATTTTAGTTCAATTGATATTGCAGCGAGTAGCAGCAAAACGAACGAGAGCAAAAATAACTAAATTCACCAAGCTATGGTTTGAGTACTTGGTTTGAGACTTTTTGTGTCTGCACTAATATAAATGTTGGATTTGATGGCTATCACATATTCATACCAAGTTTGTTTCATTTCATATACCTGGACATGAACAAGTAAACGAAACGAATTAAAAGACCAATCGAACTAAAACACCTAACGAACTAAAAGAACGAACGAACTAAAAGAATGAACGAACTAAAAGAACTAACGAACTAAGAGAACAAACGAAGTAAAACATGCAACGAACAAAAAGAACGAACGAACTAAAAGAACTAAATGAACGAACTAGTTCATTGCATACGATTGAACTAAAAAGAGCGATCTTTGTTGTGAACTAAAATGCCCAAGACAAGCGAAAAACCAGTTTGTTTTTCAAAGGAATCCATGCAAAACGATTTTGTTTTTAATTAAAGAGTAAAAAGATGAGTGCAAAATTTTGATAATTGATGGAGGCTATCACTACGAATAGTTAAACCTTAAAAAAGGAAAAATTTGTAAATTTTGAATTGTGCCTGTTTTGAAGCTGGAGTGGATATTTTTGGGAACTATTTGCCATTTTGTAAAACGAACTTTTGGACAAATTAAATGACAAAGAGCCATTAAATTAATTTTCCTGATATCAAAATTTACCAGAAATGAATATTTTTGGTTCCTATTTTCCTACATTATTTCAATCTTGCGGGTTAGAGGGTTAAATACGGTACTTTTTTTTATTTATAAATATTTTAAATTTCAAGTACTTCAGTACATTATGTGTGTAACCACACAAACACACATAACATCTGAGCAAATTTATCTTTAAAGTTATAAAACTACACAAAAATAAATGTTTTTTCTTTATTAACCACTCTAGATAAAAAAAAAAACAAACAACAAAGATACAATTATTAAACTGGCAGACAACCTTAAAGTTCCAGAACTTCAAAAATTAAAAACTATCTTTTAGGCAAAAATAGAAAATAACAAAAAAAAATTCCATCAAACTCATCCCTAGCAACCGCAAAATTTAGGCCAATTTCAAAGTCAAGCAAAAATTTTATCAATTAATCTGAAAACAACGTGCACCGCATTTTATTTTACTGCCGTTTATTTAGACGTTGCTGTTGTTGTTGTTGTTGTTCTTATAGCTGATATGTGTGTGGTTGTCATACATTAAGATTATAGAAATATTAAACAATTTTTGGTTAATTTTTTTTTATTATTAATTTTTTTTTTTTTTTTTTTTTGCTAAAGTAAACATTTGAAGGCGTACCTAGTAGCAAAGTTTGATCAATACAGATGCTAGGTATTCCATCCGGAAACAGCTGTCTGTCGCATGTTGTAGCCATTATAATCTCAAAAGAGAAATCTATTTAAGTTAAGGTGGTTCTTGAACGGCAAATTTGGCTTGTAAATTAATTTTATTTTTAGATACTATTAAAATTTAAAGATAAAAAGGCACAACCTTCAAAAATTATAATGAATAAAAAAACAAAAAATTACTGTTTTAGAAGCTAGGAGAGGATTATGATTTGAAGACATATCCTTAGAGCACATTTTCGTTGTAGAAAAAAAAAGTGGAACTCGATTGAAATTGAAAACAAAAATTAAGTGGGGTAAAGGCAAGGTGGAAAATGTGACTAAAGCAATTCTATCAGAAATAATAAAATTTAGTTAAGCCCAAGAAATTAAGATAAAATCAAGATACGTGAATATTTTCACACCTCTGGGTTGTGTCTATCATGATTGCAAGATTTCGTCAAACTATTTAAGATAACATCACTTTGGCTTGTTGTTGTCTAATGCTTAAATTTATAAATTTATTTTTTGTAAGGATTAGTTTAAAAATAAACAAAAGCGATAAAAAAGACAAGAAACAAAAGTACACAAAAAAAACAAAAACAAAAAAAAAAAAACAAAATTATAAAAAAAAAATCTGTTAAATTGAGCGACTTGTGCCGTTCACAGATTCATACAAACTATCTAGGCACAGTGCCAGATAGTTTTAACTTTGGTTCTAAAGAACTTTGATTAAAAAAAAAAACCCAACAGAATCATAGCTAGTGAAAAGTGAATATTTTGCATAACACTTGTTTAAAACTATTGGCTCAAGTTTTTTTTTAATTTCACTTTTAATGTTTTTTTTTTTTGTCCATATGTTTGGTCCCTTCAATTTAATGCATGACAGCATGAGAAGAGCAAACAGCGCATTCTTAGAAGCCTAGCGAGCCCTGTCGTTGGATTTTTTGCCTGAAATAATTTTCAAATAATTAGTTTTTAGAAAAATAAAAATAAAAACAAAAAATAAAAACAAACCTAAACAAAATGCCTCTCAACAACGTTATGAACTATTTATTAGCGTTGATAGCAACAAAATATTACGAAGAAACCATACAAGATTGTTTTTTGTGATTCACTTACTGGGCAATATTTATTATTTTACCAGCGCATATTTTTTAATTAATTAACAAATTGACAGAGAAATTTTCAAAAAAAAAAGCAGAGTGTGTGAAATTCTTAGGCGAATCCCAAAGATAAGATAAGAAAAAACCAACTCGACCAAGATGCTCTTTGCTGATTTCTGGAAAGACTCGTTAGATCTGCTCAACCCCGCCTGACAATTTTTGACAATCTTAGCCCCTTTTTCGCCTTTTGACAGTCTAAGGAATTTTTGCCGATGAATCGTTTATTTATAACTGCACTTATAGAGTATGACATTGAATTATTTGCTGCAGTTGCTTTAAGGGGGGAAATAGGTTGAGTTGACTTGAAAAAATTAAATTTTTTTTATTCCATAAATTGTTAGTAAAACCATGCAAAAATATGTTTCCAAAGTTTTTAAAAAAAATTTTAATTCGTTCTAATGTTATGATCGATTAAGTGAGCGTTATTTGCCGGAGCGGACAGTGTTTTGTTTGCCCTATTTAGACGGAGATAAATCTGTAACTCGGGTTGTAGGGCATGGAATGATTTGAAATTTTGGACTTAAGGTTTTGAAAAGCATATCTTTCTTACGTGTAAACCGATAGTCTTTGTGGAACCAAAGTTACAAAAATTTGTATGGGAAAAGTAGCCTTTTCGCTTCCATACATAACGATTTCTTTAAAATTGCATAACTCCTGAACGAAGAGTTCCACAGAAACCGTAGACCAACCACTTTTTGAAAACAATACATTATGTTTGTTAGTATCTTAGTACACTTAAAAATAATTTATCCATTATTTATACATGTTTATATCTAAATTTAAAAAATATAGATCTTTTATCTAAATTTATTTTTATTTTTTTATAAAATGGAAAATCTAAAAGTGTCTGTACTTTGTCTAGGTCTTGACATTTTTACTAACATAAGCTTATTATGTCTGTTTGTAAAATCAGAAGTGCTTAGGTTGTTCATGACGGTACATCATATTTATTTTAAATTTTTTTGTGTAGTACCAAATTGTAACCTCCATGGCCGTAGGGGTATTTCATCGGTCTAGGCGGCCAAAATTATTTTATTGGGTAAACAATTTCTAATCATGTATGTCATGCTTTCGATTTTTGATATCCTTAACCCTGTACGACTATTGGGTCATATTGACCCACTCCGAATTTTTTTGTAGGTGAACATTAAAACCGTTATGTTGCAACAATATTATCAATTGATGTTTGTTTACTGATTTTTTTTATCCTTAACCCTGTGAGAACAATGGGTCGAACATGACCCACCTATTTTTTTCAAGTAAATCTTAAACTAGTTTTTGGATAGCAGAAGTGATGTCTGTTTTCAGTTTTATACTTTTCTTAACCTTCTATCGACCTTGGGTCATATAATTGAAATTCGCAAAAATTGCTTGTTTTTAACTGTAAAATTTAAATAATTTGCTCGTAAGTTATATTCTTAGTAAGTAAGTAAGTAAGATATAAAATCGAAGGTACTATAGCAGACTGATCTGTTGTTTGCAAATACATAGCTAAAGGGTTATTTATCGGATATTTAAACTTATCTGATTCTTGAGATTCCAAGAACAATATGTAATTTAAAGAAATAATTGAATTTTATAACGTTTAATAAAAAAACAAATAAAAACGTTCGTTTTTTCAAGTTTACGGAAAGAAAAGGGTAAGGGTAAGTAAGAAATACTACTAACTCTGTTAAGTAAGCATATATTTGACGTCTAATTTTGAATTCGATTCGATTATAGCTTATTTCGTTTCTAAGATATAGCGCAAAATGTGTTTAAGTTGTATGGGAGCTATAATGCCCACTTGTCCGATTGCGCCTTAATTTTGAGGATTGTTTAGAAGTTATATAACTGACGTCTACTTTTGATTTCGATATTGTAGGTTATCTCACTTCTAAGATATAGCGCAAAATGTGTTTAAGTTGTATGGGAGCTACCATGCCCACTTCTCCGACTGTATATTATTTTGAGGAATGCTTAAAAATTACATAACTGAGGTCCACTATTGATTTCGATATTGTAACTTATTTCGTTTCTAAGATATAGCGTAAAATGGTTTTACTTTGTATGAGAGCTGCCGCGCCCACTTGTATAATGTTTCTTAAATACTTTTTTTTGTTCTTTCCTATACCTTAAACATCGAAAACTATCAAAAAAATCGAAAAAAGAATTTTCTCCGTCTAACTTGTATGAAACGAAACACTGTGGAGCGTTTGGCATGTAAAGCGGAGCGTTCACTCAGGTAGTCATTTATGTACGTACATAGTTGAATAAATAAGGTTGTCGCATGGGTGAGAGCGAGTTCCCATGAATGTCAAATCGAAGTTGACAGCTCATACAAAATCTGAAAGGGGAAATTATTAACATGCAAAGCCAATGAAGTTGTTGTTGTATCTTGTCATTGATTTTGACAATTATGGGTACTGAGAAGAGAGTACAATCAGCCACGAGACAACCTTATTTATTCAACCATGTGTACGTATAAAGCAGTCATTAACGTATTTGAAAGCTAAGGGAAAGGGGGGGAAGGGGGGTGGTTGAAGACAAATATTATTTTATTTGTTGCTACAATATTCTGCCGTTCCACAGAGGGTTGGAAATCGAAAAAAGTGGAGATTTATTGAAAAATGTCAATTTGTTTTTTTGAAAATTTTTACTGATCGATAAAAGAGCACAAAATTGTACATCACTACTGAAATTTTCAATGTTATATGTTGTTTACTTTTTTTGCTGCATAGCCTTAAAGTTGCGAAATTTTTGGTTTTTTCGTTAACAGTTCAACAAATTGAAATTTGGCATGGTTCAAAAATTAATATTTTTTTCTTGTACGTCAAAAGTGATATTTTTATTATGGAACCTTCAACTTCAGGTATCTAAGCATGATATAAAAAAAAGAATGGTTAAAAATAATTGTGTAGAAATATTTAAAAAAAAAAATTTTTAATATGTCAAAATTTGCGCTATTTTCAAAATATATGTGGAGTTTTAAATAGGAATACCATAATATCAAGTAGAAATAATAATTTTGTATTAAACTCACATATCTAAGCTATCATATTCAGCAATAAAAAGTTGCGCGCTTTTGCGCGAATCATTTTTATTACATAAATCGTGATAATATTCACTTCAATAATAGACTGGGCCGAAGTTTTGAACTTTTTATTATATTGATGACGTAACTTTGTATGGACGATAGGCGTGGCTTACTTTCAACTTCTCCGAATTTCAAATTCAGAATACATTTTAATTATCAAAATTATTTATATTTGAATTAATTTTTGAGGAATTTATGAAGTTTTTACTATTTAGATGACGTCATTTTGTATGGGAAGTAGGCGTGGTTTTTATCTGATTTTGCCGAATTTCATAGTAAGGATTTATATTGAAGAAAAAAACTTACGTGCAAAATTTCAAAGCATTGCTTTAATTTTTGTAGGTTTTTAAGAGATTTTAATTCTAACATAAAGTCACTTTGTATGGGAGGTAGACGTGGTTTTCATCCGATTTGGCTCATTTTCAAACTTAATCTTTATATTTTAGATACAAGCTTATATATCGAATTTCATGACGATAGCTTCAATATTACGACTTTAATCATGTCGAAAGACGGACAGACGGACGGACGGAATTTTTTTTATTTATACCCAATCTAACTCAAACAAAAGTCAAAAATTCCCTCTGACTTCTAGGTGAATTAATCTCCATTTTTTGGGATTTCAACCCACTGTGCGTTCTAAGAATGAAGGTCATAAACCAAAAATTGAGATAAGGGCAGATTTGGAACCGTGAATGAGTTTCTGATTTTTATATTAAGCTAAGAATACGAATTTACAACTGGAAATGCTAAAAAACCTAAAATAAAATGGTCAAATCTCCACCATTTTTATGACTTTTAAGCAATCATTTTAAAATATATAGTTTTTAAATACTATTACGCTCTATATGACCATTATATGAGTATTGTTTAAAGTATTTTTGTTTTTATTGAAAAAATGGCAAAAAACTTGATTTTTTTATTAAGACTTATTGTTGAGCTCGAGGTCGAGCATGCTTGACGAAGAAAACAACTAACAACAACAACAATAACAGCTCTGTATAAAACAAATCATACATTTGCAATTTTTTTTTTTTTTTTTAACATCTCTAAAAAGTGCAGTTTTAAATATTTTTATCGGGGGAGTTGGGTTCTTGCAGAAGAAAGACGTGTCGTTTTGACAAATTTTTAGCCTTATTGATTTCAAATGATATTTTTGATCTCCAGAATGTACATTTACAGTTTAGTCTGATGGTGACCTACTATGCATTGCAGCTGATATCTCTCATATTTTTCAAGGAAATACTTCTAAAAAATGACAATATTTACTACAATATGTGTTTAAAATGTTCACATAGTTTCAAGAAATTGTATACATTCCTAATTTATAAAAACAAAATTCATTAAAATCTCTAAAAAACTACTCTAAACTAAAACTAAAAGTTATAAAAAAAATACAACTAAGCTGTGGCTATCAGTATCTGATTGATAGCCACCCAGAGAGTATTTCAACTATATGGAGACCATGAAAGTATTATAAGATAAGGACACCTATAGGATTCTACCGTATTTAATCAGATCGTATGAAAACTTCACGCCGGTGACTGAAATAAAAATCGGGACGAGAATTTTTTTTATTTTTATAGTGTACTAGACTTGGGCATTTTAGTTCACCACAAAGATCGCTCTTTTTAGTTCAATCGTACGTAATGAACTAGTTCGTTCATTTAGTTCTTTTCGTTCGTTCGTTCTTTTTATTCGTTGTATGTTTTTACTTCGTTCGATCTTTAAGTTCGTCAGTTCTTTTAGTTCGTTCGTTCTTTTAGTTCGTTAGGTCTTTTAGTTCGCTTGGACAAACCGAAGATTCAAACCATAGCTTGGTAAGTTTAGTTATTTTTGCTCTCGTTCGTTTTGTCCGTACTCGCTGCAAAATAAATTGAACTAAAATTAACTAAAAGAACGAGAAACACTGAACTATTTCACATCGTTCATGAGTGGGAATCGTTCAATTGAACTAGTTCGTTCATGAACTACCCAAGCCTATAGTGTACTCCCAATGCTATTGCCAAGATAGTTTAAAGTTTTAAACAAGAATACCGGTTGACAGGGTGTCCCAATTTTTTTTATAATTATATGATAAGAATTTGTTTCTTACGTAATTTTTAAATCCATTCAAATTTCATGTATGGGATATTGGACAAAGTGGACACCCAGAAAACTTTTATCCTTTGATTTTGTGTCTTTGTTCTCTATAATATGCCTGTGTTGAAAAAAATATTGATCCTGTGAGAAGATTAGTAACCAACTTGCGGGTTTTGTAAAGTCCTATAAAATCAAAATTTAACTTTTTTGAAGACTGTTTTTCTGAGCTGAATAAATTTGTATGTAAAATTTTATGAAAAAATTTCTATGGGTATAATAATAGCTGCATACGATTCGCCAGCCTATACTCAATTCATGTCGCTTATTTCAAAATTTGTATGTGAAAACAACAAAGTCTACAGCTAGTTGAGTATAGGGTAGGTCAATTATCAGTTGTGTTGAGTAAAGTTGCGTTGCCAAGTTCTTATTTTTTAGTTGGTTTGTGTACGGAATAAGTAAAATGTAATAGATTCTGTCAAAATGTAATGTGAGTACAAAAATAAAATTATTTTCCTTTAAGGGAGGAGATACCTCATAGTTTCAGAAAAATTTCAAATGTTTGTTCGAATTTTTCTTTAAAACAAGTTTTAAGTCATTTATATTGGTTTGAAATTGCATAGTGACCCAAAGACACATCGTGACGTGAATAGGATTAATAAAAAAAAATCCCTAAACAGCTCACTAAACAGCTAAGTGAGTAGCCGTTTTTTTCGTAATTGAGTTGAGCACTGGCGAATCGAACGCAGCTAATAATATATTATTATTTGCGTCAAAAAATTTTTAAAAATTTATGTTGATACACATTTGTGCCCATTTTATCACATTTTCTATGACTTTTCGCAAGATTACCGGTGATAACTGTTCGCATTCCTGTTGAATATCTTTTTAAGGTCTACGATTAACTGAAGCTTGTTGGCATAAATCCGCGACTTTAAGTAGCCCCAAAAAAAGAAGTCTGGGATGGTTAAATCGGTCGATCCTAGTGGTCATGCCAAATCGTCAAAACGGGAGATTACGCTACCAGGAAACGCTTTCTTCACAACAACCATTGTGGCTAGTGCTGTGCGTGCGGTTGCAACGTCTTGTTGAAACCACATGTTCACCAAACCACGCTCATGTAATTCCTTCATTAAGAAGTCATTTATCATGGCCTTGTAGCGTTCGCCAGTAATAGTGACCGTATTGCCGATGTCGTAGTTCCTAAAAATACGGCCCAATCACTCCTCCTGCATGAACGACGCACCACACAGTAGCTGTAATGGCTCTTCGTGCATCACACGTGGATTTTCAGTGCCCCAGAAATGGAGATTTTGCTTATTGACGTAACCACTTAAGTGGAAATGCGCCTCGTCGCTCATAATGACTTTCGAAACAAAATTGTCCTCTTCGTTGTTGAGATTGAGAATGGCTTGACAGTAATTCACACGCGGCTGACGGTCAGCAGGCATTAACTGATGCACTGTTTGCACTTTGTAGGGAAACATGTGTAAGTCTTTCACTAAAATTCGCTGTAGAGTCCATCTGGTGATGCCCAATTGCGTGGCCCGTCGTCTGGTGTATGTTTCATCATTCTCAGTGACATCCGCAGACATAGCCGCGATATTCTCGGCCGAACGACCAGTTTGGTGCCGGCCACGCCTTGAAAGGTCTCGTGTGGTTCCAGTTTGTTTCAGTCGATCAGCTAAGCAAGGGAGTGTTTGCTCAATTGGCACCAATTAGGAAATCGACGTCGAAATTCACGATGCACCAACACCATTGGTGAAAAAAATCGACACAATTATTTCACGCTCTTGCAGAGTATAGTGCTCTCCATTGCTTGTCTGTTTGTAATCGGCATCGCAAACTACGCATCACTATTATCGACGATGCATTGGTATTTTTATATTACAAGATGGCATTGCATCAGAAACATTCGTAAACATAGCAGTGCTGCCACACAAATTTATGCAATACATCACGACTGCATACCTAACTGGCATCACGACAATCATGATAGAGCATCACTGCTTTGCATAGGGATGTTTAAGAAGACAGCCTATACTAGGTCAGCTTTCTATTTACAAATGATAGGGTGAACTTTGTGCTACCTTGTATAGTTTAACATAATCGCCCACACACAAATTCCGCATATATATTTTGATATATTTTTGAAAAAATTTCTTAAAAACCGCCTGTTCAATACCTAGGACTCTCTTTTTAATAGAAATCGTAAATCCTACAGAAATGTAGGGGAAAAACCAACCAGCAAATTACTCGGGTTTTCTGCATTTTCAATTGGATCAGTGCTCTTATCGCACTGTGTATATTCGTGGTAAAGAAGCCAATAAAACTGATTCGGCTCTTTCTCACACACTTATGACGCATTCAAAACGATTGAGCATAAAAATCAAACATGTGCTCAAAACAGCTGATTTCCTAAATAAAGTACCAAAAATATCCTTATCTGCTGTCGAAGCTTATGTGCCAAATTGGCAGTTTATATCATTAAAAGGTTTTTCGAGAAGATAAGTATCACTCATTTTATTTTAAACATGACAAAAATAAAAGTTGAAGTCAGGAACAAATAGTTGGGTTAATTAAATATAAATACAACCTGATTAATATTGAAGTATGTGAGTGTGTGTGTATGGTTTATATTTCAAATAAAATAGTTTTTATAATTGTTTTGTTTTGTGTTGTTGCTGTTATTATACCGAATGTCTGCACTAGCCAAATTAACCTCAAAATTAGTTTTTGGTTTGTCAAACACGCGTTCGTCTCCGGGAGCGGTATGTATCGTTTCCATGCCATTGAAATGCTCACGGAACGCTATGAAAAGCGCGTTCTTTGTTTTTTTTTTATATAAGTATTAGTTTTCGCGTACTTACAAATATATACTGTATATCTGTAATATCTCTCTTGAGCAATTTGAACACTCAACAACTATGAAGTGTCGGTACCTAAATTGGTTTGTCGTGTTTGAAGAAATATTTTTTTTTTTATTAATTTAAAAGTTGTTTATTGTCACTTTTTTATTTCACGCGCAAAAACTTTGAAATACGCACTTCACGCGTTTCTAGCTAATTGTATTAATTGCGATCGATATAAGAGAGCAGCAACAGGGAGAGTGGAGGTGAATTACTTGTTTGTTTGTTGGGTATTAGCTTTATTTGCCCGTCAGAATAGGTTTCCTTAAAGCTTTTTAGAACTTTGGGAATGATAAATGACTATTTTTCTCTTACAATTAATTATTGCACAGGCCTGCAAATTAGAAACCATTTTCCATTCTCGGATTTTATAGATTAGTAAGGGGGACTCGGGATCTTCTTATTACGAATTTGAACTTTATTTTCATACAGCTCAACAAGATTTTGGAATATTTGAGTTTATCCGAAGGTTGGCGGCCAAGCCCAAGGCGTTAACGTGCGTGGATCGTTAAATGCTAACTTGGGCGAAGTACGCGGTTCGAATCCTCGACTACACACAGAAAATACTTTCAGTTGAATTTAATTTTTCTGATCGCCCTTTACTTCTCCGCAGTCAATGGCTAGTCTCAAAGTTAATAATGCCATATAAAGCTTTTCAAGAACATGCTTATTAGGTCCAGGTCGGACTAGTAGGTCCAGTTCTTGATAATTTGTGCACAAATATTTAATATCACAATAAGATCATAAGAAGCTCGGTCAAAGTCCTTTCAAGTGCTGGACTAACATGTTTCCAAGTAAAGTAACAGATAAGACATTGCGCCTTCGAACCATGCCATAGTTTGTCAATCCGCACCATCTTTCATGTAAACATATTGTGAATTATAAGCCTGCCAATATAAGTTGATGTGAGAACAATTTGTTTGATTTAAGTAAACAATTTCCTGAAAACTAATATAATTCTCTGCGAATGCCTTAATTAAGCAAGATATAAATATTTAACAAGATATATTTAGTAAATATCTTATTGTTTTGTAAACAAGTTCACCTCTAGTCTGACCTGAGAATTTCATAAATGCACCAAAGGAGTTTCTTGTCCGGATGCATTGAAAATGTTGCAGAAAACCTATGGGGGAGTCTGCTCTACCACTTACGCAAGCACTTGAGTGGTACAAATTACTTAAAGAGGGTCGTACATTCTCGTCCAGGACATTATCACTACGATAATGCACCAGCTCACACATCACCCATTGTACGCGATTATTTGACCAAAAATAATGTCAATATCGTTCAACAAGCACCATATTCGCCAGACATGGCCCCGTGTGTATTTTTCCTATTCCCCAAACTCAAATTGTCGCTTCGTGCAAAACATTTTAAGACGATTGAAGTCATCAACAAAAATTCGCAGAAGAAACTAAAGGCCATTCCGAAATCGGCCTACCAAAAATGCTTTTAAGAATGTAAAAAACGTTAGCATACTGGGCGTTCAAGGTGCTGCCCGTCTCCAAGTAACGGCACCACCACTCTTCAAATGCATGACATTTTTAACGGCTGGCAACCTTAACATGAACACACCATAAGGGGGTTTCAGACAATACTACATGTCCGATGGACATTGCGTGTCCAATGACAAATACGATGTGTAAAAGCTAAAAGTACATGTCCATCCGACATGTAGTATGAAAATCAAATAACTTTGATTTTTCTGTTGGTCCATCCGACATGTAGTGTTGTTTGAACGCACGTTCATCGGACTCGTTGCATTCTGTAAAAATCGTGAAGGAGTGAACAACTACGCAAAGCAAAAAAAAAAGGAAAATGTATTTGAATAAATAAGCTTTTCTTTTCTCCACTCCTTAACTCAAATCCTCTTTTTTTCCTTTTTTTTTGTTTTTCTATCTCTTCCTTTTCCTCCAATACCTCCAATATCTGCTCCGAGATATTCAACCGTAAAATATTTGATTTTTGAGGTCAAAAGAAGTCGAATCAGCACAAAAGATGAATACTCCGGGGAGCACTTAAAACAGTGATCATTCCAGAATGTATTGGAAAAAATCCACGATTTGGTATTGGACAATACGAAAGTGAAAGTACGTGAGATAGCTACAGCCGTAGACATATTAAGTGGGTCGGTGGTTTCAATTCTCCATGAACATTTTGGTATGAGAAAGCTGACTGCAATATGGATATATGGATGAAACATGGATCCCGCACTATACACCAGAATCGAAGGAATCAGCAAAAGAGTAGGTAAGGTCCCAGTAGAAGTGCGCCAAAGAGAGCGAAGACTCGACAAACGGCAGGAAAGGTGTTGGCGTCTGTTTTTTGGGAAAGTGGGAATTTGTTTATAGACTATTTGAGAAAAGAAAAACAATCAATATCAACTATTACTGTTGACCGATTGAAGAACGAAATCGTATACAAACGGCCCCATTTATCGAAGAAAAACTCATCTTTTTGCAAGACAATGCTCCAGCTTACAAATCGATCAAAACCATGACCAAATAGTACAAGTTACGTTTCGATCTGATTCCTTATCCTCCATATTCTTCAGATTTGACCCCCAGCGACTATTATGTGTTCCTAAACTTGAAAAGGTGGCTCCAGGGAAGAAGATTTGCAACGAATGCTCAGGCCCAATTGGAAACTGAAGCCTATTTCGGAGATCTTGAGAAATCTAACTATTCAAAGGGCATCGCAATGTTAGAAAAACGTTGGAATAAGTGTATCTAGCTGAAAGGGGACTATATGGCAGAATGAACAATAATTTTTGCAAAAATCCTGCAAAAAATAAATTGGTTATTAGGATTAGTACAAGGATTCGGAAAAGGTTTCAGACACGGATTTAAAAAAGGATTGGAACAAGAATTTGGACAAAGCTTAGGTTTAGGATAAGAAGTGGAATAAAAATTATAAAATGGATTCGGATAAGAGCTAGAATTCTTGTCCTAGTCCATTTTGACATTTGGATATGGATTAAAACAAGAATTTTTGCAAGGAACAGGACAAGGATTTAAAAAAGAATAAAGTAAAACATACGAATAAAGTATGTTGGGATGGGGAAAAGTTTAAGGACAAAGGAAAGGATACGGATAAGAATAAAAACGAGGATAACGATACGTTGGCACGTCAAAACCAACGGGTGTGTCTATAACAAGGCCAACTACAGCCTTTTTTGATTTCATTGGGATTTATTTCACTGAACCGAAAAGAAATCTATAGTCAAATGTCTGATATAATTCAATAATGTTGGCCCATTTCACACTATTAACGGCGTCGAACTAAACTACTTATCAGAAGCGAAAAGATCCAGAGATGTCAAAATTCTTCTGCCTAATAATTTTTTATGCATATTATAGCATTTCTTTAGTAAGACAAAGAACACACTTTTAACTGGATTAAAGGTGTTTCTCGTGGTATTATCCAATTTTTGAACAGCCCAACATTGGCGCGCAATAAAAAAGCAACAGCGCAAATCATTTCAACGCAACTTTAGCGTAAAATACGTCGCTGATATGAACAACTTAAAGAGACGGCAGAACATGTGGTCGGCCAAAACAGCTAAAAACATTTAGTCTCAGTTCGATAAAAAAAAAATCAAATAAAAACACACACTAATCTTGGCTGTATCGCCCACTAGTGGAGCGTATAGCAAAGAGAATAACAGACAACAATCATAAAATTAAAAAAAATAACAATACAGAACACAAAAATGCTGTAACCGAAAAACGAAGGCAAGACGTCGAGAAAAACGTGACAATCAGAATCACCTTGTCGTAGTTGTTCCCGTCGCCCGCTGGACGAAGAAACTGGTCTTTTCTTCCCTCGGCATGACAGTCAGTCACATATGAGAGGGTTTTCTACGTGTTCGTAGTACAGACAGACAGACGGACGGAAAGATAGAAAGACGGACAGAGAGACAGACAGACAGACAGGCAGGCATGATGAGCGCAAATGAGAGCGTGTGAGCATGTGTGTATGAGCAAGAGAGATAGAATGAGCGATAGTAAGTGCGGCACAGAGCATTTATTTTATAACCTAACATTTTAGGCATTTGTTAATTTTTCCACTTTGTTACATTTTAAATTTTCACACTTTTTTTTTTAATAACGTTAATTAAATTGATAAATTGGCCAATGATGAATGTGCTAGTGGTCGATAAGGAAAAATGTAAAATTTTGGAATGCTGGTACAGTCCGTTTAATCAATAGTTCTAGGCACTGCAGGGCTTTTAGGTATACATTCGAGTACAACAGATATGGGAAAAATTAACTCGAAAAATTTTGTTAAGCACTTTCATGGGAATTTAGTTTAATTTAATTACGTGACATTGTCTGCTCATAACAACAAAACAATTGACTTTGTTGGTGGTAGTGGTGATGGTGGTAAGATGGGGGGCAACGTGCTAGCGCGTGTCTACAACATGATGTCTTTGGAGCTGAGCGAAATGGACAGGCAGCTGAACGCAAGCTCCACATATATTATGTATGGATGGACACATTTCTTGCACTTTTCTTAAAACTTTTTCACTTTCATTATTTCTCATGAAAAAGGCAAAATATTTGATAATTTCACTAGTAGAGCCTCGGGAAAATAACACAATTAAAGCTGTTGCGTATCACAGTGGAAAAAAATTGTATTTTTTTTTTTACACACACAAAACTACTCACCATGTTTCCAAATTGCTGAATTTTTTTGTCACCACTTTGCCCAAATCGATACCCAAACGGTCGACAATCCTCTGGGCCAGATCCGGATGCGATGTTCCCGAAAACACTTTAATGTTTGGCATTCTGGAGTGTAATAAAGTTCTATTACCAGCCTGTTTCTCCAAATTGTCTCGGATCAAACTTTTAGCGCGTATCGGATTAGCAGATCGAACTGGCATCACACAATCTACGAGTACAAGTTTTTATTATATTTTTTACTGAGTCGCTCGTTCGTTTTCATTTCATTCTCATTCATTCTCATGTTGTTCTTTTCTTTAGCTATTCATTCAATAAAAATGCCTGAACTGTGCATGTATGGGTGTAAATGTGAGTGTATGTGTGTCTTCGCACGTATACATATACTCACATACAGGCACTCATATACATGACTTTTGAATTTTTTTCTCTTTTGCTCTGACAATTACTAAAGGCATGTTGGTTGTTAAGCTTTTGTTCGCTAGTGTTTTGAACACAGTCAGACGAAAGTTCGTCATGAAATTCGGCTACGGCAAGTTTGTGAAAAGTTAGTGAAAGCTTTTAAGACCAACCCCATGTGACTTGTTGTCGCTGTGATTTGACATGTATGCTCACAGACCCGCTCTCGCTTGGTATCTCTAACTAAAATCGATGCACACATGTCGAAAAGTTGTCAGAGTTTTCAAGAGTATGGCTGCAAGTTTGTAAGGTCGAATAAATGCTTAACACTTGTTGTTGTGAGCAACAAGAGCGAGCATTTAAAGTGGGGGAAAAAATGTAATTTTTTGCGCCGGTCTTCTGTGTCTGTACAAGTATCTGTTGTTTTGTTTGCTGGTATAAGTCAAACATACAGAGTATATTGGGCCTCACCAATTTTCGTGGCCGTTCTGTTCCACATGCGCTACATGAGGGTTCAAAGTGTCAGATTTGTAATCGCTGAAATGTGCTAGATTTATGGGTAGAGTGAGCTTTTCAACCAGTCGAGGTATTGCCATGTCAAAAAATAAATTATTGCCGTGTGAGTACAGAAGATTGTCTTAAAAGTGTTGAAAACGAATTTTTGAAACTAAAAATATTAAAAAGCTCTTCTCATAAATAAGCTCAAAAAGCTTTCACTATGAACAAATTATGAAAATATTTTTGAAACTTAAAAACGCTCGAAAAGCTTTTAAGAAAAACTCACAAATAGTTTTAAGTAAGCTCCAAAAGCTTTTTTATTCAAAAATCTAACAAATGCAATAAAGTAAAAAGCTCAAAGAGCTTTAAATATCAAAAAATCAAAAAGCTTGTACTAAACACAATGAAAAATTAAGAACTTCAGAGCTTTTAGTTCTTTGTTCAGATTTTATTAAAAAATATAACAAAAATTAAGAGCGAATTGATTTTTTTGACATCTGCGATAAATTTTATATAAAAAAAGTTTAAAGGTCTTCTATAGAAAGAATATTTAGGCAGTTTCATGAAAAAACCCGTAAGAATAATCTTTAAAAATTAAAAAAAAAATAAGAAACTTTATTAAAACAGAGCTTTTATTATAATTTATAACAAAAATTAAGAGCTTTTTGAATTTTTTTTATAAGAAGCTTAAAAAAGCTTTTGAAATCATAACATCTGTAATATAATTTATAAGCAAAAAGCTTAAAGGTATTCTATAAAAAGAATATTAAAACAATTTAATAGACAAAAAGCATGAAAAGCAACAAACAAAAAAAAAATTCTAAGAAAAATATTTAAAAATTACAAAATAAAAAAAAAGAAACTTAAATCTTTTATTATAAAATATAACAAAAATTGAGAGTTTTTTGTCATTTTTTAAGGAGGTTAAAAAGCTTTTGAAATAATATCTGCAATAGATTTTATAACAAAAAAAGGTCCAAAGGTCTTGTATAAAAAGAATATTTAAACAATTTCATAAACAAAAAGCATAAAAAGCTTTCGTAAAAAACAAAGGTTATAAAAAAATCTAAAGAAAAATCTTTAAAAATTAAAAAAAAAAATAAAGAAACTCGCATTTTTTATTATAAAATATAACAAAAATTAAGAACTTTTTGTCATTTTTAGCTTAAAAGCTTTTGAAATAATATTTGCAATAGATTTTATAACAAACAAAGGTCCAAAGGTATTCTGTAAAAAGAATATTTAAAGAATTTCATAAACAAAAAGCTCAGAAAGCTTTTACAGCAAACAAAGATTATGAACAAATCTTAAGAAAAATCTTTAGAAATGAAAAAATAAGAAACTCAGACATGTTATTATTATTTAACAAAAATGAAGAGCTAATTGATTTTTTTATAAAAAGCTTAAAAAAGCTTTTTAAATAATAACATCTGAAAAGATGAACAAATTTTAAGAACTATCTTTTTAAGAACTCTAAGGACAGATAATGCAATTTGACCATAACTAAGACTATTGACGCTCCAAAATATGAAAGCAAATTTTAAAAAGCTCAAAGCTTGTTCCCAAAGGTACTTGTACTAGTCCAAGAATAAGTAAAAATATATGTTTGAAACCCACATTGTTTCTTTTTGTGGGAATTTGGACTTAATTTTAGCAAGTACTGATGGTCTTCTGTTGACCATGGATAAAGTCTTGAACTTTTTTCTATTTTATAATTTGCACCTGATATTATGGCAAAAAGCTTTTAAAAGTACAAAAGCTCCCTTCCCAATAACGCACCTGAGAGTTGGCAAAATCCCAGGGGAATCCCTTTTCAACAAAAACCCTCATTCCTTTCCTAGGAACCCACAGAAACCATAAAAGTCACAAAGAAGCAGCTTTCAAATTCCATACCAATCTTTTTTTCTCAGAAACTCAAAAGAAATATTAAAGATTGATTTTGCTTTAAATACGTAGGTAAATACTATTCACGCGAATTCAAAATCACGTGAATACGAACTTAAGTAACTTCACGTGTAGTTCGTGAATAAAATTCACGTGTAGTTCAGGTTCATGTTTTCATTTGAATTTTTAAAAACTACTGAAATTGAAATTGAAAGCTCTACCGAAAACTTTGTTAGACTTTTAACTGACTTTTGGCGAGCTTTTTTACAATTTCATATTCTCTACACTTGAAAGCTTACGTTATTATTGAGTCGTTTTGAAGTTGCATTGTAATTTCAGCGCTCCATTTGAAAAAAAAAAAATACAACTTTCCCCATTTTCCAAACATATATCATCGAGACTGTTAGTTTTTTTCCTTCATTTTATCAACAGAAAATGAAAATGTTTTTTAAGTTTATATAAAGCACTAGTGAAAATATCGGAAGCAAGTGGTTTTTGTTTTTAAGAAAAAGAATGAGTTCCTGCGAAAAGCGCGCTTTGGTCATCCATGGTTTTCTTTGGTCACGAATGAAGATAAAATTTTCCGCTATCCTAGGTGGTTGATATCTTAAAAATCTATAAAGTGCTCTTTAAATTTAACCGCAAAAGAAAAAACAAGCTCCGCGTTCGTGCTTTTAGTTCAATGATCTCTGATAGCCTTGACCGCCTAGAGGTCTTTGGCTAGGTGGCGGCAACGGCGGCTGCTTTCGTCAAGGTCATTGAAGAGTCGCGTATGAACAGTTTAAAAAAATATGGCAAAACAGAAAAAAGCTTTGACTTGGCCAACTTAGTGCTGACGATGAATTCTCGATAGTTGGTGGAAAACCTGTTTGGTGGAATTTTCACATGGCAACAATCGACATCGGCAACAACAATAACAACAAAAACAACATTAAAGCAGCTATCTATTGTTTACAAGAGTGTAGTTGTAAAATGAAATTTGTTTATGTGAGAGAGATACGCGAATGCGCGGGAGAGCAAAAGCTTTTGTTGTTGAGCAGCACTGCTCCACTCAAACACCCACAGCACTGCCCCACAGAGCAGAGCACGAGACTGCTGTGGAGCGCAAAAGCGCTATTGATAAGAGCAACAACAAGCACACGTTCTTGCGCACCAACACAAAGCCACCAGCTGCTTGCTGCCTGCTTTCACAATACAAACGAAGCAATACAGACGAAAAACAAATAAATTACTATCACGTTTTCGCAAATGTATTTCATAATATCTTCGATTTTCCAACGTTAAGACTAAACAACAGCTAGTACACACACACACAGGCACATGCACACGCACAGCACAGATATTCTTTAGCACAGAGCGCCGCAGTTACGAGATATGTAATGCATAAGCGGGCTCCAAAGAGCGCGCAAGCGGCAAGGATTCAAGCACGACACGAATGTGCTTTTTTTATTTAATTTTTAGTTATTTTTTTTTTGTTTTTGTTTCATTTCCGAATTAAGTATTTTGAAAATTTTCCGCACTGTACTGCGGTTGGTGCAGATACAAACCATCGCCGCCGTCGTTGTTGTTCCTTTTGTCCGGCATTCTTATGCTCTATGCGGCTGAAGAAGCAGCACAACAGTTTTGAACAGTTTGAGTTTGAACACAAAATAAAACAAGTCAAGCTGCCTTTTCGTATGGTAAACGACTGAAATTTTATTAAATACTCGATTTTTTTCAAGGCAACAAAATATTGTTTGACTTTGAAACACTGGCGGGCGGCTTCGTTCGTTGTTGGTTTTGGGTTGAATCTTCAGTCTCAAATAGACACAAACTATTGGCGCTCTGGTACTTTTGCGACAGAATCTCAATGGTGTTGTTTTTGTGTTAGGTGTAGTTGTTGTAGCTGTTGTTGTGGTGGACTCGTCGTTGAAAGCTTGAAAAGCTTTTGGCTGTCAGTTATGCGTAGCATTTGTAAATCTCAATAACAACAACAGTTACAAAAATGTTGCGAACTACTACGAACTAGAGTGCAACCGAGTCGTTATTGGTTTTTATGCGCTTATTTCATGCATTTGCCTCACTGTCATTTGCGAATAATCATCGATTTATGTATTTTGAAAAATAAACAATGCGTCAAATTCATTATAAACAAAGTAGAAACTAGAGATAGATAAAGTATATACTTAAAATCGATGCCAAAGTTTTGTTTTTCAAACGTTAAAGGAAAGGCATTTCCAAAACAAAATAATACAGAGCAAGGAGGATATAGGAGAATGCAGTGCTATGATGCAACCCGATTCGAATTTTGCATTTGAATGATAATGTGTTTAGTAATAAAGTTTGTTGCAATAAACAAAAGTATCAGATATATAGTTGATCTTATGAAATGATTTTATATCCTTTTGAAATCATCAATTCTTTTCTTAGATTTTCAATATAATGGTGTAGCTATCGAATAGAAGATTTTGTTCAAGAAAAAAAAACCGATTTTTACATTAAGCAACATGCAAAGGAGAAGTGCTGAGTTAGTTTTAATCTTTCCCGAAACCAAAATATTTTTTTTTTATTTAATTTTTTTTTTATAAAAAAATTCTTTTAAAATCGGTTCAATGGTTGAACGATCACTATAATTCAGTTAAATTATATTTCGTTAATTCCGACTATTTCACTTTAATATTCTTTAATAAATCTACGCGTCATCACTAATTCACAGTATTTTGGTGCAATGTATTTCAGTGCAGCCTTGATATCGAATAAAAATGTTCTGTGTGAAGCGAATCACACAAAACAAGCATTGCAAGCATTTTGAAAGCTTTACTGTCTTTACTGTCGAAGCAGTGCTTGAGTTTTATAATGAAGTGAAATATCAAAGTGTAGAGCAACAGTGAAGTAAAAACACCGGTAAATCATAGCAAGTGCAACATGCATCTGCATCGGTCAATTTGCAGGTATCATTGTCAGATTTTTTAAGGGGCGCACAAGTAGAGAGATCAGTGATATGATAACTTTACTTTCACAAATTAAAAAAAAAACGACATTTATCGAAAACGAAGCAAAATAGGCTAAAAATAAAAAAGAACGAATTGGCCATTTCAGCCCTCGAAAGAACTTTGACCGAGCATCTTGTACGAGTAATAAAATTTAGTTGTGCGTTTTACGAGGCCTACCTTTTAAGTCTTGCATCTCGGCAGTGGCGGATCTACATACGGGTTGAAACGGCTTTAGCACCCCCTTGGAGAATTTTTTGTATGAAAAAAAAAAATTGAAAAAAAAGTCCAAAAAGACGGTTCAGCTCCCCCTTGGCATACAAAAGTGTAGTTTCAGCGCCCCCCTTTGGCGAATCCTAGATCCGCCACTGCATCTCGGCAACAGTAAGAATTGCCAGATGAATTTTGATAGTTCTATTCGAAAGTTTGACATCTTCTAGCATAAACGTTGTCACAACGTTTTGGTGTATGTGAGCTTATTGTGTTGTTTACAGTGGTTTGAAAATTGTATTAAGCAAAAAAATGGAATTAACACGTGAACATTTTTGGGTGATGATTTTTTACGACTTTCGACGTGGATTGAGAAGAAAAGAATGAATCGATCAAATTTGTCAGACTTTTGGGGATGAAGCACCACATTCAGTGACTGCAAAACGCCGATTGAATGAGTTCGAGCATGCAATCGTTCTCTCTAAGACGAATTTCATGAAGGTCGTTCAAGAACGCGTTGGGGCAGAAAACACCGAAGCTGTGCGTGAACTGTTGGAAACAGACCGGCATGTGACATACCGTAAGATGAAGTCATCCTTGGCCTTTAGTGAGACTAGCATACATTCGATTTTAAATGAGCATTTCGGGGTCAGGAAGATCTGTCCCCGTTGGATACGCCATAATTTGACATTTGCTTAAAAAAAAGGCCTAATGTCGATTCGTGCAAGGAAATGCTGGAAAAATACTGAGAGGGTGATTTGAAACACGTTTTCTACATCACCACAGATGACGAATTAAAGATCTACGCTTATGAGCTCGAAGCAATCCACTGTTGGGGTCTTTCAAGTAATTAAAACATGACAAAAGTTGTCCGCGGACAGGGCATTCAAGCAAATGGTTAAAAGATTTTTCAGAAAATCCAGTCATGTTGCAACTGTACCTCTTGAGCAACGAAGACTTGTAAGTGCTGAATGGTATACAACCATTTGTTTGCCGGAAGTCTTCGGAGAATTAAGGAAAACCAACCACCAAAGGAAGATTATCCTCCATCACGACAATGCCGGTTCCTACACATCAGCTCAAAAAGTTTTTGAGCACTAAAAACGTGGAATTGATGGATCATCCTTAAAGTCCCGATTTGGCGCCCAAAGACTTCATTTTGTTCCCTCTTATTAAGAGAGAAATGCGTAGCGAGAGTTGTTCTACGACAATGGTCGTATGGCTGGGATACGAACCCAAAACCAAGACCCTCAGTAGGCAGTTAAGCGCGCGATCTGTTCGACTACGATGGCTTGATTTGGTTTTTTATTTTTAATTATATAGGAAGCAACAAAATATATGGAGATTCATTTTGGACTAGAAATAAAATTTTATTAAAAATATTTAACTAATTAACTTAATTTCCACTTAAAACTTTAAAACCCAAAACCGTTTAAGAAAAACGGCAAAGCATCCATCTGCCTTAAAAAATATCAACAATCTCATAACTTAGTGGCAAAGGATACAAGCTTTCATAGCCTATTGCAGCCATAGGTATAAGTATCTATACTTTAAGTGCTTTTTATACTAATTAAAAAAAAAGTTTAGCGAGGTATTTTTAAAAACTCAAGAGCTTTGATTCTTTGGTTCTTGGTATTAAAAAAATTTTTAAAGCTTTATACTAGGTCATTTGGTTACTCCCGAGAGACTTACCACAAGATGGTGGTGCAAATGCATGTTGATGATGATTTTTTTAGAAAGCACAAAGCTCTAAATAGCTATCTGTCAAATTTGTCAAACTGACGGACTCGGTAGTCAAGTAGGTAGCGTGCTTGTCTGACACCACAGAGGTCCCGGATTCGAATCCCGGTCAGGTCATGATTCTACGCTTTAACCTTTTTACATTTCTTTCATTATTTCTAATCAACTGAAAAACCATCAATATTTACGACTTGAAGTCGTAGTTGGTGGTAGAGAAATTTGTGGATGAGATTACCGTATAACTTGAATTGACTGAGGTACAGGCATAACACTTGCCTCAGATTCAAATTCACTATGTTCTAAGGCTTTCCACAACGCTAAGAATATCCTACATTTCCTTGATTGCCCCTTTCTTCCCACTTATCCATCATCCCATTTCGAACCAAGGCAGACTTAACTAAATAGGTATAACACCTGATATCCTTGGTTCAAAACTACACGGAATCTTCCCCGTCAAAAGCAACCATTAGTCGGTGGCTTACTGTATTTAAATGTGACCGTATAAGCACCGAAGTTACTGCTCGTTTTGGACGTCCAATGAAGTAGACAACGCCAGTAAACATTAAAAAAATCCATCGGATGGTGTTGGATAACCGTCGATTGAAATAAATAGAAATTGCTAAGGCCATAAAAATTTCATATGAACGTCTTTACACTGTTTTGAATGAACATTTGCGTATGAAAAAACTAAACGCAAGATAGATGCTGCATTTTCTCACACCACACGCCATTTTAATTGTAAAATCAAGTTAAAACGGCCTAATTTAGCGAAGAAATAACTTATTTTTCATCACGGTAATGCACGACCCCACACATGCGCAAATCGATAGCAAAGTTGGATGAATTGCTACGAATTGCTACCCCATTAGCCATACTCTCGAGATCTGGCCCCTAGCGAAAATTGGCTTGAAGAAATGAAGAAATGACTTCAAAAGATAAAAACAAAAGCGAAAAAAAAATGCATATTTTGAGGAGTTAGATAAGGAGCAATATCCGAAAGGTATCAATATATTGGAAGACCGCTGGAATAAATGTATAGCCCTAAAAGGAGACTATGTTGAAAAGATAATGTTGACAAGAAAAACGGTATTTTCATTGAATGTTTTGGGAGTTAGTTATTTGAAAATCAAGTTTTTAATATCAATGGTATTTTGTTGCTACAAGACAACTATGGGTAAGATAGGAAGTAAAACAATAATTTTTGACTTTAGAAAAATAATATTAATTAATCACGGTCCATATATTTTGATCGTTAAATAAAAAAAGAAAAAAAAACTTAAATCAGATTTATAATAACGATATATCTATTCATGTGATTAATGTTCCAGAAGGTATTGCTTCAAAACAAGATATTTCATTCTCATAACTCAAAAACTCTAGAATCTTTAGCTTTCATTTAACGTCATCTCCCCTCCCCCTACCTCCCATTTAAAAACAAATAACAAATGACTTTTATAACCAACCAATTGTATGATGATTGATGAATATTTTTTGCCGGTCTATACTATGGATTCAATGTCGTTACTGTACACAAAAATTAGCAAAAAGAACAATTTTGAGTAAGAGCAAAAAATTTTTTTTTTTTTTTTAGAAGCATCTTAAGCATGAGAGAATTCTTAAAATTGTTCTTAAACGAAACGTCAAGTAAATATTTTCATTTTTGTCTTGTTGATTCTGCTGCTTACGTTAAAATCTCTCTACTTGGCACAAATTTGATCAACCACGTGTTGATACGCGCACGTTTTCACCAGACACAAAAAACCAGACACTCTCTGAATGATATAGCTTTAGAGAAGAATACAACGAACAAAACCAAACATAAGAATTTCGAATTTCTGAGATAAATAATTTTATATGAATGCAACTCACGGATACAAACAGAAGAAACTTGAATTTCTTCAAGAAATTTTTTCGAAGCACAATTTTTATTTAAAATGAAACAAGAAGCACTCGACAGATTGTCGCTTGAATCTGCGTTAAAGATACTGTTCAGTCAAGAGTTTAACAACTAATGCGACTTGGAAGCAAGAACTTGAGTGTATCAAGCCCACTAGATAGGAGTTGTTGAGAAGTGAAACATACCAAGAAATTAAAATAACAACAACAATGGCAGTTTTTAGTAAAACAAAAACTGAAAATAAAAAGTATCTTGCTGCTTGTGTGTTCAGCGGTCGCACAATTTCTAAGATACGCACAACTACAGCAAGAACAGCAAAACAACACGCCAACAGCAGTCAAAGAACCTCGTTCTAAAATTTTTATTTTTTTTTCTATTTAATAAGAAAGGTTCAAATTTTGCTGTAGGTAGCAAAACATAGATAGTTTGCAGAATAATTAAATTTGTTGAATTTGTTTTAGGAATTAGCCTTAAGTAATGTTTGTTGTTCTTGTAGTTGTTTGTGGTTGTTTTTATGTTTTGATTTATCCAGCCAGATAATTTGTTACCTGTTTTGGCAGCCTGTTTTGAAAATGAGAAAAAAAAATATGTAGATGCATCAGACAGGATTTATTTTTCTAACGTTTTCATCTCTCAAGGATTCTACAACTAATTATAGGTATTTATTAGGAAAAGTGATCTTCTGAAGTCATGACTAAAATATTTGGTTTTTTTTCCAAGGACTTTTATAAAAGCAAAGCATGGTAGAAGTTTTTAAGACAGCATCAGTTTTTCAACATATAATACGTCGATAAATGGAAGTTTTGGGAAAAAATAATTTATTTCGAGTTAATAAATAATAATTCTCTTCCTGTTATGGGTATTTTTCGTCCATTTTGCAAATTTTTGCAAGTTTTGGTCTAAAAAAGCGTTCCCATACTCGAAAAAATGGCAAAAAATTTAAAAGATAGAGCAAAAAATCTTCCTTTCGTGCCAGAATTTAAAATTTATACTACGAGAAAATTTTGCTGGCAAAACTGATAAAAGTATCAAAATACTCTTAATCCGCTATTTCAAAGTAAACAAATAAAAACTTGAGAGCATGCAAATTTGTTACATGTTTTCAAAAGCCTAAAATTACCGAGAAAATATAAAGACAACGTATCTTTCTGTTAATCCTTATTCTTGTTCCTTTCCTTTCCTTTCCTTTCCTTTCCTTTCCTTTCCTTTCCTTTCCTTTCCTTTCATTTCCTTTCCTTTCCCTTCCTTTCCTTTCCTTTCTCTTTCTCTTTCCTTTCCTTTCTTTCCTTTCCTTTCCTTTCCTTTCCTTTCATTTAATTTCCTTTTCTTTCCTTTCCTTTCCTTTCCTTTCCTTTCCTTTCCTTTCCTTTCCTTTCCCTTCCTTTCCTTTCTCTTTCCTTTCCTTTCCTTTCCTTTCCTCTCCTTTCCTTTCCTTTCTCTTTCTCTTTCTCTTTCCTTTCCTTTCTTTCCTTTCCTTTCATTTAATTTCCTTTTCTTTCCTTTCCTTTTCTTTGATCCCAAACTTGTCCTCATCTTTATCCTTATTCAAGCACTTGTTCAAATCCACAAATTCCCGACCTTACCCTTATTCGAGTCCCTTTCCTAATCCTTGTCACACTTCTTTTCTAAACTTTTGTCCTTAGTGTGTCCAAATCCTTATTATATTCCTTGTTCTTATCCCAATCTTATCTTAACTAAGCTAAAATCACAAAGAATTAATAAAAAAAAATATGTTAGCTGTATCGTGGACACACTCGTAGGTTTTGACGTGATCTTTGTCCTTGTCCTTATCCTTATCCTTATCCTTATCCTTATCCTTATCCTTATCCTTATCCTTATCCTTATCCTTATCCTTATCCTTATCCTTATCCTTATCCTTATCCTTATTCTTATCCTTATCCTTATCCTTATCCTTATCCTTATCCTTATCCTTATCCTTATCCTTATCCTTATCCTTATCCTTATCCTTATCCTTATCCTTATCCTTATCCTTATCCTTATCCTTATCCTTATCCTTATCCTTATCCTTATCCTTATCCTTATCCTTATCCTTATCCTTATCCTTATCCTTATCCTTATCCTTATCCTTATCCTTATCCTTATCCTTATCCTTATCCTTATCCTTATCCTTATCCTTATCCTTATCCTTATCCTTATCCTTATCCTTATCCTTATCCTTATCCTTATCCTTATCCTTATCCTTATCCTTATCCTTATCCTTATCCTTATCCTTATCCTTATCCTTATCCTTATCCTTATCCTTATCCTTATCCTTATCCTTATCCTTATCCTTATCCTTATCCTTATCCTTATCCTTATCCTTATCCTTATCCTTATCCTTATCCTTATCCTTATCCTTATCCTTATCCTTATCCTTATCCTTATCCTTATCCTTATCCTTATCCTTATCCTTATCCTTATCCTTATCCTTATCCTTATCCTTATCCTTATCCTTATCCTTATCCTTATCCTTATCCTTATCCTTATCCTTATCCTTATCCTTATCCTTATCCTTATCCTTATCCTTATCCTTATCCTTATCCTTATCCTTATCCTTATCCTTATCCTTATCCTTATCCTTATCCTTATCCTTATCCTTATCCTTATCCTTATCTTTATACTTGTTCCTTTCCTTTCCTTTAATCCCAAACTTGTCCTCATCCTTATTCTTATTCAAGATATTGTTTGAATCCATGCTCAAATTCCTAACGGCACCAGTATTCCCTTATTCCCTTTCCTCAACCTTGTCCCATTATTATTCTAAGCCTTTGTCCTAAATCTTGTCCTTAGTGTATCAAAATCCTTTATCTATTTCTTGTCTTTCTACCAATCTTGTCCTAAATATTGTTTTAGGTATATCTAGATCTTTGTTCTTATCCTTGTCCTAGTCCTTTTCCCAATTCTTGTTCTAAACCTTGTCCAATTCCATGCTGTAACATTTCTTTAAATTTTTGTTCCACTCCTTGACTTATTCTAGGTCCTAATCCTTGCCATCATCCTTTTTCTAATTCTTGTTCTAATCCTTAACCAAACACTTCTTCTAATTATCGTAAAGCTAAGTTCAAATTCTTTATAATTCCATGTAACAAAATTTCAGTTACGTTGCTAAAGCACCTCCCTCTGCGTCTCGAAGATGTCTTTAATTTTATTTTTCTTTACTACTTTATGAAAAATGTCTTTTTTAACTCTTTTGGAAACCTGCGCAGTAAAACGTAACGTTGTCCCGTCAAAAGCAAAGAAAATTAACTTGCAATTGTTTCTTGGACGTCCGTGGTGTAGTTGGTTAAAGTGCGTGGCCGCTATGTCAAAGAACCTGGAGACCCAGGTTCGAACCCCAGCAGCGACAGAAAATTATTTGAATTAAAATAATTTTTCTGTACGGCCGCCACCTCTCTGCAGACAATGGCAAACCTCAGAGAGTAATCAAAATGCCATGTAAAGCTTCTTGAGAACGAGAACATTCCGTTCATCGCCGTTCGGAGTCGGCGTTAAGCATGTAGGTCCGGTTCTCTGTCAATTGTGTACAAACTTAATAACACGCACAACACAATTGATCATAAGAAGCTAGGTCAAAGTCCTTTCAAGGGCTGAAATGACCAGTTATTTATTTTTTTTTTTTTGTTTCCTGGACCCAAATAGGTGTCTTAGATATAAAATTGTATTTTTTTCGTTATTTTCTTTTATTTTCATGGGTCTTCGATAGAGAGTTGTCTTATTTTAGTTACTTATTTTCTTTAATTTTATATTTATATTTGATAGAAATTTTTTTTTTTTGTTGAGCATAGAAAATAAATAAACATTACACTTGAGTTTTACTGGCACAAACGCTTTTTTTACGTTTTTCCCATTTTACAATTTTTGTCCAAAATGGTTTCTCGTAGTACTTTTTCATGTTATTCTTGGTCTCTACGAAATTTTATTCTGTTCACTCACTTTTTACAGTTTTATAGTTAATAGATCAGAATGTAAGGGGTCCAATGACTCGAGAGTAAAACGGATTTGAAATGTAAATGCCATTTTCTCCATCCAAGCATCCCCGAAACTCTAATCAAATACTTATTTATGTATATTCCAATAAATAATAACACAGTTCTGGAAATTAAAAACTTTTGTTCCCCTCGAGAGGGTTCAAGACCTTCTCATTACGAATCTAAGTTCTGTTTTTTCCCATCACATCAGGATATTAGGATATTTGAGGTTATTTACCCGAAATATATCTCTTTGGGCTACAAATGCACAGGACGCTCTAAGTTTTATTAGTCATTTATTTTGATGTATTGTAAATATATTAAACAAAGGTAATGAAAGAAATAAAGGTCAGAGCGTGGAACCATGAATTCAAATGCAGGATTCCTGGGCGGCTGGCGTTATTATTTCTTCGGAGTAATGATTCAAAAGGTACTACTATTCTTCTTCGAAATTAAAGATATTTCCATGCAAAGTTATAAATGGAGTTATTTAAAATAATTTTGAAATTACTTTGCTGGGCTATAACGTCGCAGTATTTGGAATATATGAAATGGCCCCCAAGTTGCTCAAAAGCAACACCTTATTCATCTACGTCACACAAAATCATCTGATTTTAATCTTTCAAATGAAATTTGTTAAATCTTGAAATATTTGTGTAATCTTACTACGGGATTACATGTGAGTTTAATTCAATGTTATTTGCTGATATGTTCTTAATTATTGATCAATACAATTTGTAATAAAAATTTGTTTAACTAATTCTGGTGATAACACAATGCAACAATATATTGCATTTTGTTTTTTTTTTTGTGAATAGTAGAAGTTTGTGTTTTTAGTTACTCGTCATGAATCGAATATCATCGCCAGAGGTCGAATTTATAACACAATTTAAGTTGAGTGAAATAATCAGTTCACTTCCCTGCATTGCGAATTGTTCAAAGATTTCGTTACACTAATTTCAAATGGTAAAAATGCCAAATGTGTAACTTCTTATGCAAAATTGGCATAAAAACCAAAATGGAGTCTGGTGACTTGATAGTAAAGGTGCTGTTTCGTGATTTTATACTTTTACCTGTCTTAATTTAATTAATTAATTTTAATAGGCTGTTCAATAAGTCCTTGGTCTGACTTCTAGATACTATCACTAGACTGAAATCGATATTTCTTTTAAGAGAAACAAGCGAGACAGTAAGTTGGGTCAAGCGGAAGTGCTCCCAAGTGGCTAAACACGCAACACTCGGCCGGAATATTTTGAGATCGAATATTTTGAAAAAATAAAAACAATAAGAGGCAAATTTTAAGCAGTATTATTGAACCGTTTGAAAGATGTCACTCAAGGTAAAAATACCACATTTAAAGGAGAAAAAAAAAAAGCAACAATATGTACCATCTCACAAGTAAAAAAAAGCAATAGCAAAACCCAAAGAAGTTCTTTGAAGCTTGGAATTGCTTCCCCATCGACTATATTCCCCAGATATAGACCCCTGCGACTTTTATCTTTTTTCCAAATCTCACAAAATGGCTTCCGGGAAAAAGTACAACATCGAATGAAGAATTTAATTGGAACACGATACGTATTTGAAGATGGTTAAGTTTGAAATAATATGAAGCCTCACCCACCGAAAAATATTCAATTTGCTTGCTGGAGCCGGATAAAATACAATATTAAAAACAAAGATCAGCATTGAAAGGCATTTGTGTTATTGTGCAATAATTTATTTATTTATCTACATACATATATCGTTTGTTGACTTCTAAATCAAAGCATTCCAAACGCAGTTCTAGGAAGTTTATTTCGATTGCAGCCCATAATTTACAAATAATACTATTTAATTTTTCGTGCTTCAGTCGAGCTTAGCACTTGACTCTATACAAATTCACGTATTGAAGCCATAATAACTTGAGTAATAGTAGCTTTAAAAAAGCAATCTTATTATGCTGTTGAGCTGAGACTTAAGCTCATAAAATAGTTCCATGTTCTGAAGACGCTTCACAACACCACCCTCTCGATGCTATAAGCGGTTCGTATTGCCGGAACGTTGTATAACGCAACCCTTGAAAGAATTAAGCCTCACATCGATTTCACCAGCTTCGAGCTGAAAGTAAGTAAATATACCTATAAACTTGGGAATACATCAAGTACAATCCTTACCTCATCAAATGCATAAATATCTTGATAGCATGAATGAGATATGCAACGCCTTACACAAGCTATCTTTGCTACACCATCGAGCTCCTCACAGGCAGCTGTTTGCTCACAGGTTGCTTCAAATTCTCTGTAGGTTATTTCCTAAAAGTCGATACAAAGCAATATGCATGATGGATGAGTAAAATGAGATGGTCAATTATGTAAATGTAGCAAGTTAGTTCCGATCAAAATTTGTCAAAAATCAATACTTAACCAAACTGACATTTTTACTTGTCTCCTTGTAGGCATATTCTGGAAAATGAAAAGTAGCGGCTTTGGGCAACGGTTTACCACTGGTACTTTTTTCTTCAATTATTGCTGCACCTGATGTTTGACAAAATATTAATAAAAAGCTTAATAGAAATATGCTGTTTAATAAATGTTGAGCAATTAAATGTTGCGTATTCTTTGACATTTTCGTTTGTGTAATTTTCGTGCACTTTGAACTGATGGTTGACTGATGAACATGTGTGGTGGGGTGGGGGTCCCTCAGCATTTGTTTGGTATTGTGCTAGGGTTGATATTTGGGAGCAGGATTTTTATATAAACTCTCCACTAGTTCAATTAACTTGTTTTCAGCTGCATTATATAAAGTTGACTTTTTAAAAATGTTAAAATACGGTTTCTAGTATCAACTAGGCTTAACTGCTCTACAAAATTTGAGATTTGCTTAAAGTAAAGACTTTCGCATATGTTGTGTAATGTCTATTTTGATAACTAAAATTAAATTACAAAACAGATTAAACAAATAACAGCCGCTTGATATTGATCTAAATAGTGCTTCCTTTCGTGTGATTTCATGTCCTTAACTTCTTTCTACCTTAGCTTTTTCTTGCAAGCTGCTACGAATCTCATCGGGCTGATACAAAAAGAAAAAAATATAAATTATTATGTAAACTGCATTTTTAAACTTTTATACTAACCGTCTTAAACCATGGCGAGCCTGCTCTAAACATCAATCGACTCGCGAAGCCCATGGTGGACCTCGGTGCTATTGCATGCATGTGTAGATGTTTCACACTAATAAAGGGTGGCAAATGGAATCCAAAGAGCGTATCGTTCGTATCTATACCCTGTTTTGTGAAGAAATCTCGAAGACCAGCTTCCATGTCAAGTACTGTTCGATATAGAAAAAATTTATTATAAAAATATAATTCAATCAAACTAATAAGTGTATAATTAATTCAATTTGTTCTGGGTATAACTGATTTAGATTGAGTAAAACTAAAACAAGGGAAACTAATGCGAAGGAACATTTGTCCATGTATAATTTACAATCGACGAGCAATCTCTAAGATGGGAAATCAAACTCAAAATCATGTTAGAATAAACCATGGTAGAATAAACAAGATAGTCTCGCGGCTGAAAATCCTATGTTGCTCTGAGTCGAAACTGTCAAAATCAATACAAATATTTCAATGCTTCTTTTTGCTATTGTTCGGTGTTATTTGACAATTCTGACTTTTCACTCGCGAGTCTATCTTGTTTATTTTACCATGGAATAAACAAGGTAGATTTGCGGCTGAAAATCCTGTCTCGCTCTGAGTCGGAACTTTTTCGGTGTTTTTTTTTTTTTAATTCGGACTCTTGGCCATGATACAATTACAAAGTTGGCTCATTTTAGAGAAAAACACGAGCTTGATGTCAAAATCAGCTGTTGATTTTGAGTTTTGTTTATTGTTGTTGTTGCTTTTGTCATTTGTTGTTTATGGCACTTACAGCTTTGTTCTTGTAAAAATTCAGAATGAGCCTACCTTATTACTATATCATGATCTTAGCTTTTAGCCGTGCAGCTACTTTATTATAATACTATGCTTCAAATTAATTCTCCATCAAAACTCAAGCGCGCCCCGTTTAGCTCACTGAACCACCCCTGCTTTCAAGTCATTTTTGACGTTTGCTTTACATTTTGTAGACTTGCAGACTTACGAAAGACGAGACGAAAACAAAAATAAAACAATTTTCAATGTTAACAAATTTTTGTAGCCATTTTGACCACTTGATACAATCAATCCATGGCAAAATAAACAAAATTTATTGTACCCTAATAAAATCCATGATAAATTTAGCGCTATCAAAAAACTTACACAGTCCCGTGTCCTCAGTGGTTAGTGTTTTGGCACTGTCAATGTGCCTCTTGGGCACCGCAAGAAAGTGATGCGTGGATGCTGGTTTGATATCTTTGAATATAACAAAATCCTTACTCTCGTACTCAATTTTTGTTTGTGGAATTTGGCCATTGACTATTTCACAAAAGATGCACCGCGACATTTTATCAACATTGGTCACATAGTTTATGTAGGGAATGAATGGCATAAACGCGAGCAATCCGAGCAATGCCAAAAATATATATTTTTTTCCACTCATTTGCAGATTATTTGACGATGTTGGCAAACGATTTGATAAAGTCAGATTACAGCAGGTTACAATTGTGGTAAAAAGTTTGTTAACACTGTGGAGACTTGATATACCGCAGTATTGGACATATTGAAAATGTATTTCATAAATTGAAATAAGTAATTTATTCATTCAAAATTAATTTTTTTCATAGGTTACATATTTTTATTCATAAAACAAGTATGAAAACCAGTGTTGCCGCATGCTAAGGAGTTCAAATAAATTGGCAAAAAATTTTACGTATAAAAAAACAAACACCCACACAACTTATTCCGAAACTTCGAGAAAATTGGAATACATTTTCAAAACCAAACGACCAAAAAAGCCAAAAGTCAAGACAACTAACAAAAAAATAAAAATTATTTTCATGCATTTTTTCTAAGTTCATAACTCGACTTTGAAAATTAGCTTTAATATCAAAAAGGAACATACAAAAATTAGGTTTGTGTCATTTCTGAAGTTGTTTAGGATATTTAATTTCTCAATTTGAAATAAAATTTTCAATAGTAATAAATTTTATTCACAAAAAAAAAAAAAAAAAAATCAAAAATTTGTTTAATTATGTCCCTAATTTAAAAGGTTTTTTAAGCATTTACAATACAATATGTAGATAAAATAATCTTTTTTAATCATAATAAAAGTGACTTGTAACCAATATAAATTACTGTTGGGACTTTAATAATTAGAAATATAATATCGCTCGTTTTCTTCAATAACGTTACAATCCAAAAAACATAAAAATTGAGTTAATTACACAGCAACATTCGTGTTACCATGATCTATGCTGTGTACAATTTTGGTAACGATATCTTCTTTAATTTTTGCAGAAGAGTAGAATTTGTGATTCATTCACCTCAATATATTTCCGATTAGATCGTATTATATATCGATAATATCCAATCTTTTTTGTCACTTTATATGGATTAAACCATGTATATTACAGTAGTACTTGTATATTTGATGTTTTGTCCATATTTTGAAAATGAGAAATTAATTTCCTTTGTCTGTTCAAAACTTTAAATGCTTCTCCTGAAAAATCTAGTTTTTTGAGTTGTGACGTTATTGAAGAAAACGAGCGATATGACACTATAATAAGGACACTTTGTAAGTGCTTCGTAAGTTCGTATTTCGCAAGAACATACGAAGCGTCAAAATCATTTCAAATGACATTTAAGAAACGAATTCTTTTAAACTCAACGCCAAATATTTTATACTTATTGTGTAAATAAATTTACCTAAACTTACTTTATTTGTCAAAATAAAAATAAATTTGGTTGGAAATTTTTTATTCATATTCAGCTGAAGACTCAATTTTTAAACAATTAAACCTCGAATTTCGGTGCTCTATATTTTTTCCAAACTACTTTAAGAAAAAGCTTTTGACATGACTCCGGACTTGCAAATTTCTATCAAAAAAGGTCTTGATGCAGTTTCATTATAGCTGTTTCTACTTTTTGATCTTGTGGACCGCTCTTCAACAGAAATCATGGGCCCGTCTTCGGGAGAGGCATCTTCTCCAACTTTAGTTTTAAGTTTAGTTTAGTTTTAAAATCATGAATTGAAGTGAATATAACAGCATATAACCACTGCAAAATATAAAGAAGAGATTGCATAGCAGGTGATTTTAGTTTCTTTTAGACCTTTAATCATTAATTAGTTTGGAATTCCAAGAAAAAAACAGGTTCGTCGACCACTAATATTACACGTTCATCAAATAGCTGTTTATGATTTGGCAATTCCAAAATAACAGTGTTGAAATTAAAGCCGCGTTTCCATGCTATCACTTACGATCTCCCACAATCACATTTTTTGTTAGAAAGAAAAAGCATGTGACCCTCACCATATGGGATTGACGAATGTGAGTGTGAAACAGGCATTAATTTTTTGTTTTTATAGCATGTGATATCCCCTGTGATTTCATGTGATACTAGAAGATAGGAAAAGTTCAGCTTTTTGAACTTTTGCTATAAAAGTGTATCACTTGCTATAAATTTGATTAACATTTTATAGTTGTCGTTTGTGAGCTGCCAAGTCGTTTGTTTTGACAATGAATGAAAAAAAAATTTAATAAATTTTTTCGAATAATAAAATTACGCAAGAAGTTTTCAAACATTTTATATTTTGTGTTATTTATTTGTGTTATTTCTGCAATTTTGTGTGACAATTTTGTAAAACTCATTTTCTATATTGAATAAATATTAAATATTGATTTTATTTGCGAATTGTGTTTTTTACAAATTCAATTAATCACATTGATTCTACGGTGTTTGAGGCTCTGATTTACATTTTTAATTTAGAATCTATGGGTCCACAACTTCTTGTAACTATACATAATTTTGCGTCACTGCCGGCTCCTGTGCCTCCAGTACAACCCCTTTTACGGATGTGGCACCTTTCTTCAGCGTGAAGCTCAGCTGTTTTACAGCCTCATCAATGGTTATGCTCACACATTGCCATTGTAACCCATATCTTGTGGAAGCTGTATTTAATGTTCTTGCACACATGACAAACGTACTGCATGGGGAAAAAGCGAGTTATTTCATGTCTGAAAAAAAACTGAATAAAAACCTACCGCTTTGCGTGACTCTTCTTCGGGTTGCTGCGGTGGATGCACAGTTGTATTTTATTTCATACACTTTTCCGGGCCTGATTTAGCTTTGTTCCATCTGATGATGGGGCTGGCGGAATATTTTGTTTACGCTTTTTTGGAAAACAAATAAATTTTTGATTTGCTTACAAACATTTAAAAATATCAAACTTTTATAGCTATAGTGACATATAACCATCTCGCTCATTATAGCAAAAGTTTTTGATATGGGATAGGAGAAGATCATAGAAGATAGCATGGAAACGTGGCTTAATGCTTTGCATAGCGCTATTATACTATGTTCAGACTGGGAGCTAAATGCGCATTTAGAGCTTAATTCGCATTTATTTCCTTAATGCTTCTCTAAATGCGAATTTACCCATATTAAATTCTGTCAAGTAAATTCACATAAATTCTACTTCAAATGAGCATTTAGCAGTTTGCGACCCTGTTTCGAAGTTCGAATGCATTTTACTCGTTTGTTTTGACAGTACTCGTTATTAAATTCAATCAGCTGTTCGCCATTCGATTGATAAACTTGAACAGTTTTTGTTTTTCGTTTTCTTAATTTTATTAATTAAATACACAAAAAGTCCTGTTCAAAAATAAATAAAAAGATTCCGTTGGTGAAAACCAAATGCATAGGACTGGCCTGAAAACAACAAATTATAGAAGACGTGCGCCGCTGCGTGGGAAAACATCCTCTCATCCTTGTCTTTCAGGTGCAAAATAATCTGCTGAATGATCTACGACAAGAATGGAAAGCAAACTCAAGATTTCTCTTTGGTAAAAATCATACCATGCAAATACTTTTGGGACGTAACAAAGCTGAAGAAGTTGAAACAGGTTTCCACAAGCTTTCCAACAGACTTCGCGACAGGATGAACTGCCACTGAAACGCCAAAGCAAGAGGTGACTGGACAAAATATTACTGAGCGGTAGAATATGCTCGCAGTGTTTTTGTAGCCACAGAAACAGTGGTATTAAAAGGAGGTCCACCCGAAGATTTTGCACACTCACTGGAAGCACATTTGCTTTTACTGTGTATGCCTACCAAATTGCGAAGGGAATTCTAGCGTTCTTTAGTGACTACACCGTGTGCGAAGAAGGAAAAGTATTGACACCTGCGCAGGCTCGCACACTCAAGCTAATTGCAAATCATATAAAAAAAATCGTTTGGGTTAATTGTGCGTTTTATTTAGTTTGTCAATAATACATTTGTGTAATAATTAATAAAGTTGTTTATAAATATATTCAAACAAAAATAATAAATGTTTACAATTTTCCGAAAACTTTCTGGTTCGTTCCTGCAATCATATTTTTGTTAAAATGTCAGCATTTTCACAACAGAAATAATATAAAGAAATCTGTCAATTTTAATGCGAATTAAGGGCTTCTTCATAGTTTGAACACTTGACATTTGTAAGAATTTTCGAACTTCTAAATGCGCATTTAAAACTCAGTCTGAACATAGTATTACTTCAACGGTACCTGAGCTCTCAATCGTATAGAAAGTAACCAGTTTAAGTTTACAAAAAATTATGAAATTTCCTAAAAAAGTGGCCATGTTAATTTTCTGTTATCGTCTTAAACTTGAGGACTTGTCGAATTGTGCAGTTGTGCAGATGTGCACATTGAAAAATTTCACAGCTTTGATATAGTGATGAAACATTTGAGAGTTTATATACCAAAATTTTCTGTATTTATGCTTAGAAATTAGCATGTGATATCTAAGCCAAATGAGTAATCAAGTACTAGGTATTTTGTTCAAAATGTTTGTACATCACTGATTGTCAATTTGTAAATTGTTATTTTTATTCAATTAAAGATGGATGGCAAAAATAAAAGCAATTTCTCCAAAAATTAAAAATTTTTCTTTTAACACTTTTTTCGCCATGTTGTTATATAATTTATGAAACAAACAGCTTATTTTATAAAACAGGACATACTTTAATATATTTATCAATCGATAGTATGGTGTATTTATGAAAACCTAACTGCACGTGCACTGAATCGTGAATACCCCTTTTGTGTTTTTATACAAAAGCACGCGAACGCACTAATTGTTTTGTTGAATTAAGTCAGACAAATTGTTTTGACATAAGCTAAAGGTGGCAGCCTTCTTTTTCGTGGATTTTTACAAACAGCTGATTGCAGGAAACGAAAAAAAAAATATAACGATAACTAAAAACACAAAATTTTTCGGTCGAATGGGTGGGTGTGCAATTATAATTGATAAGAATATTGGCTAAATTGTAGAAAATTGTAAAAAGTTGTATTTTTCTTACAAAAATAAAAGTAGTTTATTAAAGCCTAAAAAGAAAAGAAAATAGCCTTAATGGACAGCTTGAAAGCACCGTCACTGCAATCCTTGCTTGAATCGGATCGTGGGTCGACGGATAGCCTGCTGGCGGAATCGCTGCAGTTGGATTTCGAAGAGGTTAAATGTGTTTTATTAGCTTTACCTTATGTTGTGTTTTTTATTGTTTTAAATATAGTTGGACGACATTGAATATGAGATTCCGCCAACCAACACATTGCCAACGCTGGAGAGTATACTCAACGATTTCGATGGCGACTCAGATGTGGCATCGGAGTTTGCGCTGCCAGCATCTAGTGCACCAACTCCAACTCCATCTATAGCAGAAGATGGTGGAGTGCGTGGTGGTGGTGCCGGTGGAGGTGGCTCAATAATGCGCTATTCTGTTATGCAGGGCATTTCGGCACAAGTGTCATCGGCAGCGGTTGGTATTTAATGTTGGAACATATTTTGCATTAACTTAACCTCAATGTTTTGCTGGTTTTTTTAGGATCGCGTTAATGCTGGCCTTGCCACTGCCTGCACGGTAGGAGCCTATATTGCTGTGGGCACCTCTCATGGTCACATACTCAATTTCGATGTCACACAAACATTGCGTTGGGCTCATCAAGATAAGCGAGGTCAGGGTGCTGTCACAGCTCTGGCATATAATGCAGATTCCACACGCTTGCTTGCCGGCTATGCGCGTGGTCTGGTTGCCATGATAGACACTCATACTGGTGATGTTTTACGCTACTTACACGACGCCATTACGCCCAACACAGGTGTCCTACATGTAAAATGGACATCACGACCGGCTTTGGCTTTATGTGCTGACTCTGGTGGATCTGTTTGGTCTCTGAGTTTTACTCGCAAGCTCGGCATACGTGGCTGCGCTGCACGTTGTCTTTTTAGTGGTGCGCGCGGTGAAGTTTGTGCAGTAGAACCATTGGTATTCGACAGTGGGACCGCAAATCATGAGTTGGATCAATATTGCATTGTAGCGCTGGCCACGTTGTCAAAATATTTTATTGTAACGATACGCCCACGTTTAAAAGTTATCAAATTCCATGCCTTGCAAGGCCCCGCTGATTGCTTGCCAGTGCTTTCTTGGCAAATGGTTGTTGTACAAGCGGCGGATACAACGCGTTCCATTGACCCGGTAATTGTGGTGGGCCGTGGAAATGTTTTGTGCTTTCATCAGCTATTCATGAGCAATGGACGCATTACGCTGTTCTTTCTAAAGCAGATACAGTTGCCGAACAATTTGCTGTCGGTGCATTGGCTGGGACATAAATGTGTCGGATGCATGACAACCTCAGAAATTCTGCATCTGATTGATGTACGCTCTAGCAAAGAACTAGAATCTATTGACATGGCCAATGCTGGCTTGGTTTACGGTTCGGCGCAGTTCAAAGGCTTAGCTACAGGTGGAAATGTTTCGCCTGCCTTGGCTTTGGCTGGTACGCATGCATGTTATAATTCGGTTATAGCGCGAGGTACACAACTATACATATTAGGTGCACGCTCTTTGCAAATGATAGCGGTACGCACTTGGACGGAAAGAATTACTTATTTGGTGTGATTTATATACTTAAAGCAATTTTGGAAAATAATATTTTAATTTTTTCCATCCATTTTAGGTAAAAAATCAACGTTGGCAGGAAGCCTGCGATCTGGCACTAGATAATTACCGTACTGCCGGTGACCGACGAAAACGCAAAATTCAAGCCAAAGAGCGCATTATAAGTCTGTTCAAAGAGTACATTGCTGCCACACCACGTGCTCCAGAATATTGCCTCGGTGCTATTATGAAATGTCTCATTGCAATTGGCGAGCTCGATATGCTTTGGAATGAGCTCTGGCAACGTTTACCGAATACTGCTCTTTTCCTACAACACATAACGGAGCACATAGAAAATGATGCTGTTCAAACAGTCAATCCTATTATATCACAAGCATTAGTCGAATATTGGCTCGAACTTTCACCCAAAAAATTAGAGGAAATCATACTCAAACTAGATTGGACCTGTTTAGATCTAAACCAAGTACTTAAAGCTGTAAAAAAACACAAACTCTATCGTGCACAGCTTTATCTAAATACAAAAGCTCTTAACGATTACACCATTTCGCTCACAGAACTCATTCCATTAGTAGAGTCGGAGGACACACACTTAGGAAATTGCATACTCGTCTATATCGCCAGCTGCATGGCGGGTCGTGGCTATCCCACCGGTGAAATTCCTATTGAAATAGTTCAAAATGTAAAACATGAAGTTTTACGCTGTTTAACTTCCTTACATTCCAATACAAGTGTGTCAGGTGAACTGCCGTATCCATATTTGCGAGCCTTGCTCCGTTTTGATTCACGCGAGACGTTAAATGTTATCTCCTTGGCTTTTCAAGAAAAGGAGTTTAACGGTGAATTAGGGTTTTCGCATCGCAAACGCATTATCAATATTTTGCTCGAGATTATGACACCAGAAAATGCAACGGTAAGTCATTGTCCCACAATTCAGTAACCGTTCATTTTATTCATTTCGCATTATCTTATTGAAATAACAAAATTTATTTCTTTCTACAATCCATAGTGGTCCGAAATTGGTTGTTTGCTCAATTTTATTGCGCAACAAATTTCTATGCAATGTTTGCCTTGCGATGCACAACTTCTGGAAAAAGTACTCAACTATTTGGCCATGGAAACAATTGCCAACGAATCGAAGCGACAACATTCTGAACGCGAAAGTGCTTGGCAAGAGTTGCTGGCTAGTAACTGTCTGGATAATATAAGTAACGATGAAGAACAACTCAATTTGGCCAAACGTGCGCAATGCTATTACGTTGAAGAATATCTGCTCGAAAAGCTAAAGCGTTACGATACCATACTCGAGTGTTATCTAAATAATTCACTGCGCCACGAAACGATGTTTGCCTACATTGAAAGATATGCTGCACAACCAGAGCGCAGAATAAAGCAACAAGTTAAGGCGCATTTTCAGCGGCTACTTGAAATAAATGCGTCAGAAATCACACGCTTGATAGCCGAATATATGAGCACTGAAATAAATTCATTTCTCGATATCCTTAAGCAGGATACCAAATTGAGTTTTGTTTTTTTAAAAAACTTACATTTGCGTGGTGCAACGCTAAGTCATGAACATTGCGAACAACTCTTAGCATTATTATGTGTGGAAGATCCAACGGCTGTGCAGGAATTTTTACAGTCAACTGACTCCTACCGCATTGACAGAGCTTTGGAAGTGGTGAACAGTCATAAGCTGCATAACGCTGCGATCTTCTTATATGAAAAACAAGGCAAATTTAGCGAGGCATTCAAGTTATCTATGCAACTACTGGCGGACTCGAATGCAACAAACTCTGCCCAATACGCACAGCAACTGAGCGCGCTCTGTGCCCGAGCCTCGACGCAAGTGTCGCTGAAAGAAAGTGAGGATTATTGGTTTCAGTTGCTTCAAGTTATATTGCCACGCGAAGATCTCAAATCAATAACCAAGTCAATGCTGCACGAAGCTTCGCAGCATGTGGATTTGCCAAATTTAGTGCAGTTAGTTATGAATACACACAACGTTTCGGGCAGCTTTGGTGACATTAAAGATTTACTCATGAGCATGTTGGCCAACTCACACTATGAGACCGAAGCGATGGAAACTGCGGCGCGAATACAAGGCAACGGTTTGCACAAGCAGTTCTATAAGAAACATCAAGAAGCCTGTGTGGGACTCTGGGTGACTTCTGTGCGTTGTGCGGTGTGTCAAAATCGCTTGTATAACCAAACTAATGTGCTCGTTCTAAGCACGTGTGGTCATGCAATGCATGAGTTGTGTGCAGCAAGCTATACGCAGTCGGTGCAACAACAAAAAGAGAATAGCTTGGCTATAGGCGACACAAATGAGCATGAAGATGACAATGCAATAGAGCAAGATGCGTTTTCAAATAGCTTGCAGTGTCCGCGCTGCCACATTGAATTGGATGATGATACTTTTAATAGACCAATTTGTCTGTCGCACCCCAGTACTAAAATATTACCCCACAGTATTAATCGACAAGCGCAGCATAGTTTAAATGGGGACATCAAAGAGTTGGGCGTCTTACATTTGAAGGCTCCGCCTCGAAAGTTCTAAGTGTTACACCTCAACACTCTGTAGACTTAAGTATATAAAGCTGCGAACTATTAGTTATATAAGTAAAGTAATGGTTACGTTATTTGCTGTGTCCACTTGTTATGAAGAAATATATGAATATATTTAAAAAGCACAGACGTAACAGCTTTCAGGTAGATCATAAAGTGAATGACTTTAAATTTTCGCCTAGATGCACGCTCTCTTTAATTCCTTGCATTTTTTCCTTGATACAGCATTAATTTGTGATTGCAATGGTTAAGAATACATAAAAATATATTTTTCTACAAATGTAAGTTATATATGCGATTTTTTTTTTAATATACCAAAATATATATTATTTTATTTCTATATTTTTAAATTATTTAATTTATTTGAAAGGAAAATAAATACTGTGTGTTATGTTCGAAACTGCACAGCTTATGCGTTTAACTAACTACATTTAATTTATTATCTATGTAGTTATAAGAAAAATTTATTTAGTGACTAAAATAAAATATATAAATATACAACCAGCATCACTTTTTTTTCCTTTTTTTATTTTTTTTTTTTTTGCTTACGCTGCTGTCTCTTTTGTGGCATATAAATTATTGTAATATTGCACAAATTCGTTGCATTGATCAGCTAGAAGATAATAGAGATTGAGCCAAGAATAATTTAAAAATTCAAGGTAAGAGCCTACTTTTAAGAAATTCAACTTTTCCACGCTGTCGTACATTGCGCATTTGAAAGAATTTGTAAACGCTATGAAATACAAGGTCATCATTTGTTTTCTGAGCCGCCTCCAAAAATTTACGCGCCGAAATTACATCACCCTCTGGAAGACCTTTTGCCAAACGTAGCGCATCTATAACTTTCCCCTGACCGAGTAGAACTTCGATAACGATCTGCAAAAAAATTAACAAAAATAAAAAATTCATTATGTATTCGAGCAAAATATTTAATAATCTTGCAGACTTGATAATAAAAGGTTGATAGACACATCGCAATTCTTCCCTACAATGGTTGCAGTACCATCAGGACCTTCAGTTTTTTTGTTTCAATCAAAACCAAAGCATATATCTAATAGAACCAATTTCTGGTTTCCAAGCAAATAAACTGATTTACCTCATTAGCTTTTATTTTGCCCAACATGTCAAGAGCAACTTGCGATATTGCAACATCAATGTTGGAATGTGAGAGCAGGAAGCAAGCTATGGGCTTAGATTCTAATAGCAAGGAATACGTCACAAGACGACGCAAAGTATCAAAACTATGATTGCGTATAATTTCATTGATGAGCATTTTGCTGAGATCCTCCTGAGCAGCTATACTGTGTTTGCTTAGCGACTGCAAGTAAAGCATTAATATTGTTTCGGCGTACGGACGCTCAGCTATGCTTTGGAAAACATGTGTACACATGTCCAGTTGTTCGATGAGCACACGTGGCGGCGCCGGCAGCTTGGGAAGCGACTTAATTGTAGAAGGTTGAGCAGTTTGCGTTTGCAACTCCAGCTGAACCCAAGACCTAGGATCAATTTAATTTAAATTATTTTCAATTTAAAATTAAAATAGAATCGGGAAACACTCACGCGTAGACTTTGTTTATCTTATTGAAAATAGTTTCCAAGACTGCCAACAATGTTCCATTGTATTGCTCGTCGACAAGCTGCTTCAACACTTTGAGTAAAATTTGTTTGCCATTTGTGCGCTGCAGCAGAAATTCTGTTAAGCGCACACGATCAGTGATAAGATTGCAAAGTGGTTCAATGCCGAGATGCAGGTACCACATGCAACCCAATTTTGCATCAATCACAATATTTGGCTGAAAAAGTACCCAGTGTGTAGAGTCTACAAAATATCAGATCAGGTTAATGGCTTTAAAATTCTTAAAATCTAAAAATCTACTCACATAGCTCGCATTGTAGAGTTTGTCCATCTGGCGATAGACTTGGCAGCTTCAAAGCAAAAGGACGTATGGATCTAGCTGGCGTAACGGGCGCATGGTAAGTCACATCATTAATAAGCTCACCACCCAGGGCAATATCGAAGAGTAGCGATGTGGCCGATGCTTGATGGTGCACAACAATCAAATTGTCGACAGTATTGATGGCAAAACGTCCATTTTGCCCTAGACGTAAGACATGACACTTGCGAGGCGCTAGACCAGGACCATTTAAAAGAAAAACCTCCACTTCCATAGTAGTTGACTCCAAGATGAGAACCGCTAAGGTGCCGTAAACTTGACCCAGCGTGACTTTACTTTGCAGCTCCTCACGATTATGATTGCCTACTGTAATAGTAAATAGTTTGTTGTCAGGACAAAACATCTTAAGCATAACTCCAACTATTTACATACACTCCAATTTGGGCAACTTGGTAATAGTCTTCTGTTTCAATATAACTGGCGTCAGTGAATTGCTTTCAGGCGTGCACATCAAAGCTATGTTCGATTCGGAGCACCAAGCAAACCATTCGATATTCATAGAGAGTGCTTTTACCGATTTTAACTGTTTCTTTTCTGGCAAAACGTTGAAAATCTCAATGCCAGCATTGGAAATGAGCGCACACTCGCGACAATGTACCCAGACAAAGCCGTAGATGAGCAATTTGGCTTGATGTATTATCACATCGTTCTGCTGTGGTTGTTCACCCTGAAAGCATATAAATTCGACAGCATTTTCGCGACGTTGCACTGCGAGCACCTGATTGTCGGGCGAAAATTTAATTGAACGTATTGGACCGCGATCATTCATGCAGAACGAAATGACCGATTCTTCAGTAGGACCCTTGACGACCACTCCCGTAGCACCGCCTGAGCGTACGGCAAAGATCTTCAAATGATAATGGATAAAAAAAATTATATCAAGTTCGAACGTGTCGCATACCTGTTTGTTGGAATCATCGAAAAACACATTCGTTAACTGACTAGCAGCGTCGAAACGTATAGGGTTCTTGGATAGTTCAAAATAGTGCAAGGAATTCTGCATCGCCAGTTAAATTAAAACCAAAACACAAGCAAACAAAATTCCAAACTATCACAGAGTTTTCAAGAAAAACATAAACAGCTGTTTAGTAGAAATGACAAGACAGGGCTACCATAACTAAAATAAATACAGGGTGGTTATAGCTGAGCTGAATGTTACAAGAAAAAGGGAGATTCATACAGGATAAAAATATCGGAATGGAAGGCATAATTGTAGTTTAGAGCCCATGCTTAAATATTTTTTTTCTAATTTTTATAATATGTATATGCGCCTCCTAAGCCTAATGGTGCAAAAAAAAAGGTCGGTCTCGAATGGTTTAGGAGATAAAAATCGGGAAAGTTTCAAAATTCAGTGCAAATTTCCAAGTGCGTGGAAGAGGGCCCAAGCCCAAATATTTTTTTCTTAATTTTATTATATGTATATGGTGCTCCTAAGCCTAATGGTGCAACAAAATTTTGTCGGTCTCTAATGGTTTCGGAGATAAAAATCGGGAAAATTTAAAAATTCACCGCAAATTTCTAAGTGCGTGGAAGGTAATTTGCCCTTTTACATAATAATACATTATTATTTTTATCTCCGAAACCATTCGAAACCGACAAAATTTTATTGCACCATTAGGCTTAGGAAGACCAGATACATATAATAAAAATAAGAAAAAAAATATTTGGTCTTGGGCCCTCTTCCACGCGCTTGGCAATTTGCACTGAATTTTGAAACTTTCCCGATTTTTATCTCCTAAACCATTCAAGACCGACCTTTTTTTTTGCACCATTAGGCTTAGGAGGCGCATATACATATTATAAAAATTAGAAAAAAAATATTTAAGCATGGGCTCTAAAGTACAATTATTCCAAAAGGTTTAATTCATACATTTAAAAATCGTAATATTTGTGATATTTGTAGAAAACTAACATGTTTTTTCACAACTTCGTAAGAACTCATATATTATTATTTTTTTTTTTTGTTATATTTTATTGGTTAAAACAATTTTTATTATTTTGTTTAAATTTGGGCTATTTTGGTCGTGATATTTTTTAAATGCAAATAAATAAACTCTGTTTCATTTTTTTCCTCCGACGTTTCGCTGGGTATTTTTCAGCATCTTCAGGGATAAATTTTTTATTGAATCTTCAAATAATATAAAACAATTTTTTCACAAATTATTGATAAATATTTCTTACGGTCCAAAATTAGACATGGCAATATTGCTTGAACAACTTTCTAGCAACGATAGAATATGTAGATAATAATTGTCCGAAAACTGACGGAAAATTAATACAGTTAAGCCGCTCTTTGATTTATAGAAGGTTTATAGAAAGTTTTTGACATATTAGAAATTGTCATTAATCTTATAAGAAATGTCAAGAAGTAAATGAAATTAAATCCTATACTCAATTTATGTCTTAACAAGTAAAAAAGCCGGTCCTACGATGGGTTGTAACTAATTAGAGAAAAAAAAATACTACAAGAAATTTTTTCGATTGATGGACATCACTTCGTAATAATAAATTAGTAGCAAGAAATAATTATAGTTGGAGCGATATTAGGTGTGGAGCATCGTGCTTGCCTGTTATGTATTAAAGATCAATTCAATTCAAATCAAATCAATTTATGATTAGGAAATTTTGTCAGAAGTTGCACATAAAACCAAGTCTTAATTTATTTTGTATAAGAATATTAAAAAAATTATAGCATCTGTAATAAGTATTGCTTCCTTTTTATACGATGTTTATAGAAAAAAACCTCTTAACCTTCTTATATAATAAATATTGAAAAAGCTACTCATTTTTCTATAAACCTTGAATTACTTGATTCAGAAAATATTCTTGCAGTTAATTATAACGACAACTGCTATAATAACAATAAAACTACTCATTACCATGGTTAAAATAAAGTTTATATCATTAAATCGTTCTCTAAATATCGAAACCGGAAGCAATTTTGTTAATTGAGAGTGCATTGAATGGGACAATAACAAAATTGTAATAATGATGCTATCAAATTACGTATATAACTCCAGACTTCAAGATATTTTTCTTTTGGCTTTAATAAGTCTTTTATCAAATTTAGGCCAACTTAATATGTAAAAAATTTCAAAATATATGAAGGCTGTGTGCGAATTAGACTAAAATTTAGGAAATTATATTCTATTCAAGGAAAATTTTCAGCCCTGCAATCATTTAGCAAAAGAGCTGACCCATGGTACAATTATACAAGGTAGCATTGACAGTTGATTTGGAAAACATCTCCTGTCAAAAAATATACTCAAAAAGAGAGCGTTCACAATCGGCCATTGAAAACACAAGCAATGTTGAAAACGTAGAAGTGAAAAAAACAACAACTTCAGCAGCTGCTGATGCATTTGCACAAACAGTTGTTTTTGACAGGAGATGTTTTCTTGTAGAAGAGAAAATAAGCAATTGTCAATGCTACCCTGTATTATTATACCATGAGCTGACCTAACTGTGCGAAATAACACTTGACAACTAAATTTAAGAACCTGCTCTTTTTGCTATCTCTTTTCTTCACATTGGCGAGCATGCAATAATACATAAAAGCTCAACACTGCCAGATGATCGACTGCATAACGTAGGTTTTTTGTGGCAATTATGAGCTTATTTTTTCTAAATTCGGATGAAATCTACAAAGAAAATATTCTTAAACAAGCTATATATAAAATTTTTATTAAAAAAATTTAATTTTTTTTTAATGGATTTAAAAAAAAACCAGCCAAATTCCTAGCTCGATTTGATGAACTTATATTAAAGAAATATCAGCTTGAAGTTGAAAAGTGTGTATAAAATTTACACAAGGGACCGATTAAGGTTAAAATTTGTTTGTTCCGCCATACTATAAGCTGTACATAGTTTAATTTACAAAGATTATTAACGAAAAATAATCAAAATGAGTGTGAAATATTTATATGTATAAAATTTATAAATTATTATGATAAATAATTATACTTCATAATACTTCAAAACTTATTAAGTATATATATTAATGTAAAAATAAAACTGTTCTAAAATTTTAAAAGTGCTGCTGTGGAAAAAAATGCATTACTTTATGTATTATTTAAATTTATTACTTTGACTTACGAAATTAAATTAAGAATGTTTAGGAAAATTCAATGCGAATTTAATGACTATGTAATAAACAATGAACAAAAAAAAAAAAAAAGCAAAAAAGATTTCTTATGTAAATTATTTCAATAAACGCTCTTTTTATCAAGAATTTATAGATGTTTTCTTCCATTTAAAATAACCTAGAATATAATGTAGAATAAGGAATGAATGTGTAATGTAAAGTTCCTTAAACTTTGGAAATAAATATTAATAAATACATATAAATGATTTAATCGATTTTTATAGACCTTGACCGGGGTGGTGCAAATACAGCTTATAATTAAAACAAGATAACTATAATGTGAAGTAGCCTTTGAGTGCAATTAAATTAATTTTATCATTTTTTTCAATTACTTATTTAATTTAAAAGACTGTTGTCTTCTCATCTCATTGTATTAATTTTTACAGATTGTGGCAAAAAGCTTGTCGCCACAAGCTTATCGCCTAACAGAAGGTTGCTGACATTGTTATATTTTATTTTGGTATTTAAGACAGAGCACTGATATTTTAGGAAAATTTTTTTAATGAAGACACTTGAGTGTTCAAACTGATAATGTTTGTGGTTGAAAAAAAAAACATGAGATATGGAATCTTTGATTTTTGCTTTATTTTGCTTGCATACGATTCTATAAATGCTTATCACCAAGCTATAAATTAACAATTATAAATATACAATTTACTATATAGAAGTCCCATTTTATCTGTGGAGATGCACACCCTCTATTAATGCAAAAAAAAGAATTTTAGAGCATTCGAGAATTCGATAAGGAATCACAAACATTAGTTTACATTAATCAGGGCTTTTATAAGAACTTCGTGCTTACGGAAAACTAATTCCAAATGAAATGTTATTCGGAAAAGAATAGCAGGTAAAGAAGAAGAATAAGTGTTTCGTGTACAGTGAGGCCTCGATTTTCCGTGATTCGATTAACCGGCAACATCAATCATCCGTGAAAGAAAAAGACAATTTTTTTTTTTGCTTCGATTTAAATTTTTTTTTTTTGCATCGTTTAACCGTGATTACCTCTAGTATCCGGGATTATAAGCACAATTGTTTTTTCGATTTCTTTTGAATAATCAAACACGATGTGAACATAGCGAAAATGGGGAATTCCCTTGTTTGCATACGATGAGTGAGAAGCATATAACATACACGTGTTTGATTTAGTATAGTTTGATTGATACAATAAATTCTTATGCTTGCTTTTTTCTGGCAAAATACTTTTTTTTTCTTGTATTATTTAAACATGTACATTAAATGCTTGAATTTGTTACTGTAAAACTATGTAGAACAATATTCCTTTATTAATTAAAAAAAAATATATAAAAAAAACTACTAAAATTTGTTACTCAATTAACCGGGAAAATCGATTATCCAGAATGCTTCCGGTCCCGACCATTACGGATAATCGAGGCCTCACTGTATTTACAACTTTTGCTGTTTTTGGAGGTTAAAAAGAAAAACAATTAATTACTTTTGAAAGTGGCCACTTTTCGATTCAGATTTTTTCGAACTTCTTGTTGTGTGGTACGTTCAGTGAAATATTTCATCAGCTAGTTGTCATATTTTGTGTTGATAAATTTGATAAACAATTCATACAACAAATTGTAGCAAACAAATAAATGTTAATAAAATAAATATATTTGTTATTATAAATGGATAAACAAATAAATAAGAGTATGAAAACATTATGCCGCGCGTGCCTGGAGTTGCTGGAGGATGATGCATGTAGTGTGAAGCATGATATATTCATAACACCCGATCTGGCTAAAAAATTAATTGTTTGCACCTCGTTGACGGTGGAAGCACAGGATGGTTTCCCGAAATATCTCTGCCACTGCTGCTTCAACAAAGTAAACGAATTCCATGAATTCCAAACGATGTGTGTGCAGTCCGTACAGCGGTTTCGAGAGATTCTCCAACGACAGGGTGATAAGTATTTTGATTATGAAGACGAAAAGCCAGTGTTTGATTTGGAAGCACAGGCCAAAATGGAAATTACATTAGCAGAGCCAGATATTTTGTTTACGCAGGGAAGTGGCTGTAATACACTAGCTGATGAATTGGAGGTGGATGCATTAGAATTGGTGCCCTCAGTGCGCAGAAGTGGGCGGTCAATGAAAAAGGCGCAAGGCATAAAGGAAGTCGCGTCTATAAAGACACGTGGAAAAAAGTGTATCAATAAAAAAGCAAAAAAGCGATGTAAAAGGCTTAATAGAAATTGCAGTGATAGCGAGACGCAGAAAGCAGAGATGCAGAGCGAGTCACAGTTGAATACGACGAGAGATGCATCAAATAGCGAATCTGACCGTGACGCCTGGATGGCTAGCGAAGAGCTCGATTCATTGGCCGCTAACGAAGAAACCATACATGACACGGACTACGAGAAACAAAAGCGCCGACGGAAAGGAAACGAGAATGGAAATGATGTTAAGAAAGTAAGTTTAAATTTAAAGCTGAGTTTAATAATCTTAAATTGAGCCACTTTTTAGGTCAAGCATCGTGTACGAAGTAAACGAAAATATCACAAGCGCAATGGTGCATCAAGTGATTTCGAATCAAAACAAGCACGAAAAAAGTCTGAAATCTACCAATGTGATATCTGCCCTACACGCTTCTTTGTCGAACATCGCCTGGTCGCTCACAAACGCACTCACGACGGACTCATGCCTTATCCTTGCACCATGGAAGGTTGTGACAAGGCCTTCAATCGCTGGCATTGTTTAAACGCTCATCTGAAGCAACACGCTGGCACTAGTCAATGGTACACATGCAGCGAAGCCGGTTGTGACAAGGTCTACAAACACAAACCCACACTCTCGATGCATTTGCGCAAGTTTCACAAAAAAGGACCCGAACTCAAGTCGCACGTCTGCGAAATTTGCGGCAAAGTGTTTAAAGCCTCGGCCATACTCAACGATCATCGTTATACCCACAAAGATAAATCAGAGCTGCCACATGCGTGTCCAGAACCCAATTGCGATCGTCGCTTTTCTACCAAAGAAAAGCTCAAGGTGCACGGCATGCGACATGCGGGCATAAAGAACTATGTGTGTCCCTATTGCGGTCTGCGTAAAACCACACGCAACGAACTAAAGATACACATAAACTACCATACGTTGGAGCGCACTTGGCCGTGTCGTTTTTGCCAGCACGTCTGCAACAGCGCCGGAAATCTGAAAATGCACGTGCATACCGTGCACGAACGGGCAAAAGACTATGCTTGCCGCTTTTGTGAGCGTTCGTTTGCCAAGCCCGATACACGCAAGTATCATGAGATGACGCATACGGGAGAAAAGCCCAATGAATGCAAGGAATGTGGCAAAAGATTCACACAGCCGGCAGCTTTGCGCACTCATAGCAAGATACATCGAAGGCATCAAGCGCAAGCGGTAGTGCCACAGGCCGCTGCTCAGAACGGTGTTGATGGCACTTTAACAGCTTGTAGCAACAATTCAGTGTCTCAGTCTCTCTTGAATACCGAGGCACTGCCAGTGACAGGCTCAGTGATTGCGTCAGCGCACTCAACAAATCAGTCCTTGATGCAGTCAGCTGAAGAAGCGGAAGCTGTTGAAACAATGCATCTGCAGAACTTGTTGCAAGATAATTTGTAGATGGCAGCGGTCTTTAACAAAAGCCATTGGTTTTATTTTTTGCTATAAGTTATATGTTAATTTTTCATAAAGTTTCTTTAAGTTCTTAAACTAAATTTATAAGTAAGAGTTTAAATAAGTAAAATATGACTTATCTTATTAATACCCGTGGATTAAGAAAGTCGTTTTGTGCATGGGTTAAGAAATTTAATACGAAAGTTTAACTCCATCCCCTACCAGTTACAGCTCAAGAATGGGTGTAAAGCCCATTTTTTTACTTTTTTTTTTAATCGATGGTGTTTCATCTTAATAGTTTGAGATAATTTTCTTTTACCGGTTATAATGGACACAGTGGATATTTATCCTCATGACCAAAGATTGTCAGACACTTTTGATGTTCGCTGGAGAGCTTTTTTAAAGAGATTGACCTGTCAGTCACCGATTTATCAATTCTTTTGTTTTAAACTGTTGTTTGCAAATGAATTGGTTGTAAATGAATCTTTTATGATATGATATGATTGTGATGGTCCGTTTTCCACTTTACATTTAAAATATTTGCAATTAAAGTGATTACTCCTTGATCGGGAACTGAAAGTTTACAAAAGTGCCTTCAAGTGGTGGCTTTTTGACAAGCTCGGTGTTCAGTTTATTCCAACATTTTTGGATAGGGAATTATTGATGCAAAATTGATTTAGTGAATTAGTGAATTGAATTCCACTCTTTTTTTTTTTTTGAAATTGTAAATTGAAATTGTAAATTTTTTTACTTTTTTTTAACCTTTTATTAATCAACAAGTAATAATTCAATGCAACGCCGTTGTATGATAGCTGCATTTTCAATCTTATAGCAGCTCTCTCCGCGGCCTCATAACGTCATAACTTGTTCGTCTCTTTTTGTTGTACGCACTAAAGACTAGCCTATACTGACGTATAATAATTTTTAACTGGGCACCTATATATAGCGTGTTATAATTCCATGTACCAAATTTTCAGTTACGTTGTAAGCAGTTCTATCCGTATCCTGAAAAGTCTTGAATTTTATTTTTATTTTTGGCATAAATAATTAACCTTTACTGTCGAACCATATTTTTCTCTATACGCTCTATTTGCTATTGAGTGGTGTATGGGGCAAGAGGTTACCAAAAATTTCTGTTTTAAGGTATATAAAACAAAGTGGACATGAAATATCTCAGTTTCTATAAGAGATAGCCAAAATTGGATAGCAGATTTGAAAAATTTGGTATAAAAAACCCGGGAAGGTACCATTTATCAGGGGTCAAAATTTTCAGGGGTTAAAATCTTTCTAGAACATGAACAATTAACAGCCTATACTTGTTTTCCAGAAATCTTTTTCGTAGGTTGAATATAAAAAGATGCATCTTAAAACTGGAGTATATAAGATGACTTTGAAGGTCATTAAAGGCACGGTTGTACTCAAATGAGTTGAGTTGTTGGCCTGAACTTTACAGAAAATGTTTTAGCACAAAAGTTAGGAAAATTCAATTCCCGAATTAAATTAATTAATATTTTATTTTCTCAATACCTACAGGGTACAGTTACATGCTTTTGCATATTATTTTCAACCGAATAAATACTATAAGATTTACAAAAATAAATATATTTAAAGTTTGTGGAATAAAGATCTCCAAAAAGTAAAACTCACTCAGTTTATTAAAAAAGTTTTTTATTATTACCTATAAATATTTAGATTTTTGCTTTTGTACAGAAATTAATAATATTAAGTTATACAAACATTATGTACACACACATAGAAAAAACAAATTATACCAAGACTGAGTTTGACGAAATAAAAAAACATTTTTATTTTTTTTTTTTATAATATTAACAAAAATCGCAAAAATTCTACACAAAAGTTAATTAAACACTTAACTTTATTAACATACATCTTTATAATATTCTTACTTTCGGGTCAATGCATGATTATTTAATTAAATAAATAAATAATTTATGGCTTAATGTTTTGCGATGTACAGCTTAAGATGATGGGCATTTAAATATGAATACCTCTCTTTTTTATTTTTGTTTATAATTTTACACAATTCACATAATATCTGAGTACATAGCATACACTTAATAAATATCTTTGCTTTCTATATAAGTATGTATTTCGAGTGTATAAATATTTTTTTTTACTATTTTATAAATATTTATTTATCTCTTTTAAAGACGAATCTAAAATATAATTCAATTTTTAAATGATTGTAAATATATTGAATATGTTTTTGAATCATTGCATAATTTTTTTTTTGTATAATAAATCTTATTCTCATGTTTAAATATTTTGTTTTGTTGAAAATTTATTTATATTGTGTGATATAAACATATTTATATAATGGTTTCTGTTATCTTATTTAAAAATATTCTCAATGGTAGGTACGCAGTGAATTTTGAAATATTTTCTCGAACGTAACTTTTTTGACAAAAATTTTGAATATTCTCAAGATGTGCGTTTAAGGCAAGGAAAAAAGGCAAAGGCTGGAAATGTTTGATGGAAAATGATTGTTTTTCGTTTTTTTTTTTTTTGTATGGCCACTTTATTTAATGACAAAGGAAAATTAACAAAAAAAAAAAAAAAAAAATTTACAAAATATACAAAATATACAAAATACAATAGGGCTCTTCACGATGCGATGCAAATGTGCTAGCAAAGTTATGCATTTGCATATATTTGCCATAGATTGTGAACGCCCTTACTCAGGTTTACTTTGCTATAGAGGAGAGAAAACGGAATTGACATTGACCACTTACATCAATTGCGGCCACCATTTTGTCGAGAGATTAACTTATCCCTATCTGAACTATTTCTTAACCCCTAATTCGGCCGACGTAATTTATACTCATTAAAGACCGACACATTCACCCCGGTGACTGTGTTGTAAAAGATGTACAATTCTTCATTATAGAGTAATTTTGTACTTAAAATTTATAAGTATAAGATGTGACGGTTAAGAGAATTGTTTGAAAAGATATTTTTTTTTTTGTGTGAAAAGGTGAAATAGTCACCCCCCCGGTGACTCGTCGGCCGAAATATTTTGATTATTTTTGGATTATTTTGTTTTCTCCATTCCATTTTCAAAATAATCGTTTTAATTTTCAACTGTCAAATATTTTTTATTGCCACGTTGCTATGGTAACACATATTAAGACAATTCACAATCTTGTGCAAATGGTCTTGCATCATATCATTTGGTAGAGTATATTTCTATTCGAGACTATCAAAATCGACAGATATGCACTTACTACGCTTTTGAAAATATGCACCACTAAAAACCCACAAGAACAATTCACAATCTTGTACAAATGGTCTGGCATCATAGAATTTGAAAAAAGGTAGAAAATATTTTTATTTTTAACAAAATATACAGGGATGCACTTACTCGGCTTATGCCAATTTGCAACACTAACCCATGGTTTTTATTTACTATACGAATGTAATTCTAATTTAAATAAAAATGGCAGCTGATTGGCGGAAAGAAAAAAGACCGTTCGCAGTTGATGGGAAATTTTTGCAATTGCACGAATGTACAATCTCAAATACACAAGATTGTGAATTGGTCTATTATATTATTATTTTTGAAGTTAGAATGTATTGCAAATATCGTAAGAGCATTTATAAAGTCGTGAGAGCATATTAGGGCAATTCACAATTTTGTGCAAATGGTTTTGCATCATAGTGTTTGCAAAATGGTATATTTTTACTCGAAACTAACAAAATATACAGAGATGCATTTACTATGTTTTTGCAAATATGCAACACTAAAAACTTATCGTTTTTATTTACTTTACGAATGCAATACTGAAAATGCAAAGTAACAGCTGATTGGGGGATAAAGGCAAAAATAAGTGTTGATGGAAAGGCTGAAAAAGACGTTTCACGATTGATGGGAAATTATTACAATTGCACGAATTTACAATCTCAAATACACAAGATTATGAATTGCCCTATTAAATTATTATTATTGAAGTGAGAACATATTAGTGGTATTCAGAATCAGGTGAAAATGGTCTTGTATTGTAGCATTTGCAAAATGGTAGCGTATATTTTTACTCTACACAAACAACACTTAAAACCCATAGTTTATATTTGCAACACTGAATTGCAAATGAACAACTGATAAGTTGACAGCGTAGAAAAGAAAAATAAACGAAATAGTTTAGTTGCAACGAGTGTGATAAAATAAAACAAAATGGGCGTTCAGGGTTGCTGGCAAACATTTACTATTGCACAAATTTGCAATCTTAAATATTTAAAATTCTAAATACCACTATTGAAAATATCGTGAGAGCATTTGCAATGCCGTGAGAGCATATTGTAAATAAATTCCATAGGTTTGCGGTATGGCATTTATGCAAAGACATTGCAAATGTTGAAAAAATATTCTGCAATTGCTATAATGCAAGATTTTTTTTTTTGCACCGGATCGTGAACAGTCCGAATCTATTATATTATGCATATTTTGCAATATTTGTGTAACAGTTTGAGCTGGCAGCACTGTTTTTTTATGACTCAGGCCGATAACAAGTTTTAGGAGTCGTCTATAAACTTCGTTAACAATTTAGGGTGAAGGAAGGGTTTTGAAATACATTAGAATAAGTAACGGTAGGGGGTGGCACTACGATAAAAACCGAAAATCGAAAATGTAGTTTATGGACGACTCCTTAGCTATGCAGTAGCATAGTATGAATAAAAGGGGGGCGTTCACATATAAAAAATATGCTATATTTTCCAACAACAGTGTAAAAAATGTTAACTTATAACCATGACATACTATGACATTCAAGTTAAAATGTGTGGAATTAAATGCTTAACTTTAAAAAATTCTCATAAAATTTTATTTATTTTTTTTTATTATACAAGTATTAATATATTATCATAATTATTATTTATTAATATGTATGTATAAGTTACTTTATATCTCCGTTATAGTTTAGGCTAAATATCACCAACGATTAAATCGTTTTTATTCAATGCTTAGACACTAAGTTATTTATATATTTAATTAATAAATTTGTTTAATAATTTCCAACAAGAAATCTCAGTATGTTTGACATACATGTTTGCTCTATGCTTTTATAAAGAAATGGCTTCTCATACCAAAGTCATCATCAACATCTTCATCGTCATCATCATCACTTATTTCGTACTAATGTTGTAACCAGAGTACGGAATCGTCCGCTCGCATGTCTTTCGCATCGTTTCGAAAAGGTACACAACCTACACAATCCCGGTACATATCTATTCAAACGTACGCAATCATGGACGTGAGCGCAGATGAGACTGTTAATCCTTATGAGACACGACGTGAGCCGTAAACGGCAAGAATTAAAATTGGGCAGCACCCAGTTAAGTCAATGGATCTTTTATAATTTGTGTGGACTTTTTGAAAAAAAAAAACAAAAGGATTTTATGTTAAATCGATTCCGCTTAATATATATATGGAATAAGTTGAGCCATTTCACCTTTTATGTGGTTCTGTTGGCTTTTTACACACAATTTGTAATACTATGGCCAATAGGCTATACTGTCATAACCTATGGAACTAAAGGGTGTCCCAACAAGAACGCAATTTTTAAATGTGGCAACTCTGAAAGTGTCATTGTTTGACATTTGAACAATTGTTACTGTTTGCTAGTAGAAGGTACGAGGTTAGTAAAAATGGAGCGCTACACGAATGAACAACGCATTCTCATTGTGAAATTGTTTTTCCAAAATGGTGAAAGTTTTGCGGCTACAGTTCGCAAATTGCGATCAATTTGGGGTCACAATAATGCTCCAAAAGAGTCAACTGTAAAAAGATTAATGGATAAATTTGCCGAAACTGGGTCTGTTAGTGATGTAAAGACAACAACGCGCCTTCGACCAGGTCGATCGACCGAAAATGTTTTTGGGCTGGAGGAATCATTGGACCTTTTTTTTATGAAAATGAGGCAGGTCAAGCGCAAACAGTCAATGGTGTTCGGTATCGTGAAATAATAACCAGTTTTTTCTTGCCTAGAATTGAAGAAATGAATGTGGAGGGCATGTGGTTCCAACAAGACGGCGCCACATGTCATACAGCCAGAGAAACAATTCAATTGCTGCATCAGTCATTTAAAAATTGCGTTCTTGTTGGGACACCCTTTATATGAGTAAATGGAACTTCTTAAGTTTTGTGGACTCCCTGGAAAGACAAATAATTTCCACTGAAGCTATCTCTAGAAATAGTAAAATTATTGAAATTTTTTTGGATTTTGTGAACTTCTTGAAAAAAATGTCGACCAAAAAAGACGATATTTGTTCAAGTAGTCCAAAGAAACCATTAAAATTATTATGTTCCATCTTGCACTAAACTTGCACAACCCCACTAAAACATATTTGTTAAAAAAAAGTACCGGTTTTTATCGAAGAAGTCCGAATAACCTCTAAAAATTCTAGTGACTCATATGTGAGCTCTACTTTGTCCCCTTTTGCACTCTTTTTATTCATTGTCATGTACGGCTTATTAACTGCCTCAATAATTTCATTTGCTCACAAGCTCGTGGACGAGTACACAACCCACATTTTAAGTGTTCTCGTACTTGAGAAAGAACGATTGGTTTTAAAATTTGGCTCTTGTAAGTGAGCATGAGACGTTTTTAAAGGTACACGAGCTTGTACCAAAATGAGCCTTGTACGGGCTTATGAGCGGACCCTTCCGTACCCTGGTTGCAACGTATATTTTTTAATTAATTTATAAGCTCATTAATGTTTGCGTAATTTTTACAAATTTTCACCACATTGGCCAACCCAGCATGGATGGCATTTAAACATAATCCGAGGGCACTGTCGTTGTGCTTGTCTCATTGATGGCTGCCAGTCTTGGTATGCGTCTTTGTGCCGCCAGCGCCGCAGCTGACGTTGTGCCTGCTTCACCCGCTGGTGGTGCCGTTGCACCAGCAGCACCACCAACACCGCCACCGCCAGCACCCTCCCAGTTGGGCAACGGCTGCGACATAACGGTGAGGCCAACAATTTCATAGGCACGCTCATTGCCGCCACCACCTGGCATGGCAGTTACTGAAAGATCCGAGTAGTAGGCGCTACTGGGTGCGGAGGAAACAACCATGGGTATATCCTGATCGTTAGATTGGAAATTATATTTCTGTGGATCAAAAAAAACGACACATTATTAATATCTTGCTCATAACTGAAGTTCTAGCTGTTGTTCTTACCTCGCCGCATTGACTATAGGCCGTATTCTGATAAGATGGATTCGCCGAACGCACCGACTCACGATCCAATTCCGCATATAAAGCCTCGCCCACGCCCACTGGACTGTAGGCATCATCCATGTGTGTGTAGTGATTCTCGGCGGGTGACGATGACGGCGGTCCAATCTGATCGGGTCCTGCCGAAGAGCGACGACTGCTCAGCCACGTCCAAACGCCAGAATTGCTTGTAGGCCTTCGTATGCTGTCCGCAGGATGTTTGGCCGATAGTGAAGCGCGTCCATTTTGTGCACCATTGCGATTGTTGCGACACCACCAGGGCAATGGACGACCACCTGGAATGTAAAGAAATGGAATTATTGAACAGTTAGCAAATCGTTATGCAAATTGTAGCTGTAAATTTTAGCAATAAACGTCTTAACGAGCTACAGTAAATATTTTTGCATTTATAAGTGGGCCATTAAGCGTAAATGATCAGCTAATAAATAAAACGTTACATGTTGTTAGGTGCAAGAAAAAAAAAATCACTGAAGTTTCTTGGAATAGTTATTTGCTTTGCAAAATGTTGCATTTGTCGCCATCTCAAACAAGTGTCTGCATATTTTTTTTTTTTTTTTTATCAATGACTAGAGCTACAAGCTGCCGGTTGTGCTCTATTGAAAACAGTTGACATGATTTTTCACAGCTTAAATTATAAATGTTCAACATATGCGCTTTATTGTTTTTTTTTAGTCAATTTGTGAATATTTAATGCATGACACATTGTGGCGCATGAGTAACTCCAACACAATTTATCGATTGAGTTACAATTGTTGTCATTTTGTTTGAAAATGGGGCAAAGAGGGTGTACATTTTGTTTGAGTTATTGTGTTGGACGCAGGTGCTTTGTTCAAAACATATTTATTCTCTGGTTAAGTGAATGGAATGAACGAGTTCTATTGGGTTGTTTAGGAAAAATGTTACACACGTATTTTTAAAAACTCAGCTTATGAAATGTTTCGATCCGATAAAGCCAATTTAAAAGTTTTTGGATCAAGTGGATTGGAATGTAATGCCGGCGGTAGTTTCAATTTTAGCGGTGACAGTTGGTTAGAAAATTTTTTGGAAAACAAAAATTTATTTGTTTTTGAGTTGTATCAATCAACAAAATTTGTACAAAAAACTTTTTAAAAGTTATGTGAAAATTGTTTCATAATTTTTTAGCTCATCTGAAATGCTGAACTTTCTAAATCTCAGCTTTTGTAGTTTAAATTTTAAATTTTCGATAAAACTAAAATTATTTTCGTAACTTATATCATTTTTATCGATGATATATATGGGTAACCCTATTTCCTATAGGGTCATCTTTGATATCAACTTTTAGGTTGACAAAATTACAACTTAAATTTTGGTACTTTGACCTCTTTACGACCCGTAGTTTAGGAGATATACCAAAAAATAGGCTAATTTTAATAAACCATGGTTAAACTTGGAAACTCTATTTCCTACAGGATCATGTACGGTATAAATTAATGCTTGAAAAGCTTAAATTAAAGCCTTTAGAAAACACCTTTCCAATGGTGGTACCTTGACGTCTCTACAACTCATAGTTTAGGAGACATGTCGAAAAATAGTTTACTTTTGATATATCTTGGTATATCTAAGAAATCTAGTTTCCTACGTGATCATGTTTAGTATAAAATTACAGTTTGAAAAAAACCCCTTTTGTAGTGGAGGTATTTTGACTTTTCAATGCCTCTATAGACTATAACTATATAGACTCTATAGACTTTTAAACTATAGTTTAGAATTTATGGCAAAAAATAGTCTAATTTTTGTAAACCATGGTACATGTGGGCAAACCTATTTGCAACAGTATCATATCTGCTTTAAAGTAAGGTAAAAATTGAAGCTACAAAAATATCTTTTCAATGGTGATACTTTGACGACTCGTAGTTTAGGAGACATGCCGATAAATAGTTTAGTTTGGTAGACCATGGTACATCTGGGAAATCCTATTTCCTTGAGGGTTATGTTGAGTATAAAATTAAAGTTTGAAAAAACCCTTTTGCAGCAGGGGTGTTTTGACCTTTCTACGCTTCTAGTTTAGAAGATAGGCCCAAAAATAGGTTTACTTTGGTAAACCATGGTACACCTTGACAACCCTATTTTCTACAGGATCATGCTTTCCCAACTAGACAACCCTATTTTTTACAGTGTCGTCTTCGGCATTGAATTAATGGTTGTAACAAAAAACATCTTTGAAAGAGGGGTACTTTTTGCTCTCACCGACCTCTTGCTTAGATACATTCTGAAAAATAATTAAATTTTGATTGACCATGGCAAATTCGGGCAACTCTATTTCGTACAGGGTTATATTTGACATTAAATTAAGAAAAAAAAAAAAAAATTAAAAAACTGGTAATTTCAGCCCTTGAAAGGACTTTGACCTAGCTTCTTATAATCAATTGTGTTGTGCGTGTTATTAAGTTTGTACACAATTGACCGAGAACCGGACCTACAGGTTTAACGCCGACTCCGAACGGCGATGAACGGAATGTTCTTGTTCTCAAGAAGCTTTACATGGCATTTTGATTACTTTCTGAGGCTTGCCATTGTCTGCAGAGAGCTGGCAGCCGTACAGAAAAATCATTTTAATTCAAATAATTTTCTGTCGCTGCTGGGGTTCGAACCTGGGTGTCCAGGTTTGTAGACATAGCGGCCACGCACTTTAACCAACTACGCCACGGACGCCAAGTAAAGCATCTAGCAGGAAATAAATTGAATAGTACAGTAGAAATGCGGCGATCATGAAATCGTAATGTATCGGTAAGGTACGCAGCAAATTTTAAAAGCAGACAAGATCATTGAGCATGTTAAACGATTTACTCTGCGTCATAAGGGCGGGAGATTGGACTTCGCGGAGAAATGTCATTTTTGGGATGAAGAGTCAAATAAAAACTTTTTTTTCCGATGAAAAAAGTTCAATCTTGATGGTTCCGATGATTCTCAAAAATATTGGCATGATAAGCGCACAAAAAAGAAGAGCGGATGTCAAGAAATTAGTAGTGGAAGATGACATTAGTGAACACGAATAGATATTCCAGAAGGTCAATGCGGCAATACACTCTGTAAAGGTAACAAAAGAACTTTTGAAGTAACGATGTGTCCTATTACTGAACTGGCCTGCGTGTAGTCCTGACTCAGGCCCGTAGACAAGGGGGGGATTTTTAGGGTTAAAACCCCCCCCCTTATGGTCCAAAAAGTATAAAAAAATTTAATATTAGCATTAATATAACTTTGCCAATTTGCGAATACTTTGCTGCACGTGCGTCTTTTTTCTCTTACAGTGCAAACTGCAATTGTAAACAGCAACAGCGACAACATCAACATGCTTAAGTATCGAAAAAAGTTCGATACATTCAATTGAACTTTGTCTACCACCAGCAATTTAAGAATTTATTGCGTTAACAGGTGTTACGTGAAAGTGGTGAAATTTTGATTGAGTTTCGTTAGATAAGTTTAAGAGTTTCTATTGTTAATTTTACTGTGCCAAAACTACAAAAATGATTCTACTTAATTGGGTGCAGAAACCAGAAGTAAAAAAGGCTAGAACGGTGGAGAGTAAGTGCTTGATTTTAATGATTTGGTTTTTCTTTATCAATGCGTAAATGTGTTAAAAAGTTGCCGAATATTTCTGAATGTTTGAAAGCTGTTTTTTTTTTTTTTTTGTAGCATGTTTGCATTGATTGAATATTAATGGATTAGCTTTTTGCTTGATGCGGAACCGACAAAATCCGAATAACATTATATTTCATCTGTATTGCAGAAAACGTTCAAGAAACTTTGGAATCTGAAAAGTCTTCAGAACTTCCTTTGTAACCTGCAGTTGAAGAAAGCTTTAATGTTGACAGCTATTTGGAAAGCGGTAGTACAAGTTGCGGTATTAATATTTTACTTTTAATGTTTATAACTCCAAGTTTGTGTGTATGATTGTGAAATTGTTCCAGAAATATCATTAGATTCATCGGAACTGCCTCCGACTTCGAGAGTATATCAATGTCCAAATAACGATATTTTCAAGTTGATGAGCAATATTTCCGACTCGAACCGCCTTGAAATTTTTCAAAGCATTTATGTGCCTCCACCAAATTTTAATTTTCCTGCCAGCGGTTCTCGCAAGCTCCGATTTAAGCATTCTTAGATGAACCGTTGGCATTGGTTGGCTTACTCCAAATTGGAAAATGCATCTTATTGCAAGTTTTGCGTATTTTTTAGCACTGGTTTTGGAGGTTCAGGATCGCAACCTCTTGGTTATTTTACCGAATGATAATAAAAACTTTTTAAATAAAATTTTCTAACCTTTTCATTGTGGCCTTTACAAAAGTCAGGAAATACAAGAAAATGTCGTTAATCTAATCGTGGTTATTTTTATATAGAATTTTAAACCGATATAAGTTTGCAAGTAAATTACTAAAATATTAATATAAGAGGGTTAATTATCGTCATTTTAGAACTTTGTCTTAAAAATTTTATTTTTTTAGCGTCTTTCTGTATTCCAAAATGACAGTGCAACGATAAGCAAGATATATACCCGAAACACATTGAGCTCAACAAACGACAGTTTTGATATTATAGAACACACGTTTTTCATGTTGAATGGGTGTACATCCTTAAGCATACATAGGGATTGCAGTGTCACAGCGGACGCGGTGTTATTAGAATTAACAAAAAAAAAAAAAAAAAAAAAATGAGAAGACTTAATCTATACATATAAAATCAAATGCGTGTGCGGTGGTCTTGCTAAGGCTCAGAAACGGCTGGGCCGATTTTAATAATTCTTTTTTTGTATTGTTTGCCTTAATACAGATGTGGTTCAGAAAGAAGGAAATTACAAAAACTTCAAGGAACAGCGGAAAAATCGAAAAAAATCGAAATTGGTAATTTTGTATGGTCACATCAGACTAATTTAAATAGCCAACAAATCTTAACTGCTGAACGGATGTAACTCAAATTCGGCACACACATTACTTCAATCCTATATTAGGTTATGGAATACTTGGTTTTGACCACGTTCCTTCTTCTGCCCCTTTACAAGAAACGTAAATTATCCTACTAGTGTACTTTTACTAGCGAAACTGTGCGTCTAAATAATTAAAATAAATTCTGTCAAAAAAACATTCACATATCTTCAAAATTACACAAAATTTTAGTACAGCGTCTTTTTCTAATAACTTCGTTTCCTTAGAATAATAAAAAACTATCCGAAATTCGTATTTCTTACTTTCGATGAAAATAGCTCCGTTTTTTTTTTTAATATATTTCATTCAATTTCTTTTCGTGGATAAATTCAATTTTAGCACTTAATAAACCATATTTGAAGAAAGCTCCAACGTATTCATTTTTTACTCCAAAAATCACAAAAGCTGTCATTTCAACAAATAACAAAAATAATTTGTTTCCCCATTGTGAGGATCGATCCTTAGACCACCTCATGGCTTCAAAACTAACAGTTGAGCTGACTATTTTTATTCAAATTGAAATGTACTAAAAAAATTTTCTAATAGAATTCGCAATAAAATCATATGACAGCACAATCTTTTGAATTCGAATAATAGCAGCCTATTACATTCCGTGTTAATATAGGATATTGGAGTGTTTCATTCAATCAATAATTGAAATTCGATTGGCACCATTTGTTATCGATCATGAATGTTCGATAAAAAATTAATTTCGGGTGGAATCGTGATAGCTCGAATTTAGGGCGGGACGAAGTTTGCCGGGTCCTCTAGTATAAATATATAAAATAAACAAAAATAAAGTTGATATCAAAAACTATCGATATTTTTTTTTTTTAATCCAAACCCCCCCCTTAGGTAAATCCTGGCTACGGATGTCCTGTCCTGACTTAAACATAATCGAAAAACTTTGGAGTTTCTTTCACAAGGCAAGCAATTAAGCAATTAAAAGAATTCCTACGTTGGTTCAAAAATTAATAGATTCTATGCCAAGACGCTTGTAGCAAGTCATTATCAAGAGAGGTTCTTCTACAGACTATTGATGTTTTCTAATTACCCTACGAAGAAAGCAGGGTAAATTGCCCTTAAGTGACTGGGCCCGTGACAGCTCAAATGTAACCTATCACAGGACAGGTCTGATACAACTAGTCACCGAACATATTCTTTGTGCTTGATACGGGGCAGGTTTTATTTTACTCAGCACGGGGCCAATTTAAAATGATACAAGCGGAGACAGATCGATTAAAACTCAAAGCTGTATTTCGTCACATAAAATGCAAAAAAACGTATCATCAAAAAATTCAAAATTGTGTTTTTTATTGATTACGATTCACTACATTATATTACATGTGTGTTATGAATTTTAAACTTCTGCCACCATAAATAACCAAGTTATTAGATTTGAAAATTTCGTTTCAATATCTCAAGTTGTTTGAATTTTATATCGTTTTTTGCTTCTCCTGTAAACTTTTCAAAAGTGATCTTACGTTATTTTGCATTTTAGGTGACGATTTGTATCGTGTTGAAATTCAAAGTTCAAAGTCGATTATCTATATCTATATCTATATCTATCTATACTATCTATCTTTATATATCTATCTTTTATCTATATCTATATCTTCTATACTATTATATAAAATGAAAGTGAACATTTTTTGTTGCCGCAAAACTCCAAAAGTACTGGTCCGATTTTTATGAAATAATTTTTAAAATATCACATTTGTACTACAAAAGGATTATTGGGTATTTTCTTTACGAAATTTCAATAATAAGTATCTTTAATTAAAGTGTTAAGTTTTTTAAAAAATCATCCAGAATGCCATGCATTGCTTGATCTTTAGGTTTTCATGCGTTTGTGCCGCGAGAGCCTCGATAAACTGCATGTTGCTCTCTTCTATATTCTTTTTGTTCTCAGCAAGCACAACACAACAAAACAAACAAGCAAACAAATACATATCCATACACACTTTGCTGCGCTTAAAGCTAATTGGACCGAAGTACATTCTAATATGTTCAAATTAGTTTTGATGTGGTGAATTAATTTAACACAGTTTTGTTTAAAGGGGATTCACTGACCACCTTTAGCATGTAGAGGATTTTTTGATGAGAATGAGAATTAATCCGACTTGATGTATGTATGTACGTATGTTTATTTGTTTCGCTGCATGCAACTTTTCTATACATGTTTTGACGGTGGTTTTACTGTAATTTATAAATGAAAAAAAGGAACAAACGGCTGACTTTTTACTTTATAGAATTGATATTGTGTGATTCAATAAAATTTTTTATAAATAAATAAGAAAACTGGGATGGGGATAGGAAAAGGGGTTATGGCTTCTACCACACAAGTCAAATTTTTGACATTGAATAGTTTTGAAACTCTATATTCTGTATAGAGAACCCGATTCTCTATACAGAATAGCTATGGAAGCTAAAATCACAGGACATTGAAACTTATAATGCAATTGTCACCTGGGAGTGATGTTCTGCTACTGGGAAACTATAACGGGCAGTGGAACATGAGCGTGGTGTCAGACTAAGGGACTAATAAAAGTTTTAAAATTACTTATTATTTCCAATATAATTGCCAGGTGCAGATACGCGCGCCAGGTATCGCTAGTCGCAATATAAAATGATTGTTTAGCGAACAAACAAAATTCCTCAACGAACAACTCGGTAGTTGGGATAAATTCCAAATTTGTTCTTCGAGGCCGGTCACGGGACAGGTTCAAGGTAGGTGGCAATTAACCCCTGTCAATGACAACGCCATGTAAAAGGGACCGGTCGGTTTCATATGGTGGTGGCAGTATTGGGACTGATCCCTCTCCTTTAGGGACCTATCACGTGATAGGTTCAGAACCAGTTCTTTTCTCCGTTGGGTAAGTATTTACCATAAGTTTTTTGTGTGTAACACATATCACATGTTTCATTAAATTCATTCATTTGAACAGACGTTCATTTCGTAGTTTATTTTATATTTTGACGAAAAAATTGTTTAAGATTGAAGGATTCATTGAAAAGTAAAGGTTAATTGAAAATTTGTCTACAAAAACAAAAAAAAAAAAAAAAAAAAAAAATTTACGGCGCCATACAGTTTATCATAAGCTCACTTCCCTGACATTCATTAAACCTGGCGTCATTATTCATTATTGTAGCGCCCAAGTCACAGACAATTGATGCTTAGCTCCGCTCACAACCTATTCTTGGCCTTTCATGCCCTACGAGTAACCGAGTTTGTTTGCTTTAACTTGTGCTCACAAAAAAAAAGAGTGTTGTGCTGAGATTTGTTAAACGACACTTGCAATGGTTGCAACGATGGTACCATCATCCTATGCTGTAGTTGCTGTTGGTGTTTTGTTTTTTTTTTTTTTTTTGTTTTTATTTTTGTTACAGCAAAACCAACATTTTTTCGAACGCACGATATCACAGAAGCAAGAAATGAGTAAAACAAAAAACCGCCAACACTACCGCTACAAATCGTTGAACTGCTGTTGTGTTAGGCGTGTCCCAAAAGACCACAAAAACGGATAAAAAAAACAACAACAGCAATTCTAAGCGCAAATCAACTGGAACTGGTGCTCCACGGAAATGAAGAAGCAAATAAAAAAGTAGAAATTTTAACTTTTGACCACCAGCAGGAGAAAAAAAAGCATTTGTTGCTTATTTAACCCAGCCAGAAAAACATGCAGCTTAAATTCCAACATTTAGTGCGTTGACAAAAAATAAACATGCCAAAGACATGCAAACTGTTCGTTTTGCTAAAAGATCTGTTATTACTTAAAGCAAAACAAAAAAAAAAAAACTAATTAAAATACTAAAAAAAAAACAAACCCCCACTTAACCGTTAAGTCATGCATTTGATTCGTTTATCTAGCAATTAAAAACATTAGCGATAATTAACGGGACTTAAAATCGATCTATTCAAATGTAAGTAAAATGTTTGTTTATTTTTTTTTTAATCAAATACATTTAATTTGTTTTTAGCGTTTGCCAGTCATTGATTAAACAACGCATGCGAAAACGTGAGAGCGAGTTCATTGGTCAAACGGCTGCGTTTTGTTAACAGCGCTTGTTAAACATGCGCTGTAGAGTTGATGAATGTTGATTTTTTTCGGTGTATATTTTTGTTTTTCTTAACGCACAAAATAATCATCAAAACTAGCTGCTTTTATAAACTCAAAAAAATTAAATTTGTTATATTTTAGTTACCAAAAAGAATAAAGTGTAAGAAAACTTTTAAATAAATGCGTTTTTCATAGTTGTTATATTCACAGTACTTTAGTAAAATTGTGTGAGAAATATTTTTGTGAGATGTCTTAACCCTCTAACGCCCTGTTTTGTGACTTTTTTTCGAATATTTAGAAAAAAATGTTAAAAAACTACTCTTAGTAGAAGTCGTAGAGGATTAAAATATTGAAGGAAAATGTTCCTTGTAAAATTTTACTATAAGTCCCTTCGGACAAGATTTGTCTTCAACTTGTTGCTAAGGAGAAAAAACATCAAGTTCTTAATCACCCACTGCAAAAAGTCCATCATCTGAAGAAATGTTCATTGCATACTTTTAGGAACTTTATTAACTTCGAATGATGAACTTTTTACAGAGAGAAATTAGAAACTCTCTTATTTTTTTTAGTAAAAGTAAGCTGTAGACAAATCTAGTCCAAAGTGACTTATGGTGAAATTTTACAAGGTACATTTTCATAGAACATTTCAAAACTCTACAACTTCCACAAAGGGTGTTTTTTAAGGACTTTTTGGAAAAAAGTGAAAAAAAGCCATATCTTAAGTCGCTAGAGAGTAAATATATTCTACAAAAAAGTTCTTCATACAATTTTTTATAGGCCTGTGAATACAATACCTATGGGGTAAACACATGTATTAAGAAAGAATCGGCGTTGCATGGAATTGTTGTAATATGATGAAAGTAATTAAATAAAAGAAATACTGTAAAGGTTATTTCTTTGACTTTATAACAAAAATAAAGACATCCTCGGAACGCGGAGGGAACTGTCTAAGCAACGAAACTTTTAATTTGTTTAATGGAATTATAAGGCTATAACATGTGGTCCAATAAGGCCCGAGAAAAACTACTAGGTGACACCTCAAACGAAATATCGATATAACATTTCGATAGTTCCAACCTTCAAACAATACGTGTAAAAATTTCATGACAATCTAACATTTAGTTCAGAAGTTGCAGTGATTTAAGTGACGCTACTGTTGATATTTTCAAAATAATGGATTCAAAGCAATTCCGTGTGTTGATTTATCACTGTTTTTTGATGGGAAAAAATACCGTCTAAGCTGAGCAATAGCTTCGAAAGTGTTATTCGGACTCTGCTCCGTCAAAAGCAACTACTTGCCGATGGTATGCTGAGTTTAAACTTGGTCGTACAGACACAAATGATGCTGAACGTTCAGGACGCCCAAATAAGGCACTTGTTCCACAAAACAAAAAAAGTACACAAAATGGTATTGGCCGACTGTAAAGTGAAGCTGCGCGAGCTAGCTGAGGCTCTGAAGATATCGAAAGGCAGTGTGGGAACACTATTACAGGAACATCTGTCGATGAGAAAGCTGCTTTTCAAATCGGTGCCGCGATTTCACACCGGACCAAAAACAACAACGTGACGATGATACGGAGAGTTGTTTGGCACTGTTTACAAAGAATAAACATCAATTTTTGCGTCGGTATGTGACAATGGATGAAACATGGATCCACCATTATACACCGGAATCAAATCGGTCGTCAGCTGAGTGGGGAGCAACCGATGAAAGCAGGCCAAAGCGACCAAAAACACAACAATCGGGTGGAAAGGTTATGGAATCTGTATTTTGGGATTCGCATGGAATTTTGTTCAACGACTATCTCGAAAAGGGGAAAAACAATCAACAGCGATTATTATATAGTGTTGTTGGAGCGTTTGAAGGATGAAATCGCGAAAAATCGGCCCCATTTGAAGAAGAAAAAAATTCTTTTTCACCAAGACAATGCGCCGTGCCACAAATCAATGAAAAAGATGATGAAAATCCTCGAATTGGGCTTCGAATTGCTTCCTCATCAACCGTATTCGTCAGATTTGGCCCCCAGCGACTACTGGCTCTTTGCTGACCTCAAAACAATGCTTGCCGGCAAGAGATTTGGCTCCAATGAAGAGGTGATGGCTGAAACTGAAGCGTATTTTGAGGCGAAGCACAAATCGTTCTACAAAAACGATATTGAAATGTTAGAAAAGCGATGGAATGAATATATTGCTCTTGAAGGAACCTATGTTGATGAATAAAGAAGAATATTTGCAAAAAAAGTTTTTTTATTACTTAGTCTCGGGACTTATTGGACCATGTGTTATGTAGAGGTGCTACGGTACAAAATATTACACGCCAGTAAAAGCTGTTGTTAACACACGTGACAAAGGCAATGTCATGAATAGGCAAAAAAAATGCATAACATTATTAGGCAGCGGAGAGAGTCGCTACAAAATCGAAACTATACGAGGGTTCCCTTTTAAGACTTGCATCTAACAATGAAGTAACAATTGTTAATCAGTGATAATATTTTAACTGTTTTTCAAAGTATTCTGCAAACAATTATTTAAATGACTTTCAATTATGATTTTTTTGTATTTTTTGGGCTCTAGGTCTTCTTGTAAAAAATGTTATAAAAACTATTTTTGTTGTTTTTATGCATTTATTATTTGATTTAATTTTTCAATATTTCGGACACCTTTGGTGTCCGTCTTCAGGAAAATAATTAAATACAATAAGTCCGTCCACTTGTTGCGATTGTCCAGTAAGTACTTCAATTTTCAATTATTTAATTCGATTTTTCAATATTTGCCAAACTTTTTATTCAGACCTATTCGATTTTCCTTTCATTCTAACTGTCAATTTAGATGTTTTTAAAATGTTCTTTAAACTATCTTCAAGTCTTTTCCAAACTTCTCTGCCCATTTGAAAAAGATTGTCAAATTTTGACTCTTATAATTTTCAAAATTTTTAATGCGAATTCGTAAAACTTGTCAATTTGCAAAAAAAAAAAAAAATAAAAAAATACAGCAGCGTATAAATAAAGTTTTCTATTAATTCCACTGTTCCATGATTGGGAGCAGCGATAATTTTGCATCAGTAGCCAAAGCTGCTAATCAAGAGATAGCAAAATAAGCCTTAATAAAGCCTGTCTGAAGGCGTCAGTTATTTGCTATCTAATGCGCTCTATTGAAACCCACAACATGTAATTATTTGATAAACAAATACAACGCCTTCAGCGCCGCCATCAACACTCACTATAGCCTACTATGCATAAATTCGTGGTACATCAGGACGTATGCGCAACATTTAATTAAAATGTATGGATAAAAATCAATTAGTTGCATCTATCAACGATGCGAGGTTAGAAAATGTCAAATGAATTTGCTTTAAAGCCAATGCAGTCGAGGTGAATAGCAAAAGCTACCATATTTGGTTAAAAATACTACTTAAGGCAAGGCAAAAACTGAAATCGCGTGCTTGTTTTAGAATTTTCTTTAGTACCAACACAAGCTGAAATTTTGTATTTTTTTCTTAAAGCAGCGCAACCTTCACCTATTCTAAACGATTTACCACGAAATACATCTTAAGATTTATGTAGATATGCAATAAATAACTATTTCATAAATTCTAGTACACAAGCTGAGACACGCAAGCGGCAAAACTGCTGCAGCATGTGTTTTTATCTAATTTTTGCTTATTTATGAATCCATTAGTTTGTTTTAAAAAAGTCATTTAGCATTTGTTGTTGTATCTTGACACGAGTATCAAATAGCTGAGAATGTAACATTATTTTATGAAATTTTTACGTCGTATTTTTTACAAACTTTATTTTTGTCGCTAAAAGTTAAAAACAAAAAAAAACGAAGTTACACAAACTGCAACTTTATTAAATGTTTAAATCTTACAATGCAACAATATGGCCAACATTATGCGCACCACTCAGCGTGCTGTTCAACCAAAACTTAGTCATAAAAGTTGTCTCTACTTTATTGTTGTTGTTTGTTGTTGCTTTTGTTTATTTTGCCTTGCGTAGTTTTAATGTAGCTGTTGCGTTGGCTTAGCTCTCGCACGTTTGCTTATCAGCTGCTTCTTATCTGCTTAAGTAATTGTTAAGTTTTGTTCGCTGCACGGTGGCTGTTGCACATGTCAACGTTCAAATAAATAACTGCTCTTTTGTTTAAAAGTGTTTTCGAAGGTGTTTTAGCAATGTTTACATCATTGGGCACTTGTTGGTTTTTGTTGTTTTTTGTTTTTATGTTTTTATTTTTATTTTACGTGTATGTTCAAGAGTTGTTCCGATAGTTGTTTGTTTGTATTTTACAGATTGTCGGCTGCAAAGTATTCAATGGGCAAAGATCTAAAAACTTGAAGTAGATAGGTGCTAAGCGAATTTATGATTTATTTGCAAGCTTTGGTGGAAGCTTACTTATTTAAAAAAAAAAAAAAAAAAAAAAAAAAACCCAAAAATTCTATTTAATATCAACATTCAACGGAAAAATGTTAGTTATTTTAAAATATTAAATTTTTGCTAAATTTTAGCCAATTAAAGTTGTTCATTTCACAGCTCTGGACAAATGTTGAGAATTCAAAATGGATTTCTGACACGACTTTAAAAAAAGTAATGGTTGTAGTGGAATTATTGATTAAAAATATCAAAAATATAATTCATTTCAAATAGTACAAATCCTCTTCTTAACTGGATTCCTATTACACAAAAACATCTTCAACTGTTGCTGTTTGACACCAGTGCTTTTCCAACTTTCGGATTTAATTATTATTTTCTCTTTTAACTATGTTATTATGTCCGTGCTTTTCATTTATTTTAATCGCTGTTAATTTTAAACTTTTTCTTAATAAAGAGTTAATTAAGAGTTTTTTAATAATTTGTTGTCTATTTTGTAGTGATTTTCAAACTATAACTCCAATGTTTTTCAAATTTTAATTTCGCTTTGAACATGCTTATAAAACTTTAACTACAATGCTTCTCAAAATTTTTGAATCATTTTTCTAGTGATTGTCAAGCTGCAGCATCAGAATTTTTTTCTGATTCTATGCTTTTTCAACTTTCGATGTTAATACAGGGCGGGCCAAAAGTCACCATGGGGTTTAAAAATTTAATAAATTGTTCGTTTATATATTTTTTATTTTTTTTTTAAATTCTATAAATAGCACCTGGAGAATAAATAATGGACAGATTCACAACTGAACAAAGAAGCAGAATAATATAATTTGATTATTTAAATCAGCGATAAATTATTTTAATTGATTTTTAATCTGTGTGTGTGATGAAGCTCATTGTCAGTTGAATGGCTTTGTTAATAAGCAAAACTGTAGGTTCTGGAGTTCTGAAAATCCAAGAGCCAATTGCACGCTATTAGGTGTTCAGTATGGTGTGTCATTATATTTGAAAATATCATTGGGCCTTAATTGTTCGAAAACGAAGATGGTGAAGTGCTGAATGAAGTGTTGTAACCGTAAAGGGAGAGGGGTATTGGTATATGATAGTAACTTGTTTACGTCCTGCTCTTGACAACAGACCTGAGATGTAGTTTCAGCACGATTCGGCCACTGCACACACTGTCGGAGACACAATGACAATTTTAAGTCAAATTTTTGGAGAGACAATAATTTCCAGAATTCGGATATTATTTGACCAGCACGTTCGCCAGATTTTTTAGCACCCGACTATTTTCTTTTGAGTTTTTTGAAGGAGTGAGTATATATGAACAAGCCCGATACAATCTTTGAACTCAAGGCCTGAATTGTTGCAGAAATTCGAGCGCTACAGCCACAAATTTTGAAAGATGTTATAGAAAATGCTCTTAAATGAGCCCATCATTGTGAAGCTGAAAACGGGAATCATTTTAGGGACATTATTTTCCATTCTTAGTGTAAAAAATTTTCATTTTGTATATATTATAATCTGAAAAAAAAAAAATATAAAATAATATATAAACGAAAAAAATTAAATTTTTAAGCCCCATGGTGACTTTTGGTCCACCCTGTACATCAAGACATAACTTTTGCCTTCAAACTGTTATGTCAGTGCTCTTCAGTTATTTTAGCTTTTTCGATCTTCCAGTTCTTGTCAAACTCTCAATTCAGTGTTGTACTTATTTTTTTAGCGATTCTAAGGTTTATTTTGAACTATTACTTAAATGTTTCTCAAATTTCAATATATATGTATATATATGAATGCTATTGAAAATCTTTCACTCCAATGCTCCTCAAAATTTTTGAATCAATTTTCTAGTGGTGGTTAATAAATTTTTTAATTTTATAGCTAATTTCAAGATTTCGACGAATTTATACTTTTATTACAGGTTTTACACCAGTGGTGCTCACTGCATGGTTTCCCATAGCCCGCGGGCGTCACATGTTATTGTGCTTTTGCACACGAAGTAGCAATCGGCTTGCTGTGTTTGTACACAACGTAAAAGTTTGTTTTCACTGCTGTATGTTAGTATTTTGGAATGTTTCAGGAAAATTTTTCAGCTCTTTACCTTTGTTTGATCTACCTTTCTATGTTATAATAGTGAAAAACAAAAATAAATACGAAACCAGGGGCCGAATCGCCGCATCCGTGAACGTTACAGCTTTCGTATGAGAAAAAATTAATCGTATGAGAATCTCATGAGATACGATATTAATCTCATGAGATTCTCATACGATTAATTTTTTCTCATACGAAAGCCGTTACGTCACGGATGCGGCGATTTGGCCCCAGTATATACAAAATCCAGAACTCGGTAAGATTTCCTTTTCAACAAAAGTTGTGAAAGCTTTTAACAACTTCTTGTTTCAGTGTAAAGTTGTGCACTCGAAAATCTCTCTTTGTTGTTGTTTGAACCGTGCGTTGATCACCACTCTTTTACACTCAATATGCATCCTTTTACATTTCGATTGCAACTTTTTCCAATTCAAATTCAACTCATTACAAGTCAAAAAACTTTTTTCATTTAAAATTTAACTTTTTAAAAGTTAGAAAAGCATACACTCAAAAGATATCTCCAATGTCGCAGTTTGAAAAGCACAAGAAAATTGATTTGCTCACATCCACTAACCACACACTCCATTTTTTTTTTGACTTTGCCGCTTACTGCTCCTATATGTGAATGTGGTGAATATTTATGATTTTCAAAATTAACAATCCTCTTTCTAAATGCACATGTACTAACTTGCAATACATCTCATTCTTCTCCCCTTATATTTTTACCAAGTAAGCTTTGTTTTTGGCTATTCTTTTACCCATTCAAAAATGTATTGCCTAAGATTGCATTTTAAGCTAGGTCTACACGATACAACGGTTGTACCAATATCGGTTGCTATTTGACGGTTGTGTACGATTATTGTATCGTTTGGATGCAAGCGTGCGACGAGTTTGTTGCAATATTGCACGGTCGAATGGTAGAATTAGCCAACTGCTGTACGATGAGCGATTGTACAGCCGTTGTATCGTGTAGACCTAGCTTTAAGCTGAATCTAAAATTTAAAGAGTTTAATTTCATATGCAAAAAGTTAAATTTTGAAATGGATTTTTTTTTTGTATTTACATAAGTTTTTTTCTTACATGAACTTGTTAAAATGTTCACCTGTAAAATTTGCTCAAAACTTTGATTTGGAAAAAGTTTTATTTGAAACGTAAATGTTGTATTTGAAGTTTGAAGCCCTTATATGATATCTTTTTACACTTCTGTTATGCTTGCGTTGACAATTTCAAGTGATTGTCAAAATATAACTTCAGTGCTTTTCAACATTTGAGTTCATCTGGGAATACATTTCAAACTGTTTGTTCAAATATACTTAATTTAAAATCAGAATTCAAAAATTCTATGACTACAATTCATTACTTTAGTCTAAACATAGAAACAGAAGTATATTTACCTAAGCCAGCTTGGTTAAACAATTTTTTTGGAAATCTGAAAAATTTGTTTCTAGCAACAAAAAAATTTTGGTTCGATTTGTAGCTGACTAGGGAAGCAAACCTTCATTGACCTAACACAGAGGAAACGTTACTACAGTGTTACTCAAATTTGAAAGCAGGACCTTGGGGAATTTTTTAAAAATTTATTAAAAACCAATAAGTTTAATGAAATGTACATAGTAAATCATTAATTTTTGTGCTGATAACTCAAGAGTTAAAAATAAAAAAAAAATAAATAACTGGCCATTTCAGCCCTTGAAAGGACTTTGACCTAGCTTCTTATGATCAATTGTGTTGTGCGTGTTATTAAGTTTGTACACAATTGACCGAGAACCGGACCTACACGTTTAACGCCGACTCCGAACGGCGATGAACTGAATGTTCTCGTTCTCAAGAAGCTTTTACATGGCATTTTGATTACTCTCTGAGGTTTGCCATTGTCTGCAGAGAGGTGGCGGCCGTACAGAAAAATTATTTTAATTCAAATAATTTTCTGTCGCTGCTGGGGTTCGAACCCGGGTCTCCAGGTTCGTTGACATAGCGGCCACGCACTTTAACCTACTACGCCACGGACGCCACAACTAACTCAAGAGTTAACTTCTTGTTAAATGGCTTTGGCTCAGCTTTGTACTGGTTCAAACCTTATTCTTTGAGTCAAGTCGTTATTTATGAGTGGCCTGTTTACCATTGAATGCGATTGGAACTAACATTTGTGGCTTTTTTTTTGAAAAATTAAAGAACATTGAACACTGACTTCTGCCGTACACACATTTCTCAATGTTTCTTTTAGTAGTTGTGCTCTGTTACTCGACTGAAAATGTGGTGTTATTATATAACCTTCGGAAGAGTATTGACAAATGTCCACCTTTCATTCATCAGTAGAAATGCAATTGATATCTTTGATAGGTTTACATGTTTCTACCGAAAGGTAAACGTATTAAATAGTTCACTTTCGAACGATTCTATATTAAAGAAAGTTTTTGATGCAATTGAATTGTTTGTTTCATTGCAAACTAAACAACTATCAAGTTGCGATCAACTCTTGAAAATTCTTCTTCTGGCAGTAGTCAATACACGTCGTCAATAATATTTATAATTCCATATAAATTAATACATACACGCAAAGAAAAAAAACGTTTATCGCCAGTTTGCCGCAAACGAACTTCGTTTGTCGTGCTTGAAATCGTTTATTGCAAACGTTTCAACAGTTGTCATAAAAGTTGAACGAAAACTAAACAAAATTTTCAGTTGTGAGAAACGAGTCATTTAGTTGCAGGAAATGAATTTCGTTTGTCATAAACGCGAGTGATTTTTAAATTGCAGCAATTGAAAACTTCGTTTTTCCCAACTGAAAATTTTGTTTATTTTTCCCTTCGTTGTATAAACACAACGCTTAGTTTAGAGTTACTTTTTGGACAAATTGTTTCTATATAAGGAAATTGGTAGTTTGCTTAATACGCGGACGAAGATAGCAACAGAGGTGGAATTCATAAGAAGACGGACGGACATAATGAGAAAGATTATTAATATAAGATATATTTTTAAGTTGTGACAACTGAATATTCGTTTGCGGCAAATACAGCTCGCAAACGAAGTATAGTTGGTGAATTTTTCAGTTGTGGTAAACGAAAAATTTCTTTGCGTGTAAATTTATCAATATTCTCACGAATTTTAAATGCTTATGTGAGTTTTGAAAAGAAAGCCATTTCAGTCATTTATCGAAATTGTTCAAATAATCCTTGCACTTAATGTTAACAACCTTAAGTTGCTTACGATTACGTGTGTATGCACCTAAGCACTGAAGCCCTCCTAAGGACGACACACACGTAAGCTTAAGCTTCTTAGCTTTGACCACTTAAGTTTAAACGATTATAGAAAGCTTTTTTCCAAGCCAAATCTGAGTCGATGTGCATGGAACTTAAATACGCTAGATACTTGCACAGGGACTACTTGCTTGTTGACATGCTTTTTTTTTGTGATGTTGTTGATTTTTTGTTGTTGTAGTTATTGTTGTTGTTGTTGTTGTTGTTTTTGTTATTGTTGTTGTTGTTGATATCCAACTGTAGTGGAACGACATATTCCAATTAGACACTGGCAGCTCGAGAGTAGGTGGAACATAGTATAATTACAACAAATGCTTCAATTAAGTCTGCAAGTGAGCCAGTGAGCCTCAGCCAAAATGGCGTAGCTCACAATCGTCGAAGCAAGTAAAGTGCAAGCAGACCATAACGTGCTCGCTGTCTTGTCTGGGCACTTTAATACGGATCATAATTGGAATTAGAAATAGATTTGAAGTGGTGGCTAAAAAAGGAGGGCAGGTTGGTCATCAGGTTGAACAAACTGGTACTAGTCGAAAAGCTTTTGTGTAAATAAGATCACGTGAGTAATATTTTTTTTCTTGAAGCGGACATTGTTATGAAGAAGTGTCAATTAACTTTAAAATTTGTTAAAGAAATTGAGGTATTCGTTTCATTAGCAACATATTCAGAACCACAAACTTCTTTTTGGCGCAGAAGAGAGTTTACGAAGGTATTCAATTTATTCTGAAATTATTCTTTTTATGTTCAATAAGTTATAACCATGCTTTTAAAGTATGCTTTTCACGTGAGAACGTTACGTCTTACTGCTCAAGTTTCCAAACAAGTTGAATAAACATTTTTTTCATAATGCATCGGCGTTGCACGAAATTGCTACATTGTATAGGTGCTACAATGAAATTTATGGAGCGGCAGTAAAGGTTAATTCTATGACCTAGTGACAAAAATAATAAAAAATCTAATTACGTCATCGAGACGCGAAGGGAGCTGCTTGAGCAACGTAACTGCAAATTTGTTACATGGAATTATTACTCTCTAAAAAAATGTGCAATGGTTCAAAATATACTTCGCTAGTATAGGCTGGTCCTTAGTTGGAATTACACGAAAAAAAGCAATAAAAAAATCATGACGTTTTGAGGTCGCGGAAACAGCTATTACAAGTTCAAAGAATGCAACAGTTATGCAATGGCGTTACAAAGAATTATTTCTCCGTGAGTAGATGCGCCACGATAAAAGTTTTTAAACAGACATTAAGGATTTACTTGACCTTAAGACAAAAATAAAAAAAAATCTTGGTGTCATCAGGCCTCGTAGGCAGCAGCTTATGCAACAAAAATGCAATATTTTTGCATGAAATTATTACTCAATCAGTGGAGGTGCTACGGAAAATTTTATTTAAGGGGACATATAGGTTACAAATTTAAGAAAACATTTTTTTTTCGGGATTTTTTTTTCATAGAAGGATTTTCATAGAAGGAGAGAAGAATTTTTTTTTATAATTTTCATCCGCCGAAGAAAAACAAAATGGCGACCGATTTTGTAACCTTGAAAATAGATTTTTTTTTTTCAAATGGCTGCCATTTTGTTTTTTCTCGGCGGATAAAAATTATCCTAGTTCAGGCGGTGGCCACTTAAACAAGGATTAATTTGTTTTTTTTTTTATTTTTTCCTCAGATGTTCCAGACTGGTGATATCCTGCACACCGTCAATTTTTTGGCATTTTAAAAAAAAAAAATCAAATAATGTCAAAAACCGCTTCAAAAATTCTGAAAAAAATTTTTTGTATTCTTTAAATGTTAGTAAATATATGTGCAAAATTAGAAAACGATATCTTTTTTCCTTCTATGAAAAAAAAAATTCCCGAAAAATTTTTTTTTTTTAAATTCTAACCTATATGTTATGTCCCCTTAACAACTGATTAGTTTTTTGACCTCATCAGGAAAAATTTGAAATACAAAAATTTGGCGACATGATACTACGGTGGTAATCGCTTAATGCAGTGAAAATGCAACAACAAAGAGAAACCGTTGCATGGAATAATAACTCGGTGTCTATGGACGCTGCGGTAAATTTTAAATATCGACAATGAAAGTGAGGTTTTTATTCTTTTGATAAAAACAAGATTAAAATTAATGACGTCAACAAAACTCGTCACTAGGCTCCTCAGGGAACCGTTTAGTAATAATGCAAATACACCACCATGAATCGATGTATTGCACGAACCTAAGGTAAAAGTTTAAAAAGCAAAGGCAAAAGCAAAAGAAAAATCAAAATCAAAATCAAATTCAAAATCAAAATCAAAATCAAAATCAAAATCAAAATCAAAATCAAAATCAAAATTAAAATCAAAATAAAAATCAAAATAAAAATAAAAATAAAAATCAAAATAAAAATCAAAATAAAAATCAAAATCAAAATCAAAATCAAAATCAAAATCAAAATCAAAATCAAAATCAAAATCAAAATCAAAATCAAAATCAAAATCAAAATCAAAATCAAAATCAAAATCAAAATCAAAATCAAAATCAAAATCAAAATCAAAATCAAAATCAAAATCAAAATCAAAATCAAAATCAAAATCAAAATCAAAATCAAAATCAAAATCAAAATCAAAATCAAAATCAAAATCAAAATCAAAATCAAAATCAAAATCAAAATCAAAATCAAAATCAAAATCAAAATCAAAATCAAAATCAAAATCAAAATCAAAATCAAAATCAAAATCAAAATCAAAATCAAAATCAAAATAAAAATCAAAATCAAAATCAAAATCAAAATCAAAATCAAAATCAAAATCAAAATCAAAATCAAAATCAAAATCAAAATCAAAATCAAAATCAAAATCAAAATCAAAATCAAAATCAAAATCAAAATCAAAATCAAAATCAAAATCAAAATCAAAATCAAAATCAAAATTAAAATCAAAATCAAAATCAAAATCAAAATCAAAATCAATCAAAATCAAAATCAAAATCAAAATCAAAATCAAAATCAAAATCAAAATCAAAATCGAAATCAAAATCAAAATCAAAATCAAAATCAAAATCAAAATCAAAATCAAAATCAAAATCAAAATCAAAATCAAAATCAAAATCAAAATCAAAATCAAAATCAAAATCAAAATCAAAATCAAAATCAAAATCAAAATCAAAATCAAAATCAGAATTTAAATCTAAATCAGAATCAAAATCGAAATCAAAAGCAAAAGCAAAAGCAAAAGCAAAACAAAAGCAAAATCAAAAGCAAAAGCCAAATAAAATAGAAAAGCAAAAAAAAAACTTTGACGTTGTTATGTCAATATCTCCGATGTAGATATGCAACTTCCAACTTCCTTCTTTTTTCCTCAAGAAAGTTCATGGAAACATGAGATATCATTTAGTTCTTTTCCTCTTGAGCCAGCTGATTATAAACAATGCTTCAACGTTTTCCCCTGTCTTAACGTTAATGATTCTCGACACTTCCCGGATAGACCCTTTACAATACAATGACTTCGTTTTGTTTGTGGAATCGTAGAGCTATTATCTTCGTATCATTGTTGCAATTAAGAAATTTCTTTGATTGCCAACCAGCTTAAGAGCCGTTGCTGATGATGATCAAGCATTCACCCAGTTCAACAAAAAGCAAAACTCCACCTCCACTGGCACAACAGAGTAAACACGCTTTGTTTTTTTTTCACATATTTACTGTGTCCACAAATCTCATGTGGCCCAAAACGTGCTAGTCCACCGTTTTTTTATTCTTTTTTCTATAAAAAATTTCTAGCTAGCCTGGCTGAGATGCAGCAAGCGTGAGCTTGACTAACAGTTGATAGCTGCTAGCTGAAGCCCAATGATTGAACTCGACGGACAAAAAGAAGACATTTTAATTTGTCCGCAATTTGATTTATGTTCAAGTACGTATAGAGCGTCTGAAATCGTTCAACATTTTGAACGACGGCGCAGATGAATGATGAAGAGTACACAGGAAGCAGAAGTAACAAATCTCAAAATCGATTGTCTTTCAGTTGAAAACTTAAATAAAGCTGCGCATGCGCGCTTGTTTGTTTGTTTTTAGCTTTACGAACTGGGACAACTAGGCAGGGATGGAGCAAAGCGCAACAGTTTGTTGCCTGCCAACTTAATTGGCCAGCATGTGTTGCTCTACCAACTGTTCATGTTGTTGTTGTTGTGTTTATTTTTTCGTTGTTGTTCTTGTTGTGCTGTTGTCTTACTCTGATGCTGTTGCTGTTGCTATTGCTGCTGAGCAATTTTCATTTATTCTGTGCCGAGTAATGAATTTCTTGCTTTTACTTCTAGACAAATTGTTGAATAATTTTGCGATTTTTGTCTATGTTCTTGTGGCTTGTCTAACTGAGAATCGTGATCGCATGCGTTCCAAATTTTCGAATGTTTTTCTACTTCACTCTATGTTGTTGTTGTTATTGTTGTTGTTTTGTTAGGAGAAGGTTGTCACGTTACCGCCTACAAAGAATGTGTTAGAAAAATTCTAACAAACAAATACAAGCTCTGAAGGATGCAAATCTTTGCATCAGCAGCATCAGTGGAGACTCATGGAGTCATTGAGCCAGCCTTACAGTGGCATAGCTTCAATTCAAGATGCCTGAAGTGTATGGTTTAAATAAACAAAGGTATGATCTTAGCAAGCAAGCAAAGAGCAATGACTTACTTGAGTTTTCTTTAATTGGTTGGAAATTTTTAAAATTTCACAAAAAATAACAAACAACTGAATAGAAGCTTTTTGGTAAGTAAGAAGTTACTTTGAACCTGGAAGGTTGTCCAACTGTGAACGTAAAGTATCTTTTTCGAATTCTTTTACATATCGAACTAAGTTCGACAGGCTTAGTTCGTCCATATTCGATTAATTTTCAAAGTACGAGGTTTGTTCAAAAAATAATGGGAATATTTATTTTTTAGTAAGAATTTTATTTATTCATCCATATTAATATTTTCCCCTTCAAATTAGTCCCCTTTAGATATTATGCATTTATGGCAGAGCTTCTTCCAGTCCCCAAAACACTTCTGGAACACGTCCTTTGGGATAGTCTTCAGTTCTTTCAGCGATTCACTTTTAATCTCATCTAGGCCTGCAAAACGACAGCTTTTCAAGTTTCTTATTTTTGGGAACAGATAACACGCAGAGCCATATCTGGCGAATGTGGAGTTTGGGGCATAATTGTGGTTTTTTGTGTGGTGTGGTTTTTTGTGTGTGGTTTTTTGCTAAAAGTTTCCGATGTCTTTACGTCGAAATTTACCACTTTATGAACAAATTTTTCCGTAACACGCCTAAAAACTCAAAAAAAAAAAAAATTTAATGCATGTGTCAATTGATATCCCTGCGAAATTTAAAAATTCCTGTTACTTTTTGATCACACCTCATATTGTGTTTTTGTGAAATAACGGGTGTTTCTTTGAGGCATATAACTTTTCTTTCAAATAAAATACAGAAAAATTCATGAAATTCTCAATATTTTGGCTTAATTAGTTCGCAAATTTTATGGTATTAAGTGTTTGGAAACAATTTCAGGCTTATGGCTATAGGGACTGCGTCTTATGAAGACCATCCTGTTGGTCCGATTCTGTATCTCTTTTTCCAGCATAGCCGGCCTTTTCTCGATAATAACGCGCCGAATGTTGCTTTCCAACCGATCAGTCGTAACTGGTTTATCAGCATAGACCAGTGACTTGACTCACCCCCACAAAAAGTAATCTAACGGAGTCAAATCACATGACCAATGGTGGCCAATTGACAGTTCCATTTCTTGATCTGATTCGATCCCCAAAGTTCGTCCCAATAACACTTTATTGGTTGGTTTCACACAATACATGGCTTGTTGCACCGTCGTGTTGGAACCATTTATCACTAAGACGATTGATAATGATTTGGGGTACCAAAAAGTCGCGAATTATTAACCTATAGCGCTCACCATTGACGGTAACGTTGGCTCCATCTTCAGCTTTGAAAACGTATGGACCAATAATGCTTTCGGCACGCAAATTGCACCATACTACTGTGTGCAACCTTGTTCTGGATGTAAGGGAGCCTGGAGAGTCTCTTCAGGATTGTTCTCACTCCAAATCAACGCCGTAAATAGGTACTTCATAAGGGGGGGTTTACTGAAGCAAAATAAAATTATATATTATATTATATTTAACTTAATATCTGCTAACAAAAATAAGCAGTTAAAAATACACAATTTACAATTTATCTTCACACATAATATGTCAAAATTAAATATTTTGGAATATTTGCGTTTTTATTTAATATAGAAAAATATTCTGAAATGCTAAGGGGGGGTTTGAACCCCCAGAACCCCGCATATCTACGGCGTTGCTCCAAATACAGCTATTTTTCTTATTTATTAAAGGCTAACACAAGTGTGTGTTTCAATTCAAACAACTCATCGAAGCAATTCATGCCAAGCCATACCAACGACCAAACCAAATCATGCAATCCTTTCAAACGACAACGCCAATTCAAGCCATGTCATAGCAACCGATTTCTCAATTCATAGCTTGCATGGATTTGGTGTCTTCATACCGATTTTAATGAGTTGTCCTGTGCACCATGCAAACGTTCAAGTAAGCCATGTCATTATCGAATTCGATGTGCTGATTTGTTTGACTCATACCTAGCACTGTTGTAGCAAGCAGTGTTGCCAGAGGCCGAGCTCCAAATATCCCGTCCTCTTCTTTAAAACGCCCTATTTATCCCGTTTTAAAAATAAAAAAATCCCGAAAAAAATCCCGTTCACAAACCTTGCACATAGCTTCATGTTTAATTACTCGTTAATTTTTTTGGCTTGTTTCTCTTTTTTACCTGGTAAAGTCAAGTCAAAAAGAAAACGAATCCGACCATCCAAAATTGAATTCTTCTTCTTTCTCTTTAAAATATTCACAGTGTCATTGTGTTCAAGTTCAATTCTTAAACAGCTTTGTAAGGGTCTTGCTTTAAACAGCAAGAGTATTGCTTTTAATGTAGGGGAAATGGCTGGGTTGTGAACCGGGTTTTGTTTTTGGGCTCAAACTTTTGCTCAGAATAAAGATATCGAATAATCCAAGATACTGTTGGAAAGGTGAATATACAACGCAACTTTTTTATGCAGACAGATTAGCGTTTCGATCAAAATTTAACTCTTTACTGCCAATTTTCTAAAGACGTGATTTTTGGCTCTTCCAAAAATGTGGCTGGGTTGTGAAAAATCTGGCAAATACCAATTAAGTTGGAAAATACGAAGTAAATCATCAATAATATTATAAGTTCGATGTAGTTTTTGGGTGTCAGTTCTTTAGGCAAAAACCTCAAACAAATGGTGCAAAAATCAATATCCTCATCAGATGGTTTTGATGGTTCTTTTGCCTTAGGACTCTTGGATGGTGTTGGTTGTGCCTTCTTCAGTGATGCTTTTGCTAGGGATTTTGACTTTTCTGCTGTTTTTTCCTGCTTCAGATCATCAATTTTGTTTGGAGCAGTAAGCTCGCAGCTCTCCATTGCTTTTCGCAAAAGTTTTCACAGTTTCAAACACGATGTCTGCCACTGGCACAAGCAATATATCTGTACACTTCGGTGTAACTGCAAAAATTGCGTCATGTCAAAAGACAAATTTAGCAGTTGAAAGATTGGCGATATGTCAATTACTTACTTACTAACTTATCTGGCGCTTACAACCGTAGGTCGGTTTTGGCCTCGTATAAGAAATCTACGAAAATATAAGAAAAAATGAAACGAAATTTCCTCGATAATTAGGGAAAGAAAACAGTAATGGTTCACAACCCATCCTGGTTCACAGCCCAGCCCTCTCTCCTAAATTTTTGAAATTTAAAAAAAAAGTTAAGAAACCCGACTTGAGTTTAAATCCCATTTTTGGGCTCAAAATCCCGTGCGCTTTTTTGAGGTTTAAAAAACCCGAAATATGGGCGAAATCCCAGGTTCTGGCAACACTGGTAGCAAGCCACACTCAACAAGTTTGAACAACATGGCTTGGCTTGATAATGACTTGCTGTCGCACAAATCATTATTCAAGCAATTAGTCTTACGCTAGCCTTTATTATTTATGTATCCGTTTAGCTAGAAATGTAATGTGCTCTGTAAGTTTGGAGCGCAGAATGCGAATTTTGGAAATAAATTTCCATGATTTGTAAACGTTGTTGCCTTCTAACTTGAATTGACTGAGTAAAGGCATTACACTTGCCTCAGGTTCAAATTCATATATTCCTACGGCTTTCCAACATGTTAAGAACATCCTACATATATTTCACTTGATTGTCCCTTCCCTCCCACTAATCTATCACCTCATTTCGAACAAAGTCAGACTTGACTGAATAGGTATTACACCTGAAATCCATGGTTCAAAGTTAAAAAAAAAACAATATCCTTTATAAGTTAAAGGTGACTGTATAAGAACAATTGGAAAAGAAATTTAAGCAAAACAACAACAGTGAAGCTATTTTCAAACCATTATCTAAGGAGTAGCACATCACTTAAATGACCGCCTCGACTTCGGTGACTGTGATTCAAGTACTTACTTACTTACTTATCTGGCGCTTACAACCGTAGGTTGGTTTTGGCCTTGTATAAAAAATTGCGCCAGCCATTTCTGTTTTGCGCTTGCTGGCGTCAGTTGGAAAAACCAAGCTAACACCTGATCTTTCCAACGCATATGTGGGCGTCCTCTTCTGTGAAGTTTTTTTTCGCTGGAGCGTCGTTTTCCATTCGCCCAATATGACCTAGCCAGCGGAGCCGCTCGATTTTAACGCGCTTAACTATGTCGGTGTCAGCGTGCAGCTCATTGATGCAGATTGGACCGAAGATTTTTCGAAGGATCTTTCTCTCGAAGGCTCCCAAAGTCTTTTTATCAGAACTGCTCAGCGTCCAGGTTTGTGCTGCATATAATAGGACGGGCATGATTAGTGACTTATATGTAGAGCGTGAGTTTTGTTCGTCGAGAGAGGCTTCTCAATTGCCTACTCAGCCCAAAGTAACACCTGTTGGCAAGAGTTAACCTTTGTTTTATCTCAATACTGATATGTGATTCAAGTGATTGGTCGCATTTTTGATGACTTGATTTAATATGTGCGGGGGCAATAGCGCCTCGAATATTGGCTCTGAGCACATGGTTTATTAGCGTAGTTTAAGGACTTCACGTAGTCCCAGAGAAAATAATCGAGGGGGGTGGCATAATCGCAGCAGCCAATTACGAATGCCCGCCGAAAGATGACCCAGCCAACAAATTTCTCCTTAACCACTTCGAGCGTTGCTTTGCTTGTATGGCATTTAGCACCATCTACTTGGGAACACAGCAAACACAGTAGAGGTGGGTAACTCAGTGCTGTGCTATGGCACTGCAGTGTGCCATGTGTGCTAGCACACTAGTGAGCACACATAGTGAGTCAGGATGAAGACCAGCACTTTTGTGCTTAAAGTGTCTATTATGTATTGTGTGACACTCAGTAGTGAGCATGTGTGCTAGTACACTACGTTGACACACATAGTGGCACACCCAGTAAAGTTGGTTTTTGTTTCACTTTCGCTCACTTGCTATAATTGACAATATGCAATTTGTTTTATAGCCTATCCGCATAAAGTGCAACAAGAACTGAGCGCCAACTGTCAGTTTTCATTTACATCAGTGTTAACCCCGTACTACACACGCGTGTGAAGCAACCTTCGTCTTTTTACGTAAACACGAAAGAGTAAATGAGACAAATGCGGTTGCTGTGGTCGCAGCTGATTTGAATGTATTTCTTATGGGACGAATATTCGACTGCTTTTGCTTTTCGACCGCGAAGTGCTTTTTTCGACTGTGACACAATTGTGCTAGCACAGTGTGCTGACTCCTTAGGGTGCACATGTGCTAGTGAGTCAGCACAAAAAAAATTGTGCTATTACCCACCTCTAAAACACAGCTCGTATATAACGATGTTGTCGAGCTCTGGTCACAGAAAGTTGCTTAACATCGCTCAATATTGAGGACCATTGACGGTAACGGTGTCTCTTTCCTAATTTCGAAAGAAATAAGGGTCATGGATGCCGCTATGTCATAAACTGCACCAAACAGTCAATCTTTGTCTGGATTTATTGATGCTTGGTCAAACACTTGTGGATTGTGGTCACTCCAATAAAGGCAATTTTGATTGTTGATATAGCCGATGAGTCTAAAATGTGCCTTGTCTGAGGAGATGATTTTTTGGGCTTGTCTGAGTAGACGATTTTTTGGTCAAAATCCATATCTCCGGCCAACATTTTAGCGCCCATTTAGCAAACTCATGGCGTTATCTATGGTTGTCTAGCTTCAATTCTTGCGTCAGCACAATCTTATATGGATGGAGGTCCAAATCTAACTCCAAAATAAGCATGGTTGACTCTCTGGCGAGACCCAATTCAGCCGATCGGCGCTGAATCGACGTTTCTCGGTCTTCTTCGATACTGGCCACTACAAGAGCTGTTTTATTCACTTCACAGCAATCTCTGTACAGTTAGTGGCTTAAGGTTCAAAAGAATGTACTCATGCTTAAACTTTTCCACGCTGCGACGAATCGTCTGAGCACTGAAGCCATGATGACGACCGACCTCATGACGAAATTCACGTTGCGTTTTTATAACTGAACCGGAATATATTTCTCACACTTTCAGGAAGTATGAAAGTAGTATTTTATGATGCATGATAAAATGACAAATCTTTCTAAATATTTTGACAGCCAAATATCATTGCTACACTAAGGGAAATAACGCATATTAACATTATCCACGCCTGAGTATAAATTTTATTTAAATTTTTACGTGGATAAATCAAATATTTTCCTTACAACTTCTTTTTCCCGTATTTAAATTTCATTTATACCACACACCTACACACATATTCCATACAGCTGAAATAGCCGACAGCATCGCACTCTGTTCCTGCAGTTTATTTCTTGCAGTTGCAGGTTTCTTATAGTTCTCGTTTAGTTTTTGTTGCAAGGGTAATATAGTCTGGATGTTTGGCCAAGATTCTTTGTGATTGTGATGGGTGATCGCATGATCAACTTATGCAAGGTTTGAGTGACAATCGGACATTTTCTCACAAATGTCTTGCACCGATTGTCATTTTCCTGCATATTTAGCTTTTTGTTTTCCCTTCTTCTTATATCTTCAATATTATGGCACCAAATATCAAAAATAGTATAAAGTAGAGAACGAAAAAAGTAAAAAGAAAATAAAACATACCAACAAATGGTATTTGCTGCACGCAGCTCGTGAGAAATATTTTAAATATATATCTTCGCATTGTTCTTTAATTTCAATATTTTTGTATAAATAGTAAATATTTGATAGATATTTAAAAAAATTCATGCATAATTTTAATATTTTTTTATTAATTCTTTTTAAATGTTTTAATATTTTATTTAATTAAAAGAGTTTTTAAATACATTTTAAATATTTACGTAGTTGATTTGAGCAAATGCGTTATTGGTGCAAAATTGACTCGCTTTTTGGATAAATTAAAAAGTTTTTGGATAAATTTAATATTTTTTCTCTTAGTGTAGCTATGACAACTGCTGAAACAAAACAACTGAAAAAACCATCATTGCTATCTGGTGTACTTTTATTTATTCCCGAAATATATGTAGCGGCCTACGTATGCTTAGATACTATGATAAACCCAATATAGCATAGGTCAATATTAGAAATTAACCGTTAGGTTTTCCACAAATGTTGCCATTTTCTTTTATATTACGACTGCATGCTCAATTCTGTGAGCAACTGTAAATTATGAAAACTGAAAATTGAAAATTATGCTTGATTTGTGTGAAATATTCATTTTTACTAACAGTAAAATGATCCATACAGCATGAATTAGTTAAGGTCTGCAGTGCACGGAAAAGTTCAGAGTAAACATCAAGAAGCGTAAAAAAAATAATCTCTAAATTTGAACCTTATCTCAATTCTCAGATGAACTGCACTTAAAAAAAAATACTAAAAATTTCTACAACTGTCATTTGCACGTATGCTTTAATTAAATTGTTGACATTCAATTGCATCGGAGGCACACCGATGAAGAAATATGCAGCGGAAAAGAAAAATCAGCAAAAAAAAAAAATATCACACAACAAAAACAATCATTAAAACCACAACATTATGGATGAATTTATGGCACTAACCGAGTGCATTTTGCATGAGAATGCAATTAAAAGAGGAGAAATGCCTTCGAACTTTAGCTTCTCCCCTGGCCCTACTCCCAACATGTGATGTCACCAACCAACCTGGCTGGCAAAGAATGCAGCCAATGTAACAAGCAAGCAGCGCACAAGCGCAGCCGTAATTCCTACAGGATGCAGTTGCCTGCTGCAAATGCGGCATGAATGCATGGAATATGCAGCATCAAGTTGCCATGAATTAGCAATAGATGCAGCGGCAGTAGCAACAACTATGACGAAGCAACAACTATGACGTTGTTGCTCTTTCTATATCACGTATTTTCTCTAAATTAGGCAAAGACAAAAATGCTCTGCAACGGAAGGCAACACACAGGAAGAAGTTGCAACAATTGCTGGATGATTGGCAAGAATTGCAGCTGAGTGGAAAAAAAAGAAAGATTATCAGGTCATTTGCAGCGCATAAGAAGACGTCCACGACGACGACGACGGCAACGACAATATTTTGTGCATGAAGTAAATTTTATTGCTTTTTGCTTTTATTACAACTGCAACAGGCTGCTTGCAAATTGCGCCGCATCGCCAAGTGAGTCAGACGTACTGCAGGGGGCACGCAAATTAATATTTTTATGCATTTATGGAACTTGAAAAATTTTATGCATTAGCTGAGCCATGAGACTGAGTGTCTGAGCAGAGATTCAGATTCTTCATGCCACCGAGTGTGAAATGACTTTGCGTCATTTTTGCTGATGCTGCTGCTGTTGTTGTTGTTGTTGTTGTTGTTGTTGTTGTTATTATTGTTAATATGTGAACTCAAATGTTCTGAAATGCAAATTTGCGCAAAATTTTAGTGTTTTTAAATTGTTTAAATTTTCTGGGGAAGAAGCTTTTGCAGCAATTCCGCGGTTAAAAGCTTTGATCTTTTAGCAGATTTTCGTACCGTTTAAAGTGATTTTATTTAATTTTTCATCTTGGGAATATTTGCAAAGACAAATTAGTTAAATGAAGAGATATTTTCATTAGAGTAATGAACATTGATGCTACCATGCTTAAGTGTCGCTACAAATTGAGAAACAATTGAATTTTCAAATAAAAGATTGGATAGAAAAAACAGAAACCGCCAAAAACAGAAGAAATTTTTAATAAAAAAAAAAAAAAAAATAACAACGAAAATTTGCTAATTGCAGATGGAGATAATTTTTGCCGACACAAGATTTTTTTTTAATTTTTCAATTTCTTGCTGTTGCATGGATTTTGTCTTATTAAAGGCGGCTTCCAAACTTCGCTTTTGCAATTTCGCAACTCTAGGTGTCTATGCAACAAAACAAATTTGCATAGAATACATAAACAAAATATGCTCAAGCACTTAACATGTTTTTGACACACGCTTTGGCTGGCAAACGCAACAGCAGCATTGCAACAGCTTATTGCTGGTGGTCTATTCATTCAAGCGACATAGAGACATGTTTTTTTTCCATAAACTGCATAGATCTTTGTCTTAATAAGCTATTAGCAGTTATGCCCGGTTCTGCTCGGGATTTTGAATAAATTACTTTGTTCATCATCATTTTTTCTCTACATTTTTTAAAAATTCCGAAGAGTTTTGAAACAAATTCATAGGAACTGTTCATAACAAATTTCAGATTGTGCGGAATTTAAACATATTTGGCTTCCCAGTGAGCTAAAACTTAAGTTTTCGAATTCATTTATAAACCTTTTCGACCTAAATGAACTTTTTTTGTATCATTTATAAGACTATAAAAAAGAACCACGAATTGTACTTTTTGATGTAGAATACGTCATTCTCGGAGGTTTGTAGGACGGTTGATAGTGATCAAGCGGCAGTTGATAGCGTTTTTAGGTCACACTTTGAGCCTTTGGTGTGCCTAAAGTACTGATCGTACAATGCTCATGTTAGCACTTGTTGGTCTGCTTGATCCTCACTGGGAGAAAAGTTCATGTTTGACCTCTCTAACTTATAAAAACTTTTCACAATTACATGAAATATAAAGCCAACATTTGATGTTTCCATTTGCTTTGCGCATGGTTCTTGTATCTGCTGCATATGAGTTGCATGACTTTCATTCATTCGAATGGAACTGCGGAACTATATATTTCCGGGCAGAGAACGCAAATAAACTAAACGATCTCCTAAACGATATCCGGTGATAAAAAACCTTCATTTTTCATTCGTTTCGTTCGTGAGGGCTAACGAAACACGAAAATTTTCAGTGGAAGAGAGAACTAACGTAATTTTTATAATTTTCGCTAACGTGTCAGTATAGAAAACGAAACCAATTCAAACGTTTCCTCAATGATCATTGGTATGCAAAAGGCATTGAACTCAAACTCCGTGGATAGAGTCAGCATGCGAATGATGCTTGCCTCTTCTATCGCGTGGATGTCTGACAATAGATTCGGATTCAGCGACACATTTGTACCTAGTGTTCGCCCTAGCATCGAATTCGTAAAAATAAAAAAAAATTAGGTGGCAACCCTGTCACCTATCTTGAATTTAAAAATTCTGACTTCAGATTCGAAATCAGCGACCCCCTAAAACCGTTGGATAATGTTTAAAACTCTAAAAAAAGCATATTTTTTTGTTGTTATCCGACGATCGTTTAACGAATCGTTGTTTCGATTTCGTTTGTGTCTCTTCGTCGCTCAATCGTTTTGTTTTGTTAATGGTTTCGCTAGTTATAGAAACCGAAGAACAAAACAGAAGCCCAATCGTTCTTTTGTTGTTTGAATCGTTTTTGGTTCGTTCGCTTGAAAGATCCGAACGTTACAAAATAGAACGATTCGTTTTTGTTTATTTGCGTTCTCTGGTTCCGGGACATGTTTTGCAACTCGAGAGTACTCAATTTGTTATTTAGGTGTCTAAGGGAAAATGTTCCTTTTGCAAAAGTAATGGAGGTCGGCCATACAAATTTACCCTCTCCGGCACTCTCTTAAAGGTCATATGCTCAGGTGTTTGGAATAAATATACAAAAACCATAAAATTTATATGGGAGCCCCCCTAAGGAGTGGTCGGAGGGAATAGGTGTCTTATGGAAAAATGTTCCTTTTGCAGAAGTAATGGGGGTCAGTCATGCATATTAACCCTCTTCGGTACTCCCTTAAAGGTCATCTGCACAGGTGTATGGAATAAATATACAAAAAACATCAAATTTGTATGGGAGCCCCCCCTAAGGAGTGGTCGGAGGGAAAAGGTGTCTTAGGGGAAAATGTTCCTTTTGCAGAAGTAATGGGGGTCGGTCATAAAATTTACCCTCTTCGGCATTCCCTTAAAGGTCATCTGTACAGGTGTATGGAATAAATATACAAAAATCATAAAATTTGTATGGAAGCCCCCTTAAGGAAAGGTCGGAGGGAATAGGTGTCTAATAAGAAAATGTTCCTTTTGCAAAAGTAATGGGGGTCAGTCATACAAATTTACACTCTCCGGCACTCTCTTAAAGGTCATATACTCAGGTGTATGGAATAAATATACAAAAACCATAAAATTTGTATGGGAGCCCCCTTATGGAGTGATCGGAGGGAATAGGTGTCTAAGGGGAAAATGTTCCTTTTGCAGAAGTAATGGGGGTCGGTCATGCATATTAACTTTCTCGGGCACTCCCTCAAAGGTCATCTGTACAGTTGTAAGGAATAAATTTACAAAAATCATAAAATTTGCATGGGAGCCCCCATACTAAATTAATTTTTCAAAAAAAGATGTCATCAAAAGCCAATTGAATAATTTGTCTTGTCACTACGTCTTGTGTTACGACATAGTCGAAACTGCTGTGTCTTGTTTGTTCGGAAATGAGAAAGAATCATAGAAATGTTATTTTTCAGCACTACGAAATGAATCGCCGGACGAAAATGTCTCTCAGAAACGAACCTTTTTTCTTCGGATATGAGTTAAAAATGAACCATAGAAAAATGCTTTTTGGCGCTTGGAAATGAACGCTTTTTGTATCAAACGCCGGACTAAATTGCCTTTTGAAAACGAACCTTTTTTAGTTCAGAAATGTGTTAAAAAATGTATCTTTTTATATTATAAATTTTATTATTGCATAATATTATTACATATCGATAAGATGAACAAAAAATGATTTGTGTATGAGAAAGTGCTTCTACTGATATGATAAAAAATTATTATTTTTTTAAATAATCCAAGAATGCAAAAAAGATACATTTATAATTCATTTCCAAACTCATTTATGAACAAAAATGGTTCATTTACGAAGAATTTTGACCTACTAAAATGATAAATAAATATTATTTTTCGATTCAAAATAAGTTTTCTTTATGAATTTCGCAAAAGAAGTACAGTTTTAATTTATGGGAAAATCAAAAATTAAAAAAAAAGTTTCTACCCAAAAACGTTCGCAAAACTCTCATCTTACGAAAAACCTTCGCATATGGTGCAGTGGCTTGAATTTGAGTTTCACTCAAACAAACAAACATACAATAAGTTTTACTCATAAAAAGTTAAGTTTTTACTGTTGAAACTGCCAGCTCGCGTTTTTTGTTGTTGTTGTTGTTGTTGTTGTTGTAGCACGTTTAAGAAAAAAAAAAAAAACAAAAACAAACTAAGCAAGGTGACAACTTTTGCGATAGTTCAACACCATCGAGACAACATTTTTAAGTGTTCTGTCTCTAAGAATGCGTTCGTGTCAAGCGTTTGTTAATGGTTTGAATTAATTGGCGTTTATGCAGTGGGTTTGAAATCTCTAAAACCACTTAGATATCGGATAAAATAATTGTAGTCTTTAATTTTAAATGTATTTGCGACTTACCATTATTGTTAGCTGATTTAATTCTGAAAAAAAAGAAAAAAATTTCTCTGTTAATAAATAGTCAAAATTTGATTTTTGATGTTATATAAATTCTTATGTTTATATATTTTCTTTTATTATCTATAAAAAAATTCGAGTTTTATTTTTAATTAAAAATTTTAAAGTGTTTGTAATAGAAAAAATAAACTTAACACGAATAATAAAGTTTATAAATAAAGCGTAACCATTAAGAATAAAAACGAAAGACTTAAGCGACAAACTTGATGAAAAATCGAAATGGGCCACTTTAAAGTTTTGGAAAAATGTTTTGTTTTTTTTAATGAAAAACTGAAATTATACGAATAAACTTGCGGTTAGGTCCGAAAATAATTGGAAAAGCCGGAATCGGTGTTGGTATTGAACTTATCAATAGCACGCATAAGAAAATTTGTTTTTAAAATTAACAAGTTTGGTAAAAACCCATCATTTCTTAACTAAAATAACTTGCAGCTGAAATATTATGCAAACAGTTCAAGTTTATATGCTTTTTCATTTTTAATGATATATTAATTTGTATAACAGACTATTAATAAAAATCATAAACCACTCAAAAGCCACACACTTGCCATGAATTTACCTGCCACTTATCAATTTTGACATATAAATTAATATAAAAATTATGCACACTTCATGGTTGTTCTTTTGAAACACGCTGCTCTTAACACTTTATTGCTTCATCAACGTCGCTGAGCTATTTACTAAAGTGATCAACCTCGGGTTATTGTTATTGCTATTAATTTTTAATAAGTTTTCAAACGATTAATCATGGAGCTACAAACATTTTAAATTCACCGACAACATCAATATAAGAACTGGAAAGATTTTAAGATTTTTTCATTTAATACAGAAACGAAAAAAAAACAAACGATCAAAAAGAGGCGTAACCTGCATATTTAAACAGCAAACATGCAACCAGAATAAAAACACAAACCGTATTACAGCTAATAGCTTCCGCAAAATGATGAAAATAAACGTACTACCAGAGCATGTTTAATAAAATTAGTCTTATGCGATGTATGAGTAGCTAAGTAGCGCCGCGCATGCGCAACATTTTTGCACGTTTTTGCTGTACGATCAAATAAAACACAACACAGCTCAAGCCAGCAAAGAGCTTATCTTAAATAAATAAAAAAAAGAAAGAAACCCAAATAAATTAATTTCAATTTTTAGCACAAGTGAAAAGTTTTTCGCTTTAATAATCTTACGAGTACGTTCGTTCCACTAACTTAGTTCTGGCGCTTAAACTGCAGTTAAGCTAAATTGGAAGATAAACAAAGTTTAAAAGTCAACGTAATGCAATACGATGGCAAAGCAGCTGCGCTAGATTTTGCTGCTATCTACAAAATCCATCTAGTTGGTATCTAACACAGTATCTGTGTGAAGAAACAGCGTTTAGGTATGCGTGCTCATGCGTCTGTTTGTGCGTTTATTTAGTTCACTTGAAGAAACAAAGTTTAAAAGTTCACAATCAAAAGTGGGCAAAACTTAATGGAAAACGTGTCTAATCGTGTTTTCGTTCACTTGGGACAAAATGGCTGCAGAAGCTGCAATGTAGCAGTAACAGGTGAGGGAGCAACGCATAACAACAAATGTATATGAAGAAATCAAGATAGACTAAAAGTAGAGCAGTGCGTGCAAAAATATGAAGAAAATATGTCAAAAGTTCATGCAGCTGGGCTGGGAACGCATTTTAATAAAAAGTTTTTATGTTTTATGACAATTCATGTGCAGATTGAAACATTTTTCAAATAATTTCTTAAAAATAAAGTTATAAGTAAGTTGAACAAAAATTTATGAGTTGAATTATGAACTTAATTCGTTCCTGAGTTTGTTTTATTATCACTCTTGTATCACTCTGGGGAGTACTTATCCTCCCTAGGGATACTTCCAAGCGGCAAAAACATTGCTTAAATTTGCAGGCCAAGTTCTTAGCAACAGCTTTGTGAGACAAAATATTGCGTTGTAACAAAGTCATAAATTTTTTATGAAATAAAAGCTTAATTAAGTTAACTAAGAAAAACTCAACTAAACTCAAGTCTTACTCAAGCTTAAACTCAAACTCAAACTCAAACTCAAACTCAAACTCAAACTCAAACTCAAACTCTAACTGAAACACAAACTCTAACCCTAACTCTAACTCTAACTCTAACTCTAACTCTAACTCTAACTCAAACTCAAACTCAAACTCAAACTCTAACTGAAACACAAACTCTAACCCTAACTCTAACTCTAACTCTAACTCTAACTCTAACTCTAACTCTAACTCTAACTCTAACTCTAACTCTAACTCTAACTCTAACTCTAACTCTAACTCTAACTCTAACTCTAACTGTAACTCTAACTCTAACTTTAACTCTAACTCTAACTCTAACTCTAACTCTAACTCTAACTCTAACTCTAACTCTAACTCTAACTCTAACTCTAACTCTAACTCTAACTCTAACTCTAACTCTAACTCTAACTCTAACTCTAACTCTAACTCTAACTCTAACTCTAACTCTAACTCTAACTCTAACTCTAACTCTAACTCTAACTCTAACTCTAACTCTAACTCTAACTCTAACTCTAACTCTAACTCTAACTCTAACTCTAACTCTCACTCTAACTCTCACTCTAACTCGAACTCTAACTCTAACTCTAACTCTAACTCTAACTCTAACTCTAACTCTAACTCTAACTCTAACTCTAACTCTAACTCTAACTCTAACTCTAACTCTAACTCTAACTCTAACTCTAACTCTAACTCTAACTCTAACTCTAACTCTAACTCTAACTCTAACTCTAACTCTAACTCTAACTCTAACTCTAACTCTAACTCTAACTCTAACTCTAACTCTAACTCTAACTCTAACTCTAACTCTAACTCTAACTCTAACTCTAACTCTAACTCTAACTCTAACTCTAACTCTAACTCTAACTCTAACTCTAACTCTAACTCTAACTCTAACTCTAACTCTAACTCTAACTCTAACTCTAACTCTAACTCTAACTCTAACTCTAACTCTAACTCTAACTCTAACTCTAACTCTAACTCTAACTCTAACTCTAACTCTAACTCTAACTCTAACTCTAACTCTAACTCTAACTCTAACTCTAACTCTAACTCTAACTCTAACTCTAACTCTAACTCTAACTCTAACTCTAACTCTAACTCTAACTCTAACTCTAACTCTAACTCTAACTCTAACTCTAACTCTAACTCTAACTCTAACTCTAACTCTAACTCTAACTCTAACTCTAACTCTAACTCTAACTCTAACTCTAACTCTAACTCTAACTCTAACTCTAACTCTAACTTTAACTCTAACTCTAACTCTAACTCTAACTCTAACTCTAACTCTAACTCTAACTCTAACTCTAACTCTAACTCTAACTCTAACTCTAACTCTAACTCTAACTCTAACTCTAACTCTAACTCTAACTCTAACTCTAACTCTAACTCTAACTCTAACTCTAACTCTAACTCTAACTCTAACTCTAACTCTAACTCTAGCTCTAACTCTAACTCTAACTCTAACTCTAACTCTAACTCTAACTCTAACTCTAACTCTAACTCTAACTCTAACTCTAACTCTAACTCTAACTCTAACTCTAACTCTAACTCTAACTCTAACTCTAACTCTAACTCTAACTCTAACTCTAACTCTAACTCTAACTCTAACTCTAACTCTAACTCTAACTCTAACTCTAACTCTAACTCTAACTCTAACTCTAACTCTAACTCTAACTCTAACTCTAACTCTAACTAAAACTCTAACTCTTAACTCTTAGTATTAACTTTAATTCTTTTAAATTTCCTTCTTGTGTCAGAAAAATATCAAAGAAGCATCACTTGATAGTTTATGATTATGTGCGGACATAGTTTTAACATTTTTCTTGCATTCCATTAGAAACACTGATGCATCAATTTCCAATCAACATTTATTCGATGTGTTAAAAGAAAAGATCTTTTCTTTAATTTAAATAAATTCAGAATAAATTTTTATAAGAAATACCATTAATGACAGTTACCGCATAATTTTCCTCACAATTTAAATAAACATAAAAAAAAATCCTCTCGTTAGTTTTTATTACAACAAAATCGCATTAGCCGCATGTGCGTAGAACATGCATCAATTAACATTTTTGGAGACTTAAGTAGACTTGGCCATGTTGGGTAGTCGACTAATTTGGTGCTTAGCTCGGCGCAAGCGCAAAGTTTGAAAATTTAACTACAACAGCTCCATGTTAACGAAATCAAGGCAAGGCATCGAAAATCATTTGAATTAATTTTATGCCGAGTCTGTCACTAGAAAACAACTTTATTGACAATATTTAGCTGCAATGCGCAAAGACAATTTGTTGATACAGGTACGGAGAATAGTCAGTGTGAAAAAATCAACAGACAAGCAGAAAGACTGACAGACAAGATAGAGCCAATGCAAGGCATTTGAGCACATATCACAACCCATGCAACTGATGCACGGTTGTGCCTGCATTTACAGGGTCATTCAAATTCAAATGAAAATTTTTGTTAATTTCAAGCCTCAAAAAATAACAGAAATTTTCTTGTTACAGTAAAGCAATAATATAGATGCTGGTTCAATCATTAGCTTTGTTTCACAAAAATATCTCTTAAAGTTTAGTAGAAAAACAAAATAAAAAATAAATAATTGGAGACAAATGAGCCAGAATAAATCGATATCACACGGTTTGGCTTAAAATACAGACGTACCAAAACATGTGGTCATATATGGCAAAAATAATGTCAAAATTTATATTTGTTTGTAGCAAATTATAAACAAGATAGCTTTTGGCTCGCAACCTCAATTAAATTGGCTTTGTTGTGCTTGAATGAAGCTTTTTCATTACATGGCTTAAATTTGCTTTGGGGTGGCGATTAATTGAATTGTTGTTTATTGCGGTTGTTTTTGGTCAATTATTATTTTTTTATTTTATAATTGAATTTATCCGTTTTACTCGATTATAATTTTATTTATTTTCAATTGTTTAAAACTTTTAAAAATACATCAACCAATTATAGAATCTGTTGGGTTGGATTATTTAAACAAATTTGGTTATTTTTATTGATTTATGCTTTATTATAAATTCAATTAATATTTTTATTATAAAATGGTTTCAACTTAACAGCCATTTTAGAAGAAGTCTTTCACAAGCAATTGGGTTTGTAGCTTAATTAAATTTAATCAGTTGATGCGAATCTTTTTGTCGTATTAAATAAGAATAAGAGTTAGAGTTAGAATTAGAGGTAGAGTTAGAGTTAGAGTTAGAGTAAGAGTTAGAGTTAGAGTTAGAGTTAGAGTTAGAGTTAAAGTTAGAGTTAGAGTTAGAGTTAGAGCTAGAGTTAGAGTTACAGTTAGAGTTAGAGTTAGAGCTAGAGTTAGAGTTACAGTTAGAGTTAGAGTTAGAGTTAGAGTTAGAGTTAGAGCTAGAGTTAGAGTTAGAGTAAGAGTTAGAGTTAGAGTTAGAGTAAGAGTTTGAGTTAGAGTTAGAGTTTGAGTTAGAGTTAGAGTAAGAGTTAGAGTTAGAGTTAGAGTTAGAGTTAGAGGTAGAGTTAGAGTTAGAGTTAGAGTTAGAGTTAGAGTTAGAGCTAGAGTTAGAGTTAGAGTTAGAGTTAGAGTTAGAGTTAGAGTAAGAGTTAGAGTAAGAGTTAGAGTTAGAGTTAGAGTTAGAGTTAGAGTTAGAGTTAGAGTTAGAGTTAGAGTTAGAGTTAGAGTTAGAGTTAGAGTTAGAGTTAGAGTTAGAGTTAGAGTTAGAGTTAGAGTTAGAGTTAGAGTTAGAGTTAGAGTTAGAGTTAGAGTTAGAGTTAGAGTTAGAGTTAGAGTTAGAGTTAGAGTTAGAGTTAGAGTTAGAGTTAGAGTTAGAGTTAGAGTTAGAGTTAGAGTTAGAGTTAGAGTTAGAGTTAGAGTTAGAGTTAGAGTTAGAGTTAGAGTTAGAGTTAGAGTTAGAGTTAGAGTTAGAGTTAGAGTTAGAGTTAGAGTTAGAGTTAGAGTTAGAGTTAGAGTTAGAGTTAGAGTTAGAGTTAGAGTTAGAGTTAGAGTTAGAGTTAGAGTTAGAGTTAGAGTTAGAGTTAGAGTTAGAGTTAGAAATAGAGTTAGAGTTAGAGTTAGAGTTACAGTTAGAGTTAGAGTTAGAGTTAGAGTTAGAGTTAGAGTTAAAGTTAGAGCTAGAGTTAGAGTTAGAGTTAGAGTTAGAGTTAGAGTTAGAGTTAGAGTTAGAGTTAGAGTTAGAGTTAGAGTTAGAGTTAGAGTTAGAGTTAGAGTTAGAGTTAGAGTTAGAGTTAGAGTTAGAGTTAGAGTTAGAGTTAGAGTTAGAGTTAGAGTTAGAGTTAGAGTTAGAGTTAGAGTTAGAGTTAGAGTTAGAGTTAGAGTTAGAGTTAGAGTTAGAGTTAGAGTTAGAGTTAGAGTTAGAGTTAGAGTTAGAGTTAGAGTTAGAGTTAGAGTTAGAAATAGAGTTAGAGTTAGAGTTAGAGTTACAGTTAGAGTTAGAGTTAGAGTTAGAGTTAGAGTTAGAGTTAAAGTTAGAGCTAGAGTTAGAGTTAGAGTTAGAGTTAGAGTTAGAGTTAGAGTTAGAGTTAGAGTTAGAGTTAGAGTTAGAGTTAGAGTTAGAGTTAGAGTTAGAGTTAGAGTTAGAGTTAGAAATAGAGTTAGAGTTAGAGTTAGAGTTACAGTTAGAGTTAGAGTTAGAGTTAGAGTTAGAGTTAGAGTTAAAGTTAGAGCTAGAGTTAGAGTTAGAGTTAGGCTTTAAATTTAAGTTAGAATCCATAGATTTCTTTTTATTTTAGCAAAATTTTTATTAGTTTGTTGCTTAATAGAATAAATTACTCTAAAGTCCTCTTAAGGGCCTTTACAAATTTTAACGAAATTTAATCTTAAATTCTTTATGCTGTAAGTGGAAATAAAAACGTGCCAAAAAGACTTGAAATTTTTTATTTTTTTTTGCAACAACGACGACCACAGCAACATTGGTTGATTAATCACTTAATCGACAAGCTATGAGATTTTTCGCTTTTAATTAAACAGTTGTTGTTGTTGTTGATATTGTTATTATAGCATTGTCCACTCAAACATAATTAATTGATTTTTAAAATTAAAAAATTTTCAAACAACTGCAACGACCACGAAATGTTCATAAATCAATTAATTACCATATCAATGGCAGTGACAGCAGAAAAAAACTACAATAAAATAAAAAAATCCATACAAAAATTTTTAAAAAAGACCATTACCATAACCAACAATTGCCATTGACAGATTTTTTTTGGTCTCGATAAACTTTCAGTTTTGTACCTGAACCAACAACAGCCGGAAAACGATTGATTATGCCATGATTAAAGCATGAAATCGAGCAAAACACGCTGACTAAACGTCAACCATTTCTGTGCGTGCAGCTAATGAATGAGCAAATTTTATAAAAATAAATTTTAATAAAATAAATTAAGTCAAAAATATTGCAAATTAACAACTTCAGGCAAAAACCACAACAATAACTATGATTTTTAATATGCATTATATTGATTTAATGGCTGCTTGAAAAGAGTGGTAATCACTTGAAATATTCGTTTTTTTTTTAAATATTTTGCATTTTTATGACAGCTGTCAGTGAGCTCAGCGGCGATAGCGTCCTATTTTGTAATTTTTTTTTTCGTTTTGTATAAATTTTATTGTTTATTAACTGTTAAGCTCAGCGCTATGAAAACAATCAATTCATATAAATAATGGCCTAAATGCTCATTAGTCTTGATTAACGTCATAATTAATAAGGTCTATTTAGTGTTCATAACAGTCGGTTTAGTGTCTCGAGACAACAGTGCTCTTTTATCTGCTCTGTTAACATCGTGACTTTATAACAAAACTTCTAATTAAAATAAAAAGAAACTACCAGACTCTTGGGTTCAATAAAGTTTTCAACACAAACAAAAAAAAAAAAACAAAAAAAAAAAAAGAAAACAAAAAAAGAAAGAAAACCTCTGTGAAAAATAACAATTTTGCCCAAATTGCAATCGTGCGAAACCTCATTAATTTTTATTCATTGCCAACAACAGCAGCGTCCTTTTAACAATTCAATCCACAGTCGAAACAAACAACAACTTCATTAAGCTTTTGTCTAAATAATACTTTTGAAAATTTCTTTTTTAAGCCGGTCTCGAAGAAGTCTGACTCACGTGACTCAGTGACGTACGAGCACAACAGCTGAACGAACTTTCATGCTTATGGCTTTATTTCGACTTGCAATGGGCTATTGCAATGCCAACAACAATAACACAAAACAAGCAATAATAATAATAGTAATAATGAAAATAATAATAATGTAGACCATAACAATAACATTTAAAATGGCTCTCACTTACCTTCTACACCTTAGAACTATGACCATTACAATAGCACCTATAAGAGCTGATATGATTGAAACTATGATAAGGGTGAACGCCCAACCGAGTTCGCCGGAAGGATCTGAAAAGAAACAAGAAGAAAAGCATTAAGAAGGTGATAAGTATAAATAAGATATTTGTATTGCAAAATATTGGGGTAGGCACAGTAGTACATTTATACAGTTATAACTATGCAGTAGTGCACACTAATTGTATATGATTGCATTTTCAATTTTTCTACTGGTTGGTTATAAGTAAATATTCAAAATAATCGGAAGAGACTGTCAATCATCTTATTTTGTTTTTATTAATGCTATTGATGGTTTTTCAAATGGCCTTTTCCATTATTTGAACTAAAAAATTTTGATCAAATAAAAAAATTTTCTAAAATTTCAAAATAAATGCTTTTTAATTATATCATTTTCATTAGAAAATTAGGAGTTCTTAAGAATTTTCAATACCAAGATATGCTGTAAAAAGTAAAATCAAATCGAAGTAGATTTGGTACCCTCTATACTTATCAATTCTACTTGTTTCCGGATAGAGAATTAAGTAAGTCTTTAGAGTCATTCCATATGACATCATCATATCGGCGTCGTCGCTCAAGTTTTGAATTAGTAAAAACTTGGTGGATATTTGTTAAGGATTCGTTTATTCGTTTTTTTTCCTGTAGTATTGGAACATTCAAATTATGACAAATAACAATTCTTATGGAGAAGAATTTTGTGGTATTTTAGTAATGACAGCACTTGATTGTAACATTGGTGCTGTCGCCAGCTTAAATCTTTTTCTTTTTGAATGAGCGGCCAAAATGAAATTGATTTATTTCTTGAGTTCATTTTTCGTTCAGTTGCATTTTCTCTTCCCGCTCTAGTATTTAAAATTATCAAAAAATATAAATATGAATATATATTTTTCTGTACAACGTGTTGTAATGCTGATGAAATAGCATTAATATGCTCAAGTTCTTGACGCGACAGAAAGGGACCATTATAGCCCGAACACAATACGCGCGACGACCGGCAAGCGCCAATTGTCACTTTTTTTTTACATGTATTTCTTATGGGACGTATTTTGGAGACTTGTAGCTCAACATTGTCGCGCGACATTGCCGTCGGCTTAAATTTAATTTTAATTTGACAGGCAGCAAAAGCAAGTTTCCGCCATTGTTTACATTGGTTATTACTGGTCACATGCAGCAAACTAAACTGTTGTGAAATTTATGGTAGCGATGGTAGTGAGGGATGTTTTGTTTGAACTTTATTCAGAGTTGTTAAGTCTGCATTCATATTCAGAATAAGTACAACTGAATATCGACATAAAAATCCATAAATTAATGCAAAATTGATTTATAAATAAAATTTTAATTCACATTTAATTTTTAAAACTTGATTAATTATTCATTTCAATAAATAATTTTTGTTGTCAATTTTTAAATTTTTTATTCATATGAAAACTATACACAAAGAATGCAATTCACAAAGAATTTTAGAATTTGCAATTGTTTCTTAATATAATTATATTTTAATCTTTATTAATTTTTTTTATTCATTGTTCATTTGTTATTCATTATTCATTTGTTATTCATTACTAATTTCTTAGTTATTATTGATTTTTTATTCATTAATTGATATAAATTTAACGAATAATTAATAAATTTTTTAAATTTGAATGTGAAATAACATTTTTATTTATAAATGAATTTTGCATTAATTGAACAGATTCTTATTTCGTTATTCACTCATTCAACTTTTTGAAAATAAAATGAAATTTAATGGATCTTTTTCAGCTCTGATTGTGTTGTTATTCTAAACGGCAACTGTTGAGTCGGCTGAAAACAGCCATTGTTTTTTGTGTACTATACATGCTGCTGAAGTTTGCTGGTGTCGCGTGTATTATAATCAAGTCGCTCAACATTTCTCTACAACGACAGATTGGAGACGTGTTGCTCGCCGTTCGTCGCGCGTATTGTGTTCGGGCTATTAGCTGTCAATTCGCTTGAATACTTTTGTTATAGAGAAAAATATTTTGTAGTTTTGTAGAAGCGACATGGCTTCCTTGCAACAATGTTGTGGTTGTCAGTTTGAGAGCATAAACACTTTGAAAACGACAGCAACATTACGACGTATCGCTACTGATTATTTTAAACGTGGCAGCGACGAGAGAAAATGCTAATAAGACATAATCAAATTCTGAGAAAATGTGCCATTTCACGCTTGTCGCCCTTTAAATTTTGAAATAATAAGTCAAATTAATAATCGAATTAAATTAATATTTACTACAAATTAGTTTTAAATAATCAAGCTATTTTACATTAATTACACTGAACAACAAAATCAATTTTTTTCCAAAATAACAAGGTTCCGACAATGGATTCTGGTAGAGGGGACAAATAAAAACAATACAAGTGTATCGGGTTTTGAAAGTTTACGCCTGGGTCTTATTTTAGGGGGGATTTAATTTTCCCCTTTTTTGAACCTTCTTATAGTGAATCGGCATAGAAAATCATGTTTCATGCTATTCTTACATTTTGGGTAAAGGATGTGTTCTGAGGCTTTATGTAAAATACTGTGAAAAATATTTTTGTGGAACATTTTAACGCCCTAACTTCTCAATTTATGGGTCTTTTTTGAACTTTTTGTGATAAAAGGCAAAAACGACCCATAAAACAAGGATATAATGGGTTAGAATGTTCCACAAAAAAATTTATCGTAAAATTCTACTATAAGTCTCTGAATACACCAAAGCTGCAAGTTCAACTTAAATGGCAGAAATTAGTCAAAGAATTTGAAAAGTGTAAAGTTTTTAAAAAATCATCTACAATGCCATGTATTGTTTGATCGTTAGCTTTTCATGCGTTTGTGCTGCGAGAGCTTCCATAAAAGGCTTACACCATGGTATAATAATACATGGTAGCATTGACAACTGCTTATTTTCTCTTCAACAGGAAAACATAAACTGTCAAAAACAGCTTTTTGTGGAAATACATCAGCAGCATGGTATAATAATACATGGTAGCATTGACAACTGCTTATTTTCTCTTCAACAGGAAAACATAAATTGTCAAAAACAGCTTTTTGTGGAAATACATCAGCAGCTGCTGTGGTTGTTGTTTTTTTTCACTTCAACGTTTTCAACATTGCTTGTGTTTTCAATGGCGGATTGTGAGCGCTCTCTTTTTGAGTATATTTTTTGACAGTATATGATTTCCCAAGCAACTGTCAATGCTACCTTGTATTATTATACCATGGGCTTATACATCGGCGAATCTGTTCGTCACACGGCGGCCATGTCCACACAAGTTCGCTAGTTAAAAAGCGATGTTCGACAGTTTGTCACACGGTTGGCCGTGTTTACAAAAATTTTTGATTTTCTCTGTCGAACAAGGGATGCTGCCGAAAATTATGACAAACAACAACAAAAATCAATGGCTTGTGTGACGAACAGGTTCGTTCAATTTGAACGCTAGCTTTTTCACACACGTTCGAGCCGCCATATTGTTCGACGAACAGATTCGCCGATGTGTAAGCCAAAAAAAAAAAATAAAAACGTCATTTTGACGAAGTGAATTTCATATATTTAAAAACGTCAAAAAATCGTCATTATCTTCAAATCAATACTAGAATTATTATTATTTTTTTATAATCGTTTTTATTTATGTTCGATACATATGGGTTTAAATAAAAATTAAATAAAATTTTTATGAATTCATTTATATCAATAGAGATCAGTGATTTATATATAATATAGTATAATTAAAATGATATCTAAAGTTAAAAAATGATTACATCCAATTTGAGCTTGAAATTTCTAAAACTTCGACTAGCGTTTTATTTTAAGGCCAATTTGCACGTTTGACAAAAAGGACTACAGTTTTATTCCTTTTATTTTATAAAAAAATAAAAAATAAAATTTTTTCGGTTTAATAAAGAGTTCTTGGGCGTTTAATCGTTCCATTTTTTTTTTTTTGATACATATCTTTTGATTTATTACCTAAAACGTTCTAAATTTTGTGCATTCAAAATAAATATTTTTTTTTTAAGCAAAAAATATTATTTTGTCAAAAATTAATGTTATTCAAAAATCAACCATCAAAAGCTCAAAAACTTCTTACTAAAGCGAAAAAAATGTTATTTTTTTTTCAGATGAATCATACTCCAGATATCTTGCTCACCACAAATTTAAGGACCTTTCGAGGCATTGCGGTTTTCTACCTCATCGACGAATATTTTTGGACCAAAATGTTAGGGATAAATCTTGAATAGTTCATCTTTAATAGTGTAAAATAAATTTTGGTCTAAAATAAAATGTAGCTTAAAAAACATTTTAAAAATTAGTATTTTTTTTTTTTCGAAAAACTCCCGGAGGCCCTTAAGTCCTTTTTGTCAAACGAGAAATTTAACCTTAAGGTACAATAGTATATCAATATAGCAATTTCTTATTTGTATAAGGCTTTATAATTGTATTTTTTATTAATTGTTTTGTTATTTCTAAATCGTGACAAGACGAACTGTTTAATCTTAAATAATCTTTGGTATATAAAATACCTTTCAAGGTTTCAGTGCACAAACGGTTTCTGATTTTTGTTTTGAGAAAACGTGCGTTCAAAGTTTGCTGACGAATAAGGTAAACTTAAAATGTTAAAAATGAATTTTCCCCTTTTCTGACAGAACAAACTGTTTTCCAGAAACTTTCAATTTCTAGTTCTTCTTTTAAATCAGTAAAAAGATTATTAAAATCTAAATTTCGAACTTCGCGAAACTCAGAATCAAGGCTTTGAAGGCCGTTTTCGGAAATAATATTAGGGAATAGTTTCAACAAATCGGTTAAGGAAACAATTTCACCTTTTTTAATTTTTTTGGATCAATGAAAGCTAGAGATTTCAAAATGCTGCTTTTAAAATCAAAGCGTTTAAAAAACTGATTGCACATTTCTATGTAAAAAGAAATACAATTATTTTTATATGTTAGTATCTCAATTGGATTTAACGAATCGGATAATTCCTCTAATTTTAATTTAACCTCGACACCCAAATATAGCTGCTCTAAATTAATAATATTAGAAGAAAGATTAACATTTATGCTATCAATATCATTTTGCTTTAAGCACTCGGGCTTAAAAAAATTGTCTAGAATTGTTCGTACAAGACGACTAACCTCATCATACATTTTATGTACTTGTTTTCGCTTTGGAAAAGTTTATTTAAAAGATTAATTTTAGGCAAAATATATTTTAGAAATTGAAGATATAGTAAATTCATTGGATTTTGTAAATTTTTTAGAATAATTTTAGCGTTGTCAATGTTATCTGAGCTTACTGCAAATCCAAAATAAATTTTGAGCGGCTCATACAAAGTTAATATACGATTCACAACAATTTCTAATTATAGCCAGCGGGTTTGACTTGGCTGCAAAAGTTTAATTGGTTTTTCTTCTAATAATGTTAAAATTTCTGCAAATTGTGAACTTCTCTTTGGGTTGTTTTGAATATAATTGTAAATGTCTCTTACCATAGATTCGACACTCGATGGAAGTTTCAAACACGCGTATGAGGAGCATAAGGCAAAGGAATGGCAAATACATTTAAAAATTACAAGATTTTTACAGTCAGTTTTTAAAAGAGATGCAACCGAATGGTTCTGACCAGTCATGTTATTCGCACCATCAGCCGCGAAACCAATTAAGTTTTGTTTATAGTCTATACCATTTTCAAACAAAACTTTTCTTATAGAATTATAAACACTGTTGGCACTAGCTGATTCCACTTCGACAAGATCAAGTAAAAAGTCATAGACTTTGAAGTCTATTAATGTTCTGGCAACAATACTAAAAATTTTTGTACATAATATGTCTGTAGACTCGTCGGCACAGATTGAAAATTTATTATTTTGTAATAATCGTATGATATTTTCGAATTGTTGAGCTCCTAAAACGTTCTTTACCAAACACGTTGACTTCGTCCGGTTCGAATGAATTTCAACAGAAATTTTAGAGTCAGCGAATGAGGTTCTCTCCATTTTTAATAAATGATCAGCCAGGTTAAAGGCGAAATTATGCTCAGCGATAAAGGTTATTGGTATTTATAAGATATTTTTAACAGTAATATATAAAACGAGTCAATCAAAAAACGTCATTTTTGGCATAAAAATTAATGAAAAACGTCAAGTCATAATTGAAGCCAAAAAACGTCAAAATGACGATAAATCGTCAATAATCACATCACTGGTGTAAGCCCTTATAAACTCCATGTTGCTCTCTACTCTATTCTCTCTTTGTTCTCAGCAAGCACAACGCAACAAAATAAACAAACAAATGCACATACATATATACTTTGTGCTCTTAAAACAAAAGAACAAATGACTTCATCACACCAATTGCCAATTGGATTGAAGTAGATGCTAATATGTTGAAATAAGTCTTGAAACGAGATTAAATTAGTACTTTATATAAATGTTAAGTTCTATTGTGAATATTACTCTACGCTACATTTCGTGTATTGCCGGTGCTTTACGTTTGTATAGTTCATGCATTAATAATAATTAAGTTAACTCAAAAATTTCATACTATTCTAAAAATAAAAGTAATTTATTTTGAAAAGGATTGAGCGTTCTAGTTTTTAAAATATTGGCAATTTTGAATGTGAAATCGTTGAAATCATCTTGACATTGTATTATAAAAATATTTGAAATAAAAAATTTTTGAATATGTTAAGAATCTTGTCAAGACTTTAGGCATTCATTCCTAAAAGTCAATGAAAATCAAATAATAACAAAATGAATCCTTTCTTAAATTTGGAATGTCTGAAAAGAAACTGTTCTTTCAGAAGTAGGTATGAGCCAGAAGAATTCTTCACTTTAAGAGGTATTTTAATTTATTCTGTCTTAGTTTCTGGAATAGTTTGTATGAAATGTTAAAATTACTTTTTTAAAAAAAATCTCTAAAAAGTTCAGGTAGTGTTAAATTAGAGAGATCTGGCAACACTAAAGAAGTCGAATAAATGAATAGTCATTCGGATGAAGTAAGTGGCTTTCACACATTGTATAATTATCAACGTATCATTTTGAGAACTAATTTCTGAACTTGCTCCACTGTGCTTGTCTCCAACTATCAACAAAGGCTATAAGCTTACAAATTTATGAGTTTATTTAAATACTTAAAATTAATGAAATATATAATTATTCCCCCTCCTCAACAAATTGGTCTTAAATAAATGATTAACTCATTGCTTCCCTTTGCTGCCTGAATATAAACAAGAAAGTATTGGCAGGAATGCATTGAAGCTAATTTTCTCCTTCGTTTTTTTTCCATGCTGTATAGTTTAAGTTGAACATTTTCGTGTCAGGTGGCAGTAATGTTTAACTTGCCATAATGCAGGCGTTGTTATTGTTATAGTTGTTGTTATTATTATGATGATGATGGTAATGATGATGATAATGATGGTGGTGGTAGTAGCAATTGCTGCCGTAGATGGCTCATGGGAAATTGTTGCAAAATAGCAAAGCAGCCAAAGAGTTTCTAGGGGTTAAATATTTAATAATCAGAGTGCCTATATAATTAAAAAAGATTATTAAGAAGTTAAAATTTGTAAGGAAAAGTGTTAAATTAAATAAAATTGAACGTATTTTTATTAGGTTTTGTGAGAAAAATACACGGAAATTATACTTTTTTAATAGCTATAGTTATAAGTTGCACCACCCACTGTCTCCATAACAAACTATATTATTTTATCGCACAACTCAGTTTCAAAATCAACATCATCACCAGCACCATCATCATCATCATCATCATCATCATCATCATCATCATCGTTATCATTACCAACATCATCATAAGCAGCAGCAAATGCAAACTTGAATAAATTCCTCACAATCCTTGTGTTTCCTCATTATCCTAACTTTGCTGCGGCAGCTGCTATCAAAGCAGTGCCATCTAAATGCCAAAAGGTTAATCGTTTCGTTTGAACGTGGCCCCAAAACGACAACAACAACAACAACAACAACAACAACAATAATTACAGCAAACACTTAAACTTGAGATAAAATTTTGCTGTAAGCAGCATCAGCAGCAACGACAACAACAACAGAAATAATAAACATTTCAACTCATTTCAACGTTCATAAAATTTTGTTATCCTTATCCTTAAATTCTATTTTTGCCAACTTAAAGGAAAGATGAACAGATAAATAGATACCAGCTGAATATGCTCGTTGCCAGACTTCATAGGAAGCAGCCAGCTAAACGCTTTGTTTTATGACCACCGAAGTGTGTGAGCCGAAGACATGACGGCAAACATGAAAAGGGGAAACTAACATCAAATCTGACCTCTTTTTTTGCCCCTTTTGACCTCGGCAATATTTATGAGTATCACTTTTTGTTTTTTTTGACTGATAAACTGTCTGTGCAACTGACAGTCATCTTTGTTGAATGCTGACGCTGCTGGTTTAACTGCTTAGAAAGATGCCTTTGAAATTCTCTCAAAGCATTAATAAAAAAAATATGGACATTTTTTAACTCAGAAACTAAGTAACTGAGTCATTAAAAACAAAAGAAATCATTTTATAAACCCAGTGAACTGGAAATTACACGTTTGCAAACATTTACGAATATTTTTGGGTGGTAAAGTTCGTTTGGGGTACTCGCAAATGATTCGTACTTGAATCGTTGTTCGGAAAAAGTTCCCTTCAAAATCTAATCTTTTTGAGTTTTCACTAACGAGCTCGCAAACGAATCAGAAATAATACTTTTTTGTTCATTGAAGTAGGAGATAGAAGACCTTCATAAAACTTACGATTTATTGTTCTTTTACTTATACTTCATAAAACTTACGATTTTTTAAAAGATATATTTTATCTTTTGGTAAAAAAAGCTTCAAAAACAATCCATTTTCCGTTCGCAAATGAATGAAAAATGAAGTTTGAAGACGAAAAAAAAAAAATAATTAAAAGTGTTACGTATTTTTTTTTTTAAAATGTGATTTTTAAAAATTATCTAATAACTTGTATTTGTTTTAAAAATACAGAAAAAGAGACAGACAAGAAAATATAACGAACTTATTAAAAAAGTTTGGAAACAAAAATTTTTAGTAGAAAAAAAATTAATCTCGAAAACGGTCGCAAAACTCTCACTCTTCGTTCAACCTTCACTTATAGCTAACTGACTTGAAATCAAGAATAATAAGGTGCTTATTTGAAAAATTTTTAAAATTTTTCTTATAAGTTCGAAAATCAAGAATCGTGTCCTCTGGGAAATAATTTGTGTTTGCAATTGTTAAAATCAATCAGTGTTAGATTGTTGTAAATTAAACTCGCTAAAGTTTTCGTAAAAGTATCATTTATGATTCAATTGCGAAGTATTTTCTTAGCATATAAGAAAATGATCAGTAATGATTCACTTGCAAATTAATATGTTAACAAAAAAGTATCATTTATGGTGCATTTTTAATCTAGTTCTTGTGGCGTTCGTGGTGTAGTTGGTTAAAAAATAAAATTTTTAACTTTAAAAAAACAGATTATGTTAAACTTAATGCTCTTCTCGCGCGGATTGACTGGTCCCCAATTTTAAATAATAGGTCTTCGTACTCTTTTTATGATGTCGAATCTTCAGTGCAGTTTTTCAATGATACCTTGCAAAATTGCTTTTCATTATCTGTGCCAAAACAAAAAAGTAATTTCAAGCCTTTAAACCCTCATTGGTTAACTAGTGAGCTTAAGTCTTTAAAAAATTCCAAAAATCGCTTATTTAAGAAATATAAAAAGTCAGGCTCTAATTTAGATTTTGCTTGCTATTTCTCTTGTCGTTACAGATATCAACTATTAAATAAACAATGCTACTCAGCCTATATAGCCAAAATAAAAACTCAATTCAAAGATAATCCGAAACTTTTCTACACTTTTGTCAATTCAAAACGAAAAACCTCCAGCTTCCCACCTCTTATGAAATTCAATCATGAAGAAGCATCTTGCGACATCGAAGTTTCCAACATGTTTGCAAACTTCTTTAAAACAACCTACTCCGATATACCATTGAGCATGAGTCTTGAATATCCTTACCTACCACCAGTTAACTCTTTTGAAATCCCCGTAATAGATTCTAATATAGTTATGCATTACCTTCGACAAAATAAATCTTCTTTTACGACTGGTCCTGACGAAATACCGAGCTGCATTTTAAAACATTGTTCTATTAGTTTGTGTTCTCCCCTATCAATAATTTTTAATACATCCTTGCACAGTGGTCATTTTCCCTATACATATATGGAGAAAATCTTATATAATACCTCTTCATAAATCCGGCTCAAAAATTGATGTTTCCAATTACCGAGGTATCGCAAAACTAAGCACAATCCCTAAGTTATTTGAGAAAATTATAACTGATCAAATAACCCACGTCGTATCTTTCTCCATTTCCACCTCTCAACATGGTTTCTTAAAGGGAAAATCTACGATACCCAGCTAGCACAGATTGTGATTTGTAACAAAAATATGTTATTATTCGGTTGTAATTCAGTTCTTTTAAACAAATTTTGTCATAAGTTGGTTATATTAAAGTTTCGAATAAGCGATGTGCAACAAATCATCCGGTTTGTTCCAAATCAGTTACACTACAGTTTTAATTTTGTTACGAAATAATGCATTAAGTTGTCTTATGTTTTTATCAAGTTACTGTAAAGTCAAAATAACTAAATGTTGAAAACTTCGAATTGAGATGTTCTTACTAAGTTATGGTGAAGTAAATATAACTTAGTTTGATATATAAAAATGCATATGCGCTTTTCCTTATTATTTTATTATAACTGCAATAATTTTCAGTAGAATATGACGCTAGGAATTTAAGAAAATGTATTGATCGAAATTTTTTGGGTTTTTATGCTGAAATTAAAAATTTAAAAAATTTCTTGTTTCCAATTTATTTTCAAAAAGCTAATTTTTGAGTGGCGCGTGAATTTTCCGGAGGCAAAACATCCACATTCAGCGAAAAACTGGCATTCGTCGTAAAATTTTAGTGTACATATCACGAATTTTTCAATTTGAAAGTACTTATTTTCATTTTATTAAATAGTGTCTCTGACTTTTAATACATACTTAAGAAAACTTATCACTAGTTACATAAAAAAATTTATTTATGCTCAAGAAAACATTATTAAAACTTAACAAAAACTTATTTTGTTTTAATCATGAATATTTTTGTCATAAGTGCTCCTTTTTGTTATGATTCTGTCATTATAACATTACGCAAACGTTCATATAACTTAAATGTAACAAAAATAATGTTCCAGTTGCAGCATTGCAACTTTCCATTGTTGTAGAGACTCCTTTGTAACATAATATTAACAAAACAATAACTTTCAGGATGTTACAATTATGCTTCATTATGTTACGTGCAACTTAAGTTTGTCGCAACAACACGTATAAATCGTATATATTACACTTTGTCGCCTCATTGCGACCAAAGTTGTTACAAAATATACGTAAAAATTACGCTGTTTAAGTCCCAACGGAGCTATAGTTACGCTATATATCTGTACTTGCGACTGCTTTTGGACTCATATGTGACCCTCTTGTAACTCTTTTGTGCTAGCTGGGTAACTAACCTCTTGGAGTTTACTACGCGTGTCATTAAAGGTTTTACTTTAGGACGACAGACTGACGTTATTTATACAGACTTTAGCAAAGCTTTCGATAGTGTTAATCATTATCTTCTTCTGAAAAAGTTTCATCTAATTGGGTTTCCCGTCAAACTACTACACTGGATTAAATCGTACTTGTCGAATCGTTCGCAAAAAGTTTTATATAAGAATTGTATGTCAAAAAATATTTTGGTCACATCAGGTGTTTCTCAGGGAAGTCATCTTGGTCCGGTTTTATTTTTACTGTTTATAAATGACCTTCCTTCTGTAATAAAACACTGTAACGTCTTAATGTACGCCGATGACGTAAAACTTTTTCTAACTTGCAAATCGCCTGAAGAACAACAACTCTTACAATCCGATTTAAATAGTCTAGTGGAGTGGTGTAATTTAAACCTTTTAAAATTAAACTTAAAAAAATGTAAGCAAATGACATTCTCACGTCGAATTGCTAATAGTATAAATTACACTATAAATAATACTAACTTAGAAATTGAACACAGTTTTCTTGATTTAGGTGTAATTATGGATCCTAAACTTCGTTTCAATCTTCAAGTTAATTTGGTGGTAAATTAGGCTAGAGGTGTCCTTGGTTTCATTAAAAGATGGGCTTAAGAATTCAACGATCCTTTCAATACTAAGATACTTTATACCTCTCTTGTTAGACCAATTCTTGAATATGCATCCGTAATATGGAACCCTTAATACAATGTCCACATCGATGCATTAGAATCGGTCCAAAAACAATTCTTACTTTTTGCTTTACATTATCGTTGGAACCCCAGCATTATCCTACCCCCTTATGAAACCCGCCTTAAAATTATTTCCCTGCCTTGCTTAAGAAGCAGAAGAATTATGCTCAATGTCTCCTTTTTATACAAACTACTCAGTGGCGATATATACTCACAATACCTTCTTTCTTTATTAAACTTCAACATCCCTAGGAGCGGAACCAGACATTTCCAGCTTTTTAAGTTGAGTCAGTGCACTTCTAATTATGCCCTTCACGACCCTTTCCGATGTATGTGTAGTGATTTCAATGGTAACTTGAACTTGATAAATTTTTCTGACTCGGTGGATGTCTTAAAACGTAAAATGATATTACATTTGAATAGTTAACACATTCATTGTGACAACAAATACAACTCGCGATAATTGTGTAGATTTTACGATTTAACAAATAAGCATCATCGAATATGTTAGATACTTTAAGTTTTCGTTTTATTCAGTTTCGTTGCTTTATTTTTTTCATTAAATTATTTTAGATCTTTAGTTCTATAGCTTCCCAAGTTTGAAATGGGACCATGAAAACCGTGTCTCTCGGCTTGGTGCGTCAGAGTTTATCTCTTTTCCATACAAGTTTTTACCTGCGTTGGCCCAAATGCATATCCAAATAATAACTTTAGCTCGGTGTTCCCTTATTTTAGTGACCCGAATATATAAATATATTGTGCCTGCACAATATATACTTGTATATCTGTGCTATGTTTGGTATTGGTTTGGTGTTTGAGAGTTGCATCTCTTTTCCACGTAGGATCTTGGGTTGGACAGTAGCCCCAAGCCGAATGACAGCAGTTTTGAACGCGGTTATGTATGGTCTGGTGAATTACTTTGGATGTTGTCTTGTATATCTTCGTATTATGAAGATTGTGCTTTTATTTGATGATGTTTATGATGTTTACATAAGCGCAAAAAATACTCAAATTTAAAATGTTTCTTTTCTTAATTTTGATTTCCGCTGAAAGGCCAAGCAATTGTGCTTAGTGGAGGCTTTTATTTGCCAATAGGTGGTAAGTTTTAGCACGTATGTGCATTCTATTCAGTCCGGCTGATCCGGGAACTTCTTAGAATGTAAATCGTGCATGCGTATGGCGCGGGTCATACGTATCTATGAAGATTTCTCACCTCCGGGCGAATCCAAAAAAAAAAAAAAAAAAAAAAAGTGCGTGGCCTCTATGTCAACGACCCTGGAATCCCGGGTTCGAATCCCAGCAGCGACAGAAATTTATTTGAATTAAAATGATTTTACTTTATAAAAAAAGTTTCGTTTTTGTTCAAAATCATTTTACATTTTACTTTCTTCTGTAATTAAATCGTATTCTCTTGACATTATTCTTGAAATTTTAAGTTAAAAACAAAAAATTTATAAACAGAAATAAATCAACCCCTCATTGACGTTCACATAACGCTCACATTTCACCTAACCTTCGCCTATGATCCTGTGAGTTGAAGTCAATCAGTTAAACGTACTTATTTATAAAATGCAAGTGTCCGTAAAAGCATTACTTTTAATTCATTTGAGAGTCCATCTATGAACCAAAATACTTGACGACTTTTTTCCCAACTCAATTTTGGTAGAAAAATAAGATTCAAATGCACTCATTGATGATGAAAAAGTATCATTTAGTTCATTAGTTGACAAAAAAATTATTTTTTGCATTGTTCATTAAAATTTTGCATAAATGTATGATTAAAAAAATTCTCATTTAAAAATATTTTTTCAATAAAAAATAAATCCATTTCGAATGTTGGAAGCGAAATTTAATTTTGTGGTAACATTTCATAAAAAATTTATTATTTTTATATGAACCAAAGATTTCAGGTGTTATACCTATTCAGTCAATTTTTTCTTGATTCGAAATTGGATGTTAGATTAATGGGAAGGAAAGGGTTATCATGTGAAACCTGTGTGTTCTTCAACAACACATCTGTCTCTGACTTAATATCGTGATTTAAACATCCTACACATTTTTCTAATCTCTCTCACTGCATTCCGAGCTTAGACAGTCTTCATTGAAACCCTTGGTTCAAAGTTAAAAAAAAGTCTTAAGCCCTGCTTGGGTCAATTCAAATTACTATGTAAGTAATCCTCTCCTCTAACTTGAACTTTTTGATTTTTTGTTATTGATGGATTTTAATTTCAGATGATTGGAATTGAGGACCATGGCTTGGCTAGGATTTGAACCCGAGACCTCTAGGGTGGCAGTCAAGAACACTACACGCAAAGAAAAAAAAACGTTTATCGCCAGTTTGCCGCAAACGAATTTCGTTTGTCGTGCTTCAAATCGTTATTTGCAAACGTTTCAACAGTTGTCATAATAAAAGCCAGTTGTGAGAAACGCGTCATTTAGTTGCAGCAAATTAAGTTCGTTTGTCATAAACGCGAGAGATTTTTAAATTGCAGCAACCGAAAACTTTGTTTTTTCCAAACTAAAAACTTCGTTTGTTTTTCCCTTCGTTGTATAAACACAACGCTTATACTTCAGATTAACTTTTTGGGCAAATTGTTGCTACATAAGCAATTTGGTAATTTGCTTAATACGCGGACGAAGATAGGAACAGAGGTGCGATGAGTGCAATCCATAAGAAAACGGACGGATATAGGGAGAAAGATAATAAATAAAATAAATAATAATGACCGAAATAGCTTGCGGTATATATATGTAAGATATATTTTTAAGTTGATGACAACTGAATATTCGTTTGCGGCAAATACAACTCGCAAACGAAGTATAGTTGGTGAATTTTTCAGTTGTGGTAAACGAAAAATTTCTTTGCGTGTACCACTTGACTACAGAGGCTAGCAAGCGAAACGAAATATCTGGATTGCAAAAAAGGTTCATGAGTTTAATGAAAAATTAAGCAAGCAAAAATTTTTAGAACAAATATTAACACGGAAATTATCACAAAACTCTCACTTTTAGTTCAAACTTCACTTATTGTTCAGTGAGTTGAAATCAAACAAAAAACGTGGTTTTTAAAAATTTAATAAAAAAAACGTACAAATTTAAAAAAGAAAAACACTTAAGAAACCTTTCGTTGTTAAAACACTCTAAATTACTTTTAGGGACATACGACCTAAAGATATTCAAAGAATGTATGAAGCTAACAAAGAATGATCTAAGAATCCTCACAGGAGTGCTAACAGTAGGTTAACAGTAGGAAACTGGGTATTTTTTGTGATGACACATGTAGGTCTTACATGGAGGACGAAGATTCTGCGAAGCACATCCTAGGATAGTGTCCCGCACTTGTTCAAACTCAATAGAAATATCTGGGTTACCACATAATACTAGATAACTCAATAAAATCAAGAAATATAGGACATATACTACACGCAAAGAAATTTTTTGTTTACCACAACTGAAAAATTCACCAAATATACTTCGTTTGCGAGCTGTATTTGCCGCAAACGAATATTCAGTTGTCACAACTTAAAAATATATCTTATATATATATACCGCAAGCTATTTCGGTCATTATTATTTACTATTTTAATAATCTTTCTCATTATGTCCGTCCGTCTTCTTATGGATTGCACCTCCGTTGCTATCATCGTCCGCGTATTAAGCAAACTACCAATTTCCTTATATAGTAACAATTTGTCCAAAAAGTAACTCTAAACTATAAGCGTAATGTTTATACAACGAAGGGAAAAATAAACAAAATTTTCAGTTGGGAAAAACGAAGTTTTCAATTGCTGTTTCCTGCAAATTTCTGCAACTATATGACGCGTTTCTCGCAACTGAACTGTTATAATGACAACTGTTGAAACGTTTGCAAATAACGATCCCAAGCACGACAAACGAAGTTCGTTTGTGGCAAACTGGCGATAAACGGTTTTTTTCTTTGCGTGTAGCATTAATCTAAGAGATTGGACTAAAGGAGGTTACTTAAGTCCACATAGGGGCACAATAGCTCTTAAGGTTTGAGAACTCATTTACGAAACGAGCGAGCATTACAGTAGTCGCATATGATATGTAACATCTGACACCCCACCTTGGTAATAAAAAAAAAACCGAAATGGCCGTTTCAGTCCTTGAAAGGACTTTGACCGAGCTTCTTATGATCAATTGTGTTGTGCTTTTTGCGAAATGTTTGAACACAAATGATCGAGATCTAGACATACAAGCTTTAAGCCGACTCCGAACGGCTTCTGTTCTCAAGAAGCTTTTCATGGCAGTTTTTACTCTCTGAGGTTTGCCGTTGTCTGCCTTGGTAATAACCCTGGTTAAAAAACATTTATAGTGATTAAAATCATCTGAATAGTTTTAAAACATTCCGCAAGTCCCTGTTACGCTGAGAGTTGAATTATTCTCAATTTTTTTTTGCTTTACCTTTCCAACTTTAAATTTTTTCTCGCATATACTCTGCTCTGGATTAACCCATCTCTGCAAATCACAAAATTATTATAATCAAATTAGATTTATATATATTTAAAATATTAACCGTGTATGCCAAAAACAGCTGTTTGGTCTTGTTAACTTTAACTTTGGATGTTGGAAAAAATAAGGTTATTATTTTTCTTTTACATGAAGGCTGCACAGGTTTGTGTCTAAACTAAATAGTAGCATGCGCTGTAGTTAAATAAAATTGAAGGGAAATTGTGGCTTCGTTCAGTTTACTGTGATTTAAAACAGGTTTGTGTAGCAGCTATACCAGCCTGAAAGTTCACACAGTGCCAATGTTGGAAACTCTGCAGTTAATTGTGTGATAAATTTCACGACATAGCTCCCACATGCTAGAAACCGATCGGTAAGATATTACATATCAAAAAAGTATCATTTAGGATTCACTTGTGATATGATTTATTCGCGAAATAATTTTTTACAAAGAAAAAAAACTCATTTGTGCTACAGACTCATTTATGAACAAAAAAGTATCATTTATGATTCACTTGTGATTAAAAACAAGTTCTTAATGAAGTATTTTTTTCTACTTAAATTTCCAAAAAAGTGTAATTAAGACTTGCAAACAATTTAGTGTTAAAAAAATGTTTGTTGAGGCAAAAATAAATCTTTTGTAAATGTCGGAAACGAACTACTTTTTTTTTTTGTATTTAAGGTGTAATATACGTGTAAATTTTTCGGAAAAAAAAAATTTTTTTTTATATAATGAGTTTTTTATAGTTCTAATATATATACTCATTTTTAAATCGATATTTTAAAAATAACAGAAGTTATAACGGTTTTCGTTAACCTATGTCTAAGCTCCATACAACAAATAAAAAACTTTAAAAGCGATTTCCTCGAAACTAGTTTTTTTAAAACGGTTCGATAGATAACTCGAAATATATTAGTTCAATCTCAATGATTTTTTTTGCATTTTTTTCTTTATTTTGTCCTTTAAGCATTCCCCCTCAAGCGCGCGAATTCAAGTATCTATTTTTTTTTGTTTTTTTATATAAACAAAAAAGCGCGCGAAAATGTATCTATTTTTCGAATTTTTTACTTCAACTTCCGCCATAATTAAAAAAAAACCCCAGGGGTCTTGCGTAGGGGGGATGCTTAATATATGGTCTATGCTTTAAAATGTCATTTGATTTTTTTGTTTCCGATACATGGGAAAGGCCATATCCATCGAACCGTTTTGGATGCCTTTTTTTCAATGCTATTTTCAGCGCCCTTTATATAAAAGTCAGAACTGTATTTAACCTTAGACCCGTTTACATGTTTTACAACTTAATCACGTTTATCTGGGTCATATTGACCCGTAGTGTATTTTGTATGGAAATAGTCTATTTTTCAATGAGATAAAATTAAAAAGTGCTGTTATTTCATGAAATATTATTTTTATTATTTTTTTTTTTTTTAAATATATGTTTGCACAAAACATTTGCATTTAACATAAGATTTATAACCGATTGATAAATCCGATTCGATTGAGCTGCATTTGATGTGCTAGGCATTGGTAGATCTGCCCTGTCTTTATCATCATTATCTTCCAATATATCAGGTTCTTTGTATTTGTGAATGTAACACGATTAACATGCACGAACATAATGCAAAGGTCAAAGAAGTTTTAAGCAATGGTCACACACAGCAGACGTTTTATTATCCTTTGTTTTGCTGTTACCCTTATATGCTTCGCATCTACGTCATGGTTTCTAATCCAGTAAAAACAGTGAATGAAACAAGAATAAACAAAAAAATCATTTCAAATGGAAATTTTTTATTTATTTTTTCCCTAAACTTGTGGCCATTCGAAGCAATTCTGTAAGGCGTTTAAGCTTCATACCAATCAGACTCAAAGCAGATCTTAGGCCGTGTGCTATTCGGAAACTATTCACTCGGATGACGAAATTTTGACAGTCTGAATGAGAACATTTGGAACTTGTGAGGAGAATATGACTGTAAAAATTCATGTAGCCACAGGGGCTCATATAAATTTTGACAATCGGCAAGAGAATTTTTGACACAAGGAAAAATAGAAAAAAAAAAACATAAAGAAGTTCAAAATTTTGTGCTTTCGACAGCGTAGCAACCAGAAGTGGAAAATATTTGCAAAAAATACTGTTAATTTTTAGTATATATTAACAATTTTGAAAATTAAATTAAATTCTGCGCTACTACACTACTAAAATCTAAAACGTCAACATTTCTAGCTTTCAAAATTTGATCGTCCTTTTGGCACAGTTAATATGACAATTATATTACGACAGAAATTGTATTCAAGTCAGTAACTTCTTTTCTACCACGAGTGAGAAGTTTCCGAATAGCACTGCCTTATTGATTGTTTCGTTGGAGTGTTACATCGATTTTCCAATTGATTTTTATCATGATATAACGCAAATACTAAAAGACAACCCAAAAAAGAACACTGCACTTGCACAACAGATCCATATAAAAAGCATGTTTTCATACGTGTAACTGTACATAAGTATGAAAAGTACGTACGTCAACGACAGAATAATGCTGTCTCTCACTTCCAATGCTCTCTCAGTTGCAAAAAATTTAAAAAGGATTGCACAACAGCAAAAAGTAGTGAAAAAAGTACTACAAAAACTGATCCTTCATACAAATCGTATGGTAGAAGATGTCGGGTCATTTTGACATAGATAAACGTATAGTCCACATGTCAGTTTTTTGTCTCTGCAGTGCACATATGTCACATATGTACAATTTTTTCATGCTGGTTGCAAAGATAAAAGTTCAACAAATAAAATGGTATTTTTCTTTTTTTTGAATTTTTGATTTTTAATATGTTTTTTTTGCAAATGAAAAGTGCCTCGGGTCAATATGACCCGATAAACGGGTTTAAAGTTAAAAAAAAATATTTATTTAGTTTTTATGTACAATAACCTTTATAAATTTAAAGAAAATAATAACTTCTTATATCTAAAAAATTTTTTTGAAAACAGCTCCTGTTTTTGGTTGCTACACGTATATACCTTATATACCTTATATTTATTATACCTTAAAAAAATTAATTCTAAAAACCTTTTGAAAAAACTACGCAAACAAAAATTTTTAAAACAAAAAGTAAAATCAACACGAAAACATACTTAAAACTCACGCTTTGCACTCAAACTTTACTTGCGGTTCAATGGGTAACTTTAGAAAAAATACAAAAAAAAAGGAGCCCAAAATTTTATGTCTGTATAGCACGCCTTTTAGCTGGATAAGCGATAACATCGCTAACGGAAGCCGCTTGTCGCAAGAAGGGTTCTCGCACGACTGTTTTTTTATGCGCAATGCAGGGGGCGTCAACACTTAAGCATAATAGATACAATTACAAGAAAAAACTATTTCCGCATTAAACCCTTCCAAAAAAAAAGGGGGTAAAATTTGCACCATCATCTAAAACTTGAGAAAAAAACTTCAACAATCAACTTAATGGCCCGTTGGAGTAAGAGTCCAATAATAATGCTTGTGTCCCAAGCGAGTCAATGAACACATAAATTAATCTTGATGTTTAACTAAAAAATAAAATTAAATGCAAATTTATAGAATTTTATAGCATCTCGTAAAAAACGCTACGATTCAATAGTAGCTACCGAGTTTCTTGGGTGCCACCCAAATGGTCTCAAATGTGTTTTTAAAGAGTTTACAATAAAAATTTGTTTGTTATGCATTTTTAAGGTAATTTTATCGTTTGGTGTCTTGTAAGCAAAATATGCACCATTCACTTTTAAATAAGTTTTTTATTTTTTTTTATATTATTTACAGTTTGTTATTCTCATCTCCTTGGCCCTAAACGTGTTGTTGTTCCTAAATTTAAATAAGAAAAGCTTGTTTGTTGAAAAGGGCTCTAAAAATTGTTGCATTTTTATGACCAATTTTGGCGGGTTTTGTTTGGGTCTTCTTTTGTATGACTCAACAGGTGCAGTTTTTATTACTTAATTTATTTTTTTTTTCTAATTGACAAGCGGCCAAATTAAGGTCTAGCTGTAACAATTAACCAATTTGTGTAAAGTTAAAGTTTTTCGCTGACAAAGAATCGAGCATTGCAGAGCATAGATCACCGTAAAAGTGAACTTAACGTTTATGTGCGTCATTGTCTGCTTGTGTAAACAACGTTCACTTGTCTGGCTAAGAATAGGTGACCGATATTTCTATTAAGGCTCATTAGTGGTTTATTCCAATTCTAGACTTATGCTTTTAATTTATGTTCTATAGCACTGAGAGAAGACTGAGTCTATTTTTGATAAAATATACAATTTTTGTATTGAGTTGCCGTTAATGAAATGTTGAATATAATTTTTTGAAGGCAATTTGTCGCCTTTTCTGATATTATAGCTCACAAATTTTGTGTTCATATCGTTACTTGTTTATTTAAAGGTGCACTGTGATAGAGTTTGGACCCCTCATAGTCAAGGCACGTTTGAAACACCCCTATTGGGTCGCCGCAAATTGCAACTGTTGGTTCCTATTCGAGAATTCGAAATTCTTGAAGTTTTGAAATTGAAATTGTACAAAAGTATTGAAAACAAATTTGAGCTTTAGGCTAAGTATGCTAACAACAAGACAACATGAAGGCAATGTAGGCAACAATCACCAACAACAACAACGGCTCTGTATAGAGCAAATCACACAGCAGACTAGACAGACTGTTTCTTTGGCTACTACACCAATTCATCAGTCATCAGTCTTGCATGACTTTTCACTGTAATCCGCTCAAGCTACTAAGGTCCTCCTTTTACTGCCAATATGCAGACAAAGTTACCCGGAAGTTTATTTTGACGGAGAGAACGCTTTTAAATTAGTAACTGAGTTCTTATATACTTATGATGCACCCTATGTCAAGGTTTTGTATTTGCAAAAATTTTGTATTTGCACAAAAGTATGTAAACACTGCTTTGTAGTGAAAGACATTTATAATTCCACTTTTGAAAGTTAGTGGAATGCAGAAATCACAAAAGACTGCTGATTAGTTAGTAAAGCGTTAAACGAAAGTGTGCCTTGTGGAACCCTGGATTACACAGACACTTTGGTTTCACATGATACCTTGGAACTTGACAAACTGAGAACTTTCGTAAATAAAAGATTTTTGCTAATTTAGTAAATAGCCCGATAAATGAAAATTTTGATTCAAAGGCTTTACTCAAGTCAGTAGAGACTGCTTCCACTTGATCAGAGGTAAAAAGATTGGAAACTTCGCTGTGAAAGGGATAGCACCATACATGATTTATGTCAAATTGAAGTCAATATTAAAATAATATTATTGTTGTGGTCGTACATTTTGTTGACAAAAGTCACCTAGTTTGGGTTCTAGTTTGAGTTATTTAGCAGGTTTCGGTTCTCATCACGGTGTAAAATTTCAATGAACTTAGACAAACTTACCACGGTTAAAACATAAACAAGTTAAGGGGTTAATTCCACTTGTAAGTTTCAACTTCATAGTTTTTTTTCTCTTGCATATTTTTTAAGTATTAATATATGCGAAGTTATACGTCTGCGAAAAGGGCCGTCTACCTGGCATTCAACTCGTGTTTCTGGCATTCATATAATGTATGGAATTTCCAGAAATGAATTTTCGATGCTTTTTATTGTTTAAACTCATATCAGTTTAGCTCGAACGTTCGAGACGTGTGTATATTCAACGTTTATTTTATAATATAAATGCAATTTTTATTTATTATCCAAGTCACTTTTATTGAACGCCTTCGGAGGTGACTCTTTGTATTTTTACAAATTTATTTTCTTCACGTAAACTGAAGTTGAAACTTAAAACACGTTTTTTTTCAAAATGGAATTTTTGAAATCGGTGACAAAATCTATATATTTAAAAATAAGTTGCATTGTGTATAAAATTGATGTTCTCTGTAATGCGTGAACCGATTTTCCATGAAAGGTGACGTCAATACGAAGGTTTTTATGTACAAACGGTCTGTGTATGTGTAGTGAACTTATACAACAATACAGGTGTGAACAAATACAGGTGCGCACATATGGTGTATATGGAGAAATATTTGCAAGGGAAATTTGAAATAAATGGAGTATTGGAATAATTTGGCAAGTCTCAGTTTAGTTTGCATTCGCGCGAAAAATATAGGCACAGTAAAAATTTTCCATACCCCTTTTTTTCCATACCCCCTTTTACCACCCACAAATCAATAAAAATGCTATATTTAAGATGGTTTTGGTCGTATTAGACTAAAATTTGGTAAATAAGTTTATATGGTTACTGTCGGCAACTATACTAAAACTGGGCGTGGTCTTACTATATATATGTGCCCACTTTTAACAAAGCATTATTATTCCTGAGTTGTACATGTTTTGATAGTTAAACTTGATATGTAGATGCTATGGGCCCAAGAGGCAGTTACTATATATTTGAGCGAACATTAGACAAGGGGGAATTTGACCACACAGGCCAAATTTATGATATTGAATTGCTTTGGAACTAAATTTCGTATAACAATGAAGGTCTTTCTACTGAAAAACTGGTAGATACCATTTGGTGATGTCCTTCTACTAGAAAAGGTGACATGCATTGGACAAGGGGGTGTGTCTCAACCCATACAAGCCATATTTATGACTCAGAAAAGCTATGGAAGTAAAAGACAAAGAACATAGAAGTAAGAATGAAGTTACTACTTGGTAATTTCCTGCTACTGGGAAATGAAAAATGCAAAAAATTTACAATAGAGAACGCTGCTATAGACTCCAAAACTACTGATCCGGTTGAGCTCAAATTTGCGCAGTAACTATGGGGTCATTCATAAATTATGTTACCAATTTAGTAGAGAGCGAGGTTTTAAAATGTACTACGATAAGTAACGAATGGGGGGAGGGGGTCTCAGATAAAGTATTGTGACCAAAAATAAAAAAAACTCGAAAAAATTGAAATTAATACAACCTAACATTTCAAACCATTCCTTCCTTACATCTTCATTTTTGACCGTCTAAATTGACTGTTAACTATTGGCAAGTGTAGTAAGGGCATAATTTTTCTTTGCTTGCTTTTCGATAGTTATTTTTTCTATTTTCGAATATTTTTTAATCAATTAATTTTTTTATTTCATATACTGCGTAACTTTATGGGGGTGGAGGGTAGTGTTTTTGAAATGCACTACAAAGAGTACCGGGGGGGGGGTGGGGTAAAAAATTGAAAATCGGTATCGTAATTTATGAACGATCCCTAGCTTCGAGTACGAGATGGTTTAGAAATAATAACGCTGAAGGCATTGCAACATCTTCCGGTACTTATCTAGATAAAGTGCAGCAAAGCGCACCGGGAAAAAGCTAGTACTAGAAAATTCTGAACCTATCTTTTTGAAAATTTTTTAGATTTTTTTGATGTGTTTTTGATAAAAAGTTGTCGTTTTATAGTAAAAAACGCGTTTTTTTTTTTGTGAAATCGAACCATTAACTTTTCGATTAATTCAAAGTATCGAATTTTTTCAAAAATGCATAGTTTTTAAATGAATCGACCAGACAGTAGCTTATATTGTTATATTATTGATTCTTTTGGCATTTTTTTCTTTCAGGTGATCCAGTTGGCCACAATTTCGTCACTTCAAAGGGCAAAAATAAAAACACTATTTTTTTACAGTCATTTGTTACAAGGCCATACAATATTTTTCAATAAAAAAATATTACTGAAAAGTGTTCAATGTAGGTACCTTAAGATGATATAATGATTGTTTAAACAATTTTAGTAGTTTTCGTATTTCGTATTTATGAAAATAACCTTTTTTTTTTGCACTGCATTGGGGTGGCGCATTAAGTAAATAAAGTCAGCTGCTGGTTCAAATTTACGCTGGTTGTTGTATAAGTCCGTGAAGATATTCAACAACATGCATTGAAGGTTTGTGTACGGGATAAGGATCAGAGTTGATTTTTTGAGTTGAATTTTCAAGGCATTTTCATTGAAAATATTAAGATAATAAGTTAGGAGTTTAAGGAGGTTTGGCTAAAAAGGAATCACTCAGATTTGCAACGTTAGCACCAAGATTGTCTCACTGTATTATATACAACTACTGCATGAAGTTTTTGTGTTATATGGAGCAAATATTGATATACCAGATAATAGGTATTTTGTATCAGAACAAGACATTGTTCATGCGATGAACTCATGAGGAAAACTAAGGAATAATTGGAGTTGTCATAACAATTTTCGATTGCCAGGCACTTAGACCAGAATTGAAGCCTATAACAAACTTTAGATGCATACTATCAACCTAAGTTATCAAAAATTGACCCCAACTTATAGACTTATTATAGTGGTTATGAAAACGTGTATATATTCTATACATTATATGTACTATAAACTATACTATAAACTATACAAAAAGAAATAAAAAACAATCGGGTTTTTGAATTGCTTTTCTCAGAAACCATTCCGAAACTACAAATCATTAAACATTAATTATTTGAAAATGTCGAAGATTTAAAAAAAAATCTTTATATTTTGAAAAAAAAAATCAGAAAATAATTTTATGTTTCAAATTTGATACTGAAAATGTTCTAAGAATCTCATAGAAAAAAGAATTTTCAAATTATTTTTTAAAAAAATAAACATTTCTGACGTTACTACTACCGCGCCTGCGCATTTTTCCAAAAAAGTTGAAAAAGGCAGTTTTTTTAAATTCATCAGCGTTGCATGGAATCATTACTGGCTGAGTATAGGTACTATAACAAAAATAATGGTACGATAGTAATGGTTAATTCTTTAAAAAAAAAATGAAAACAAAATTAAGATTTCGCCGGGATGTGGAAGGAGCTGATGCAACTGAAAATTTGTTACATGGAATTATAAAACGCTAAATATAGGTGCTAAAGTAAAAATTATACGTCAGTAAGAGGCTGGTTTCTATTGCAAGGATTATTTTTCAAAATGAGCCCAAGACAAATGAGAAATAACTCAAATACAATATTTTTCTAAGCGAAATGTTTTTAAATAAATATGAAATTGAATAGAAAAAAAAGAAACAGTTTTGAGAAATAGTTGATCTGTGCTTTTTGGGACATCTTTTCGGAGGTATTGCAACATCAAATACACGAATAAGTTGAAATGAGACGTTGATGAAAATTTGGACACTGAAATTTTCCAGTATTGCCTATTGATTTGGCTAAAAGTTCTTATCGAGATTTAAAATTTACTACTCAAAACTATTGTAGGGTTTGTTCCAAGTTCTCAAGAGTTAGTTTCTCATAAACTAGCTTAATGTAGAAAAATGAGACCTATTTTTTAAGTCTTACTTTAACCATTTACACTAAAAACCATCGTAATAGATTCATTAAAACATGACAGTATTGTCTGAAACTTTAGAATATAAACTTTTATACAATTAAGCTCAAATGAAGCTTAGTTAATTTTGGTTGATTCAATTTGTCGATACTTATTTTAATTGTTGCCAATGTTGCAAGTGCGAATTATTTTTTAAATCTACCAATAATTGTACATAATTGAAATGTTGATGTGGCAACTATAACTATACGACACACAACATTTGCATTGGGCGTCAATAAATGTGGACTTGACTTGACATTTTTTCTGTTTAGATATTTTGGGGCAACAAGGAAAACACTGTTGTTTCACTTTTTTTCATGTTGTTCACCACTCAGTATAGACAGTAGAGTGGACAGCAGTGTTGCCACCGGGCATGTAATATTTAAATAAACTGAATAGCTCTCGGAAATGCATTGAAATTGCCAAAAGATTAAGAGCAACAGCAGCAGCAACACTTTGCTCTAAAATAGTTGCCTACACAGCGGCAACAAGATTTAATTGAGTTGCACTTTTACACCATTTTGGTAGTAGATAAAATAAATATGTCACCAAAATGCAAAACCTTTTATTTTAAATACGTTTGCAAGTAATTTTATCGATCTTAATGCGACGACTTATGTTGCCGTTATGGCAGCCAGATTTGGCGTGTGTTTGGGGCGCCATTTATTTGTTAGTTCAATTTTGGTTGCTGTTGTTGTTTTGGTGCTCGGCAATTGTTAATGATATACAACTTGTTTGGCAGCAGGTGGCTGTGATATGCAATCCTTAGTGATTGTTTGCATAGATTTGCGCTTTAATTGCGACTAAAGTGACACAATCAACATAAAAATGCAATCTTACAGTATGGGAAGGGGAAAGGAGGGTTGGGAGGGTGGAAGTTAAGCTTGGATTGCGTGGCCGATTTAGTTGGCTAACAGCCTTGAGGACAATTAAGCAGGAAACACATTATTAAATGCAAGCAAACTACCGATTTAGCGATAAAATATGTCTGTTGGACATTGTCGGACATTATTTGGCATTTTTAATATTTTTTAAAATTATTTCCCGCAAGCTATATTGCATTTATTTGTGCTTTACAAAATTAAATAAATTAATAAAAATAAATATTTAGTATATAACAGTTCTTTTTTTACTTTTTTTTTTTGATTGATTGAGTTATTATCTGCGCAATAGTTCATATTTTAATTTAAGAGTATGCTTCAGATAATGCTGCAGTGTCTATGATTTGCGGCAAAGAGAAATGTTGCTGCAACTTGTCAAAGTCAGCTTTAAAAAAATGAATATATCTTCAAAATCTTGGTTGGTAAACTAAAGCTGCTGCTGGCAGAGGCATCAATTGTGTCGAACATAGAGTCATGTGTCGATAGGGCAGCATATTTGCAAAGGTAACAACAACAACAAGGCGGAAAAAAGCAAGCCATTTCACAGTGTAGGCGAAGAAGCTATTGATGACGTTTGACGGATGAAGCCACATAATAATAAGCAGTTGAAAGTGATTGAAAGGCGCAGAATAAAAGTTATTGCAAAAAATAATTTTTATAAAATTTTGTTATAAACGTTGTTGTAGTTGTTGCCTAAGTGTTCGGCAACCAAAAGTAAAATTCTCCTTAAAAAAAAGCCTGAAATAACAACATATTCGGACATGCATCTATTTTGAATCTCTGTGAAACAGAGGAATCAAAAATAGTCACTGTCCATTTGACCCAGACTAAAATTTGGTTTAAAATTCATCCACCCGCATTTATCCGCAGCAGACAAGAACGCTACGGTTGTTTACTTGAATCAAGCTAAGTTTTCTTACTTCGACTTATATTGGCATGCTGATAATTCACAACATGTTTTTTATGAAAACATGTTTAAGATGGTACGGATTAACAATTATGGAATGGCATTCAGTGTCTTATCTGTTACTTTATTTAGACTTTCATGTTTCCATGTTTCCACAGCGCCTTCGAATCATGCCGTAGTTTGTCAATCTGCACCATCTTAAACATGTTGTCATGTAAACATGTTGTGAATTATAAGCATGCCAATATAAGAAGAAGTGAGGAAAATTTACTTGATTATAATAAGACGAAAACTAAGTTTCTAATATCAAGCAAAACATTCTAACATTAAGAGAATTGTTTACTTGAATCAAGTAAATTATTCTATTTTTCAGTAAATTCCTTACTTGAATCAAGAAACATTTTTCTCAATTCAAGGATAATCAATTTCTCAAATCAGGCATATTATTTTAGTTTTCAGGAAATTGTTACTTGAATCAAGCAAATTTTTCTCACTTCAAACAAATATTAGTCTTGAATATAGAAAAAATATTCTTTAGTTTCAAGCAAATGTTTCTTGAATTAACCATTTTTTTCTTAATATCATGTGGTTTAAATTTAATCAATTCTTGCAAAATAATGCTTGAATTGAGAAATTTACTCTTGAGTATAAAATTATAGCCTATTTGCTTGATTCAAGCAATGAATGCTTGATTTTTCCTCTCCGTGGAGAGACGTAGAATATCTTCAGGCACACACAGCGGTTTGGCATACGTGTGCCTTCCAATAGGTGTTATCCTTAAGACCTGAAAGTCAAAGACCTACACAAGCTGTGCTTCTAGCATTAGAAGGGAAATCAACATATCTCTAACGTACCAGCCGGAGTTAAATGAGCACAAAATTAAAAATCTTTTGCATTTAGTTCAACGAGAAATTTTAGACGGTCTCGGTAGTCAAGTAGGTAGAGTGCTGAACGCCACCATAGGGGTCCCAGGTTCAAATCCCGGCCAGGCCATGATTCTACACTCTGACATTGCTACATTTTCTCCTCATTTCTAATCAACTGAATTTAAAAATTCATCAATATATACGTAGACTTAATGTTGTAGTTGGTGGTAGAGAAGTTTTTGGATGAGTCTTAAAACTTAAATAAACTGATGTAAAGGCATAACACTTCCTCAGATTCTAATTCACGTGTTTCTACGACTTTTCATGACGCTTAGAATATTATACACATCTTTCACTTGATTGTCCCATCCTTCCCACTAATCTATCACCCCATTTCGAACCAAGGCAAACTTGACTGAATGGGTATTAAACCTGAAATCCTTGGTTCAGAGCTAAAAGAATGCGTCCAAGAGTGCACTCGACGTTCATGAGTATAGACCCTCGAGGGGTCTTGTCAAATTAGTTGATATCCTGACTGCCAATAAAGTATATATTTCAAATATGTAGATATAATTGTTCATATCCATATGAAGATGACCCAAATAGTGGTTGATATACAATATATTGGTGTCACATGGTAGTGAAAATTAAGAAAAAAAAAATTCGAAAGTTATTTTTTTGGGGTCATGATAATGAAAATTGAAATTTAGCTCGCTAGATATAATAATGACATTATTTAAAAAAAAAAGGACCGGGAATTGTATAGGGACCAATATTGATAAAATTTTTGGTCTGGGTTAACGGCGTGCATGGAAAGTATTCTAACCCATGGACGTGGAGAGTGTATTTAAAAGAAACTTGTAAAGAATTATCTTCGGCTTGGTCAAAGTCAAAAGCCCCCTCGCCAGTGTTTAATTATTTGGGAAGTAAGAAAGGTTTTATTTTAATTACGTCATTTTGTATGGGAAATATGGGGAATTTTCAAATTTTAAACTTTTTGTACGTTTTAAATATCGAAGCTTATCTGTTGCATATTAAGTCAATGGAAATTTCAATATGAAAATAAGTTATTGTGGAATTTATGAAGGTTTCACTTTTTGATGACGTCAGTTTGTATGGGAAATAGAAGAAGTTTCTATTGAATTTCTCCAAATTTCATACTCAATGTACGTTTTAAGTATCAAATCTAATTTGAAAAATACCAAGACAATCATTCAATATTTTGGAATATATAAAGGTTTTATTATTTTGATGACGTCACTTTGTATGGGAGGTAGGCGAAGTTTTCATTCCATTGTCCCAAATATCAAACTGCGAGTGCATATAAAAAATTCAAAACCTATGTGTGAAATTTCAAGACATAAACCTATTTTTTTGAGGAATTTTAGGGGATTTTACCGTTATAATTAAGTCACTTTGTAGGCGTGATTTTTATTCAATTTGGCTAACTTTTTAACTAGATGTTCGTTTTTTTAACATATTGAAATTAAGGCTGTAATCGTGACGACACTAAGACGGACAGATAGGCACATAGACGGATATGCCTAAATCGACTTAGGTTCACTTTTTAATAATTGCCACGCCTCCTTATAGGCGTAAAAAACGAATTTGAAATTAAAAAAAAAAAAATTGTGTAAATAAATTGTGTAAATAAATTGTGGGAGTATTAAAGACTCTGTCATAAAAACAAAAAGTTGTAATGAGTGACTTGTTATTATGTTTCTCCCCTTTGACTAACTTTAAAGTCCAATTTAATTTTTAAAATTAATTTCTTGTTATTATATACCAATTTATCTTTGGCCATAAAATTTCACATCATCCACACCCTTCCTTATCGCTCCATTATCCTCCAGAGTTATCAAAATTAAATAAGAAACTTTGCTGAAATTCTTCTCTTTATGCTCTGCCATGAATTTGAATAAGAAAAAAAAAAAAAATAAAAAAAAAATTGCGCAACTACGCCTCCAAGTCAACAAATCTTATCGCAGCAACACTTAGGAATCATTAACAGCGCTCGAACAGCTCGGAAAATAAAACGCAAATACAACTCAATTTATTTACCCCAACAACAATTCTACCAACGAGCTCAACGCCAACTCCAACGCCAATAATCAGCAATGCAATTAGATAGCATCGACAACATCGGCATTGATGTCGACGTCATCCCCTCATGCCAGCCCATCGTCATCTTAAGTGATCGAGTGCTGTGTGCTCCGGCACTAAGTCCCAAAAAGCGCAAACAAATCAAAAGAAAGTCATTGCCGCCCAAGTATTGCTGCCACAGCTATAGCTGGAATAGCAGCAGCAACAGCAACAGCAACAACAATTGGCTATTGCAGCTATGAAATCGTTGCTAATCAATCATCATTGAACATCGATTACTCTAGTTGCTGATAGCGAAACCATTTGTCTTCCACTCGTGCCTCGAACTGAGTGAGTGAGCGCAGAAGGCTCGTCAGCGATTGTCTGGCGAGGACGCAGGCAAGCAAAATGATGACGCTGACGATGACGATGATGATGACGATGATGATGATGATGATGTTGGTGAAGAAGATGATGATGATGACATAGATGTTGCTGAAAATGATGCAATCTGAAAGTAGGTGTCTCAGTCACTGCTCGTATTCTTAAGCTCTACTCACTCAGTTGCTTGGATTGTGGCCAACTTCAACACACGCTGTGCCTCCAATCAAAGTCAAGAAACATAGCATCACAGCAAGACGAAGGACAACAAGCATAGCAACAAAAATTGCAACGTATGTCATGTCTTAAGAAAAAAAAACTGCAACAAAAACAACAACAACAATGGGGACATGACAGCTGTGCAATTTGACGTTCTCTCATTCCGCTAACAATAACAAAAATAAAACAAAAATGTCACTACACTAGGTTCCTCGAAGCACATCTTGGATACTTTAAACCTTAGTAGATACGAAGACATTCTTTCAAGCAGTAGAGGAAAAAATGTCAAACCTAAACGGACCTTAACTGGAACTGAACAATAATAACAACAGCACAACAACAACAACAACAACAGCAGAAAGGATGTTGCTGTTGCAAATGATTAGTTGTTGTCTAAGTTGGGACTAGCAATGTTGTTGTCGATGTAGGATGACGATGATGTGAATGAGGATGAATATGACGATGATGTGCTAATCCAAGCATCCCAGTATGATGAGCTCCCAACCAATGAAGGACTAAAGCAGCGCAGTCAATGATGATGTATGACTTGCCTTGCAGGCACCGGCAGCTTGCGGTGCAGCAATTGTTTGTAATCAGAGAACATAAATCGCAGCATAGGAAATTATTTTGAGTTGTTGAGTGGAGATTCTTGTACGATAGAATTAGGAAAAACAAACAAATCGAGATGTATTTAAATTATAAGGAAAACAAACCGCATGAAGAGTAGAGTAAGATGGGAAGGAACGGATACTTTCAGTCTAACGAAAATTAAAATCCTAAATCATAAACCAGGAAGCAGTAAGATTCCGAAATCAATTTTCTCATTTCTAAATTCAAAATTCCAAATTCTAAATTCTAAATTCTAAATTCTAAATTTCAAATTCCAAATTCCAAATTCCAAATTCAAAATTCTAAATTCTAAATTCTAAATTCTAAATTCTAAATTCTAAATTCAAAATTCAAAACTCAAAATTCAAATTCAAAACTCAAAACTCAAAATTCAAAATTCAATATTTAAAATTCAAAATTTAAAATTCAAAATTCAAAATTCAAAATTCAAAATTCAAAATTCCAAATTCTAAATTTCAAATTCGAAATTTCAAATTCAAAATTCAAAATTAAAAATTTAAATTTAATTTCAAATCAGCCAAGGTACAATGTAGTACACTTTGTTCTTTGATCTTCTTCGTAAGGCTGGCGCGATAACACCTTCTATTGCTTCACAAATGCTGTTCCATATATGCAACAAATACTTCAAATGGAACGTTACGAAAACAATAGGAATGTTTTTGCCACAAACGATTGCTACGACTAAGAAAATTGCAAATAAGCAACTGAAGTGTAAAAATTGCATTTGAAGTGCAGCCCACATGCGCACCAACTCGTATATTTCGTAATTCGTATATGTAACAAGTGCTCAATATTTACGGAAAAGTGTTTTTCTTTGTTGTTTCTTTGTGCTTGTGACGTGAAGTTGAAGTAATAGCCAAGTCAAGAGTTATTTGTGAGCTATTAAGAAGCCATCAAGAAGGCAATTTCATGCACTAAATGCATTTCAAAAAGCTCTCAGACTGAATAAATAGGACTTGCATGGAAATAAATAATGCAACAGAAGGATTCAATTTTAAATAAACTGGGCTTCAGGTTGGTTTATACACTGCATAAGTAGACTATATATAAAAAAAACAATAAGAGCTTAGAAGCAATTAATTCAATAAAATGAAGATAAAAGAAATATATAACAAAATAGGAATGAAAGATGGGAGTTCAGAGAGACTATTGAAACATAATCAAAACGATAACAGAAACATTGGAAATTTGTTCAATCAACAAATAATTTTATATAAGAGAGCCCCATTTTTTATAATTGTAATCAAATCCATTTTTCTGAAGACAATACCTCTCATACATACACTCCAATACCATTACCATACATAACCTATATAATACTAATTTTTTTTTAAAGTGTGGTCCAGTCATCTCCAGTACAAAATTATTTCGGTAAAGTAACTTGGCTCCTTTATTTATTGTATTCGAATATTCTCTGTCACTATTTGAAAAATAATTAAAAATTTTCAAAATAAAAAAAAATGCATTTAACCCCATATTCCTTGGATATATGTGTGATTTCGTAGATATAGATCTGGTTTTAAATTTCAACTTCTATTTCACACATGAAAATCATATGAGAAATAACAAAAAACTCTTCGAAGTGGACTTGGAATGCTATGCTCTATTATTGTAATTCTATAAGTATATTTTTTGACCTAAAACCCCAAGTAAGTAAAATTCCTGACGTTTAAAAAGAACTTTGAAGCCATATTGATAAACAAAAACTTCAAAATATGAGAGAATTTTGAAATTCTCAAAAGTATTTTCAAATCAGTTTATAAAAAATTGTTCATTAGAGTGATTTGAGTGATTTTGTGGATATATAACTGTGGACATATTTCAACTTCTATATAAAACATGAAAATCATATGAGAAATAATATAAGAGTCTTCGATGTGGACTTTGAATTTTTTGCTCTATTATTGCAGTTCTATAAGCTTATTTTTTGACCTAAAACCCTAAGTAACTATAATTCCTGACGTTGAAAAGGAACTTGGAAGCCTTATTCATAAACAAAAACTTCAAGATATGAGAAAATTTTGAAATTCTCAAAAGTATTTTCAAATCAGTTTATAAAAAATTTGTTCATAAGATTGATTTGAGTGATTTTGTGGATATATAACTGTGGACATATTTCAACTTCTATTTCATACATGAAAATCATATGAGAAATAATATTACAGTCTTCGATGTGGACTTGAAATGCTTTTCTTTATTATTATACTTCTATAAGCATATTTTTTTATCTTAATTTCCAAGTAACTAAAATTCCTGACGTTTAAAAGAAACTTGAAAACCATATTCATAATAAAAAACTCCAAAAAATGAGAGAATTTTGAAATTTTCAAAAGTATTTTCAAATCAGTTTATAAATAATTTGTTCATAAGGGTGATTTGAGAGATTTTTGGATATATAACTGTGGATTTATTTCATTTTCTGTATCATACATGAAAATCATTTGAGAAATAATATAAAAGCCTTCGATGTGGACTTGAAATGCTTTGTTCTATTACTGCAGTTCTATAAGCATATTTTTTGACATAAAACCTCAAGTTACTAAAATTCCTGACGTTTAAAAAGAACCTAGAAGCCATATTCATAAATAACAACACCAAAATATGAGAAATTTTAAAAATTTTCAAAAGTATTTTCAAATCAGTTTATAAAAAAATCGTTCATAAGGGTGATTTGAGTGATTTTGTAGATAACTGTGGCTATATATCAACTTCTATTTCATACATGAAAATCATATGAGAAATAACAAAAACTCTTCGACCTGGACTTGAAATGGTTTGCTCTATTATTGCAATTCTATAAATATTTTTTTTTGACCTGAAACCCCAAGTAACTAAAATTCCTGACGTTAAAAAGGAACTTGGAAGCCATATTCATAAATAACAACTCCAAAATATGATGAATATTTAAAAATTTTCAAAAATATTTTAAGTATTTTCAAATTAATTAATAAAAAAAATGCTCCATACTTGATTAAAGTTTAAAAAAAAAAACTAGCGAGTATATTAAGTACATTGTAGAAATTTTTCAAAATTTTCAAGGAAATTAGCTTCAATCTCTAAATTTAAATAAGATTTTTTTTCATCAAAAGCATAATAAAATGATTTTTTTAAACTATTTCACACTTTGCTGTTTCTATGATAACTTTGTGGGAAGTCAATGCATTGTTCTATAGCTATTTCATCCATCATACTCATGCTCATCCTCAGCTCTGCTATCAGCTTATGGCCATGTTTAAAACCGCAAATTGCAATCCTTACCAAGTCAAGTGCTTGTGTGTGTGTGTGGTCGATGTGAGTGTGCACGAATTGGTTTGCTTGATTGTATAAGTGCGAGTTCTAAGCGGCTTGCTATACGGGCCACGTTAAAAGCCACCTTCAATGAGCTGTAAAGCAGCGACGCATACGTACTCGTACATCGCGTTCAGATTATTTATTGAACTATTATGCACCATAAATCCTTTTGTGTGATATTTTTTTTTTTTATAGCTTTTATACTCTTCTTTCCTCTGCAATGCAATTGTTTTTCAGCGTAGTGTGCCTTTGTTTGTATGTGTGTGTGTGTACGAGTGTTTGCAGAGACACCGCATGCGTTGGCAACGATTGTGATGCAGCTACGGTGGTTTCCACTGGAGTGGCTGTAATTCATTTGGCTCAGCAATTGGCTTAGCACTTGGCTGAAGCTCTTCAATGCATCGCTCTGAAGTGTTCTTAGTTCGGTGTTAATGTTTGTTTACCATGTGGTCGCCACTATTCGCAGCTGTTCCAAGAATGTGGGCGATCTAATTTTATTTTATTTTTTTTTTTTTCTGAATGTAATGAAAATAGGCCAAGTTTTTTGGCAGAACGTAAGGAAAAAATTGATTGGATTATATCCGAGTTCAAGGAAGAGTTAAAATAACATATAATAGCGTGTTTATAGCTCAATGAGAAATAAATAAAAAAGTGTACATTTTTTTAGTAGATTTTCAATATAATTTGTCATTTTGTCTCGCTTGAACAAATAAATAAATAACTTAATTTTTGTTGTCATTTTCAGCAAATGTCGCCATTATTTGGGCTGGACTTGGGCGCGCGTGCGTTGAACGACACATTTTTTGAAAAAAAAGAAAAAACAACTTTAACAAGCATTTAAATATCCGTTCAGACAAAAAATCAGAAAGACAGACATAAAAATACTTACAATTGGCACAGTTGAACGATATGTAAGAAAAAATCAAAATCATTAACACTTACTTGGATCAAACAACGAAAATGTTGCAGCTACAGACACTCAAATCAACCGACATTTTGACTAGACAGACAAACAAACAGCCAGCGTATCTCAAATGAACAGGCGCACCCAATGCAAGCAACTTTAAAATGGTGCCTCTAAGTTTCTGTTATGCTTATGGAAAACCTGATTTAATTGTTTTTGTTGTCAATATTACTATTTGTAGGTTTTCTTGGTTTTCAATTCTTTGAGTTGCTATTTCGTAGAGGGTTTGTCGTCTTACGAACGCTGTACATAAAGTAGTGTAAATGTCACTCAAGGTAGAAAAAGATATTTTCAAGATATCCAATATTTAGAGAAGAGATTTACTAAAAAAATAGATAAAAAAGTTTAAAAGTAACAAGTAATAAGTAACCAGTAACAAGTACCAAGTACTAAGTAACAAGTAACAAGTAACAAGTAGCAAGTAACAAGTAACAAGTAACAAGTAACAAGTAACAAGTAACAAGCAACAAGTAACAAGTAACAAGTAACAAGTAACAAGTAACAAGTAACAAGTAACAAGTAACAAGTAACAAATAACAAGTAACAAGTAACAAGTAACAAGTAACAAGTAACAAGTAACAAGTAACAAGTAACAAGTAACAAGTAACAAGTAACAAGTAACAAGTAACAAGTAACAAGTAACAAGTAACAAGTAACAAGTAACAAGTAACAAGTAACAAGTAACAAGTAACAAGTAACAAGTAACAAGTAACAAGTAACAAGTAACAAGTAACAAGTAACAAGTAACAAGTAACAAGTAACAAGTAACAAGTAACAAGTAACAAGTAACAAGTAACAAGTAACAAGTAACAAGTAACAAGTAACAAGTAACAAGTAACAAGTAACAAGTAACAAGTAACAAGTAACAAGTAACAAGTAACAAGTAACAAGTAACAAGTAACAAGTAACAAGTAACAAGTAACAAGTAACAAGTAACAAGTAACAAGTAACAAGTAACAAGTAACAAGTAACTAATAACAAGTAACAAGTATTATTTATTTTTTACTTTTTTCGTTCTCTAATTTATGCAATTTTTGACAGTTGGTGCATTATTATGGCATCAAATGTCAAAAATAGTTTAAACTATAAAAATAAAAAGTAAGATAGAATAAGAAGGAAATTATGCAGGTAAATGACAACCGGTTCAAGACATTCTTGAGAAAATACCGAGTTGTCACTCCACCCTACATGATTTCATCATGCATCGCACTCACCATCGCACTCACAAATCATATTTGCCAAACAACCAGGCTATATTACCCTTGCAACATTAACTAAATGAGAACTATAAGAAACCTGCAACTGCAAGAAATAAACTGCAGGAACAGAGTGCGATGTTTTTGCTGCTTGTTGGAATATGTGTGTACGTGTGCGATGCTGTTGCTGCTTGCTTGTATAGAATATGTGTGTACGTGTGTGGTATAAATAAAATTCAAATACGGGGAAAAACGAGTTGTAAGGAAAACATTTGATTTATCCACGTAAATATTTAAATAAAATTTATACTCAGGCGTGGATAATACTAATATGCGTTATTTCCCTTAGTGTAGTAATAATTTTTTGAGACTCCGGTGTAACGTTGTTTAAAAATCCGAGAGATTTGTGCCGTTACTTACTTTTATTTGCCTAGGCCATCTCTTTCTGTATAGACATGTGCAATCTGCTGTGGTCACATAAATAGCACACATGTTGGTTGGAACACATAGAATAGAACACAAGATCGGGTGTTTGTAAAAATTTTAGAGTTGTATTCAGTTAATTTCACCGATTCTAAATAAAATGGGTCGTGGCAAACATTACACTCCAGAAAAAAGGTCTATAATTCACGAACTAAGTCGAGAAGGCAAAAAACCATTTGAAATCGCGGATATTCTCAAAATTTTGCGAAAAATGGTCTATAATGCACTCAAGCTGGTCATATCAAATGGTTCAAATAATTTCGAGATTAAGCCACGCAATCCCAGACCGCGTAAAACCACCGCTTCAACTGATAGACTTATAGTTCGCAAAAGTAAGGCTGATCCTTTCAAGTCAGCAAAGCAAATTATGAGGGAAATAAATGAAGAAAATAACCTTAATGTTTCAAGAAAACTAGTATATAGGCGACTACATGAAGCTAATCTTTATGGACGCATTAGCCGAAGAAAGCCGCTCTTAACAAAAAAAAAAAAATTTAAAGGATCGTTTAGCGTTCGCAAGGGCCAATGTGAATAAAGAAGACCAATTTTGGAAGAACATGCTCTGGACTGACAAACTAAATTTAATAGGGTTGGACTAGATGGAAAAACTTTTGTACGGCGCCCCAAACGCCAAGAGTTGAATCCTAAGTATACAAAAAAATCATTAAAGCATGGACAAGGGATTGTAATGGCTTGGGGGGCTTTTTTCTGGCACGGCGTTGGGTCAATTTTTCATATACCAGGAATAATGGACAAAAATATGTATTAAGATATTCTTAATAACCAGATAGAACCATTTGCATTTGAGAACATTCCTATTAGGTGGACATTTGTGAACGATAATGATCCAAAACACACGGCAAAGGTAGTGATTGATTGACTAAAAAAGGAAACAATAAATATTTTGAATTGGCCGGCTCAAAGCCCAGACCTCAATCCCATAGAAAATTTATAGAGTGATGTGAAGGTCAGCATAAGCAACCAAAATTTTCGAAATTGAGATGAGTTAACGGAGTGGAATTGATAAGGTTTGGTACTCTATTCCGAAGGATAAGGTCAAGAAGCTTGTGGAGAGTATGGGACGAAGATGTCGGGATGTTTTGGACAATTCGGGATACTAGTAAGCATATTCTCATAAGCTCATTGTAAAATAAAAATAAATTACTATGTCTTTTTTTCAGAATCCAAATTGTGCTATTTATATGTCCATCTCAGCTAAGGAGCAATTTCAGATTTTTGATTAATTTTCTAATTTTTAATCCGTAATTACAAAGTTACTACTGATTTAAAGTTTTTAATGCTTAAACTCAAATACCATGAAATAAATTCTTGTTGACGTGACGAAGTTACGTTGTACTGCTCTAGTTTCCAAAAAAGTTGAAAAATGAATTTTTTAAAAATTCATCTGCGTTTCATTGAATTATTACTCGCTGGGTATAAGAGCTATGATTAAAAATATAGTGTGACCATAAAGGTTAATTCTTTGATTATATTAAAAAAACAAAAAAAAAAATTTAATACGGCATAGGGACGTAGTGGGAGCTGCGTAAGCAACGCAACTGAAAATTTGTTACATGGAATTATTACTCGCTGAGTATAAGTGCTAGAATTTAAAATACGAGACGCCAATAAAGGCCTACTAGAAGCCCTCACAACAAAATTAGACAAAAAATTTCTGACATCATGGGGACGCTGAGAGAGCCGCTCAAAGATCGATAACGCAACATTCATGCAGCGGCGTTGCATTGAATTTTTACTCAATGAGTATATAACTTACGATAAAAATTTAAAAAAGAAAATAAAGTTTTTATAAATGGCTTTACGACAAAAATAAAAAAAAAATTCCGGCGTCGTCAGGTCGTGAATATATATAGCAGCTTATGTAACAGAAATGTAATATCGTTGCATGGAATTATTACTCACTCAGGAGGAGTGCTACGGTAAATTTTGTTTTACGACAGCAGGGATGTGTTATTACGCTTTACAACTAAATTACAAAAAAAATTTGTTGTCATGATTTCAGGGATGCAATCACATAATGCAGTAAAAATGCTACAGCCATGAAAAAACGTTGCATGGATTTTTAACTCTGTGACTACTGGTGCAACGGTAAATTTTAAGGAACGAAAAGAAAGGTGAGGTCTTCGGGCATATGACAAAAATAAAAAAAAAATTTGACGGCGTGTCAAAAACCCCCAGGGAACCGCCTAATGTGACGCATATGCATCACTTTTGCTGGATTAATTGAAATTAGAGCACAACCAATGGGGAAGCAGAAAAAAAAGCTAAACGAAAAGCACCAACTCCAACTCCAAATCCAACAACAACTCCAACACCAATACCAACACCAGCACCAACACCAACACCAACACCAACACCAACACCAACACCAACACCAACACCAACACCAACACCAACACCAACACCAACACCAACACCAACACCAACACCAACATCAACACCAACACCAACACCAACACCAACACCAATACTAACAACCAACATCAACATCAACATCAACATCAACATCAACATCAACATCAACATCAACATCAACATCAACATCAGCATCAACATCAACATCAGCATCAACATCAACATCCACATAAACATCAACATCAACATCAACATCAACATCAACATCAACATCAACATCAACATCAACATCAACATCAACATCAACATCAACATCAACATCAACATCAACATCAACATCAACATCAACATCAACATCAACATCAACATCAACATCAACATCAACATCAACATCAACATCAACATCAACATCAACATCAACATCAACATCAACATCAACATCAACATCAACATCAACATCAACATCAACACTAACACCAACACCAACATCAACATCAACATCAACATTAACATAAACATCAACATCAACATCAACATCAACATCAACATCAACATCAACATCAACATCAACATCAACATCAACATCAACATCAACATCAACATCAACATCAAAATGAACATCAATATCAACATCAACATCAACATCAACATCAACATCAACATCAACATCAACATAAACATCAACATCAACATCAACATCAACATCAACATCAACATCAACATCAACATCAACATCAACATCAACATCAACATCAACATCAACATCAACATCAACATCAACATCAACATCAACATCAACATCAACATCAACATCAACACTAACACCAACACCAACACCAACACCAACACCAACACCAACATCAACATCAACATCAACATCAACATCAACATCAACATCAACATCAACATCAACATCAACATCAACATCAACATCAACATCAACATCATCATCAACATCAACATCAACATCAACATCAACATCAACATCAACATCAACATCAACATCAACATCAACATCAACATCAACATCAACATCATCATCAACATCAACATCAACATCAACATCAACATCAACATCAACATCAACATCAACATCAACATCAACATCAACATCAACATCAACATCAACATCAAAATCAATATCAACATCAACATCAACATCAACATCAACATCAACATCAATATTAATATCAACATCAACATCAACATCAACATCAACATCAACATCAACATCAACATCAACATCAACATCAACATCAACATCAAAATCAACATCAACATCAACATCAACATCAACATCAACATCAACATCATTATCAACATCAACATCAACATCAACATCAACATCAACATCAACACCAACATCAACATCAACATCAACATCAACATCAACATCAACATCAACATCAACATCAACATCAACATCAACATTAACAACAACAGCAAGAAACTTCGTCACGTCAAAACCTACGGGTGTGTCCACGGCACAGCCAACTCTTTTTTTTCATTTTATCATTCGTTTTTTTGAAGGGCGTTATATTTCGGAATGGTTTCATAAGACAATGCCATGTAGTCAATAATGAATATTTTAAAATTCAAACACTTAAGAGCTAAAATTAAGACGCCGAAATGAATGACGATATTAGTTATCAAACGTTATTTTATTTAATTAATTAATTACAAAAAAATTAATTAATTAATTATTAGACAACATTTATAAAATTAAAAAAAAAAATAAAAAATTGAAAAAAAAATATTTTAAAATTTTTTTAAACAAACATAAAAAAGCGATGCAGAGGTGAAGAGATTTCGTTTTTTTGGAATATTCATATATAGTAAATAAAAATTTATTGCCCAACGTATTTGTAGGGGTTATAAAGACTAAGACTTGTCAAAAATCATTGTGTAGCCCGCTTTGAACAACGAATAACTTGTTTCTAAATTGATCTAAAATTAGAGATATAACGAAGAATAACTTAAAAGAGCACAGGTCTGGTTAAAAAAAGGCCGTTTTTTAAATTTAAATACGTTAAAACACTATAATTTAAGGCGAAACACAACAGGGGTTCGAAAGATTTCGAATGACCACACATGAAAATTTTAAAAGATAAGTTCACAGTCAAGTAACCACGATGACGGAAACAAAGCGCCAACTCAAAAAGCTAACTAATAATTTTTAATTTAATAGAGAATAAATGCGTTTAATACCAACCAACTGCTTAAAAAACATGTTATTCAAGCCAACTGAATATTTTCTGTAGACCAATTTCTTTTGATTCCGACCAATTCGTGGCTGTCAAGCACGATCAAAATTGAATCCACTCGATCCAATGAAAAACAAAAAATAATCCCAAAATTTGCAGCAATTACTCAAGTAACTGAGATAAATTTTACCGTTTTTGGGCAAAACAAATCGTTAACTCATTGACAAAAACAACAACGGTAAAAAATAAAACAACGGTAGAAATAACAAAGCCAAGTATTTGAAATATTTTTCAATGAACCGCAGAGGTTGAAAACATTTAATCGGACTAATGATATCGCTAATTGGTCAGTTAATAATTACAAGCGAGTAAACGGTTGCAGCAACAGTGCAGCCGCCACAAAAACAAAAAAAAAATAAAAACAACAACATCATCATGAAAATATTTGCCAAAATTGTACAAGTTGCAATTTCCTCGTTGCAACAACTTGACATTTTTTTTAACAAATTTCGCCGCGAAGCTGTCTGTCTTCATTTCAAAAATTTTCGCGAGTAAAAAACTTTTTTAGAAAAACTCGTGAAACCATTGCGCAGGCGCACATAATTGCCCTCAAATGCGCGCTACAACTTTAAACTGGCAATGTTGTTTTTGTTGTTTTTGGTGATCTTTAGTTTTATTATTGGTGTCGTTTTTATTGTCGTTCGGGCTATGATACTCACTCATTCACTGGCCAATATTTTATTTGACTCTTCTTGACTTGTATTTGTTTTTTTCGCAAGTTTTTTTTTGAGACTTTTTTTGCAGGGAAAGTAAATTTTTGGCATTTTAGTGGCAAAGCTACATGGCGCCCCTGGAGGTCCAAATTGTCGTGGCCTCAAGAATGTTTTATATTGTTGTTGCTTTCTTTTGTCAGCTAACAGCAATAAGTTTTTTGTTACCAATTCTTTGCTAAAATGCACTAAAAAAAAAAAAAAAACCCAAAAGTTGGGAAGGAACAACGTTCGGGTCGCCCAAATAAATTTTGTGACTTTGTTAAATTTGTTTTTTTTTTTTTGCCTCGAGTTCTTTGAGTTGTTGTCGCTTGATTATCGCTTCTCCGCTTGTACGTAATTTATTTTATTGGCTTTTGCAACTGCATCTTGGCATTGGTTTTTATACGATTTCCCTTACGCATGCGCAGCAGCGATTCACTGTGTTTTGTAGAGTGCGCAGGACATTTGTCAATTTGTCATTTGACTGCAGTGCGTGTGTCACCACCACTGTTGCGCAGTTTGACATTTTCACTTTAAATTTATTTGGCTGCACTTTGGTTAAATATACCGGCAGATGTTGTTGTTATTGTTGTCGTTGCTGCTGCTGATGCTGTTTTCGCTCTTGGGGTCATTCGCTGGAATTTTTTATTTTTTCCCATTCTATCTTTGTCTTGTCTGACCATAGCAACATCACATTGTCCCCAATGCCCCAGCATTTCTGCGGAAGCCATCAGGAAGCTGCGCGTCGTATTCGAAGCACGTAAATGACTTTTGACCAAATCGGAGTGGCTCGAGTGTGTTCCATAATTTTTATGGGCTGTAAAAGTTAGTCGAATGCCCGTTTGGTGAAAGAAGCAATAAAATAAAATATGAATGTTCTTAAAAAGCATTACATTCCGAGGGTTTTAATGACATTTTGCCAGATAAAAGGTTGGTCCCTTAGAGTTCTGACGCGATTGTGTGAAAACCATGCAAAATCTTTTGCTTCCAACCGAATTCTAAATCGGTCACAGCAGAATCGAAATGTCAATGCTTGGATTTCTTTTTATATTAAACGGGCTACCAGTGTACTTGAAGTTTTGCGTCAGCATCATTTTCTAAAATAAATCATAACCGGTAGCCTCTACATCCCAGCGACCTCAGCCGAGAGTGGTTACACATTCCATCAGTATTGGTCAATAGAGTCCATTGATTGCAAAAATCAGTTAATAACATGACTGTTAATAAAATTATGTCATTCTTCAACTCAGTTTTTACGTTTATGACAAACAATATGAATGAAGGGCCTCCTTCTTTAACACGTTGACTGCCTCGGCAATTTTCAGAAAACTGGGAAAAATGACAATTTGATTTTTTCACATTATATTACTAAAAACTCTATTTCTAGATCGCAGGTATCATCAAAAAGCAAAAATTAGGCTTTTTTTAGGAGAAAAAGGACCTACGAATTATCTCGTAGTTGACTTTTATCGATACTAGCACTGATATAACGGTTTTATTTGTAGCTACACAAAAATGACAGGTTTAGTGAGTACGAGATAACTCGTAGTTGGCTCCCTAGAAGGGAACGCAATCTACGAGTTATCTCGTAGTCGGCAGGCAACGTGTTCAAATTTAATTTCGTTGTTCTGTATAATCAGAGTATAACACGATATGATACTAAATATAAATGTACATAAATATGTAGGTACATTTCATATACTAGGTCCTTAGTAAACCAAAAATATTCTTAACGCGAAATAGGAAGAACGACTACACGAAGAATTGTGTGCTAAGGTTAGGTTTGGTTAGGTTTGGTTAGGTTTGGTTAGGTTTGGTTAGGTTTGGTTAGGTTTCGTTAGGTTTGGTTAGGTTTTTTCAGGTTTGGTTAGGTTTGGTTAGGATTATGTTTGCTTAGGTTTGGTTAGGTTTGCTAAGGTTTGGTTAGGTTTGGTCAGGTTTAGTTAGGTTTGGTTAGGTTTGGTTAGGTTTGGTTAGGTTTGGCTAGGTTTGGTTAGATTTGATTAGGTTTAGTCAGGTTTGGTTAGGTTTGGTTAGTTTTGGTTAGGTTTGGTTAGATTTGGTTAGGTTTGGTTAGGATAATGTTTCCTTAGGTTTGGTAAGGTTTGGTTAGGTTTGGTTAGGTGTGGTTGGGTTTGGTTAGGTTTGGTTAGGTTTGGTTGGGTTTGGTTAGGTTTGGTTAGGTTTGGTTAGGTTTGGTTAGATTTGATTAGGTTTAGTCAGGTTTGGTTAGGTTTGGTTAGTTTTGGTTAGGTTTGGTTAGGTTTGGTTAGGATTATGATTCCTTAGGTTTGGTTGTGTTTGGTTAGGTTTGGTTAGGTTTGGTTAGGTGTGGTTGGGTTTGGTTAGGTTTGGTTAGGTTTGGTTAGGTTTGGTTAGGTTTGGTTAGGTTTGGTTAGGTTTGGTTAGGTTTGGTTAGGTTTGGTTAGGTTTGGTTAGGTTTGGTTAGGTTTGGTTAGGTTCGGTTAGGTTTGGTTAGGTTTTATTAGCCAAATTTTTGAATACCTGAATTAATTTAATCAAATGTGTTTAAGAAAAAAATTTCGATTCATGACAAGGCTGAATTTTTTATCGAAAAATATAGATCAATGTTTGATTTCCAAAAAAAAAGACTATCCATCAAGGAATTATTTTTCTTTTTTATCAACAAAAATATTTATTAACGATTCATTTTATTATTTGAATGAAGAAATATTGATCAATGATTGAGTTTTAATTTTGATGGTTTAACTATCGATCTACAATTGATTTTTTTTATTGAAATTCTATCGATCAATGATGGTTTATTTTTTCAGTCTTAATTTTTTTTTTTGTTTTTGTAAAAATATCTATCAATGATTGATATTACTTGGAAGGAAATAAATCGATGAATGAATACTGTTTTCTTTTTCTTTTTTTTTTTAGTATCGAAAAAAATATCGAATCAGAGTATTTTTATATCTATCTACTCAAATTAACGGGAAGAAAGTTTCATTTATGAAACTAACCAAACAGCATTTTGAAAATCACAGAAAATTCTTAGAATTGCTACCTGCACAACACGTTGAACAAGTGACACTTCCACACTTGGCACCAACAAACACTACAGAACAAAAGAACAAAAAAAAAACAACAAATGTACTACCACTCTAACTAATGCAACTGCACCGCAGCACATGCTGAATATAACTTAATTTCCAGGTAATCAACTAATGAACACTAATTCACCTGCAATTTGAGGCAACCGGGGAACGGAACAATATATAAAAAAAAAAAACAATACATCGCACAAAAACAAAAAACAGTCGCAAGCCACTCCAACACCCTCATTTGCAGCAAACAATGGTTTTACAACCACTGTTCCATCCGGAGCCAACAACAATTTGTGGTTAATTAAGTTATTATAATGCCGCTGCTTTACACTCACACTCACACACTCGAGTTCGGTTTGCATACCGAAACCAGCAATCAACGCGGCCTGGCAGTCATCATCATCATAATCATCATCATCATTATCATGAATGGTCATCAACTTCAAACCTATTAGAAAATGTGTGTGTGTGTTCACCTGCATGCCTGACTAGCCAGGCTAACATGCCACCTCGACTGACTCAACTTGCTGGACTAGCATCCGCGACATCATCCCCGATATAAAAAAAAAAACACCATGCCTAGCGCTTCAACAGGACGTATTCTATCGCATTTCTATTTAATTCCAAGGCAACATTAGAAACAAAAACAACATCGAAAAAAAAAGGAAAACAGCCAACATGGAAATCCCAACATATGAATAATTGCACCAAAAATGCTGTCGGCATTTGGTTTGCGCTTTCTTTGTACCTGTTCTGTTCGAGGAGTGTGCGTTTGTTCAAATTAATGGCCATATTTTGTAAAACGCACGCAATCACGTCACTTCGGGTTTTCTTATCTGGCAATATATTTTAATAGAAAATTTTTGAGTGAGAAAGAGAGTTTGTTTTACTTCATATGAAAAAGGCATTGCCAGACTGAAAATCTTAACGCAAGTGACTGCGTTCGTTTTACAAAATATGGCTATAATTGTCTGTCTATGGCATGTTGGCTTCCATCCATCCTTCGCCCATTCATGCCGTTCAACAAACTTCGGCTCAATTCGTTCGAAGTACGCTGTTTAATTAGCTTAATTAGACTTTGGACCAGTTCCAAATGATCGGCAGTTAGTTGTTGTTGTTGTTGTTGTTGTGGTTTTTTGTTGTTGTTGTTATTGTTGGTCATTTTCGGTGTAGTTATGTTTTATTTAATTGGATTGAAGTTGAAAAATAATAAAATTTTATATTCGGATTATGACTCCTGCAGGGACATTGTGTGAAGTTCGTTAAACCTGGGAACCGAGTTGACAACTTTCTGAATTTGTAGATACATTTAAAGAGTGGAAAAAAAAAAATCATGCAGCTTAGCAAAAACCAAAGCTGGACGCTTTTATTTGGAGATGTCATCTTTCGTCCAAGAAATTAATGGTTTAAGAAAAAAAAAGGTAATGAAGATAAACTTTTTCACTCATCGATAAATGAAGTTTTGGTGAAGAGCGAGAGTTTTTGTATTTTTATATTTTTTATATTTTTTATATTTTTATATATTTTTTATAGTTTTATATTTTTCATATTTTTTTTGATATGTTTTATATTTTTTATAATTTTTATATTTTTTATATTTTTATAATTTTATTTTCTTATATTTTTATATTTTTGATATTTTTTGTAGTTTTTATATTTCTTGTAGTTTTTATATTTTTTATATCTTTACACTTTTTATATTTTTTATATATTTTATATTTTTTATATTTTTGTTTTTGTATTTTTTATATTTTTTTATTTTTATATTTTTATATTTTTATATTTTTATATTTTTATATTTTTATATTTTTATATTTTTATGTTTTTATATTTTTATATTTTTATATTTTTATATTTTTATATTTTTATATTTTTATATTTTTATATTTTTATATTTTTATATTTTTATATTTTTATATTTTTATATTTTTATATTTTTATATTTTTATATTTTTATATTTTTATATTTTTATATTTTTATATTTTTATATTTTTATATTTTTATATTTTTATATTTTTATATTTTTATATTTTTATATTTTTGTATGTTCATATTTTTATATTTTTATATTTTTATATTTTTATATTTTTATATTTTTATATTTTTATATTTTTATATTTTTATATTTTGATATTTTTATATTTTTATATTTTTGTATTTTTATATTTTTATATTTTTACATTTTTATATTTTTATATTTTATGTTTTTATATTGCATGTTTATATGTTTATATTTTTATATATTTTTATATTTTTATGTTTTTATACTTTTAATATTTTTTTATATTGTTTTTATTTTTTATATTTTTTACATTTTTTACATTTTTTGCATTTTTTATATTTTTTATATTTTTATATTATTATATTTTTTATATATTTCATATTTTTTTTAATTTTTTCATATTTTTTATATTTTTCATATTTTTTATAGTTTTTATGTTTTTATGTTTTTTATATTTTTTGAATGTTTTTTATATTTTTAATATTTTTTATAGTTTTTGTATTTTTGTAGTTTTTATGTTTTTACATATTTTTTATATTTTGTGTATTTTTATATAAATTTTATTTTTTATATTTTTTATATTTTTTGTATTTTTATATTTTTTTATATTTTAATATTTTTATATTTTTATATTTTTTATTTGTTTATATTTTTAAAATTTTTTATTTTGTTATATTTTTATATTTTTTATATATTTAATATTTTTATATTTTCTTAATTTTTATATTTTTTATATATTTTTAAATAGTTTTTATATTTTTTATATTTTTTATAAGTTTTTTAGTTTTTATATTTTTTATATTTTAAATATTTTTTTCTGTAATAAAGGTGGAGGGTCCATGAGGCCTGTTTTTGGACCCGGACCCCTCTGAAAATAGTTTGAAATTTATTAATTGGACCTATTGAACCTACAATATTAAATTAAATTTTATGCAAAGTGGATATTTTCCACCCATTTTTACACCAACCAACGTCTAAGGTTTTTATGAGCAGGGTAAATACTTTTTTGTATACTACCATTACTTCTAAAAGAGGATTTGGTGAGAGTTAATATCCTCCTGCGTATTTGCAAATATGGACTTTTTCGTCTATGTGTTTTTTACGTATGAAAACTCTCAATAAAATATGGGTTATTAAGTTTTTGGGGTTGCGAAATACGAATTTGCATTCAGAATTGGAAAAATTAATGGGTTTTATTATTTTCAGAACATTAATAGTAAATTCGCCATGTTGGTTTAAGGAATTTCTAAGCTTTGACTTGAGAAATAGGATCAGCGACCCCAAAACTCACTCAGTACTGCTTCCAGAGTCGGTTAGAATATATTTGGAGCATTTATATCGAGTTCATTCAAATACTCTTAATATTTTTTTTTAATTTTCGCCCATTTCTAGCAGAAAATCGACTTATATACATATACTAGGCGTCTTGTACGTCTGTAAATACCTACATTTTTTGCATCGAAATTTTAAAAATTTATGGACTTTTCGATTTTCACATCCGCCGCAGTGAAACCGCCATCTTAGTTTCAGGATTTTCTAAATTTCGACTTGAGAAAATTGGTCAGCGACCCTCACTCAGTACTATTTCCTTTATTAGTAGATATGATTATTTTTTAAGCATTGATTTCGGCTTATTCATTAAATTTTTCTTTTATTTTCGTCCATTTTGAGTCAAAGTTCGCCCCATTTATACTCGCTCTAATGCGCCCTTCTCGCCCTATGGCGCAATGGGGTTAAAAAAATATATTTTTATATGAGCTAAGAAATAAAACAAAATCAATCACATTTAAAAACTAATAGCGATTGCAAAACCATAACTTTTTAAGTACCACATTATCTTTTATAAGTAAGCAAAAACTATCATTTACGAATCTTTTGTGAACTCATTTACGAACAAGAGAAAAAGTTAATTTTTGAGAGTAACATTAGTGCGATAAATGAATAAAAAAAAAATTATTCATTTTGGAAGTAACAAACGTAATCGTAAACAAACGATTCCACCCGAAAAGGTTCGTAAATCAAATGGTTCGCTGGGTTGAATTTTGCCACCAACGTTTTGTTTGAAATATATGTAGGTTGTGTTAAAAAAAAATATACTCGTATGCAAACGCTATAATACTAACCTATACGATATACATAAAATTTTTATTGAATAGCTCCAACTTCAAGATTTTATCTCAAAACCCATGATTATTCAATAAAATTAAACTGATAAAACAAAACAATGCAAATTACACCAATACGTACATATCTATAAAAGTATATACATATATATTTATATTTATTTATTTATATATACTTTTCCAATAATAAAATCAAGTCATAAAATCAATTTTTACTAGCAACAAAATGGGAAAAATAGCTCCATAAATTCGATATAAAAATAAGGAGAAATTAAATTATCAGCAAAATCAATCAGTTAAACGAGCAAATAAAATTGTTGGCGTAGTAAATGTTGCAGACGCAGAGACAAGCTTACAGAGAGAGGAATGAATACTCAACAAATAAAGTCAATAAAATAAACTGAAAGACAACTAGTAGGCTGCTAGGTTGACAGGCAAGCAGGTACCATTGCCAGCCCATGTAAAATCTATGGAACAAATCTAATAAAAATATTTACACAACAAACGCTGCAGACGATTGTGGATGGTTGACAAAGAGCTGGGTGATAAAAGTAACTGAATTAGTTATCAGCTGATGATTGTGAGCAACTTCAAATCAAGATAAACGCATTTGATGGCTTCTTATAAGGAAATCCACAAATAAAACAGCATAAAAAAGAAAAAACAAAAAATAAATAATAAAAACCACAAAAAACGCTCTAATCCAGAGATTTTTATGACTTTTCTTGAAAAAATACTCACAAGAAGTCACATGACAAAATTGTCCACCGTAAGAACTCAAATAAAGCAATCAATATAACATAAAATAGAACAAACACGTAAAAGGTGGAGTGAAAGCAAAAGGATTTATATGATTCTCATTCTGTTCTTATCAAACTGTGAACTCTTCTCGCATATAAACGAATTGCACCTCAAGCATTTCACTGAAAATGAACTGAAGGGTCTTTGTTAAGGTTTTGAAATTTATGTGATATGTGTGTCAGTGAATTTTCTTCTGGGTAGAAGAGAGAGCTTATGGTTCAGTAGTAATAGACAAGGTTTATTTTATTTAATCAAAATTCAATAAGTCTACTTGTTAATTTGTTAATGCTTTGCCACAACAGCCTTGATGATTATCACTGTAACTCTAAATCAATAAGTTTACATAGTTTTCCTACTACAACTCATAAAAATAGTTAAAATATCACTCAAACCAAAATTCTTACCGGGTCCGGCAAGTCTTAGGTGCTCAGTTACTTTGTCAGAGTGACGGATTTGACAAATTTAAGCCAAAAGCCTTGTTTTGCAATGCCATGTCTACACAGAGTTTAGTTTGAGTTTCCAGTACAAGTTGAGTTTTGCCATTGAACGCAAAATAAACCTTCCAGTACAATTTTGTAAGATGAGACAACTAAAATCAACTCTCTTTTTGTGTTTATCAAAACTCAATTTGATTGTTTGAATTTGAAAACTCAATAATGTTTATATACAAAGGTATGTTCAGATTTAACTTTTGGATGACAAGTTATGTTGAAAAATTTTGTGGTGAGAAATGTCAAAAACAGCTGTTCTAAAATTGTGCAATTTACTATTTGCAAAAAATGAACAAGAAAGCGAAGAACAGAACTTGGGTAAGTGTAGGAGAAGAGGTCTTCTACACTTGCACACCGAAGATGTCACGGTAGTGGATGTGCCGAAAAAATATGAGCACACAAAAATAAATAAAGAAGTGTCACAGTACACATAATTCTGCCGACGTATCTCTGTGTGAAATGCTATGGTTGAACTCAAGCTAAACTCAAACTTAACTCAATGTTTGAATTTTGCCGATAATATTCTCGTTACTGAGTTTAAGCCTAAAAATAAGTCTCGAAGGACGACTCCAGCCAACCGTCAGACTCAAAAAAACTAAATAGGCTATCCCTTTACTACCAAAATGTAAGGGGACTGCGCTCTAAGACTCAAAACATTTTTCTGTCGTCTCAGAATTGCTCTGAGGATATTATTGCGTTAACAGAAACGTGGCTGAATGGAAGCATTACTGACTTGGAATTGTTTGACAATAGCTTTCAGGTATTTAGAAGGGACAGATTCACTGACAATAGTTCTTCTGTCGGTGGTGGTGTCCTATTAGCTGTTAGGAACTGCTTTGTAAGTTCCATTGTTGATATTCCCTACTCATCTAACATAGAACTAATATGCGTTAAAGTTATACATTGTAACTCCAATGTATATGTTATAAATGCGTATGTTCCTCCAACGAGTAGTGCAGAGGTCTATGCAAGCCTTGCAGATTGCTTAGACTATGTTATAAACAAACTTGACGTTAATGACGACATTTTATTATTGGGCGATTTTAATCTGCCTAACTTAAAATGGCATTCTTCTGACGATGATACATATTATTGTGCATCAAATTCGAAGACCCGCCAAGAACATATATTTGTTGACAATATATGTTCTGACTTACAACAAGTTAGTTGTATTTATAATAGTCTTGAAAGACTTCTTGACCTGGTCTTAACTACAGACAGTAACAATGTCATTGTTAAGAGGGCTTTTCATGCTCTGACTCCTATTGATGAATACCATCCACCATTGAGCATTTGGTATAAATCGGACAGAGAGAACATAGTAAATTCGAGTTCAATGGACAAGGTTTATGAATTCAATTTTAAAAAAGCTGACTTTTTGAAGCTGAATCATTTACTTGATTGTAATCTGAATTATATTTTAGAATACATTAATGGACACAACCTTGATGAATCCATTAATTTTTTTTATTGTGAACTCTTTGCTATAATTTCTCAGTCTGTGCCGTTTAGCCTCAAATTTGCAAAAAACTCAGCATATCCCTGGTACACTAGGGAATTAAAAACGCTTCGCAACTATAGGAACAGGGCCTGGAAGAAATATGTCTGTAGCTTGGACTCAAATGACCTGGAAACCTACAAACGTTTGTTTCTGGAATTTGAAAATCAGTCATCTATATTATACCACGAGTATTTAGATAATATTAAGTTTAGAATATTGTCTGATCCAAAGAGATTCTGGGGATTCATTAATACTAAGAAGAAATCTGACGGGTTTCCTTCATCTTTCAAGACCCAAAATGGGTTTACAGACGATCCTGTCATAATAAGTGGCCTTTTTGCCAATCTTTTTAAAGAATCATTTTGTTCAGATTCTTTTCATCCAGATATGGAGTATTTTGAATATATGAATACTACACCCAGAGTATCTATGGACTCTTTATCCTTTACCTCAGAGGATATTTTAAAATATATTAGTTCGATCGATGAAGATTTTAGCGCTGGACCTGATGGAATTCCTGCCGCAGTGTTAACTCAATGCGGTTCAATTTTGTGTCAACCACTCTCTTTGTTATTTAATAAATCTATAGACGAAAGTTATTTTCCACTGTTTTGGAAAAAATCATTTATTAGTCCTATTTATAAAAAAGGTTGCAGGAATGATGTTATTAATTACAGGCCCATTGCTAAACTGTCATCGATTCCAAAACTTTTTGAGCGAATCGTGTATGATCGGGTAAAAATTCACTGCCGTGAAGTCATAACAACTCGACAGCATGGTTTTGTTAATGGCAGATCTACGGTATCTAATCTACTCGATTTTACAACCTTTTGCTTAAACACCATTGAATCTGGTTGCCAGGTCGACTGTATCTACACTGACTTTAGCAAAGCATTTGATAAGTTACCACACAATTTAATTCTATTTAAACTTAAGTCCATTGGATTTCCACAATATTTTGTAAACTGGATTAAATCGTATTTGACAGAACGATCGTATCAAATACGATTCCGAGGGGTTTTGTCTGCTGAGTTTATTGCGTTATCTGGTGTTCCTCAAGGAAGTCACCTAGGTCCACTTCTGTTTATTTTAGCCATTAATGATGTGACCCATATCATTAAAAACTCTCATCTGCTTATTTATGCGGATGATATGAAAATATACAGAAAAATAAACTCTCAAGACAATTCAGCCCTACTCCAGTCCGATCTGAAATCTTTTGAGGTTTGGTGTTCTAAAAATAATATGTTTCTTAATCCAGATAAATGCCAAACTATGACCTTTTCGCGAAAAAGGAATAATTTAGTTTTTGATTATAAAATAAAAGATACTGCTTTATGTCGTGTGGATGTCGTTAAAGATCTGGGAATCTGGGAATATTTATGGATTCTAAGCTTTCCTTTAACATTCATATTGATAACATTTGTAAAAAAGCATCTTCTATGCTTGGATTTATTAAACGCTGGGCCAAAGAATTCAATAGCATGATTACGACTACAACATTGTATTATGCAATAGTGCGTCCTCACTTGGAGTACGCAAGTCAAGTCTGGTCTCCAAGTTACAATGTGCATGTTGATCGAATAGAGAGAATCCAAAAATGCTTTATTCGGTTTGCCCTAAGGGGCTTAAGTGGATTTGACATTTTAAACCTTCCTCCTTATGAGGATCGCTTAAAACTTCTAAAAATGCAATCATTGAGTGAGCGAAGGAAGTCTGCAGACATCGTCTATTTACACCAACTCATAAACGGTGTATTTGATTCTCCAGAACTTCTTTCTCTTATACATTTTAACTCTAATCGTAGAAGCAGTAGAAATGCTAACAATTTAATTTACTTACCATTTAGTAGAACAAATTATATGTTAACTGCTCCTTTAAACCGTATGAGTAAATTAGTTAACAATTGTAGCTTTTTTGATGTTAACTTGTCTAAAGGTCAACTCAAAAGTAGATTAAAAACTATTGTGTAATTGCATGGTTATGTCTTTGCATGGTTAGTCGTGATGTCTTGTGTTGTCCTTGAGCCCAACCATATATTGGTGGGTAAATTTTTCCCACATTAACTTATTTTGAGCCACTAGTTTCAATATCGTTGATAATTTCAAAGATTTTTGGGTTGCGGCTTTAAATGGGTTAATGCTGAGAATGTGCGAAAAAGCTGTAGTAGCTAAACTCTATTGTTATTGCATGTAAAAAAAAAAAATGTGTGACATGGCATAAGATAATATTAACTCCTTCCCGGAACTTTTTGAGCAAGACATGTCTTCGAATTTTGAAAACCAACCCATTGCAAATATATAGGTGTGGATCTAACATCGAATTAATATATATTTTAGGAGTTATAAGATAAAATTTATGACTAAACTATGAATTTTGATATTGAATTTCTGTTATTTGCCCTTATCTGGTAAAACTAAGTACCACTGAGAGATTTGAGGGATAGGGTGAATGGGAAGCTAGAGTAATACTGATACTGGTACTGGTACTGATACTGATACTGATACTGATACTGATACTGATACTGATACTGATACTGATACTGATACTGATATTGATACTGATACTGATACTGATACTGATACTGATACTGATACTGATACTGATACTGATACTGATACTGATACTGATACTGATACTGATACTGATATTGATACTGATACTGATACTGATACTGATACTGATACTGATACTGATACTGATACTGATACTGATACTGATACTGATACTGATACTGATACTGATACTGATACTGATACTGATACTGATACTGATACTGATACTGATACTGATACTGATACTGATACTGATACTGATACTGATACTGATACTGATACTGATACTGATACTGATATTGATACTGATACTGATACTGATACTGATACTGATACTGATACTGATACTGATACTGATACTGATACTGATACTGATACTGATACTGATACTGATACTGATACTGATACTGATACTGATACTGATACTGATACTGATACTGATACTGATACTGATACTGATACTGATACTGATACTGATACTGATGCTGATACTGATACTGATACTGATACTGATACTGGGACGTTTTTAGCTCAAAACAATGCGAAATTCGAAAAATGGGTCTTTCTTTAAAATGTTCTTATAGGAGAGGAACTGGATATTCCAAGAACTGAAAGTGGTTAATTTAATGGGACCTTAAAAGCACCATTTGAGTAACCTGGGGAGAGTTAATGTGATAAAATTAAAAAAAGTCCCTGGAAGCTATTCATTATCTTCTATGTAAAAATATTTCATCACTATTTCAAAAGATAAATTATTTTAAACTTTTTATGGAGTACCGTGAAAATATTTTAATTACTTCGACTTTGTAGATATAACCATTGTGTATAGTTCATTTACAAAGTGAATTCATTAGAGTTAAAGATGCTACACCTAATGAGTTCAACTAGCTAGTGACCAGAGTGATAGTTGATAGTGATAGTTGATAGTGATATAAAAATTTTTGAAATTTATAAATAAATTCAAGTTATTTTCAACATCTGTTAAAAGTAATGTGTGCCAGTTGGAATTTTGAAATTTTATCTTAGCCTGGCTAGAATTCCAGCCAACAATATTTTACGCTGTCTCTAATAGCGCTGTCTGCTGCACTTATCTTAATTAAGCCTTAATTTTAAGGCTTAAAATAATTACACGTCATTTTTCAGATAAAGTGTTGCTGCCCTTTAATAATGGAAATGGAAACAAATTTAAATAAATACCTATGGCTAACAAAGACAGAAGACAAAAGAAAAAAAAAGGAATGGCTTATCAACCGGTGGCTGGCTTAATTGAGACGTTAAATAATATTTTAACATTTATGTTAATAGAAAGCAGCTCATTGGCGGCGTGACCAATACAATTCCTTTTTGCATTTTTAATTAGAAGATTGCTGTGGAATTTATTTTTAATATTTTTTTATCGCTTTTTATTCCTACCAAGTAACTTTTGACAAATGACAGCTCATTTGTTGGCTTTAAACAAGTGGCAACATAAAACCACAAAAGTGTTGATGACTAAATACGACGAATATTTTTTAACTTTTGTGAACTCTAAAGTGGCCCAGAGCAGTTTTTTATTTGTTTAATTTTTTTTTTCTTCTTTATTTTTCCGCTTTGTTATGAATCTCTAGTTTTTTTTATAACTATTTTTTAAAATTCTCCTTAATAGACTTACCAGCCTGTGTCACCTTATGACATTTATTATATATTCACGCCATGTCATATATATTTGGCTTAAAACATTTTAATGCTGTGTTAATTTATTTGTTTTGTTTGTTGTTTTAATTAAATTCGAGTGAAGTTATGTTCATAGCCTCAACTTTATATGTGAATGTGTAATACCCTGAGTGGTTGGCTGGCGGCTTTGTGTTGGCTCAAAGTCACCGGTTGAGGTCACTTGTAATGCGTTGCCACACTAATTGTTTTCGATCATAAATCAGCGGTTCTATTTTTCTATTTTTCTATGTGCTATGTGTGCTATGTGAGAATTTTCTTTGTTACTTGGCAAGAACACAAGGAGAAACAACGTGTAAACGGGGCGGTTGGAAAATTTAGTTTTCATACCATAATCCGTTGATAATAATCAAAATTAAGAAATAATTTATTCTTGTGCTTAGTTAAGGTATCTGCAGCATTTAAATTAGTCGACCTGGCCAAGAGAGTGTGGCCAGCGAGTGTTCTGTGGTCTGGTCTAGACAATATAGTGGAGACAAAGAGCAGTTAATTGGTTATGTGAAAAATAAAATTCCAGAATTTTATAGAAATTTCAGCTCAACATTCACACAGATGCGGTGAGGCTTGAAAAATTAATCATTTTGATTCACAGTTAAAAAGAAAAATATTGAAAGATCATTTGAGGTTATGTTCGTTCGGTTGCGCTACAGGTAGTTGTTTTTTTTTTTAAATTTATGTGGTGCTTTGGCATGTGAAATAGAGTTTTTTTTTTAATATCAGTTAAATAGGTTTTTTAATTTTATCTTATTTACGTTTATCTATGGTGTAGTCTACAACCTGTGTTTAGGTCTGGGCTATACAAGTTGAAAACTTTTGAGACGTCATTTTATAGGAGATGAGATGGCCCTTCTATTAAATTTTGGTCAAATATAGGAGATTATTCTTGAAATCTATTATTCTTAGATCAATGAAATTATTCTTGAAAAATAATTCCTTGCAAAAAATTGAATACAGCTGTTGTCAACTAATTAGAAACGCCTTGCAGTTTACATTAAACAGTTAACTTTTCCTATATTTTTTTTCATTTTTCCATCATATTTCATTTAAATATATGTATAAAGGAGGTAACAAACAAACAAAAAAGAACCCAGTAAATATTATGACTCTTAAAAGAATCTTTTAAGACTCATATAAATGAGTTTTTATCGTCATAATGCGCTCAAAAAAGACTCTTTTATGAGTACATTTTCGTAGGTTATGCGCTTCAAAATATAATTCATAATAATGACTGCTTAATGTCTCATTTTGGACTCAAAATTAAGACTCTTTTAAGACTCATATTTAATACTATTTTAAGACTCATAATAAAGACTCTTTAAATACTTATAATAAATACTCTTTTAGAACTCATATAAATTAGTCTTTTGGACTCTTTTAATAGCCATATTTATCTAGCCATATTCCATATTTATATGGAATCTTTATATTTTTAATATCTTTATTTGTAGTAGTATAAAATATCATTATAAACTTTAAGTTATTGCACAATTTACAGAGAATTAGCATATATATACTTTACATCTAGAAAATTTTTATATTATGTATTTAATAAATAATTTCATTTAGAATAAGAACTAACTATGAGAAGGAAAACTACAAGAAAAACCTTCTATTGAATTTGCAGTATCGCTAATACCAAAACTTATTTAAATAAGTAAATAAACAAATTAGTGAATAGATAAAGAACAAAATTGATGAATAAATTTACAAATCTCAGATTTGATGAAAATAAATAAATAACAATAATCTTTAATAAATAATTTAATCGATCAAAATAGATAAGAACAGAAAAATTTATACAGTGAAATGAACTAGTTAACATGGAACAAGTTAGATATTAATGTGTTTTGAGACCTATTACTCAGTATTTCAAATCGCTCAGATGCTTTGGTAATGCAGACGGATATGAGATTAACTTTATTTTCCTCATGAAGCCTTTTTGTGGAGTAGTGCCAAGGTAGCTTTAGAGCCATTTTTAGTAACTTATTTTGGCAGACTTGTAACTTTTTGATATGCGTTTTTGCACATGTACCCCATACAGGACATGCATACAAAATTATTGCTTGAAAAATGACTTTTACAAGAATTATCTTATTTTCCCTACAAAGATTCGAGTTTCTACACAATAATGGGTAGAGCAAATGTTTTGCAATATTGAATTTGTCAATAATGTTTTTGACATGCTCACGGAAAATTAGTTTTTTGTCAAGAATAACACCAAGATACTTAACGTTATCTGACCAAGGAACTCTACAATTATCTACTTGAAGCTGTGCATTTGGAAGATAGCAAGGCTTTCTTTTTCTAGAAAAAAAGATAGCTTGCGTCTTATTGGCATTTAGCTTGATTTTCCACTTTGTAAAATATTCCTTTAGCTGGTCAAGAGCACATTGCAGTACTGTCACAATATTATGACCAAAAGAATGAGAGTAAAGTATACCAGTGTCATCGGCATAAACTGCATACTCACAAGGATAATGTTTTGGCATATCCGAACAGTATATTATATAAAGGAGCGGCCCAATAACGGAGCCTTGTGGTACCCCTGCTGGAACCCCAATTAGGTCAGAAAAAACATCATTTAGACAAACGCAAAAATAACGATTTGTTAAAAAGCTTTGAACTATTTTAATGATATACATCGGAAAACAAAGTTCAATCATTTTAAATAAAAGGCCATTATGCCAGACGGAATCGAAAGCCTTTTCCACATCAAGCAAAACTAATGCGGTAGACCTTTTTTGGCTAAAATTTAATTTAACAATGTTTTGGATTCTTTTTATTTGGTGGACTGTACTGTGAAAGCTACGAAAACCAAACTGTTCATTAGGGATAATGGCTTGACGCTCTAAAAACGACCAAAGTTTTAATTTTATTACTTTCTCCAGAATTTTACCTAAGCTGCTAAGCAGACTTACTGGACGGTAGTTATCAGCTCTGTTTAGAGGCTTACCAGGTTTATTGATTGGAATGACTTTCGCTACTTTCCAAGATTCCGGAAAGTATTGCAATTTAAGGCAACAGTTTAGAATGAACGTGAAATATATTAAAGCCACCTTTGGAAGCTGCTTAAGCATACAATTTTTGACTTCATCCAGCCCAGAAGCCTTCCTTAAATGGACCTCTTTAATGATGTCGTTAACTGTTTGTACAGATACATATTCTTCGACGTTAGTGTTTATTTCTAAGTTATCGAATTGCCTAATGGTTTCATTTACTAAATCCGTATGAGGTTGGAAGCCAATGTTATCTGAAACACGATGGTTGCATAAAAAATTTTGGGCAAAAGCATTGGTTTTAGCTTCATTAGAAATTATGATGTTGCCATCGTCAATAAGAGGAGGGATATAAACAAATTTTTTTTTTAAAAGTTTGGATATTTTCCAGAAAGGCTTAGAGGATTTGTCTAACCTGCTAATTTTATCATTCCAGATCTTGTTCCTTACTTTTTTTAGTTCATCGCGAATCAGAATAGAATACCTAATCATTATATTGTAGTCGGATTGAGTACGGTATCTGCCCCATTCGCGTTTAAAGCGATTCCTTATCTTAACTAAATTTTGAATATAAACTGGAATTTTGCAACAGTTTTGTTTCGGCAAAACTTTCGGCACTGAAATATTTATTGAATGAATGACTTTAGAAGTAAAATATTCAACATGTTCATCTACTTGAGTGTCTACCGTAATGCAATCTAAATTACATGTTTCATTTTGAAATGACCTTTTCAGGCTGGATTTGTAGCGATGCCAGTTTGCATTTTTAAAATTAAAAATAAAATTTTCGTAGAAAGGAACATTTGCTGCAAGATTAAATTTCACTGGGAGATGGTCAGAGCTAAGTTCATTGAGGGCAATTGGTTGAGAAATATACGCTGGAATGTTGGAAAGTATAAGGTCAATGGTAGAAGGATTTCCTCTAGAAGATGTGGGAACATACGTTGGATCACTAGGATATGATATTGTCACTGGAAAGTGAAAGGTACTATCAGAGAGGATATTACCCCAAGCATTTGCTCGAAGGCACCCCCAAGACCTATGCCTACTATTTAAATCCCCACAAATAATAAATTTTTCCCTATTATTTAGGAATTTTCTTAGGTCATCTCTATATTTATGTCTTAATTCCAGAGATACAGTACCACCTGGAAAATACACACTAAATATAGATATACTTGTGTTCTCAAGCAAAAGTCTTACTCCAATGTTTTCAATAACCTTTGTTTTTATATTTAGTACCTCAAACAAATTTAAAGATTTTCTTAAGACGATGGCAACGCCACCACCAATCTGACCGTGTCTATCACATCTAATACAATTAAAAAGAGGGTGAGAAAAATTTAATTTATTGCTTAGCCATGTTTCAGAAAGCAAACATATGTCGATATTTCTATTATCAAGAAAATTAAAAAATTCAATGTACTTGTTTCGGATACTTCTGGCGTTCCAAAAAACAATTTTTAATGATGTCTTTAACATTACTTATTAGTATACAGAAACCTTATTGCTAATTGTGCAATAACATTAAATTGCTCTTCTTTTGAGTTACATGGTTTTAACTTCTGTACAAGTTCAAATGTAAGCTGAGTAATTTCTGCTTCTGTAAACAAAACCGGTTTGTTGAAATTTTTTTGTTGACAATTTGCATAGGAGCGCAAAGCTGAAAATGGTTGTTGTTGCACTGGTGCAGTATTGGTCTGCGGTGTCCGAATAGTTGGAAGAGGAGGAAACTGCAATAAATTTTTGTTGTTATCGAAGCAAAGTTGCTGTTGATCATTTTGTGGAGATGATCTATATTTAGATGAGCGAGCATGCCATTTACTCATGTGCTCTTTTAGTTGCAAAAAAGATAACCTACTTGGGCAAGAGATATCGTTTGCCTTATGACTATTATTAAATGTGGAACGCTTCACGATTTTGCGTGTCATCCTTGCGCAGGGGCCATGCTAATCTTCTCTGTATCGTTCCAATTTTAGTATATGTTCTGCCGAAGCAAGAACTATGGAATCTTTAAAGACTCATAATGAAGACTCTTTCGGAACTCATGGAACTAGCAGTGATCCGTTTAGGTTGCAATATATTTGTAGATCAAAATTTATTTAAAATATTTTAGAATTGAAAAAAAGAAAAATGACCCCCATTATAAATCTTGAAAATATTAGATTTTATATTTTTTACAAATTAAACTAAAACTAGTAAGGAATGATCTTCGACTGGGCCGAAGTTAAAATACCCCCACAACTGAACCGAGGTATATTCAAAGCCTTAAGCAATCAATAAAATGTTAATTTTTAAAAACATTTTCGTTAAAGTTTTAACAGAAAATATTCACTTTAGTTTTTTGATAAAGTCACTTTGTATGGGAGGTAGGCGTGGTTTTCACTCGATTTCATTAAATTTCATACACAGAGTATGATCATACACATCAAAACTCATATGAAAAATTTCAAGTTCATATATTTATTTTTGTGGAATCCGAAGAGATTTTACCGTTCTGATCAAGTCACTTTATATGGGAGGTAGGCGTGGTTTTCATCCGATTTGGCTTATTTTCGAACTTGACCTTTATTTTTTAGATAAAAGGTTAAATATCAAATTTCGTGATGATAGCTTCAAAATTACGGCTGTAATCGTGATCACAGACAGACAGACGGACATAGCTTAATCGACTCGGGTGGTGATGCTGATCAAGAATATATATACTTTTCTATACCTACCACGCCTCCTTATGGGCGTTACAAACGTTTTTCCCGTATTTGAATTTTATTTATACCACACACGTACACACATATTCCATACAAGCAAGCAGCAACAGCATCGCACACGTACACACATATTCCGACAAGCAGCAACAGCATCGCACTCTGTTCTCTTGCAGTTGCAACCTTAGTTCTTATAATTCTCATTTCGTTTTTGTTGCAAGAGTTGTATAACAGGGATATTTGGCCGTACGTATGAGCGATTGCGTGCTGAAATAATGCAATTATATGTAGGGTGGAGTAACAACTCGACATTTTCTCACGAATGTGTCGTACCGATTGTCATTTGCCTGCACATTTTGCTTTATTAGTTTGCTTTATTATTGCCATTAGCATGGTTACTTTATTTTCTTTTTTCGTTCTTTAGTTTTATACTATTTTTGACATATGGTGTCATAATATTGCACCGACTGTCAAAAATAATATAATATTAAGGAACGAAAAAAGAAAATAAAGTAACCATGCTAATGGCATTAATGGACGCAGCTTGTGAGAAATATTTGAATATATTGTTTTTTAATTTCAATATTTTTTATATAAATTTCCTTTAGATGTGATCGTTTTATTTTCAAATAGTAAATTTTTAAAAGATATTTAAAAAATTCGTGCATAATTTTAATATATTTTTTTATTATATCTGTTTAAATATTTTAATATTTTATTTAATTAAAAAAGTTTTTAAATGAATTTTAAATATTTACGTAGTCGATTTATGCAAATGCGTTATTGGTGCAAAAATGACTCGCTTTTTGGATAAATTAAAAAAGTTTTTGGATAAATTTAATATTTTTTTCCCTTAGTGTACGAATAAAACCGTTTATATCAGTGCTAGTATCGATAAACGCCAACTACGAGATAATTCGTAGGTCCATTTTCTCCTAAAAAAACATCATTTTTGCTTTTTGATGATCCTGTGATCTAGAAATAGAGTTTTTAGTAATATAATAATAAATAAAATAAAAATAACTGGCCATTTCAGCCCTTGAAAGGACTTTGACCTAGCTTCTTATGATCAATTGTGTTGTGCGTGTTATTAAGTTTGTACACAATTGACCGAGAAATGGTCCTACAGGCTTAACGCCGACTCCGAACGGCGATGAACGGAATGTTGTTATTCTCAAGAAGCTTTACATGGCATTTGTATTACTCTCTGAGGTTTGCCATTGTCTGCAGAGAGGTGGCGGCCATACAGAAAAATTATTTTATTCAAATAATTTTCTGTCGCTGCTGGGGTTCGAACCTGGGTCTCCAAAGTTCTTTGACATAGCGGCCACGCACTTTAACCAACTACGCAGTTGGTTAAAGTGCGTATTACTACAGTAATATAACGTGAAAAAATCAAATTGTCCTTTTTCCCAGTTTTCTGAAATTGCCGCGGCAGTCAACGTGTTAAATACAAGTCATTATCGTCGATACTAGAATCATGAGGGTAGCTCCAAAAACAACAGAGCTGGACCTATCTTAATTCTTATAAAATTATTTCTTTTTTAATTTTGATCTTTGGATGCTACAATTCCGTTATTTCTTGAATAACCCTCTTTATTCTAGAACTGACGGCAATACTTCTTAACATATTCCCATTTTGCTTTTTATTTTCAGATGAACATTTTTTGGAAACAACCATCAGCATACCTTGTTTCTCTTGGCTCACTTTGACATGACATACAAACACAACATCTATAATGTTTTAACAAAGTTTGATAGTTTACTAAATCACTACTTGAATTAAGCGGGGCAAACCTTTCGAAAATAGTAGGAATCCTCACAGATCACTGTCTAATCGCAATACATGCTCTTCGATTAGGACTTATATAAAATGATTTCTGCAAAAGCTGCAAATGTGAAGAAGAAGTAGAAAATGTCCAGAATTTCCTCTGCGAATGTCCGGCGCTAAGTAAAAGAAGATTGGAAACTCTGGGCCACCCCTTCTTAAATGGACTTACCGAAGTCTCATGCCTGGAAATCAAGCATATAATAAAATTCATCATCCATTCGAACTGATTTGATCAGGAGAGATATATCTCATATGTCAAAAGAGATTATGTGGTATCACAACAGGCCTGCACTGGCCTAAGTGTACGAGTCGTCTCCCGGCTCAGCCATCAAAACCCAACCTAATCTAACCTTGATATTTTGTGTATCCAAAAATAAAAAAAAACCGTTTTGTCGATATTTTTTATAATTTTTGTGCAATTTATTTTTTAGCGAAGCATTAAATTTTGGATCGCCAAGGTAAAGGGTGCCCTTAATTTCATCTATTGCTGAAATACAATTTTCAAACAACTCTAAACAACACAATAAACGCACATACGCCAAATTTTTGTGGGTAAGTGTATGCTAGAAAATGTTAAATTTTCGAAGGAAACTGTCAAAATTTATCTGAAGATGTTTAGTGTTGCCGAGGCGCAGAACTTAAAAGGCAGCTGTTCTATTAAAAAATGTATGCACCATCTGTCAGTTTCAGTAAAAAGTGTGCTTTGAAACTTTAACTACACACAAATGTGATAATACTAAGTTAGTGCATCGATCAAATGAAAACTACCGTTACATAAATTTGTATAAATACTGGCCCCTGATTCAAAAACAGCCCATACAGTTCTTGAGCGCATTGAATTCTTGCACTGAATTCAATTAATAAAATTCTTGGCCTTAAAGGCAGAAATAAATATAAAAAAAAATAAAGTTAAACCAACATTTAACTAAAGATTTCCGCATTAATAATGGTTTAACCCACTTTATGCTACACCGCTACCATTATAATTATTGAAACAAACATATATTCACACAAATATCCCCACATCCGCATCCATCCACCTCAAATCAGATAAATAAAATTTGGGCATTTATTTAAAATTTATGCTCTCTCAACAATAAAAATAAACACCCTGCAGCAGGCCATTCAAATTGGCGCTTCTCTTAATGCCTTGGAAACCGCCTTCCTTTATTTGGGCTGAACATAAAATAAAATTCAATTTATATATTTATATATATATATATATATTTTTGCATATCTTCCAAACAATTACAAAAACTGATAAACTTGGCTAAATAAGGCCTGCCAACCAGAGATGGTAGAAATTTAAGGCACAAAAATATAACCTTAAACTAATAAAATTTAAAAATTCACATAAAAGTCCGACTTGAAGTAGGAAAAAAAAAAAAAGAGAGATGCAAACAAAACTGATTTTACACAGTCCGAACAGTAAAAAATTGATTTATGAAATTTTCCTTCCACACATGTTTGTGGTGATGGCGATGATGATGGTGGTTGTATTGCTGGGCAACAACAACCGAGGGCAGCAAAAGCTGCCCATAAAAATTATTAACATTCACCTCTGTGCGAACTGTCTGCAAAATATAATTATTCATAATATATGCCAATTGCGAAAGGGTTGCCCAATGTTGCCACACCAACAGGTTTTGAGCACTTCGACCGCTGCCAAGGTGTCCGATTACAATGCGCCGATTACAATCCCTTTAAATATTTTCAAATTAATAACAACAGTGGACACGCTTCGCCGCTTAAGCTTGAATTTATGTGCATCGCTAGGGCTGTGCATTTTTATCTGGCAACACTCTGGCATGAAGCGCAGAGCAACGTTATAAATTGCAATGCTGTGTTGCATAAATTTTCACCTTTCTGTTTGGGCTGCACTTAATTCACCGCTTTTATTGGCCATATGTAGCTTTTACCCTTTTATGGTGGCTTTAAATCTGCGTTTTTTTTTTAACTGTTCATCTCTTTTTTTTTATTTCGTTCACACACTCACTGGGTCAGCGTTATGCATGTACTGCTCGTATGAATGTGATGCGTCCAGATTTACAGTTAGTATATTGTAAAGAATTGCATACTTTTGTGCGTTTTACTGTTTGTTTTTCCACATCGTTCGCGGTTTATTTTTGGTGTGTATGTGTGTGTGTGCGATTTTTTAATGGTTCCGTCCCAAGTGGCGATGTGCGGCAATTAAAGTGCCAAAGTGGACAGAATTTATGTTAAGCCTACATTTGACTCCACACACAACACTAACCAGGGTATTGCATATGTTGTCGGTTGCTCTGTCAAGCCAGGGTTAACGAAGGTCTTTTGCTGTCTGTGTGTGTGTTTGAGAGCGTTGGTGGGTTTGACATTTATGACATATCAGCGACTGCGATTAAATTAATTGAAAGCTTAAAAGTTATAAGTGCGAAAGTTAATGAAAACGTTGAGGACTTAAAATGATAAGGGAAGCAGTGGTATTAATTATCACAGGACAGACACTGGTGTATAAGCAGCAGCGGTAGTAAATCAGGAGAGTAGAAGAACTGCTTTTAAAGCGGTGCGACATGATGCACTCAATACAACAAGAAAAATGTATGTAATTATTCGAGACTTTTCATAGTCTCACATAGAAAATTCGTAATGTGAGTCAAAAATAATTTTTTATGAGCTATTGTTACCTATAAATGCTTTTGTAACTGCCATAACGTTCAGTTTTTTTTTTTCGGTGTCCCCTTCTAGGAATATTGAGAAGCCACGTTGTCTTTCATAATTTTGCGCCAAATTAAGCGAATAAACTTGGATGAATCACTGCATTCTTCAGTGAAAATTTCATCCCACTCCCCATTGCGATGCATGGCACTTTCCTTGGAGTTGTTTTAAGGGAGCGCAACTCCGCATTCAAAACATTGCCATGACGACGTAAGACTTTTAAGAGCTGATTAAGGGCTGACGTGGAAATTGAAAATATAACTGCCCACTCTGCTAAATCTTCACTTAAATTGGACGAGGATCTGTGTGCCTCAAAATCGTCTCTTCCCTCATACGAATATTCAATATCTTCTGTGTCTGAGCTATCACTGAAAAAACAGCTTCACAACATTCTGCATTGCAATCTACGTCTAAGTCACAAATAATATTACTTTTAAAATTGTTATTTTCGGTCAGCGAAGCTATAATTCTTTTTTAATGAGCTTTCGTTTGGACATAATCAATCTGTTTAAATAATTTTAATTATTACCGCACACCGAACCGCTTTTATAAATTCTAATAACACGTGTTTGCACTTATGAACTCAAGCGTACGTGTTCAACGAGAACGAAACAAATATAACGAGAGATAACAAAAAGACACGATGTGGTTCGACACTCCCTAAACGCTCCCATGCGGTGCTCTTTTTGACTCTTTTTGCAGGAGCACTCCGGAAACACTCATTCGTGGTGTTGCTGTGGGAGTCCCTTTTCACTCCTCTTCGGAGCGCTCCGCATTTGGCTGGCTGGGAAGTGTTGGACATACAAAGAAATCGCTACAAATTTAAATTATATTTAATACTCATATTTGTCATATACTGGCGGTGATGCAAAATTTCTCACCCAGTTAGATAGGCCACTTTAGAGTTAGCGCTGCTACTCGCGCTCAGAGAGCTTACTACGCTGTCATGCGTTCTTTCACAGAGAAAAAAAAAAAAATCAAGCATTCTATGGCAATGCAAGCAAAAGTAAATTTCTCAATTCAAGCATTATTTTGCTAGAACTGAGTAAATTTAAACCAAATGATATTAAGAAAACAATTTTTAATTCAAGAACATTTGCTTAAGACTCAAGAATAGTTTTTCTATATTCAAGACGAATATTTGCTTGAAGTGAGAAAAATTTGCTTGATTCAAGTCACAATTTGCTGAAAACTAGAATAATTTGCTTGATTTGCGAAATTGATTTTCTTTGAATTGAGAACAATTTGCTTGATTCAAGTAAGGTAGGGGTGGGCACAATTCTTGCACGTGCTGCGACTGCGTGCAAGCAGCGGGCAAGCAGCGTGCGAAATTAATTGCACGATGAATTTGAGGGTGAATAGGATTGCGGAATGGAAAATCCTCTCTGTAATACTCTCAATATGCAATCACAAGAGCGCACTTGAGATTGCGTTAGTGCAGAAAAATATGTATTGCATGGTATAATAATACAAGGTAGCATTGACAGTTGGTTGGGAAAATATCTCCTGTCAAAGAAATTACTCAAAAAGAGAGCGCTCACAATCGGCCATTGAAAACACAAGCAATGTTAAAAACGTTGAAGTGAAAAAAAACAACAACCTCAGCAGCTGCGGGTGCATTTTCACAAACAGCTAGTTTTGACAGGAGATGTTTTCTTGTGGAAGAGAAAATAAGCAGTTGTCAATGCTACCTTGTATTATTATACCATGTATGTATTCATCTCACGTACAGAACGATCAAAGCTTCAGTGTTCAAGCGAAAGTCAAGCAGGCAAAATCTGCGCTGGTCTGCTCCTTGAATAGATGACGAAAATTTGAACACTGTACAAAATTTCATGCATGCAAAATGTTTGATACTTCTGCATCAAACTGTTTAATTTTCTTATTGCAGTAGTTTTTTGTTCATAAATTTTTTTTCAAAATACAACTATTTATAAATCATCGACCCTGAAGTCAGATTTAATATTTTTTTTTTTTATTTTTTGTTAAAATCATTCAAGATCTATAACAATTCCTTTGTTTCAAAAAACCAAATCTAACATTGTACTACATTTTTTGTTTTTTTTTTTTTTTTATTGTCATTTATCATTTTACAATGAACCCATCGCCGTCCCATTAAAAAATTTTGCGCACTTTTAGCCGAAATATAAAAACTAAAATTTAAAATGGATTGTTTTCAGATTTGTACATTTCCGTTTGCTTATCTGTATTTCACTTTATCCATCTGTCAGTGTGTATAATTTTTATAATCCGTCCACTACACATTTATTTCATTTCGCAGTATAAATCAGAAAAAGAAAAAAATTTCTAATACCTATAAGATTTTTGCAAAAACCACTTTAGCACTACTTTGCACTTTACTTTTTTTCAGTGTGCTTTATAGAAACCGTAAGAGCGAGAGCTTGCTGTTGTGAAAAGTAAGTGTTGCATATCTAGCATATTAAGAGGATTGCTCATTAAAAGGGAGTTTTTTTTTTAAATTACTACCAGCAGCTATAAAATCGCTTTCAAAAAAAAACAACTTCTTGACATATTTATAAGGGTTTCGCAAGAGCACACAACCATTATAATTCTACATCTGCCTCCTAACATATTTTTAACTAATATTTTTTTAGAACTGAATCACCATAATAAATTTATACTTTTATTTTGCGCGAAACTACTTAAAAGCAAGGGTTGGACACAAAACGGTATCGCGATATAAACATGATTAAATTCAAAATATTAAATAGTAAAATTATAAGACACCCTTTTTTTATATAAATGGCATGCAACATTGATTATGAACTGCTCTGAGCGCAATGAGGACCATTATATATAATAATCAATATTACGCTCTTCTTACGCTCTATCTCATTTTATTTGTTCATGTCCCTCGTTTTCTTTACCTTCGAATTTATGAAGCAATGCTGTCGCTCGTAAAGCAAGCAGCGGGCAACCAAAATACACGCACGGGCAAAATGCCCATACGTGTAACTTTGCCCACCCCTAAAGTAAGGGGTCGTTCATAAATTACGTGACCAATATCCAACATTTTTACCCCCCTCCCCCTCCGCTACTCTTCGTAGTGTAATTCAAAACCCCTCCCCTCCCCTCAAAAGTAACCTAGTATATTAAATAAAAAAATGAGTGGATTAAAAAAATATTTAAAAATATATTTAAAAAATATTATTATCTTGACTAGCTCTTAGTATGTGTGCTATCATGACTACATAGATAAATTTAAGAAAACATTTTGAAAATCAATTATTTTCATCGATAAAAACTATTCCATCTTCAATCCAAGAGTCGATACTCTCAATCACTGGAATTGAAGAAGGTGGAAACTTTGGAGACTCTTCGAAATAGAATTCTTCAACGGATTCCATGTCGACCCATTCAGGTGTCATTCAGGTGTCTTATACAAAGAAATTCGCCTGATTTTTGAGAGAGTACCTGTAAAGGCTGCACCCGTGCAACACCAAGTTCAGTGTTTCTGTGAATATGCTTTCTTAAAATTTATTTATTTGAATAGTAATTTTTATTCCGATTTATTTTAAATTCAATCAAACTCACTTATGAGAGTTCATAAATATTTTTGAAGCGAAATACAAGCCGCAGATAGGACACGATCTTGAACTGATTACTGCCTTCTGCGAAGAGCAGTACAAGTCATATGGAATCTCCTTTGATAGAGAATATTCAGGCCTAATCGTCAAAGCCGTCAATTTAGACCAAACATGCCCGCGTAGTGGCCTGTATGGCCGGCGTGGCCCTTCATACAAATTTTTTTCTATCTTAATTTTGTCTTTGCGGTGAGCCAAAATCAAAGAATGCCTGCAAAAAACAACAACGCAAACCGCACTCGTTCAGTGTTCATCACATTTTCCAGCGAACTTTGCAAAAAACAACAACACAAACCGCACACGTTCAGTGTTCATCACATTTTCCAGCGAACTTTGCAAAAACAAATGCATGCAAAGCCAAAATAATAAACGTCGAGTAATTTTCATAACATGTGATTTTATTCCATTGTAATTGTTTTTTTTTTGTTTTGTTTGATTTTTTGCCAAACGCAACGATGAGCAACATTTTGTGTTTTTTTCTTGTTTTTTAAGCATTGGCCCACGCTTAAAATTTCTTGGGCCCCACTGATTTAGACGGTCAAACATGAAGATGTAAGTATGAAAATGTTTTGAAATTAAGTGTGTTTAATTAAAATTTTTTCGAGTTATTTTTGATTTTTGGTCACATTACTATATCTGAGACCCCCTCCTCCCTATCATTACTTATCGAGGTACATTTTAAAACCCCTCCCCCCCCCCCTCTAAATTGGTAACGTAATTTATGAACGACCCCTAAAAAATTCACTGAAAACAAGAATAATTTGCTTGATTCAAGTAAACAATTTTTTAATACTAGAATCTTTTGCTTGATATGAGAAACAAGCAAATTTCTTAATTTTCTTATTATAATGAAAGTCCTTCAGCAAAGATGTAGGATGTAGGATAACCGATTATAAAGAACTATTCGAATATACTAAACTAGCATACCGGTTCCCAACGTTGCTTGGGAGTATAAATATGATATAAAAATATATTTTCACATCTCTACGATATAATGGTCTTATGGCAACACTGCAGCCAGTGTTGCCATATTTTTTTTAAAAAAAACTTTAATTTCCAAAAAAAAAAACTTGTTTTTTTGTGAAAAAACTTGATATTCAAAATTAACTAAAACATGTATTTTTAAAATGTGTGCTTTAAAATTTTTGGCAATTCGCTTTGTTCTCTCGTTGTCCCGTTATTTTGGCTACTTCATTTCTCAAGAAAATACGCAAGACTTGATCGTCAACTCTGAATATATGTAAACTGAAGCGTCAAGTTTAAAAAGGAATCCCAAAAATTGACTGCCAAGACTCGACGAAGGGTAACCGATACAAAAGAACAGAAACAATGACAGCAACAATAATACCCCCACGCTGTCATATAATTAAATTTTTGAAAAGGAGTGAAAATTAGTAGTAGCAGCTTCAAATGGTACTATGTTTTTGTAGTAACATACAATTTAGTTTACGTATTTGATTCATAGATTCACTAAAATAGAAAGCACCATTTTAAGAGGGTAAATATACCCAGAAATTTCAAAAAATGTTTACATTTTCTTAAAGCTTTAGGTCTGAAGAATATGTGGTGAAAATTTCAAGCCGATATCTCAAAAATAAAAAATTTATAGCCTAGTGAGTGAACCGCCTTCTAGAGCGCGCAGTGCTGGCCCCTATTTTCAAACGCGTTTTTCCAGAAACCATGTTTTCAAAGTCGGTGACCAAAATTTCTCGAAGCTCAGTAAACCGATCGGTTTGATTTTTTTACATGCTTATTTTATTCATAATAATCTCGTACTTGTCCTAGAATTTTTCGTAGCTTCATTAATTTTTTGTAGGAAAAATAATGACGAATTTTTGGTCGAAAATCGTTAATTTACGTTCGGAAGTCCGCCATTTTGTGAAAAATCAAAATTTCAAAATCGGCTATGACAAGTACGAGTTTTAAGTATCTAGTTTAATAACATATTTCATTTTTTTGTTTCAGTTGAATTTAGGAGGAGCAATCTTGGTCATCGCATTTTCAGAGCGCTCTACAAAAAATGCTGTATATACCTTAATATTAATTTTTTTTTTTAATATATATATATTATATTTTAATATACCTTTTAAAAAAACACTAAACATGCTCTTGAATGTGTATATTTAAAGGTATAAAAACTCTCATTTAAAAATATCCCTTAGGTTTCCTTAAAAAAATGCACAAACATGACTTTTTTTCTTCAGCTGCTAGGTATATTTCCCCCCTTAATTGTAAAAACTTGAAAAACTGGGTAATATAATATAAAACTTTATTTTTTTAGGGAAAAACTTGAAAACTTTCTTCCCTCTCAAAAAACTGGCAAAACAAGTTTTATCTGCCCACATGGCAACACTGACTGCAGCAGAAATTAACTGAGTGCAACTATCCACTCAAGAGACCAGCGCGGTGAGTGTTAGAATCTCACCTCTCTCTCTCTCTCTCAACAAAGAGAGTAAGCTATTGTTTGCTGTTATTTTGTGCTGCTTATACAATGGCAGCATGGATTAAAATGCATGAATTCTTAAATAATTAAATAAAAAGATTTACCAAAAACGTAGTACCCAGTAGCAGGGTCGCTTATTACAGCAATTGAATAGTGAAAGAGTTATTAAAATCGGTTCAGCGGTAACCCCGTGATCGAACGATAAAAATCCGAGAGAACCCTTTTATATAATAGTATAGATATATCTTGTAGACACTTACATGTTTCCAAATAAAGTAACAGATGAGACATTGCGCCTTCGAACCATGCCATAGTTTGTCGCACCATCTTAAACATGTTTTCATGTAAACATATAGTGATGCTACTGTAAGGTGAAGTGAGAAAAATTTGCTGACAATTAAAATAAATCTTTGCGATTGCTTAATTTAAGAAAATATTTTCTTGAGTCAAGTCTTGTTCCAGGTTCTAGAATCAGGTATTGTGTTCTTGTTTCAACCAATCATTTATTTTACTCAATTTTAGGAATAAGTAATATATACTATTCAACTGACGATTTCAGCGCTTGAAAGGACTTTGACAGAACTTCTTATGATCAAATTGTGTTGTGCGTGTTCTTAAATGTTTGTACACAATTGATCGAGAACTAGGCCTACTAGTTTTATGCCGACTCCGAACGGCTAATGTGCATGTTCTCAAGAAGCTTTACATGGCATTATTTACTCTCTGAGGTTTGCCATTGTCTGCAGAGAGGTAACGGCAGAACAGAAAAATTAACTCAATTGAAAAACTTCCTGAGTCAGATTGAAATTGAACCATGGTTCTCTGGCTTATGGGTCACACACTCTACCCACTAAGCCACGGCCACCACTGGAAAAGAAATTTATTTTTCTTTATTTTAGTTTTTTGTGCTTGATATGAGCAAACGAGGCTTAATTTTACATTTTTGTAGATCAAGCAAAATATTTGCTTAATATTAGAATATCATTTCTCTCCGTGTACGTATAGTATAGGGGGAATCAACAAAATGTGTAGATGGTGTTTTTTTTTTTAATTAAACGTAAAAAAATTTGGATGGCTCTTTAAATGAGATTATGTTTAAACTGCAACACCTTTCAAAACTGCTCAGCAACCACCTATTAAATAGTACGCCTTTGCAACCCTACACCTCTTGTTGATATACCCCTTGTAAGCACAAAGTAAAAAATATAAAATCAATGTTTAAATAGCGCCATAATTTCAAAAGTGGAACCAGGGTTAGAAATATCATAAAATCTCAATCAAAGTAGCAAGTACTAATGATACAAAGAGACATGTGAGTATACTTGAGAGGAAGTAGATGAGTCTTTAAGTACAAGAAGTTTTCTCCCACAACATAACTTGTAGCTTTACAACGCGTGGGCCAATGACGATGTCGTCACAGTGATGCTCTCCACTCAGTAAACTTGCAACAAATTTAACCCACTCTTTTCAGAAACATTTCAAACTTTTTATTTTTTAATGCCTCACTTCAACTGTGCGCCCTACTAAATGCTTCACTAATATTTCCAAATGATGTCTATAAAATTTTTAATTAGTTGCATAAAAAATTTCCCATTCTTTTCACAGTTCTGAGAAGAACTTGAAATAAACATAGATATTTAAAATGTTTAATCTTTTTCGAGAAGAAAAGAAGAGGAGCACTATGGTGAGTTGAATTTTAAATTTTCAAACTGATGACTTGTGGCGTCTAAAAACTATTTCATATAATCATTAAAATTAGTGAAATATCTGAGTGACATTTTTTTTTCATTTTTGTTTGTTTGTTTTGTTGTTGTTTATTTGTCTGTCTTTTTTTTCTTTTTTCTTCCATTTTATGTATTGCATGTTGAAATTGTTAATCGAATATTCTTTATTGTCTGACTTTTTATTGGTGATAATTTTAAATAATGAAATTCACTCTAATGTTTAGATAATTGATTTAAGTTAATCAATTTCATTTTAAGTTAATCAAATTATATGAGGGACAGAGCAAATATTTAAAGCAATAAATTCTTTTTTAAGTATCAATGAATCTTATACGTACATATGTACTATATACATTTAGTGTATATGTTATGTATACCATATTATATGAATGTAAATACTTAGAGATAAGTAAGTGAAATTTTTTAAGGAATTCATTTAATTTCTGTGAAATAAAGATATATAGATAGATTGAATTTGGGGTGATATTCTGGATGCGGATGGTCTGAGGAAATTTAATTGTTTTTTTAAATAGTATATACCCGACAATGAAGATGGAAATGTTTTATGTGTAATTAGAGGTGATCATTTTGTTTTAAACTTTTCATAGCAGAAATTTATGATTTGGCATAAATTTTAACTGAGTTATCTGTGATACTTTGAATTTGTTTAAAAGTTGCTTTACTTATCTGAGTAAAAGTGGTCTGAGTTACTTATGAGACTTTGAACTGTCATTTGCTTTAAGCGGTCTTTCAAACAAGAAATATTGATTAATTTTCAGTTATCTATTGTATTTCTCTTTTAACAAGTCTACACGGGAATACCAGTGATATATTTGGTTTAAGTCAATATGGATAACATAAGAAAAATTTTTTTCAATATCTTAAAAAATTCATGTGAATTTAAATATGGCAACTAATTCCTTTGGAAAAGAATTATTTTAAAAATATTATGAACTTTTTTCAGAAAAAAAAAAGATTTCAATATATTTGAAATCAATTGAAATTCATGTATTATTCATTAAAACATTTAGCTTTTAATTTTCAATATCTTTAGAGTTATATACATAGTTATATTATTTACAATATCTAAAAGTAAAATACAAATAGATAAATTTTTGGGCCATTGTCATATTCAGACATCAAGCCTGCATTGAGGATCTTTAAGAATGGTTTAGAGTGTTGTACCTGCAAATAGTCCATAAAGTTACTCAAGTTTACTTTTGAGATATACTAAAGAAAGTTTTATTTTTAGACCTAAATCAATAAATAATAACAATATTTAGCATAAACTTATAATTTCCCAAAAGGGAAAATTTTTAATTTGAAAGAAATTTGTCTTATGCATCTTAAATAATGCAAAATTTTTCATTTCGTATGATTTTTTACGGTTTTTAAAAATTTCCCAAAAGGGAAATTTCAATTTTTGCATCAATTTCTTAAGCTGAGATCGGACACACTAGTTTTTTCCCTAAAATTGTCTTTAAAATATATTTATTTTACTATTGTTAATAGTTTGAAAAATTTCCCAAAAAGGGAAATTTTATTTTTTCACTAATTTTGTAAGTAGGAACTCAGACGAATACTTTCTTTTTAAATTATAAGTATTTATGTGTATAACTTTTGAAAAATTTCCTACAATTACTACAAGTTCAAGGATAACAATTTCCCTAGCTAGTAATATAACATTACTTAAAAAATTTCTGTTTGCGATGTAATCTTCAATTTTATTTTTTCAAAAATCGATAAATTATAGCAATATCTGGCTTCATGTAAAAATTTCCCATAAAGGGAAATTATTTATTTTCAATGTAATGGCTTTAAGGAAAATAAAATGGCTCTAAGAATCCTTCCCGATAAGAAAATTACAGTTTTTAAGATTGCTGAAAGTTTGGAAAAATTTCCCGAAAGGAAAATTTGAAGTCTTGCATTAATTTTTTAAGTAAGAACAAAAAAACAGTTTTTTCTTAAATTATCAGTAAAAAAGTAATTTTTGTATGATTTTTGAACTGATCGAGAACTGGACCTACTAGTTTATGGCTAATGTGCGTGTTCTCAAGAAGCCTTACATGGCAATATTTACTCTCTCAGGTTTGCCATTTTCTGCAGAGAGGTGACGACCGAACAGAAAAAGTAATTCTATTGAAAAAACTTTCTGTGTCGGATAGAAATTGAACCAGGGTTCTCTGTCGTTTGGATCATGTACTCTACCCACTGCGCCAAGGCCGCCACTGAATTTGTTATTTATGGAATTTTTTAAAATTTTGTCTCTTATTAAAATTTTGTTATTATTTAGTATTATTAAATAGTATTAACTTATTTTAATAAATTTGACATTATTCTGGTATTGAATTGTAATTTCCCAAAAAAGGGAAATTTTTATGTTCCCTAAATTTGTCTCAAAAAATTCGCATAGTAAATCATATTGTATTTTGTTAAATTGCTGATAGTTTTAAAAAATTTCCCAAAAAGGAAATTTAAAATTTTTGCATTTATTAAAGATTTGAGACTCAAAAAATGCAGTTTTATCTGAATTATTGGTAAACAAACAGTTTTTGTGTGCTTAATGACAGTTTTGAAAAATTTCCCAAAAAGGGAAATTTGTATTTTTACATTTATTTTTCAAGCAGGCACTAAAATCAAAATTATGACTAAACTCTACTTTATAACAATAAGAAAATCTCAGTTTTATCACAACTATATCTATTTTGGGTGAGGTGATATAAGTACTATTTTCGGTTTTTAAAAATATCTTAAATTATATAACTGCATAACAAGAATTTTCTATATTCAAAATCATTTAAACTGTTTGCCTCCAATGACCAATTAGTGTTTGCCATGGTCATTAGAGACTTTAAAATAATGAACCGAATAATTGGGAACGCTTCAGTTCAGGTCTAGTTACTCTGTTCGGGGCGTTACGCTTCTCAAAGACCATTTATAATTATGCTGCTTTCATATATTTTTGAATATATTTTTTTCACCAACTATAAATAAACACAAGATCAAAGTCTCATAAAAACAGCCTAAGGTTGCCACTGCATTCGCCTAGACACAAAAACGCGTCAAGCAGATCAAAGAAAACTGCTCCACTCGTTGCTAGGTTATATAGACGGTTTCTTTTTGCTCTCACTGTAATGTTTCCATAACTTATCTACCAAATTAAAAAAAAAAAAATTCAAATCTTTAAAACACATAATTTAATATTACGTTAAAATATTAAAAATCAATATTTCTTTCGTTAGTTCACTGCTTTAACGCTTGCGTCGCCCATCGTTGTCGTTGCAACGCTAACAGCAAACAATTTCAATTCCGGCAGCCGCTCTTTTCGCTGTCGACGATGATGTCGATGATGTTGCTGATGTAGCTGACGAGGTATAGAGCTATTCCCTGACTGTCTGTCTGCCTGGTTGCCAGCATTTTTCGTTAAGGCTAGAGAAAGATTTTTAAATTTTGCAATTTGCATTCATGCAAGAAATATTTTGGGACAGCTGCCAGCCACACTCGCTGGCACGCATGCAAGATGGCGTTGAATTGATCCCTTTGAGGGTTTATTTTTAGCGCGCCAATTGGGGGAAAAGTGTTGCAATGGCATTTTAATGAGCCATGATTGTAGAGACAAAGTAGATTGAGAGCCAATTGAAGAGCGCTATGAGTGGATAATGAGGCAGCAATTAAATTGATATCATTTTCAAAAGCAAAAAAAAAAAACAGAAATAGGAGGAAATTTGCGGTTGGGCAATAAATTTTGCTCGCTTGAATGAGAAGATAAGCGCAAAAACTACTTTTGACTATAAAATTCACAATTAAAATGCGATAAAAAGGAGCGTTATTCACGTTAATTGTTTGGTCTTAATTTAACTTAGGCATGTGGATTTGATTGAGACAAATTGATTGAAAATGATTCGTGGTCGTTTTTGTTAAATTGTGCTGCAAAATTTTTCTTTAAGTACTCTTTTTGGCCCCATTCGTTTTTCGAAATTGTTTTTAAAAATTTTCTCCTTTATGATAAATACATTTTTGCATGAGATTTTTGCATTTTCCATAACATTAATCCCACTCCGCTTGAGACATCTCCAAAACATGGCTTTTGAACGCGTCAACGGTGTATTCTGACATCGAAAATCGTTGTCCACGCAGTTTGTCCTTGATGTGCGGCAACAACAAGACGTCATTGGGTGCCAAGCCAGGACTGTATGGCGAATGACACATTAATTCGATGTTTTGAGAGCTTAAAAACGCCCTTAGTTTTAACTGATGCATGGCAGCTCGATTGTCTTGATGAAGAATAATTCTTCGGCGCTTGTTTGTTTTCCTTAATTCACGGAACACCTTCTGGCAAACAAATGATTGCGTACCATACCGAATTAATCGTTCTATGTGTTTCAAGATCTTGGTCAAAATCTTGGTCATATGACCAGCTTTTTGAAGGAAACATGTAGCTATTTTTGAAGTGAAGCTTCTTTAGCCGCAATGGGGAGTTAAACCAATGAATCAATTCGCCGATGAAACACTTCGCCTTGAAACACATAGGCGTGTTTTTAATATACCTATAGTGTTACGCAAAATGAATTGATTATAATATAGTATGTACACAGTAGCTTTTCAACTGTTTGGTTCATACATCGAGTAATTATAATATTGCCATAAAAATTCGAAGCATATGGAGCATGTCTTTGATATTCATATTGAAAATATCAACCTTAAACAAAAAGACAAACACTGACTGCTGCTAAGTAACAGAGTTGTAATGTCCAACATTTTAAAGTATATTTCAAACTTTTGAGAGTAACAAAAGAGTACACAGAGTATATTTCTATTTACATTTCATTTCCTTATATCGTTATGTTTTTGATACAAAATTTAACATATCACATAGTTTCATGCTACATAGTAACCCTCTCTAGCCGTCCCTTAAAGCCCCCCTGTTCAAGTGTAGGGAGTAAATATATTTAAAAAAATCATACAATTTGTATGGGAGCCCCTCCAAAGAGTAGTCGGAGGAAATAGGTTCCCAGGGGAAACATTTTTCCTTTTGCAAAATTAATGAGGGTCAGTCATATATATTAACTCTCTCCAGCCCATCCTTAAAGCCCCCCCCCCCCTTTTCAGGTGTAGGGAATAAATATACAAAAAATCATGAAATTTGTATGGGAGCCCCCATAAGGACTGGTTGGAGGGAATAGGTCCCCAAGGGAAAAATGTTCCTTTTGCAAAAGTAATGGGGGTCGGTCCGTGGCGTCCGTGGCGTAGTTGGTTAAAGTGTGTGGCCGCTATGTCAACTAACTTTGGAGACCCAGGTTCGAACCCCAGCAGCGACAGAAAATTATTTGAATTAAAATAATTTTTCTGTACGGCCGCCACCTCTCTGCAGACAATGGCAAACCTCAGAGAGTAATCAAAATGCCATGTAAAGCTTCTTAAGAACGAGAACATTCCGTTCATCACCGTTCGGAGTCGGCGTTAAACATGTAGGTCCGGTTCTCGGTCAATTGTGTACAAACTTAATAACACGCACAACACAATTGATCATAAGAAGCTAGGTCAAAGTCCTTTCAAGGGCTGAAATGGCCAGTTATTTATTTATTTATTTTAATGGGCGTCGGTCATGCAAATTAACCCTATCCGGCCCACAGCACTGCGATTGTATATTATGAACATTTTTGCACCAATCGACACCAGCCTTTTCGTGAGCGATTTTCAAGATCTTGGACTGTAACGTGAACAAATCTTTTTCACAACTTACGTATGTGTTCATGTAAAAAGGCATGCATGATGGTGGAATTAATGCCCAGGGATGACTCAATCTCACGGTATGTCATTTGATGGCACAACAACAGATTTTGGACGCCCTTCACGAAATTCGTCAGTGAGCGAAGTACTGTCCCGATTGAATTCTGTGTACCACCGATACACAGATATTTTTGATGGTGCTTTATCGCTGAATTGAGTCGAATTGAGTTCATCATGCACTTTTGTTGAGGTAATTCACGTCGAAAGTTGAAGAAAATAAACGCACAAAAATGTTCACGTGTTATTACCATTTTTCTGCTGAAATACAATTTTAAAAGCACTGTAAAGGACAAAATAAGCGCACGTACAGCAAAACATTATGAGTACGTTGTGAGTTAGCTAAAAATGCCAAATTTTCCAATGAAAACGTCAGTCTAAGTGGAATGACTTTAACGTTGCCAGATCCCGAAATATAAGTAGCAACCTACGTATACACATCTCAACCAATTTTTCGGATTTGTAAAAAATTTTTTTTTTTTTAAAGAAGGTATAAATGAAAATTTTAATATGAAATTTTTTTATAGTTTTATTTTTATAAAAAATGTTTGATACTTTTGGGACTATGGCGAGGGTTTGCGGTTAACCCAAAAAACCCTTAAGGACAGTACTGCGGTGGAATATCATTATGTTGGTGGGAAAAGGATTTTGTTTTTCCTATTTATTGTAATTTTCAGAAAACAATTTTTCGAAAGATTTGTAATTCAATGATTGAAAGATTGACTTCAATGAAAATGTCAAAAATAGCAACAGAAAATATTGCCTTTTAAAAATGTTTGAGTATAAATTCTGAATACTTATGCTACTTATAAGTAGGTATATAAAGGGTGGGCCATTTAGTGGTTTCTTTTAAAATCATAGGTTATTTTTACACTGACAGCTGTTTTCCGCTCGAAATCTTGACATAAAGTCAGTATCATCTTCCGGGGAAAGATATGAGTCGCTTTACGCTATGGCTTGAACAACGTTGGGAAATATTGGAAAATTATTTCCAAAGTGAGTGCTGTGTAGCCCAAACGGTAAGTTATTTGAAAATAAGTTAGGGCCGAATTAAAAAATTTTATCTTATATTTGTATGCATAAAAATTTTGAATTCTTCTTTGTCATAACTTCAAGTCAAAATCCAATTTAACCAATGTTTGAGAGTAGCTACCAAAAAATTGCACCAAAAATTTTTAAATTTATTTTTATTACCCTTTCGCAGCTGTTTGTGCTTCCGCTCTATAAGGATTTGTTTGAGGTTTAAGTTGTTTTTTCTATTTTTTTTTTATTATTTTTAACGACTGCACACGAACTTACAAGCTTATTATAACACTTATGCAGACATTAAGAGGAGAAATAAAAGAGAAACCTGCCACAATTTGGTGCAATAAAAATATACATCAGTCATAGCTGGTGTTTCTTTTTTATGGCTGTTTTCCTCCAAAACGTTTTCATGCCGAACAGCTGGCTATAAAAGAATTACGTGCTTTTATTTTGATACATTTCAAATGTCCTGCTGTATGACTGTCTGTCGGTGATTTAGACTCTGTATTTTTTTTTTTTTGCTTGTGTGGACGCACCCATTAGCCTTTTCGAACAAACACCATAAAGGAAGAAACCCTTGCGACCGACCACTTTGAATATCATGCCACCGAAATAAAACAAACAACAACAACAACAACAACAACAACAACAACAACAACAACAACAACAACAACAACAACAATAATAATAATAATAAAAATACAACAACATTGCTTTGTTAGTTATTGCTACAAATGTGCTGTTAAAAGAATCATTTGAGAACTTAATTCACCATAAAGCTCAACTTGGAAAAGACTTCGAAAAATTCGTTTGGGATCTGAGTCGCTTGCGATACTAGGCGATCGGTTGACTGGTCGCATTCGCTGCGGTTCGAGTGCGAATTTTATGTAAAAATACAATAGCCAGACGTTGTGTCGTGGGTTTGTGGGTGAAGGGACCAGGGGTAGCTGCAGAACGTTATACCTGAAATAATGGTTCGACTTTGGCGCATAATTTAGACATTTTGCACCATGCGGCGCATATGCATGATTTTTTTGCCATTTTTCGCGAATATTTTTTATATTTTTATTTTGCTGAAATAAAATGTATGACGAACGTTTGAACAGACGCATGTGAATAGCACAGGTTGTCGTCGTCGTTGTTGTTGTTGTTGTTGTGTTTTTGGGTCAGTTATGATTAGACGTGCATGCAAACGAATAAAAAAGAATAAAAATTAAAAACTTTCCTTGGCACATTTAGAATTCTAAGAACAATTAGCTATTTTTTTTAAATTCTGGGAAAGGCGAGAAAATATATCGATTAACATGACTGCTACCTGTTAATTAAACGACGGCGCAGATGTCTTCATTTTTCGCTAAAGCAGCCGTGCCCACGAAAACAGATAAATGAGGCAAAGTTTGTTTTTATGAAAATTTAATAATTAAAACATATTTTAAGCTCTGCGGCCGTGGCGCAGTGGGTAGAGTGCGTGACCCATACACCCAGAGCTGCCAGATATTCCGAACCCTCCGTCACCATTTGACATGTCTAAAATCCCCAAACTTCTTCGAAAATCCCCAAATTTGAATAATAAAAATTACAACTAGAGAGCTCTGGTCCAAAACCTCCTAAAACAATAAAATAAACATTAAAATTTACCCAAAATAAATCATTTTAATTTTATTTTAAAATATTTAATTTTCAGTCATAAATGAGATTCTGTGAACAAAATCAATAAAATATTTATTCAACTTTTCAAATGATCAACATTAGAAAAAAAAAAAATGTAAAGAGAATTAAAGATTTTATTAAAAAAGCTGTTTTTGAAAAATAAAGTAATTTTTCACAACTTTTATATTTTTAGATATATCGCACCCTTACACTAAGGGAAATAACACATATTAGCATTATCCACGCCTCAGTATAAATTTTATTTAAATATTTACGTGGATAAATCAATTTACGTCAATAAATCCTTACAACTCGTTTTTTCCCGTATTTGAATTTTATTTATACCACACACCTACACACACATTCCATACAGCGGCCAAGCAGCCGCCAAGCAGCAGCAGCGTCGCACTCTGTTCCTGCAGTTATTTCTTGCCGTTGCAGGTTCTTATAGTTCTCCTTTAGTTTGTGTTACAAGGATAATATATAATGCACGTTTGGTCAATATGATTTGTGATTGCGATGGGTGATCTGTGCGATGATGAATTTATGTAGGGTGGAGTGACAACTCGATATTTTCTCAAAAATATCTTGCAACGGTTGTCACTTACCTGCATATTTGCTTCATACTTTCTCTTACTTTTTCTTCCTCTTTTCTTCCTCTTTTCTTCCTCTTTTCTTCTTCTTTTCTTCCTATTTTCTTCCTCGTTTCTTCCTCCTCTTCAACTTAAATATGTTGTTTTTTAAAATCAATATTTTTATATAAATTTTCTTTAAATGCGATAGTTTTATTTTCAAATAGTAAATATTTGAAAGATATTTAAATATATTCGTGCATAATTTTAATATATTTTTTATTAATTTTATTTTAAATATTTTAATATTTTATTTAATAAAAAAGTATTTAAATAAATTTTAAATATTTACGTAGTCGGTTTAAGTAAATGCGTTTTTGGTGCAAAAATGACTCGCTTTTTGGATAAATTTCATATTTTTTTCCCTTAGTGTACTACAAAGCAGACACAAAATTCTTAAATTTCAAGAATTCAAATAAATTCAAGTCCTTTGAAAAAAACAAAGAGACAACCCGATTTGTTTTAATTACAGAGAAAGAAGATAAGTAAAAACAATGTAAATTGCTGATGAAGAGATCACTAGGAATAGCTTTGCATTAATTATTAAAAATTTGTAAATTTAAAATTTGAGTAAAAATTAATTAAAAATTTGAGTTGTAACTGTTTTGTAGTTAGGGTGCGATATCACCACTTGAAATTGATAAGTATTAATTTCCATTACAAACATTTTATATAAAATTTTGGTTTTTTTAACAAAAACCAATTAAAAAATTTTAAAATAGATTTTTCTTGAAAATCTGACGTTACAAAAAGATATTCAATAACTATACAAATATAATTTTACAATTGGGGTATTAACAAGGTCTCATAAAGTCAAATGTCTTAAATTGAAAACATTGAAATTTACAACAAGTGTGAACAACCTCCCATAACTTATTGTGCTATTTCAACTCTCAATCAGCTGATGCAAAACAAATTAAAATAAATATTTGTTATCACAATGCCAAAAGAAAGCGAAAAAGACAAAATAATAGCCGGTTTGTGCAAAAAGCATATTTTGCACGTTATTGAATACGACACTCAATAAACATAGCTTTTAGAGTTGTAATATTTTAGTACTTTTTTATATGGAAGGCAACAACCATATTTTTAAACTAGTGTAAAATTGTATTTCATTATGATAATATGACATGATAGCACACCTTGTGAATACCCTAAATATGTTGTCAACTGTCTGAAAGACGTCAATTTCATTTTACTTAGTCAAGTCCTGTTCTTAATTTTTTGTGTACATGTTTGTTGATTTAAAACGAGCTAGCATGTCTTTAGTTGGAAGGAAATTCCGACGGCATATAGAAAATACATTTAAAAAACAATTATGCGCAAAAGTGCCTCTAAAAGTTCATATTGCATTGAGTTGCGTAATTTTGATTTTGTAATATTCATAATGGAGAAAATTCTTTCTACACAGGATTTCAACACAGATTTCAACCATCACAGATCACAACGTCTACACAGATTTCAACCATCCTAAAGAAAATTTACCTAACCTGTGACGAAAATCTACAAAATATGTTATATATTTACCTTGAGCTCAAAATTCAGACTCCCATTCCTTCTTATAAATTCTTTTTACAATTTTCGGCTTTTTAGCGGCTTCCATCGTTATTTTTTTCATTTCTTTGAAAATTGACAACGTACGTTTTTTGATTTACTCGTTTGTTTTTGCAAAATTTGTTTTTCCATAATATGGTCAGATATTAAAATTTGCAAGTTAAGGGTATACTGACATTGTTAATGTTGCGCCACTGATAACTTATGTGTCAAACTAAAATTAACTGAATTTTTGCTCTTTCTCCTCTGAAATCCCCAAAAAATCCCCAATATAGGCATTGATATCCCCACCAAATCCTTCATCTCCAAACTAAAAATTTCGTCCCCAAAACTGATTTGAAATCCCCAAAATGGGGACAAATCCCCATATCTGGCAGCCCTGCATACACCACAGAACCTTGGTTCAATTCCATCTGACACAGAAAGTTTTTTCAATTGAATCAATTTTTCTGTTCGGTTGTCACCTCTCTGCAGACAATTGCAAACCTCAGAGAGTAAATTAATGCCATGTAAAGCTTCTTGAGAACATGAACATTAACCGTTCGGAGTCGGCATAAAACTAGTAGGTCCAGTTCTCAATCAATTGTGTTCAAACATTTAACAACACGCACAACACAATTTTATCACAAGAAGTTCGGTCAAAGTCCTTTCAAGGACTGAAATGCATATATATATATATATATTATAAACTGTCCATTTCAATATATATATACACTAAGGGAAATAACGCATATTAGCATTATCCACGCCTGAGTATAAATTTTATTCAAATATTTACGTGGATAAATCAAATGTTTTCCTTACAACTCGTTTTTTTCCCGTATTTGAATTTTATTTATACCACACACGTACACACATATTCCATACAAGCAAGCAGCAACAGCATCGCACACGTACACACATACTCCGACAAGCAGCAACAGCATCGCACTCTGTTCCTGCAGCGTATTTCTTGCATTTGCAGTTCTTATAGTTCTCATTTAGTTATTGTTGCAAGAGTAATATACTATGCATGTTTGGCAATGAATTGAATTTATGTAGGGTGGAGTGACAACTTGATATTTTCTCTGAAATATCTTGCACCGGTTGTCATTTACCAACATATTTTGCTTCTAATTCTTGTATTTTGTATATTTATTTTTTCTCCCTCTAGTTTATACTATTTTTGATATTTGGTGATATTTGGTAAAAATAGTACAAAGTAGAGAACAAAAAAGTGAAGCGAGAATAAATAATACAGGCAAATGGCATTTGATGGACGCATTATGAAGAAAATAATACTATAAAACCATTAATAACATATTCAAATTAAATATGTTGTTTTTAAATTCAATATTTCAATATAAAATTTCTTTAAATGCGATAGTTTGTTTTCAAATAGTAAATATTTGAAAAATATTTTAAAAAAATTCGTGCATAATTTTAATATATTTTTTATTAATTCTGTTTAAATATTTAAATATTTAATTTAATTAAAAAAGTATTCAAATATATTTTAAATATTTACGTAGTCGATTTATGCAAATGCGTTATTGGTGCAAAAATGACTCGCTTTTTGGATAAATTAAACAATTTTTTGGATAAATTTAATATTTTTTTCCCTTAGTATATATAACTCTTATTTAAAAACTCTTATCTCTGATCATCAATTTTTAAATGCACGAAAAAATAATTGTAAAACCTTTTACTACAGAAATGTTTTGATATAAAATGTTAAAAGTGCCAGACCCTGTTCTTAAAGCGGAAAAGCTTTCCTTGAACTTAAATTAATGCAAAGAATGACAATAATTAATGAACAGCTTTTTTCTCGAAATTCTCGGATATCATTAAAGTTTTACGCATTAAATTAGCAGCGAGTGCCGACGGCATTGCCAGCATTGAGTGACTGGCTGCATTAGATTAACTTATTTAAGCTGTCTACTACAATTTCAAATTCACTTTCATTTTAACTCAATTAAAAAAGTTTTAATTGTATTACCCTAGAATCATTATGTAAAAATTTTCCAAAGCTTATTTAAGCTCTTTGACAATCAGCTTTCGCGTTAAGTTTTTGAAAGAATTTTAATTTTGTTTTGTTTTTTTTTTGGCGCCGGTTATAATAATTAATTGTGTTGGCGAGTTGAAAAAATTTATTAAAAAATAAAAGAAAAAACAACTTCATTGTTAAAAGCTTGCAGCACTGGCTGAGCAATAAATAAAGTAATGCTTTGCGACGCCATGTTGTTTCATTTGTCATTTAACTGTCAACTGAGAACTTTTGCTAAATGACAAACGGGCGACAATAAGACATGCGAACAAATACGCGTTGCCAACTAAGAAGAAAGTTTTAAAAAATAAATAAAAATAAAACAAAAAAAAAAAACAACCAACAAAATCAATAAGAAGCTATCGAGTTGGCTCAAAAAGTTTTTGGCTGAAATATGTTGTACTTCCCGAGCAATGGGCGGAACATTTACACTCCCAAAGTGGTTGCCACTTCAGTGTTGCTTTTTCATATTTTTTTTTTGGTTTTTTTTTTTGTTTTTGCCAATTTATTTTTGTTCTTGCTCATTGGCCAAGTTCCCAGAAAATCAATGCTGAGGAAAATATGCTAACTGCCAAAAGCAAAATATTGCAATGTGGTCGATTTTATTGAAATTCTTTGGAGTCTGTTTGGAGTGCGTTTTGGTGTGAAGCTTGAGCAGCGTGGGAGTGCCTGTAAAGAAAGTGTTGCTCTTTGGAGAAGCTGCTCATTCCATGTCATGAGAATTGAAGTTTGTGCCACTGCTAAGTTTAAAGCGCCAAAAAGTTTGTGAAAGCGCCAAAACAAAAAACTTTTCGCTAGCTGAAGACGCGCAAGGAAAAGCTGCTGAAAATTTGCCATTTAAATTCATTTTAAGCGCGTAAATATCCTCAACTGTCAACTTCTATTGTTTGTTTTCTTGGCAGCGCTTTAATTTAAGCTGCTCTCTCTCTCTCTCTCTCTCTATTTACTTCTCTGCCCAACGCACGGCTTTCTCGTCGTAATGGGCAAAGTTTTGAACAAGCTGCTTGGGAAAATAAGTTATGCACCAAATTTATGTAGAATTTTTTTTTTTTTTTTTTACTCTTCTTGTGTTGAACTCATTATTTAGAACAAAGACAACAGCGTCGAAATGAAAAGCGAAAACTTTTCGTTGCCATAAAAAGTGCGTCTTTAAGATTTCGCGCTAAGTCAAGCCAACAAGGGCTGCAAAAAAAAAAAAGAAAAGTATAAATAAATTCAGTGTTGCCCTCTGAATAATTAGTGTTGTAATTGGATTTTGTCGCTTTCGAAAGTTTTGCTTTATTCAAGCTGACAGCCAATTGAAGCAGGCGGGTAGGGTAGGTTGGAAAAAAAAATTGAATGAATTATTTGCAGAAAAACCTCCCCACTTTTTGAATTTAAATCTTAAAACTTTTGCGCAAAAGTTTTAGCCCAAACTTCGAACCATCTATTGTGAGCGCCTTCTTGGGGGAATTCCTTATTGATTGCACCTTCTTGCCTAACAAATGGCCGGAAATTGTTTTGTTATTTTTAAGCATAAATCAAGCCGCTGAAGCAACTTTTTTTTTTGTTTTATTTCCATCGCAAACATCTGAAACATCTTTGATTGAATTCGTTAAGAATTTTAAATTCTTCGCCTTAATTGCGGCGCAATGTTAGAGTTTATAAACAAAAGATCACAGAAACGGCCGGGTTTTATCCCCCCTATTTTTTTATAATTGTAAATGCAGCATTTTGTTTATATGCCGCAGAAAGCAAGAAGCTGGCAATATTGTCTCTGCATTGCGAGCGTTTATTTAACATTATCTTTTTTTTTGTTTTTCCTCGTACCTACATTTGATAGCCTTTGTTTATTGTAGCAATGGGTAGGAGGAATGGTGTGCCGCCGCCCCGACCACAACGATTAAAGGCGGACGGACCACCCAAGTTGATAAAATATTTATTCGTTTCAAAATTATTTACTTCAAAAATCTATTTTTGTGGCAGATGCAGACGTTTTATTGTATTTGTTTATGCATTGGTAAGAATTAGAACAAAAATTTGTTGCTGATCTGGCAACTCTAGCCATGTGCTTCCTGCAACATGCAAATAGTGGTTCAATTGACTCATTCGACTGGATGAAATCATTTGATAACGGATCAATAAAAAAATTTTGACTTTATTAAAAAAATCAAAATCAAACTCAAACTCAAACTCAAATTCAAAATCAAAATCAAAATCAAAATCAAAATGAAAATCAAAATCAAAATCAAAATCAAAATCAAAATCAAAATCAAAATCAAAATCAAAATCAAAATCAAAATCAAAATCAAAATCAAAATCAAAATCAAAATCAAAATCAAAATCAAAATCAAAATCAAAATCAAAATCAAAATCAAAATCCAAATCAAAATAAAAATCAAAATCCAAATCAAAATCAAAATCAAAATCAAAATCAAAATCAAAATCAAAATCAAAATAAAAATCAAAATCAAAATCAAAATCAAAATCAAAATCAAAATCAAAATCAAAATCAAAATCAAAATCAAAATCAAAATCAAAATCAAAATCAAAATCAATATCAAAATCAAAATCAAAATCAAAATCAAAATCAAAATCAAAATCAAAATCAAAATCAAAATCAAAATCAAAATCAAAATCAAAATCAAAATCAAAATCAAAATCAAAATCAAAATCAAAATCAAAATCAAAATCAAAATCAAAATCAAAATCAAAATCAAAATCAAAATCCAAATCAAAATCAAAATCAAAATCAAAGTTTTAGTTTAAGTCAAAGTTAAAGCTAAAGTAAAAGTCAAAATCAAAATCCAAATCAAAATCAAACTCAAACTCAAACTCAAACTCAAAATCAAACTCAAAATCAAAATCAAAATCAAAATCAAAATCAAAATCAAAATCAAAATCAAAATCAAAATCAAAATCAAAAATCAAAATCAAAATCAAAATCAAAATCAAAATCAAAATCAAAATCAAAATCAAACTCAAAATCAAAATCAAAATCAAAATCAAAATCAAAATCAAAATCAACATCAACATCAAAATCAACATCAAAATCAAAATCAAAATCAAAATCAATATCAAAATCAAAACCAAAATCAAAATCAAAATCAAAATAAAAATCAAAATCAAAATCAAAATCAAAATCAAAATCAAAATCAAATCAAAACTAAAAATCAAAATCCAAATCCAAATCGAAATCCAAATCCAAATCCAAATCCAAATCCAAATCCAAATCCAAATCAAAATCAAAATCAAAATCAAAATCAAAATCAAAATCAAAATCAAAATCAAAATCAAAATCAAAATCAAAATCAAAATCAAAATCAAAATCAAAATCAAAATCAAAATCAAAATCAAAATCAAAATCAAAATCAAAATCAAAATCCAAATCAAAATCAAAATCAAAATCAAAATCAGAATCAAAATCAAAATCAAAATCAAAACAAGGTTTTGGAGACAAAAATAAAGACAAGTATTCAGACAAAGATTGGAAAGATAATTGGATTATACCAGGATTGAAATAAGAATTTGGAGAAGGTTTTTTTTAACGATTTACTTGTTCTAAGGATTAGAACATAAATTGGGCCAAGGATTGGAACGATAAGTGTGACAAATACAAGGAAATGGATTCGAAGGTGGATTCCAACAAGAATTTGAACCTGCTTTAAAACAAGAATATGGACACGGATAAGGACAAGGAGATGGACAAGTATTAGGAATAATATTAAAATAACGATAAGGATAGGACAAGTGAATTTATACGGATAAGAATAAGGAAAAGAATTTGTGTGTATGACTCCTTCTTTTTTTTTTTGTGCTAATATCATTTTAAGCTTCTTTTAAATACCTGCCATTTCATCTATTCACGTACAGTTTGTCAGGTTTTTTTGTTGAAATCTTGATATTTTTGGGGATTGTTTCAAAATTGAAAAATGTATTAATTGTTTGAAATTTAATTCTCAAAGAATAACTCAGTTAAAGAAAGAGGCAAAGTAAAAATTTCCCAGATTAGGAAATTTTTTAAATTTTTGACATTACATAAAATTGCCGTTAATTCTATGTTAAACGTTCCGTTAGAATGTTTCCCTTTCGGGTTATAATAATACTAAGCACTCTTAAGGGCCAAGTAAAAATATTCCTTATTGGGAAGTTTTTCTAAGCTTCCAGAAATATGTAGAATTGATTTTAATTCAATTTTTAACATTACATGAGACAATTTGAAGGATAAAATAAAAATTTCCTTTAGGGTCATAATAATACTAGGCATAAATATGTGCAAACTAAAAATGACTCCATTTGGGAAATTATAAACTGCAAGAATTGTGTAAGTTCCTCGCAAATTCAAAGTTTTACGTTAAATGATATAATTATTGGGATAAAATAAAAATTTCCTTTTTCGGGAAATAATAATACTAGCCATTATTGGCTTGGGAAATTTTTCGAAGCTTTAAGAATTAGATAGAATTGTATATATATGGGCAGAGTAAAAAAAAAGTATCTATTGGGAAATTTTTCTAAACTTCTCGTATTATGTAAATTTGTTGCAAATTCATTGCCTACAGTTTTATGAAACAATTTTAAGCATAAAATAAAAAATTTCCTTTAGAAAAATAAAAATACGTTGCCTAAATATGTGTAAAGTCGAAATGTCCTTGAATGGGAAATTTTTCTTAGCTTCAAGAATTATGTTAAATTACCATCAATGCAATATTTAACGATCGATGAGATAATTTTGAGCATAAAAAGGCAATAAAAGGAAATTTCCCAAAAGGGAAATTTTTAAATAATTATCAAGTATTGGCTGTGATTTTAAGATTTTGTTCAAGATTGAATTATGTAGTTTTACATTATTATTTTGAAGGGTTCATTATGAGAAAACTCGAAAAAGCTGAGGAATTTCAGGATGATAGATCAAGGGGTGGATTCACTAGGGCAATAAGTTAAGGCCAATAGTTGTTGTTTTTAACTCAATTTAATTTAAATGGATCTTCTATTTGAGACAGCAAAGTGCCTTGATCTGATTGCAACTTAAAATGAATTCGTTCTTCAGTGGGCTTGGCGAAGTGCACAAAATGCAAATCTATTCCAAGAAATGAGGTTACTTTTTTTTTTTGTAAGTGCCATAATAAAATGGCTTCATCTAACAGCCTAATGGTGTTCCAAGAAAAATAGCGCTCTTTCTAACAAAAAAATACGGCTACAAGTATTAAATTATAGCTAAATAACAATTATGGTCAATTCGCTGCGCTGCAACAGAGGCAGGCAGCAACTGTAATGGTTCGTTTTCGCTAATTATAGCGTTTGGCCCAACGGCTCTTGCAACATTTTTCTGATGTTTTTTTTTTTTTATTCTGGCTTTTAACACAACTGATGACGAATCCAAATGAGCTAAACTTATGCTCTACCTTCTAAGGTTTTTCTTTATTTTTTTTTTGTGTTATGGCTCAAATTGAATGGTGTCAAATAATTGGCGGCAACACACGGAGCGCGACAGAAACGTCCTGCTGTACAATAAACAACACCAGCACGTAGGCAATTTAACAAAAAAATAATAAAATAAACAACAAAGCAACAATAACTTCAAATGAAAAATGATAAAATGAAGGCGTTCTCTAGCTGTCGGCCATGTTAAAATACATTATAACTAATGTCTTAATTTCGCAGAATTTTTTCGCATTTTATTTTTATTTTTTTTTTTTCTATATCATTCATTTATAAAGTTTTATTTGCTCGAATGAAATGTGGTGTGAAATTGTTAGGTTTCAAATATTAATGTTGTTTTTGTTGTTGTTGTTGTTGTTGTTGTGTTCTGTCGCTGTTATAAATTATGAAATTGCATGCTGAGTGAACATGATGGCGTTTTGCATTCAAATTGACAGCTGGACATGTGAACACGTGAAACAGCAAATGATGGCAGCATGAAAAGAGCAGGAGAAGTAGGAGGTAGAGAAGAAACTAGCAAGTAAGTATGAATGAACTAGCGAAAAGTGTGTGCTATGGATAAATAGTGTTGTAATTAATCATGCGAAATTTTTGAAATGAATATAATTGCATTTTAATTGCCGACACGTAGTTGGCATGAGCAGAAAATGAGAAAAGATGGCATGAAAAAAGTTGCGCTCTTAAAAAATTGCTACGCATAGCATTGGCCCCTAAAAATGCTTTGCAGCTTTTAAAACGCAGTGAAATTTAAGTTTTAACTGAGCCTTGCTGTTTGTGCAACTGCTAAGGGAAATATATCAACAAGGTTCTTGGCTGAACTTTGAATAGCACGATATTGCAGTTCATATCAAATCGAGTAGTATTTCATATAATTTTTTTTGATTGATGAGAATATTTGTAAATTTTTGGTTGTTGAGAAAGGGTTGCTTGGGATGTTGAGAAAGTCAAATATAAATAAACTGAATTGAACAAAAACTTTTTAAATTAGAATTAAATTTCATGTGTAAGACAATTAGGCAAATTTAGTGCAAAAATATAAAATTTCCTTTTAGGGAAATTTTTTTAGAATTCAAGCATCATGCTTTTTTCGCATTTAATCAAATATGTAAACTGTCCCCTTAAATATTTATGGGTTAAATTAAAATTTCCCTTCGTGTGGATAGCATTCGTGGATAGCAAAAGATCAAATGTGAAGTAAGTTTTGCTATTTTGAGTTTCATTGCTTAAATTTTAAAGGTCAAATTAAAATTTCCTTTAAAGTACATTTCCTGGACTTCATGAATGCTTTAACCTTATGGCTTAAAGCTTTATGGCAATTAGTCAAATATTCATATTGCACTAAGCTTATTCGTGGACAGTATAAAAATTTCCTATCTCGAAAAAAATTCCAAACATAGAATGAAGGTAAGTTTTTGTGTTTTAATTTTCATGAAAATTTCTGGTTTCATTTCTTTTGAGTTTAATTTTAAATCCTTCAAGCATTTAGCAACATTGCCTAATATTTATTTTTTAAGTTCATAGACTACACACAAATTTCCATTTTGAGTAATACTTTAAAAACTTGCACCTCTACATAAAATTGAATTAATTAAAATCCATTAGATAAAAATTTAAGGCCAACATGAAAATTTCCTTTTAGGAAATCCAATTTATTAAGACAAACCCAAGCATGCACACATGAATTCGAATGAAAAATTGGTAGAATTTCATTAAGTTTACAGCTTATAATTTAAATAAGCTAATTAAGAGTAAAAACAAAAATTTCCCTTTTTGGGAAATTTTGTAAATTCAAACATTAACATGAAAAACATATGCTTGGGCAGATTGAAATTTATTATTTTGCATTATATTAGTTAAATTTCTAAGCAAGATTAAAATTTCCCTTAAGGGAAATTTTTGAAACCTCAAGCGCCAAGTTAACTTGCTTAAAAATGCATACCTAGGATTCTATTATACATATTTATGTGCTAATATTCTGTAAAAACTTAAAAATTCAAAGTTGCCCCTGACAGTTTTATGACCAAATAATTCCTTTTGAAAAATTAATTCTTTAGAAAACTTAAGCATGAATAAATTAATCGGAAATTATTGAAAACTTTCCTTAATTGTATAGCTAAAATTTCAATTATGCCGTTTAGATTGAAAAGTAAAATTTTACTATTGGGTAATTTTGCAAGTTTAAGCATTATGATATGTACGAGTTTATAGGATTTTATAAAATATTTCATGTTGAACTTAAAAAAATTCATGTGCAAAATTAAAAATTTAATCGGCATGGACAAATTTGAAAACTTCAAGCGGAAGGTGAATTTTGATTTGTTTCTGAGTTCGCCCAATTGAATATTTAAGCAAAACTCAAATTTCCCTTGATGGAAATGTTTTTAGCTTCAAGCATTAAGTTACATCACTTAAAAGTTCATCCTTCTAATTCTAATAGGCACATATATGAACAAATTAAAAATTTCCCTTTTGGGAAATTTTTTAAAACTTTAAGCTGTAAGCTGAATATAATGTATACAGTTGCAATAAACAATTTTATGGCAAAAATAAAAATTTCCCTTCTGGGAAATTTTATATTTAGTCCATAATGAGCCTAAATTAGTAAAAAATTTCAAATCTTTACAAAATATACTTAACTTATTTTTGAGATGTTTGTTGTGAGGCCTAATAAATTCATCAATGATGATTTTGGTTTATATTTCTTAAACATCTTTTGCACTTATCAATTTTCGGCAAAAATTGTTAAAAACTTTTAATTAAAACGAAATTGCTTAATTTTACAGTAAATTGCTTTCTTGCTAACATAAGTATTAAAAGCATTAAAGATTTATCAGCATTTTAGATATTAAAGATCGCTGAGGGATGACCTCTTTATATTTCATACTTAAGAAATATGAACAAAGAAATATCTTCATTTTTTCCCCAGCAAACAATTGCAACCTTGTATTTCAGTTCATATTTAAACATGTGTAGAACTAATCTTTAAATTTGTTGCAATAAATTTACACGATAAAATGCAAAACATTTTATGCTAATCAATTAGATGTAGTAGATGTGTCATAAAAAGTCACTACTAAAAAAAAACTCCTCTCTTTTGCAGAGGAAATTTTGTTTCTTTATAGTTGGACCCTCGCACATCTACGCAATGCAACATGTTGTTGCAGACTTGTTATCGCAGACAGCTATAATGGTCCGCAATCACGCAAAGAAGCATCATATTCTTAATCCATGTAATTTTTCAGATTTTAACATGAAATAAATTTTCCTTCACATTTTTAGTTTGGGTGGAGTAAGCGGGCTGCATTAGAAGTCGAAATAGCAACGAACATTGCAACGAATAGGAAGAGAAGTACTCGTGCTCCTCCTTTTTGTACTTGATCAACATAAATTAATTTGTGTTAACTTGGAGAAAAACAAGAGTAAATCACAAATCTTCCACTTAGTTAGCAATGACTCAGTGAAGCTGTTGTCTAGGTCACAGTAGGTAGAACTATTTTAAATGCGCTTTAGAAGTGTTTTTGATGGTGAAGAGAAAGTGTTTTACGAGTAAATTGCCAAGAGAATTAATTAGCTAGATTTAAAATATATCCTTAATGCAAAGAAGTTGTATGTGGAGCAAAAATAAAATTTCCCTTATGGGAAATTTTTTAAATGTAGAAAAACCTTCAATTTATAGTAATTTTTAAGAATATATATTTGCGAAAAATAGAAATGAAGTTTTAAAATAAAATTTCCCTTTGGGGAATTTTGTAAATTTGAAGTGGCCTAAAGTTAGGAGTAAGCTTTAATAGCATACATTTACAAAAAACTAAATTTAAGTCTTAAAATAAAATTTTCCTTTTGGGAAATTTTTGATATCGAGACAAATGAGAAATCTACTCTCAACTTTAAGCAAAATGGTTATTAGATATGCAAATTCACAACTTCCCTATTGGGAAATTTTTGAAAACAAGCCTTATAAGAAGTACATATATTTACAACTTTTGACAAAATAGTCTCTACATATGCAAGTGAGAAATTTCCCGTTAATGAAAAAATTTCAGTTGTAAATAGCCATGACACAAGTGTTGAATTATGTGCTTGATTAAAATTTCTCTCTCTCTCTCTCGTTATAATTAAATGGATAAGTCTTAACTCTCTTGAACGCAGCTTTATATTGTGGGATGAAAAATAAAGTTATAACGGGGTGAATTCTGATTTTGTTATTAATTTGTTACTAATCGGCTACACAAAGGAAATTACTTTTGAAGAAAATAAATCCCTGAACACATTAAAACGATGAATTAAATAAAGAAATTATTTTAATTTTCCCTAAATTCTGAGTAAATATTTTGAAATCCCAATATGTATGCATAAAATAGCAACAAATGAAACAAAAATGTTAATTTAGTTAAAATCAATTTAATAACTTGAAATGACAAGAAAATATACCAAAATTTCTGTTTACCTTAACAAAAAAGTATTCAAAAATAACTTCGAAAAATAACAGAGATGAAATTAGTGTATAATGAAAAATTTCCCCTTTTGGGATATTTTTTAAAATTCTTAAATTTAGCTAAAATTGCGTTTAATGTGTCAAATTAAGTCAATTAACAAAGTTTAGGCGCAAAAATAAAAATTTCCCTTTAGGGATATTTTGTTAAAATCTACAAAAAAACTCTATTGCTTTCAATTTTCAATTATAAAATGGTCCTATCAACTGATCTAAAAAAATAAAATCTTTTGGTGGGAAATTTTTTTGTGTAAAATAAAATATAAAATTTCCTATTGGATTAAACGCTCAATTTTCAGTAAAAAATTATTTCTTTTTTGGCATCGCTTAAGTGTTTCCTGCCCATATTCTTCAGCAGCGAAATAAAATAAACTGTTGGAGAGCAACGCAAAGATAGCAATGAAAATAATTTTTTGCGGTGATCTAGCTACATTCTCTGCCTTCCTTTCATGTCTCAGTTCAGCTTGCTGCGGTTGTCAAATAGTACTCTTGATAAATCGACATCCACGATCGATACGATAAATTATTCTATCGATCGCTTGTGCGATAAAAATCTGAGCTCTTCAGGCCCAAGGAATTTTTAATTGAAAAGCGAAAACCTCCACGCATAGCTACACATGAACGTCAAACAACCAAATAGCGATGCCGAAGAAGAGGCGTAAGATTTTCCGCATTAAAAACAAAAAAAAAAAAAAAAACAATAAAATATGATATTTCATAAGCAAAGAAGAACAACAACAACACACTGGCTATTGTGGTTGTTTTTATGTTTTAATATTTTCAATTCAATTTTTCAATCAAGCAACCAGCCCACTTACCGATCGATCCATCCAGCGAGTAGGCATTCCGTTGCCATGCCCACGTGCATAAATCACAAGTGGTCAGACCATCCGCTGCAACGCTTTCGTCCAGAAAAGGTGGTCGCGGTGGTGGCGGCACGAAGCGACCATTCCATAGACCATTTTCGCTAGCATCGAAAGCTAGCGGCGACTCGAAGGTGTCCTCCTCAATGGCATTGGACCACCAGTCTTCGTCTTCCTCGGGCAGATAGTTGCCTAGAGTGCTGCTGCCGCCGATACCGCCACCAGCAACACCTGCATTTACTACATCAGCGATTGTTGCTGTCGCAGCCAAATCAGCGGCGATGGATGCGTCAAACGGTGACAGCAACTGTTGACCATGTTGTGCTGGTATCGCTGTCGGACTGCTGCCACTGCCGCTGCTGCTGCTGCTGCTGTGATGCACATTGGCCAGCGAGTCTAGGCGTGAGTTGGGGAATACGGAACGAACTGTTGTGGTCGCACCTAAAAATATGTCCGCTCCTATAGGACCAGGCAAGCGTGGAAACATTTTTGTAGGTGCGCACGTTGTTGTTCTTGCTGTTGTTACTGGTGTTATTTGTGTGACACAGTTTGTTGTTGCTGAGTAACACTGTCAAAGATCTGCAAAGAGTTGTTAGAGAAAAAAAAAATCCATTAGAGCCAACTTTCTTATTGGTTTTCTATTTTATAACATCTGAGCTATTAAAGAGGAAATTTAAAGGAAACGCGTTGAACATGTTAACGGTTTTTAAAGGTGTAAAAAATAAAAAAACAAAATTAAACTAGCCCGAAAAGTCAAACCCATTAAGTGTCGCCATCTATCAAAGCTGCGACGCTGAGTTAGTGGAAACTTAAGCGCCGTTGCTGCCGCAAGCGCAACAGAACTGTGCGTTCCGAAGCAGTTGATGATGAATTGGTTTTGCCACCACTATGTGTTGCTGTTGATTGTTGCTGTTGCGCAGTCATTAAATGTTTTTCTTAATTTTATTTATGATCTACTGCCAATCATTTTGCGCCAGTCGTTTTTTCAGCCGCAATGCTAAGAATAAAATTTAGTTAACATTATTACTTTGGCCTAGATAACGACGAGGACTCTCAAGTCATTGGTAAGCTTGGAATATTTGTGCAATTTTTATGACCCAAAACAACAACAGTGGCAATAGCAATATGCATAAATCGCATTGGAGTCGCGCGTCGTTAAAATGTCGCGTGCAAATTAAAACGAGCAAAAACGTGCGAGTAAGAGAAAAAAAATCACAACAATTTGAGCTTGTTGCTTGTCTGCAGCGGCAATTTTTCACATTAATAACAAATTAGAGATTTATTTGCCGGCAATATTAGTGCTCTTGTTGTTGCAATTGTAGCTGCAAATATTCTGCTGCTAGCTTAAGCTGGTCTTAAGTAGCCTATTAAGGCCGCTTTGCCGCACCGCATGTCTTGTTACGTCCACGCTGACCACGACGCGACACTGCACATGTTTTAAACTTGGCTTAAATACACGAGTATTAATGACTCTTGTAATTTGTTGGCTATGTAATTAATTTCGTTTTCGCCTTTGCGGCTGTTATAGCTATTTCAAAATTTTTTTGTTTTCCTTTTTTTAATAGTCTTTCAGCGCCTCCATAAGTGGGCTTTTCCAACAATATTTTATTTTTATATTTTTGGCTTTGTAACATGCTGAAAATTTGTTAATTCCAATATGTGGCAACATGCATGCACATAAATGTCTGCCACATAAAAACGAGATTCAACCGAGTTTAAAACGCCTGAGAAACCTGTTAGCGTGTCCAATAGCTAAGGCTCAAAATTGTTGCTAGTAGTTACATGCTCAACAAAGCTTCAATAATTGACATAATTGTGCATAATATTTGGGCACACAATTATGTTTGGAAATTGAAACATAATCTCTATTTTGGCTCATAACCAAAAACTTCTCACAGACTTGCAACACTATGTGTTGGTTATTTCGTGTTGGCTTCCACTGTGACAAAGTTTCGTGTTCATTTTCAGAACAAGTCTAACAAATTCCGTTTCTTATTTTTTGTTTTTTTTTTCCTCTATTGTGTTGTTCATTACTTTTAATGTGGCTTTTTGTTTTGTATCTTAAAGCGAATTAGCAGGGTTTTTTTGAATAATGCATTAAATTTGATTTTTAATTCTGAAAATTAGTTTTACTCTAATGGGCAATATAATGCTTTCAAACAATTCGTCAAGATAAACTTTTTCAACTAAATGAATTGAGGTTGCATTCACATCGTTTTAACTTGAAACATTTATGAACCAAAAGTTAATGCCAGCTATGAATTATTCTTTAATATTTTCTATAAATAATTTTCATTGCCTCTGTAAAAAATTGATTTCTTATTGATTGATTTTGATTTTGAGTTTGAGTTTTATTTTGATTTTGATTTTAATTGTGATTTTCATATTGATATTGATATTGATATTGATATTGATATTGATATTGATATTGATTTTGGTTTTTATACCCCCACGTTTAAAAAACGAAAATAGGGGTATATTAATTTTGTCACTCCGTTTGTAACGCCCATAAGGAGGCGTGAAAGGTATAGAAAAGTATATATATTCTTGATCAGCATCACCACCCGAGTTGATTTAGCCATGTCCGTCTGTCTGTCCGTCTGTCCGTCTGTCGTCACGATTACAGCCGTAATTTTCAAGCTATCATCACGAAATTCAATATTTAGGCTTTTATCTAAAAAATGAAGGTCAAGTTCGTAAATGAGCCAAATCGGATGAAAACCACGCCCACCTCCCATACAAAGGGACTTTATCAAAAAGGTAAAATTTCTCTAAAATCCACAAAAATTAATGTATGGATTTGAAATTTTGCATATGAACTTTGATATGTAACGTGTACTATGTGTATGGAATTCAACCAAATTGAGTGAAAACCACGCCCACCTCCCATCCAAAACGACTTTATCAAAAAACAAAAGCGAATATTTTCTGTAAAATAATATAACGAAAACGTTTTTACAGATAAAAAATTTATTGATTGCTTAAGACTTTGAATATACATATGTACATTGGTTCAGCCGTGGGGGTATTTTAACTTTGGCCCAGTCGAAGATAATTTCTTACTAGTTTAGCTTGAGTTTGAGTTTGAGTTTGAGTTGGAGTTTTAGTTTGAGTTTGAGTTTAAGTTTGAGTTTTAGTTTGAGTTTGAGTTTGATTTTGATTTTGATTTTGATTTTGATTTTGATTTTGATTTT